>JAWWMU010000153.1:95388325-95466780 GCA_035048155.1 Cinnycerthia olivascens | reverse complement strand
TTCCTTCCTTCCTTCCTTCCTTCCTTCCCGCCTGCCTGCCTGCCTGCCACACCTTCCACTCCTTCCGTGCCTTCCTTCTTTCCTTCATCTTTGCTTATTTTTTCTCTCTCTTTTCATCTCTCCCTTCTGTCTTTCCCTCTTTCTCACTCTCTTTGTAACTTCTTCCTATTTTTTCAATTCCAAATTGTTTAAAAAAGAAAGAAATTGACAAAGAAATTGGGAAATGGGCTGTAAAGTGAACAACACACTACCACACAATGAATTTTCATTTACATTTCTACAAACTCTTTTACTCTATAACCTCTCAAAGCCATTTTTTATGACAGTTCTTTGAAGACACTCAATAGTTCTTTGAGACTGATATTTTATTGAGTTTGTTTTAAACCTGAATAAAGACTCATGAAGTTAAGGCTGTTGCCCACAGATAAGTCTTAGCATATTGTTCCACAATGGCTCTGCTTTGTACCAAGCTTTCTGTGTGGTTAGATCCACATTACAAACTAGATTAGTTGAGTAATGTGGATGTCTTCCTACTTTAGACATCAGAATGTTGGGTATTTAAGACAAATTTGTTATTCGTGCCTCACTGTGGTAGAGGAAGAGAGACAACCTTTCAAAGGAATGATTCCACCAGCTAAAGGTGGGTATCAGATATCTGAGTCTTGTAGGGTGAATTGCCCCTAGGAGATAAAATTTACTGTAACTAGAGGTGGTACTTTAGAAAGCTAACTTCCATTTGGGGTTCACATAAATACAACGGAGGCAGACATCATCCAAAAACTCATCAGTCAATGTCTTTATGATGTCCCTCTCCTAAATTTGGAAATTAATCTCATAATGTAAATCTTCATAATGTATTTTGGTCACTGATTTCTAACGTGCCGGGATTGCAATGCACAACAGTCTCTCTGCTTTCCTGGCAAAATGGGAAAAAATATTCCAAAAGTCCAATCAATGCCTTAGGGGCTCTAGGACTTCTATTTTATAAATACCAGGGTAGTTTTCGGATCAAGTAGTGGCCGTAGGAAGACTGACTGCAGAACACTATAGACCAGTGTGTTACAAGCTGAATATGTATTAGTGTATTAGTACAGGTACTGACACCTCCATCCACACAAAATTAGTTCTGGATAAAAGCCATGCAAATTATTAGGCAGAAAAGTAACAGCTGAAATGCAAAGCTGTATGGGCCTGAGTTGGTAAACTCCAGAATCTCACACCTGTGAGGTGATCATTTTTACCAACTTTTTGAGTCAATGGAATAAAAAAAAGTAAGCACTGTTCCAGAAATTGATTAAACTGAATGAATCAAATATTATATATTATTTATTGCAGCTCTTGATTTCTGACATTGCTGACTATTCTCTCTTCTTCTCTTTTCTTTATGTTCTCCTCTCAATTACTTCTACATGTTTGAGACATTTAGATGAGAATGCAAATATATTCTGTCTACATAGAATGTTTTATCATCCTAGAGTACTTCACAAATTTAAGAAGAGAAAGCAGAAATTCTGAACCAGATTGCAGCTGGCTTTTCTTACACACCCTGGGCCAGACTTTCCCCCAAGGCATCCCTCCCAGTTGCAATCCATGCAATCTTCTGACTGCAAAGAATATTAAACACAAATACCACCTGGACAAAGAAGTGGTAAGAAAGAGGAAATATTGTAGGCTGCTTTATTTGGCATCAAGTGAGTGTTTCCTGCACAGGGGAGTGCATAAACAATCTTCTTTGCTGCATACTGGTATCATTTCCCTTGTAACTCGCCCATAAAAATCCTCAAGGAGGTCACATATATGTCTGTTTGTATATGTGTGTATATGTGTATCTGTACATATAGATGTGTTTATTTTCGTAATTTAAAATTAAAAGAAATATTAAAATACAATAAAATTTTCCACAAGCTCTGCTGTCAATAATGCGTTACAATAACACACAGCAGTTTAGGATGACAGTTTGCATTTGCTCTCGAAGCAATCAGTAGATTTTAGAGACGTGAAATATAATCACGTCTTACAAGCTGGATAACAATGCTTTCATTAAATACATTTGACTATTATCTTTCATTACAACAGCTCTATAGACACTTGCAGGCATGTATTTTGGATTTTCCCACTGACTGGAAAGTGTAGCTTATAACCTTTAAAGTTAACTAAAAAAAGAATATACATAATCTTATGCTTACAGACTCGAAGGGATTTGAGTCTAAGTGAATTAGTTATATTGGCTAAGTACTTTCAATGTTCATTAAAGGAACATCTAATAGGAGCAGAAATTCAGGAGGCTGTATGTGCATACAGTATAACATTCATATGGCTTCTCTGACAGATTACTTGGCTATTTCCTGTTGTATATCACTCTGAACTGCATGAATAGATATTTCTAAATTAAAATATCAACTGAAAATACACAAACCACACAAAAAGCCAAGACCAAATAGAGAACAAACAGATTACTTGTGGAAATTAACTATTTGAACCATTAAAGGAAATATTTGTTTAATTTGATGGTAGGTATTTGTGAAGCTAGAGCTTTTCCATGCATGATGCTTAAGTCAGTTTTCAAGGTCAAATTGTCTTTCTTTTCATCTGCAAAACTAATCTGAAATGCATGTAGGCTTCAAAAATAAATAGATCTCTCACCTGCCACTGCAGAACTTGGAATTCTCCCTACCAAGAACACTGCTTTTCTTGGTGAGATTCAGAGGGGAAATGTCCATTTATGCCAGTAGGATTTACACGTCTAAAATGTTTGCTGACACCTACAAAACAGAAACTGACTGAAAACTGAACTCAGAGATGAGGTTCTCTGCCACAGGATTAAAGTAATGGGAGGAATCTGAATGGAAAGCAGCTGACACATTTTGGGCCAGCTGTCTGTAAATTGCCCCTTCTGTGCTGAAGGTGCTGTGTGGTCTCTGCTTCACTGCGTCACTCTGCAGCCATGCTACAAAGGCAAAGCTGAAAGCCAATATTCAAATGAGGCCCGAAACCGAAATACTATTTTTCTCCATTAGAGGGTGGTCCCTCCTCATCATGGTTCAGTTCCACTGGCAGCAGAAGACCTGCAATGCAGTGAGCTGCGTCGGAGATGACACATGAATCAGGAGATGTCTGCGCCCTTCCTCCTCACGCCTTACGCTCCCTTTGAATGCAGCAGTTAGAGAAAAGAAGGGTACCTGGGCACAGGCCAATTCCAAACATGCATGCAGTACCAGCTTTTATCCATACATTATGTATGCACACAAACCAGGGTACGTGCACATGCATGTGTTTGTGCCACGTAAAGCAACTTAAGAACAGCTTTGCTGTAGCATCTGGAGCCGAATTCACCATTGCACAATTTTTCTCCTGTTAAAACCATCTATTTTATTTCAGCTATGCTAATGAACTGTACACATTTAAAAAAACAAAAACAAACAAGACATTTGGCACATGTGTACAGGTGTACTTAAATGTTGTATTAAAAATAAAATGTTTATATTAAGGTACGATTGTGATTAGGAATTTGAAAGCCAGTGAATACCAAGTGCTACTTGCCAAACAAATCTTGCTGCACTCTCATGTGAGTTTGAACAATATAAAAAGCCTTTCACAACATGATTGCATTCATTATTGTAATACCCTAATTCCATGCAGGCAACTCTATTCATTCACTTTGTTTTGAAGATTATATATACATGAAGTAGAATTCTGCAATGTCTTTTTACAGCTCAAATTCAATAAGAAGAAAAAATTTTCAATAGAATTTCCTACTGTAAAGCATACTATGGAATAAGTATTGCAATGAAATACAAGAAAGAATTGCTGCTGGCATAATGAAACCACTTACACTTTGTATTTCATTAGCTTAATAGTAGTGAACTGTCTCATTCACAGCATTGCCTATTACAGATTGTACATGACATATAAAGCTCACAGAAAAGGGCTTTGAATTTGTTTCTTGTTTTTTTTTTCTTTCTTTTTTTTTTTTTTTTTTTTAATGATAAAACCCCCAGAATTGCCTTCAATAAAGGACAAAATAGAGAAAGCTTATTGCCAAGGGAAGTTTGGACACTGAGCACTCATGAAAGCAGAGTATTGCAAACAGATAAAGATGGAAGTGCAGGGTAACAATGCTTCTGTTTTAAATTGACATTTCTCCATTACTGCACTTGGGACTGGCAGAGGGTCTGCTCCCTCAGCACAGCATGCGCCTGTGAGCACGTTGAATTCTACAAGAGTAATCTGCCACTGGAACCAGTGAAATAGTGAAATGTTTCATACTGCACACATATTTAAATATTCCTGATCAAGGACATAGTATTTGTCTCCTCACAGACTGCCAAGCAGTCAAACAGATTTGTTTTCTGAATGTCAGTTTTATTGTGTAGTCCACATCATTCAGCTGCAAGTCCAGAAAGTGTGTCCCCTATGAACAATTACGTGATGATTTTTCATAAGATTGCCATAATCCCCTTACCTACAAACTGAGAAGCAAATGTCAAAGGTTTTGTTATGTTTAGAAACATCTACTCAGAAAAGATACCAATGAAGAATATGTATTTCTTCTATCCCTCTCTATTATTCTCCTTCATTGTTATGCTAAAAGAGAGCTTTTAGTATGAAGTATTTTATAGATCCTTACCAGCAAAAATAAACAAGAGACATATATTTATTAATTCCATATGGTCAGATTTTGAGAACTAAAATGATCTTTTCAGGAATTTTATTCGGCCTTCAGATTTCAAACTTGCATGGCATATGGGCTTTCTATCCATCAGCTCAGCCTGACTATGAGCCTCAGACCTAACAAAACTGCACTTTGGAAACAGCAAATGAACATTTCCTTGTAGACAGTACAGCAGAGTAGCAATAATTTGCAAAAAATGTAGATCTGCATGGTGCACACTACAAAACAATTTGTGTGGTAGAAGTGTGGAGCAGTGATTTTATTAGAATAAGACCATTCTTATTCAGTGAAAGGCTCAGACAGCTGTTGTATGAACAAAGCTTAATATTCCTTCATTTCCCATGCAAGCCTATTTTTCAGGGCCATAATGTCCCCAGTCCACCAAGTTACATTTAAAACTACCTGGAGAGCTTTTCCACGCAGACCTTGTGTTACTCATTCTACATATGGTGTGAAGTTCACAGATGAGAAATGTGAGTGCCTAAAATAAATACTACATGAAACCTGAGAAGCGTGAGGGCCCTTGGGAGTTCAGCAAATGAAATGCCTATCAGTCTCTGACACAGCAGACGTTCCCTACAATTGGCAGCTTCATGCTTCATTATGCATGGATCAGATATATAGGTATGGCCCCAGGCAAACTCCCTGGTTTAAAGGAGAGGTGCATGCTGGGGAAAGGCAAATGTCATTTGCCTGTGAATTTGAAAGATGAGGGGAAAAGGGGAATAGAGTTGATTAACCAAATGTATGAGGGGTTTATTTTGTACCATTTATCCTAGAGTTTCCTCACTGAGAGTTGTTTCCAGCATTATATGCATTGGATATGTTTTATGGCTTGAACAATGTCTAAAAATGCAATTATTCTTGTCCATCCAGCTGTATGGGTTCAAAATAAATAACAAGCAGTCAGGATTTTACCTCCAGGAAGAAAAATAAAATAATTTTTTTGTTGCCTTTTGAAACCTTTGTAATATAACCTATGTTTACAGCACAGGGTCAGCAGACTTGCTGAAATTGTGCAGATTCTCTTAAACATTGTTAAAATTTATCATGCTGCCTTAATTAATAAAAACTATTCTAGAGACTCAGCTACTGCAGGATAATAGACATGGGTATTTCCTGTACAGAAAAATAAAACAAACAAACACCTAGTAACATCAGTTTGCTTCACATACATATACTTCTAATTAGAACAAACAGTGAAATTGGTAAATCCATCCTGATCCACAATTAATTGAGGTGTAAGAGAGAAGGAAAGAATAAAGGAGAAACTCATTACTGACAATCTCTTAAGAAAGCAAAAAAGATTAAAATGTTTGTGGGAAAGGAAACTGTATTTCATCATTCCTGAGAAAATTATGACCCTCAGGGATCAACTGAGAAAAAGTGCTACTGAATATTGGTGTGTCTTAATGAAAACCCTTCTTTCCTCCTGCAGCATTTCCATTCTGAGATTTCAATCATGCTATGTTCTGTCAATTAAGCTTTAAAATATAATTGTAAAGCTTTTTTCTACTATACCAGCAACAATCATGACAGATTTTCTTTGAGATCATTTATATACATGCATACATGTACATACACACATTTATTTACATATGCTTTTATACAAGTATGTATCTCTGTGTGTCTGTGCATCTTTTTCACTGCAAAAATTCCATGGAAGAATGGCATGGAATTGTTTGGAGCCTAAAAACATAGATGAAAATAAAGCAAACCAAGTCTATAAAACTGAGCGACTTAAGAAGATAAGCCTTCAGCAGCTGTAACAAATAGAATGACAGAGAAAGAAAGAGAAAAAGAATGCCACTAATGTCTCTCAATGCTCTCTCTGTGTGTTCAGACAAGTTATGGCTAGGAATGTAAAACTTGAATTTAAAGAAACTGCATCTGGTGGAGATTAAAAAGGATAAAGAGGAGAAAATCGGTTTGATGTACACTTCAAAATGCTGCTCATAATATAGTTTGTTCTATTACTTGAAAAGAGAGTATCACTGTTCTTTTATGTCTACTTTTTAATCCTCTGCTTTTAAAGTATCTTTTATTTGCCCCTATTTGAGGTGAATTGCCTCGCTTCAAAAACTTAAATCTAGTTTGACGATTTTGACTTTAGAGTGGCTTCCTTTGAATATTCTTCTGAAGTTGTATTTTATCCTCCATTTTAACAATTCTCAGGTTTTACTGGGTAGTTGTGAATACAAGGTCTTCCACGGTGAGAATCACCTGCAGGCTCAAGAATGCACGTTTTATACTAAAGCTGCCAATGTGTTGTGTCAGGGTCAGGAGGGAGGTATATTTTCAACTTTGCTGAATTGTAAACATGAATATTGTCACTCTGAGTCATGTAAACACGAATATTATTTTGTTGCTAATTTTCCATCTCATGCCATGACCCTATCATTAGCTGCTGCAGGAAAAAAAAAACCCAAAAAACAACAACCTTAATTTTGATCAGTTTTGGAGCTTGTTGGAATTTAAAGCGTGAACTTCCCTACATAATTGTGAACCCACAAATCCCTCTGAAATCAATTAGAATATTTATCTATTGGTAAACTACTTAGTCCTTTATTAATAAGATGATAGAAAGAACAAAAAATGTGGACTTCTGTTAATATGTCATTGAATGAAAACCATTCAACTAGACTCAAAGGGTAAGGCAGCCTTTTTAAGCAAAATATTACAATCCTAATGGGTTGCTTAAAAGAGTTGAAACATCAGCAGAAGCTACCTTGGACTCTAAGGGACCTTGGATATGTTAGTTTTTCATAAGAAACTACAGTGAAATTAGGAGTTTTCCTTTTAGGACTTTGTGTTCAACTATTGTGTAAAGTTTTTGTGACAGTTTAAATTCTTTTTATTCCATGTTTTAGCATCATTTTGTTTGATGGTATATTGGTAGATGACAGTGCCTGTAGTTCAGATACAGAAATAATAAAATGTGAAAAGAAACTATGAAGTCATTGAAGCATGACCGTCTGAGATTTGGTGCTTCTCACCGGATTCATTTGTAAGTTCATAATTCAAAATACACACATGTATTGAATAAGATTCTCATCTTCATTTAAGCAGAGTGATGCTTGTCTTTCAAGTAGACATAAATTGAATCCAACATAAAACCACTCTACACTGCCAGAATTCTATAAAGCATCCTCAGTGAAAAGGGAATTCAAGCTATTAGAAAAAGCAATTTTTTAAAGTTTTGTATTTTACTTTATCTGAAAAATAAAAAATGAAGAAATGAACTACCTTTAATTCCTCAAACTTCTTAAGCATATTTCAACTCAGAGACATATATGACAGTAGTGTACAAATTTCGCTATCAAAAGCACAGATATTTTGGGGTTTTAGCAGTATCTGATTCAGTTCAGTCAATCATTTTCATCTACCATTTAGTTAACAGTCAATCGCAGAATAAATGAAATGGACCTGATGATATGAACAACAAAAAATTTGTGCGTAGAAAGGGTACATGGATTCATATATTATATGCTGGGAGAATGAAATGGACATTTAATATTTGACTTATGTTTTTAAACAGTAATATTTTTTCCCCACAGGAAACCTATTCCAGTTTTCTGGATGCTATATTTTATTTCATAACAGAGACACCAACCATAATGACATAACTTGGCAGAACTACAACAGAAGAAGGCACCAATTGACTGACATTTGTTTGTCAGTACAATATACACAGCTGTCCATGCCCTACACAGCATGGCAGTTTTACAAATTTTAATGCAGATAACATTAAGACAATAAGAATTGATTTGTAGAAGAGTGCAAGACCTTTGTACTCCTAAGCTGCCACATCTACTTCTCTTCTTTATAACTCTTAATATTCAAATATTGGACTTCTCCCTCTCATACAGGAAGCCTGGCCACACTTCAGTTGTAGATACCTGCAAGACTCAGCCACCTGTATGAAAAGACAGAAATAATGTCTCAGAAATAATGAGCTCTTAGGCCTTACTGTGTCTTTCAGTAATGCTCAAGTTTGGTTAAAAAAAAGAGAAAACTCTCATCTTGACTAATTTTAAGCATGACTTCAGCAGAAAATATTTGAATAGATTGTCCCATTTTGCAGAGAAATTTGAGGTTTGTCTCAGCTTTATGTCCTTTCTGCAAGCAATATGTCAGCTATGATCTTCCTCCACTGTCCTCAGGAATGTTTTTTCTTTCTTTTTTCTGACTCATGTTTTTTACTTGAGGTTTAGAGTGTTGCTGGTTCAGACTGATGCATGCAGCTGGCATTGTGAACTGAAGTGAAGGATGGTTACATGCTAACAAGACCACCCTTCTCACTCCATGTTTCACACACAGCAGCAGCAGCAGCAAGTGATTAATGGAGTGGCTGGAAGGGAGATTTGTGTGGATGGCTGAAATCATCCTGTGTTGCTGTCAGGATCCAGGGAGAGCAGCAGAAAAGAATCTACCTATATTTACATCTCCCTGGTCTGCCTCAAATATTTACTGTGTACCTTTTGCCACAGATTAACCCTACTCAATATTTTAACCCTCTCCTATTCTCACTTCTCCTTCATTTATCTGTTTCTCTTCTATCTCTCTATAACCTTTAACTTTTGCTGCTACATGTCAGTGTGCAGGTATATAGGGTGAGGTTTGTCTATGAGCCAAAAGCAAGACTAAGCAGGGGAAGCCCAGAGCTCTTAAGTTGTGAAAGCTCATGGTTCAGGTCACAGTACAAATTTCTGTGCTTGTACAATTGCTTTAACTGCCTCAGTACACTCAAGGAGATGACTCGAAGGGGAAGTGGGATCAGCCAGGACAGCTGTGCATGTAGGGGAATACTTAGACAGGAAGGACGAGATGATACTGAGACACTTTCAGCTCAAAGACCAGCTGTTTTCCTTGTTTAAAGCTGCAACAGAAATCACTAAAACCTGTCATCCATTATGAAGGAAAATATAATTATCTTTTTTAATCTCCTTCTGATATATTTTGGGAAGTACAACTCATCTTTTCATGTAGCCATAATCCTCAAACTTGCTGTCCCTGTCCTGTTCCCTTTGCTGTGAGCTCAGCTCTGTGCTCTACATGCACAAACACCTACTCTGCTGCCCCATGACTGGTGGCCATGGCTCTACAGTTCCTGATCTGCAGACTGAACCACCTTTTCATAATTAAATCAGAAGCAGTTAAAATGAAGTCATCAATTTTTCAAATAAGTAGAATGAAGTTGCTTAGGGGGCTCTAACAGCTGGATTTCCTTTTATTGTTTTCCTGTACAATATAAACTTCCCTCAAACTGGAAAAATACTTATTTCCATCCTTCAGTGTTAACAACCTGAATGACTTTCTAAAATGTCTAGTTTCACAATGTGTCTAATACTTTACTGAAAATCTTCATACAGAATACTCAGAATCATGGTCACAGATTTTCTGCTTAGGAAACCAGTCTCCAAAGTGATATCCTTACATCAGACTGGAAGAGAATAAGGAATTAAGGAATACCATTAGAAGTGAGTTATTGTATGTTTGCAGATTGATAACCCTGAAAACTCAATAAACTTGGCAAAATTCCCTTTGGTTCTGCAGTAATCTTCACTAATGTTAGCTTCTGTCATCTATGTTCTCAATATAACACTGAGAGAAATATTTTTTTTACCAAGTTAAATAAAAAAAACCCCACTGTTTTGCAGAGATTCCAAGGATTTAAAATTATATAAACTGGACACACCTATTATTTTATGATAATGCCATTTCACTCACTGTAAAAGAGGCAGTAGCCACCTTTTCCCATTCAGAAGGTCCTTTCCCAGGTTTCATGTTACTTCTCTGATTATATATGAAAATATTTTAGCTGTTAGTTTCAACCTTCTTCTAGTTGCATCCGTCTATGATCCCAAATCAGGACAATTCAGCATATTTTGAAAAAAAGTGTCATTCAGTTAGATTGTGAGTATGGAGTGAGATTAAAAGAGAAAGGAAAAAATTATACCCTTTGTAATGAGGTGTTGTTTTTCTGCAAAAATGACAAGAGTCTACCATGGCAGCTGACATCAGCAGAGATGTCAAACCTCTCTGATGAGCAAAACCCTCTACAGAATACAAGTCACACTTCTCATTTATGAACCTTGTTAAACCTCCCATCAGTGACATATACACTTCTGGTAATAAACTAACTTCTGCAGCAAAAGTTAAATCTCTGCCTCTAGAATGTAGTAAAATACTTTTCATTTCACCTAATATCATCATGAATATTATTAATTTAATTTGCTTAGCTGCTATGAGACGTGTTTAGCGAAATCTGCTTCCAGGTCTTTAGAAGGAGCTTTTGTCATTTCCCATGGTATGACATTACAGTAACTGGAGTTACACTGTGTGTAACATTAGAAATGGATGAATAAACATTTATTCATTAGAACCCTAGTGTAGCTTTGTGGGGTAGTTTGGAAACTGTTGCTCAAGAAATAGTTTCAGAGATCCTTAGTGCAAGAATGTTACTGCCTTAGAAAACATCACCGGGATTTTCCTCTTTGTTTATACATGCATCGATACTTCATTAATATATAAGAAGGGTGAATTAATGGGTTGATGGAAAAGAGATAAATAAATGCTATTTATTTACATACTGACCTTACAGACATTTTTCATATTTGCATGTATAAAAGATTAATTCCCTAATCATCACCTCTAATATGATAGAAGGCTGCCCATGAAAACAACTGTTTCACTCAGACTAATGGACTGTCCTTGAGAAGGGATTTGCCAGTCTTTCCTGTAGGCAAGGGATTTTTTTTTTCACAACATGCATGGTAAGTACTCTGAACCCTCTTGGAATCCAGGCTGGTGGTAGAGGTGGTCTGTTTGTCTGTAGAAAGCCCCTGCAGAGATTTCCTGATGCTGTGTTAGTGCTGGCATGTCCTGGCTGTGACAAAAAGCCAAGTGAGTCCTATTACAGTACAAAGAAGTGGATAAGACAAATGAAAGAAAAACCTTCCATCTCCAGCTTTCCAGCCCACCCAGGGCCTTTGAGGTGTTTTTCCTGTCCTCTCATTAGTAACAATACTGGTTAGGAACAGCTAAAAGACAAATAAACAAAAGATGCTTGAAAAAAACATACCTATGACAAAACAAGCAGTGCAGGTAGTATTAAGGAGTAACTGTGGGCTGTTCTGAATTACTACTGGGTTTGTCACCAACTCTTTTCAGTTCCTCACTGAACAATCACAAATCTGACAATTTTAGTTAACCCTGATGACATTAGTGGTCCTTCCTCATCTAAACACTCCCTTGGAACCAATATCAAAGACATTTGTGTTGTGTTTTTGCTTTCTGAGCTGAATTACTGGATTACACTGTGGAGGGAGTGTAGCAAATCAGTTAACTGGAAACAGAAGAGAGAACAGTCAATGAGTAGGTCTCCAGCTGTAAACTGATACATTGCTCACAATGTGGTGATGGTAAGCTCCTGGTAATCCAGAACCTTTCTGTTTCCTGTCTATAGGTTGCCTGAAAAATAGTCACTTAGCCAGAGCTAAGTGATTTAACCAGAGCTAAGCACTCTGGTCCTGTCTTACTGTCTCCAGATTCTGTCTTTCCTGCTATGAAGTCTCTACATTAAAGTTTTCATTTTTCTTTCAAAGATCTCTTTAATCATTATCTTATCTTCCAAAACCTTTCCCATGCCAGACCTGCTATGCTTCACCTTATGGGTCCACTCCAAAATAACAACCACTCCAGGGACTTACACTTTTGTCAAAAATACTGCTCTCCTGCCTCAAATTTGTGGCATTTCATCTTCCTGTTCCAGTAACATCATTCCTAAGTTCACCAAGATCCTCAAGAGTACCCACAGATCTTCCAGAACCTTTCCTAACCCACAGGTTTAACTTTCTTTCATTCCTATAGCCCAATGAGGCTTGCTACTGATGCCCTTAAGAAGCACATATGGTTAAAGCCCATTTCACTCAGTCAAGATGTTCCTTTCTTAGGAGTCTCACCTCCAAAAGCTGAAGTATGGGAGAATTAGTGACCTTGTGCAAACATAACCTTCTTAGGAATTAATCTTACATTTAAATATCAACAGATAAAAGAGTTGATGCAAAAGAAGAGAAAATTAGGGAAATGAAACTGTAAATGCTGTCAGGGCCAACTCTATCTGTTTGCATTCTCCAGCACAAGAAGGAATGTTATTCTTACGGACAGAAGGAGGGTGGAACAATAGGCTTATCCACAGATCCTCTGCTGGAGATGGCCCTGTCCTGGAGGACCTGTTGGAAGGATTGCAGGAACAATGCCTGGAAGGCCCTGGACCATGGTAACTTCTGTATGAAAGACTTGAGGGCTAGAATCCAGATATGTTTACAATAATATAGAGCACAGGCACCTCCTGCAAACCAGCTGACTTGCAGCAACTCATTCTCCCACAGCATTAGTCCCTTAATTAGCCTAAGTGCACACTTTGAGTACTACATTTAGGCAAGAGCTATTGCCAGATCTTTTATTAAAAGAGTTATTGGTTCAGCACTGGAAACTCTGTTAGTTTTATTATATTCTGAATGTAGTTAATATATTTTCTTCGAAGTTGGATGAAGGCAAGAAAGAATAATTTTGAATGTTTCAGCCAAATTCATGAATACTCTTCATCTACTTTGTGATAGCCTGGAGTCATAAAGCAGTTATTGACCTATCACAGCTCAACAGGCAGCACAGACTTATTGTTTCCTTGCACCACTGGAGTAGCACAAAATAGTCAGGACCTGCCAGTTAATCTCACTCTTTAGTAATGTTGGCATTTCATTTCACCTACACCAGTTCTGAATTTTTCAGTATTCCCAGAACTGCACAATTTCACAACTGATTTGAAAACATTCATATAACACAGAGATATCTGAGGTACCTGGGTTCAGATCAAATAAGAGTGTTAAAGACTTTTTAAGTATTCTCATTTGCGTACAATGATGAAATTTACTCCACTATAACAAATTGCTAAATTGCAGGAATACTCTACAAAAATGAAAGATAACAGCATTCTATATCTGTAAGTACTACTCAAACAGCTCTAAATTCTGTATAGCTCATACTGCGGTGTTCAAGCTTTATGGGCTTCCAGAGAGATCTGCAGCTAGAATTATTGTTGATCTTTACAGTATGTCTCCTGACACTGAAATTGATGTGTACTTGTATTTAATTTTAATGGCATTGAAGATGATATTTATGGTGCTGTAATAAGTATTGTCTTTGGGACTCACAGAGCTTAAGGCTGCATCAGAGCTCCCATTTAAGTATCAGTGCTAATGCTGCTAATACTGATCCTATTAAACTTCACATAAACTGCTTTAGACAATTAAAACCTACACATCTCTTCAGTAATAGAGTTCAGTGTTCCTTTGGACTGCTGTGTCCAGGACACCAGCAATATTTAGGTTGCTCTTGGAAGACAATATATTTACCTTTACTTTTTATTTCCTTTATGTAAATTATTGTAAATTATTTTCCTTAGAAAAGAGCGGTTTTCAGAAAATGGGATTGTTTGGACTGAATCTTACAGTTCTAGAGAGCTTCAGACACTCTCCAGACAAATAAACGTTTCAGACCCTATCAAGCCTTCTGAAGTGTTTTATAGCATTGTAGCATCTTAAAAAGTCCAAATTCATACTAGACTTTATTATAGTAATAACATCTGTAAATGGGAGATGACATTTCAGTCATGTTTCTCCCGCAAATTTTTAGTTTATGGATTACATGTACCTTCAAGGACAACAATGTTCATTGCTTAAAGGAGAAGAATATGCAATGAAAACATGGTATGACAAGTTATTTTGAAAGAAAAAACGGCTCAACCACCTCAACATTTATTTGGTAAAGAACTGCGTTGCTAATATCCTCAGGAACCTAATGAAAGTCTCTGTCTTGCACAGAGGCATGATGTACCTCACCACTTTCCACCAAGTGCCAAAAAGGCAATATCTTGTTGGCTGTGAGACAGAGCCTTCGGACTCCCCACTCCCTTTGAGTGCAGCCTCCAGTGGGACCTGGACCTCGGCATGAATGAATAACTGAGTCACTGGGCTGGAAAGGCCAGCTCTAACTTCCTCCCCTTCTTATCTTGTCTGTTTTGTACCATTTCAGGTGTGCAAGAAAAATGGTAGAATTAGGCGTGGCCTCAGTAATCCCACCAAAACTGTCCAAAACTGTCAGATGAAGATGAAAGCAGCAGGCAGCTGTGCTGGGTGCATGGGCCACAGAGAAACCAGTACTATGGGTCAGGCTGTATTTTCTGAGGTCCCAAACTTTTATGACATATCAGAGTGCAAAGTGTGTGTGAACTCTTTCACACCAACTGGGCCTGCTTTGGTCTTCTTAAGCTTGCAGGCTTCTGAAAGATCCAAATTCTGGTCTCTTTTTATGTATTTGAAAAAAATAGTGAAAAGAAAGAGGGTCTGAAAAAACTGATCACATTATAGTTACAAAATAAAGTCACAAGATTGCTAAGTACTTTTGCTCTTAATTGAGAAAACATCAGTTACACTTGTGTCTGAAACCCCGGGTGGTCAGAAAAGTTGAAGGCATCTGCAGTTGCAGGCTGAAATTTCTGACGAGATTATTTTCTGAATGTTTTGGAATGTGATTAAAAATTCCCTGTACTTGTTATCCCCATTTTTAGTTATTAGAAAGCAGCAATAATACTGAAATGCAAAAGATCATATTCAAAGCGCCTCGTTACCTGTCAGCAGTGCTGTGTGGAACCTTTGGAGGAATGATGTAAGGGAATTGTAAATGCATGTCATACTGGGAATACTGAGATGACTGCCATCCTCTGCCTATGGGAAAGTATTTGAACATCGTTTGTCAGCATCTTCTGTACCTTTTGAGGATACTGAACAAAACTGAACAAACTGCTAGTCTGGGCATTTCTAATTAGATGTGCAGCACAGATATATTCCACACAAAAATATTTCATAGCAAACTGGGCAGCTTATTTAGCAAAACTACCTAGTACAGTTAGCTGATAATACAGGTATATAACTTAAAATTATTTGGTCGTAGTGTCTCAGATCTCGAACAAAGATGCTTGGACAAAACAATTAAGAATTTCAACCAGAGGAGACATTGATACTTATAATGGAAAGGAGATATATGAAAATCCTAATATGAGATACAGCCATTTAAAACCTAAGTCTGAATTCCAAAATCAGTTGCATTTTTCTCTTTTATTCTTAATTTCCTGAATTTTCCCTTTGAGTGCAGACTCCATGAAAATGTCATACATTACAAAGGCAACAAGAAACATGTAGCTGCCAATTAGTTCTAAACTATCAATTCAAAGCACCAGAATTGTTTTGGACTAATTTGTTTTGAAAAAAAAATACTTTCTTTAACGTGTAGCAAGTGTATAAAATAAATTGTCATTAAAAAGACACATCTCCCCAAGTTTTCAGTTTTACTGCACTTCCATTTGATTTGGAAGAAATCTGAAACAAACAGGGATAAAAGGTCCTTTCTGTAGGAGTAAATTTTAATTATGTTTTCTACCAATACTTTTTACTGTGCCAGAACAGTCTAGTGTAACCAGAACTAGGTGTTCTTTTAGCCTACTGGTTCTGTGCTTGCTCCACCATTCTCTTTTGCTTTTGCGAAATGCCTGAAGATCCCCCAGCTAACAGGCTTGATCCTTTGGTCGGTATCTTCCTACCAATATTTTTTTCTATCATTCCAAATTCCTCATTTATGTGTTGTTTAAGACAAAGTTTTCCTTCCTAGGGCCCAGTGAGATGCAATGAGAAAATGAAAGGAGCATCCTGAGATTAAATAAAAACTGCTGTCTGAAGGAACCCATCTCTGTAACTTAGAGTAGAAATTTATTAAAATAGCTTAGACCTGACACCTAAATTTTTAATGTCTGAAATTGGGTGAAATTACTGATGTAATTTGTCCATTTACCAATTATAAACACAACGAAAAATAAACATAATTTTTTACCCATCCTAATGTCATGCTCAACCCCAGCCAGCAGCCAGTACCACATAAACATTAGCTCACTCCCCCAGCATCAGAGAGAGAATTTGAAGAGTAAAAGGTAGGAAACTTGTGGGTTAAGATGACAGTTCAACAGAGAAAACAAGACCTGCCCACATAAGCAAAGCAAAACACAAGGAATGAATTCCCAAGGTCAGGTAGATGTTCAACCATCTCCAGGAGATCAGGGCCTCATCACATGCAACAGTGACCTGGGGAGACAAACACCATCACTCTGAATGCCCCCTCCTTCCTCCTTCTTCCCCTCGTTCTACAAATGATGAGCATGGAATCCCGTGGCCTGGAATATTCCTTTGGTCTTTAGGGTCACCTCTCCCAGCTGTATCTCCTCCCAGCCTCTCTCACCAGCACAGCAGAATGAAAAACATAAAAGGCCCTGTCCCAGTGTAAGCCCTGCTCAGCAATAAAAAGAACATGTCTTTATTGTCAGCCCTGTGTTCAGCAAAAACCCAAAACACAGCCCCACATCAGGCACTGTGATGAAAATTAATTCTACCCCAGCCAAACCCAGCATACTTAAGGACCATAAATATTGTATTCTTAAAATTTTCCTAGGTATCCTCAAGAAGGTCAAATCAAATTGTGAGAATCCCTCAGAGGTGACACAGTTCTCCCTACAACACATTTGTATCCCTGGAATCATGTGATAGATTGAACGAAATTCAAAACTCAAGATTTCTTGCATTTTAGATACTCTTATCCTCAGGAGAAAGAAACAGGGACATAAAAATAAGGAAAGAAAAACCCTCTTTCAGTTAAAAAACACCAATAATATAAGTGTGCTTATGGAAATATCTGAGACTGGAGAAGAGAACATAGGACTGTCCAGGGAAGAAGCCAGGCTGTGGCTTCTAATCATGGGAGCACAGGGAACCATTTAGAAAGGAAGACTTCTATCCTGTCATTAAATAAAAATCACTGCAAGTATGTAAGAGGAAAAAAGTTATGTAAATTATGTAAGTAACTTAAAACACATTGAAAAAATTAGTCACTTTATGGCCCAGAACCAAATACTTGAATGAAAAAACAAGTGAGTTTTGCACTATTACCAATTAATAAATCTCACTCCTCATAAGAAAAAGTGAGGGAATAAGTTCAGGATCTTCTGATCTGCTGCAATGATAGTCCCAAAAATTAGCTATTTCTTCCCATGTCTGATAAGAGATCTCCACCTAAAACATTTTCCCTGATAAAATAAAAGGGCAAGTAAAAAATGGAATTGAAACTGGATTTCGTTTTCTTCCTTAGCCTTCTCCAGAATCCGCTTGAGGAAATGCACAAGACTGCCTATCTGTCTGTGTGAAAACTGACAGGGCAAACAGGCTAATCAGCTCCAACCATGCCTTTTGCAATCAGAATCTCCTGAGGACTGCACACACTTTTTCCACCCTGTTTCTTTTGAAATTAAGCACTCGTATTACACAGACAATCTGCATTGAATTAGTGACAACACTGAGCAAGTACCAATCCAACCAATTTAGGCAAGTCTGCTTGTCAGCTTTGTTTTTCAAATCTCTGCAATAACACATGTGCCCCTTGCAGCATTGCCTGGGGCTGCTCTCTTCTGTTTCTCAGGCTCCTTGGCATAGTATGCACACAACAGGCACATTCAAGCAAGAAGTTGTTTAGCTCTAATTGTTTTAATATTAGAATTCAAATCTTGGCCTTTTTCTTTCCCAAGTAGCAGAACCTGATATCTCACAAAATACCACAGTACCTTGACAGTATTTGTCATGAGAAGAAATTGTGAATCTTTATAGTCAGGACCTTTACCTAGCGTAGAACATTTGCCCAGAAGGAGCAATGTGGGAAGCTGCAATATTTCCTTGCAGGGAATCAATCCCCACCAACTGGCATCCTAATGTGTGGCCACATCTTTTGCATGGCTGAGCCACATGTTGCTGAGGGACAAGTTTTGCAGGGCAATCACACACAAAATGTAGTCCCCCTGGGAGGCTCTACAGAAATACCATATTTATCAGGTTTAGTTAAATCATGATCTGACAGAATTCTGCGCCAAAAGGTTTGTGGTGATTTTCCTGCAAATAATACCTGCCTTGGAAGACACGTAAATTTGGAGGTTACTTTTGTGTTAGAGAGACAAAAAGACACATCCTCCCCCCTCCCCTTTTTTTTTTTTGCTAGTATTTTTTGTATTTATTGAGTTTTCACGTCTCCATTCTGTATTCTTAATTAAGGATGGTAAATACCATTCTATTAAGATTTAGGTGAATCTAATCTAAGGTGAAACAAGAGAGCAGGAATGCCTCAAGTGTCTCCCACAATCATGCTTCAAGCACCTGTACTCTATCTGTGTACAAAATTGTGTTGCACCCTGGACAATGCAGTCCTGACCTTGAATGTTCCCATACAGAGACGTGCTGGAGTGCACACAGCCTGAAAAAGGTCCACATCTGCTTTTCCAGCACTGGAAAATCCAAACTCACAGGCTTGAAGCTGTCTGCAAACAAGTCAAGTCAATGGGCTTCCAAGAAAGCCACAGGGCTGCCTGCTCATCTTATTGTTTCAAAGCACGGCTTACCTGTCAATATAAACTTTGCTCCATTGCTTCTCCATTCCTGATTAACTCAGGTCCCTTTTTGATGAACTGGGACATGAAGATCCTCTTTGGAAGTAGCCAGGCTGTACTGAGAACCTGGATAGTAACTGAAACAGCCGATGAGGTGATTTGGTGAGTGAGGGCTGTTGCAATGCTTGGCCACCTTTGAGACTACATTTCTCAGAAATCAGCAGTGTGATTTTTAGTTTATTAATCAACTCAAGGACACATAAAAGCAAAGTATATCAAGAATTAGAGTGCTTTATTTCATCAGAGATTTTCCTATATTATAATTATAATGATTCTATGTCATAATTAAAATCTTAAAGAGAATTTACTTTCAACGAGGTTTGACAATCTGTATAATAGCATTGGTTTTGACTGACTACAGGCTGACAATGCCAGAGCCATCACAGTAGGTGGAAGGATTTTTCTGTATTCTACTATTCTAAAAAGCACCTTTTGTATTAATTTACACCTTATCATGTTATTTTACTTGTTGCAATTGGAGTAATGCATTGAATAAAATGAACAATTGAATGAAGATGTATATTAGATTATTACGCAAAAATTTGAGTAAACAGAGATAAATAAAACATATCAGCTTGTGAATGGCAAAATATGTCCTTTTTTGCTCACTTTTTTCCAACAAAGAATCACAGCCCTCCACAGACAATATCAATGAAAAGCTCTATGAGCAACTGGCAGTAAACGAGTAAAAGCTACAGACGTGTCCTACATGCTTTTTGTATGTATCTTAGGGAACAAACTTGCAGCAAAATTACTTCATGGGCTAGCAATCTGTCAACATGCTTAGCAGGCATCCCATGAGGAATTTTATGGGGCATAACAGATGCCTCTGCCACCAATTCTTCAGTGTCAGTCATACTAGCAAGATGAAAGTTGTAGAAGGCTTCCCTACCTGTACCTACTGCTTTCATCTGTTATAGGGATATATCCCTCAGAAAAGAATTCAGAAAAGAGTCAAATTGAGGCACGCTGAAGGACTGCTTCTGTTAAGACTACATATGAGCAGCATTCTTCAGCCAAGATGCCACATGTATTAAAATGGTTATATACAGGGGCTGGTGATAGCTGCCCATTTGTGAGAATGAGACAATGTATTACTTCCCCAAAAGTAGGCAGACTGCTTATTACATTCAACTTGCCGCCTGTGTCTTGTGGCAGTGCCAGTGACGAAGAAAATTGCCTGGGCTTGAGCCATATTGGAACAAGAAATGAGGTAAACAATGACATTAAAAAGTAATTCTCTGCAATGGCTTTTCTTTTTAGCAAGTCATTTTAATATACTACTCTGCACATGTAAATTGTGTGGTACAGTCATAAAAGTCTCTTGCCTTGAATTACTTATGTTATTTGCTGGACTTTTTAGGCTGTTAGTATAATGGGTATATAGTCAAAGTGTCAAGCCACAGTTATTTTAGTAAATTGATAAATCTGTCAAGTAAATAACCCAGAGGGTTTGAAGCTTCTGGTGCAACCAGCTTCACAGTACAGGGTATGGTGGATTTTCATGCTGCTAGAAAGATACATTCTAAAGCAAAATACATACTGTTAATTTGAATGCAGCATGAGCTGAAATCCAAGCAAGTCAAGAAAAGCATTGGTAACTTTTTAGCTTATCCTTTGCAACATAGGAAGTGGTTCTGAAGTCTTTTGCCCCTGGCATAGTACAAACCCCAGCAGTAGGGAAGACTGTGGTGGGAGACCTCTGGGGACTGCTCTCACTGGTGCAATAACTAGCTGGAGAGACGACAGCCAAAAGGAGGAATTAAGCACCTAAATCTGAAATTTTGGCATACAAGTTCAAAATGATGTGGTTCTTGAAGACCTACCTACAAACCAGATTTTTTTTTGCTTTAAATACAGTGGGTTAATCTAATTAACTGAAAATAACCAGTAACCAATATTTAGACCTTCTTATGACTGCATTCTCAACGCACTTCTCCTGCCTAAACTTAATTAAGAAAGTTATTAAAGAAATGTTATTGATTATGGCCTTAAAGTAATCATTATAATAATACTTTAAAAAACATGCAGTTGTTAATATGAGATCAAGAATCCTCATAAAATAAGCAACAGATATTTCTTCTTTCTAAAAAATTGATCCAGGGTGTAAGGAGCATGTAGTGGCCTAGCTGTTCCTTTATTTGCCTCCTCAGACTGAGTCAAATCTATTATACTGTCTACCTCGGATGGAAAAAACTCAACGCAGCTTCATCTACCTTCCTGTGCTTCTTCCTGTTTAACGAGCTGCCAGCAAGGCTGGGGGGAGCAGAGCACCAATGGCTCCACCAGTCTGACTGCTCGACCACTACCTTCAACGAGAAATTAATGAAGTCATAGCTGAGAAAACAGAAGAAATTCTCTCTCACTTTTCCCTTCCCAAGCCCCTGGTGTAAAAGAAGTATTAGGGTGGCCTGAGACTCATTGAAGTAGCAGTGCATCTGGCAATCCAGCCTAACATTTGTAATTGGACTCATGACTCTCTCTTCATGCCTGAGAGCAACACACTTTGCCATTCGTGCAGTCATCTACGCTAGTCCAAAGGGGTAGATAAATCAACGGTCTGGAAAATAAGGCTTCATGCCTGTTTTATATTCGTTTTGCATAGGTATAAATGACTGCACAAGTGCCAAATGATAAAGCATCAGATCTACATAGGTGTTAAATAAACAGCAAATAGTCCTTACTTTATTTCCAAGTATAATCAGTTCGTTTGAGTAGAAGAACTTCAGTATAGCTTGTACCTAATACATGAATAGTAATACATGAAAACAAACAACACTTCTATTAAACACAAAATACATACATTTATATAATATCTGAGGTCAATAATGTCTGGGACTGATATAATTTGTATTAATCATAAAATTTTACAAATATTGAACAGTATTTTTCTGTAGCAGTTAGAATATAGTATGGGTTACTAAAATCAATAGTTAATTGAATTATAACACCATGATTACATTATATGACAGCCATGTACTTACTTGTCAGTCAGCTGTAACTTGTGTTAATAAGATTCACGGAGCTCATTATCTTCTGTATACTGTTAATTTCTGAAAAAAGACCTGTGAACAGAAAAGATGTAGTCTTGTTAAACAAATGCCAGATTGTTATTGAACACTCCACAGGAATCATCAAAAGAAATAATTTCCACAAACAACATGAAATTATTTGGTTGACCTTTATGATTTCTACTCCTTAACACAAAATTGGAAAACGGAAATCTCTAGATCCAACTAGTACTAAAAACCTTTCAGGTTTTTAATAGTTTGAGGAATAACTACTCTAGGAAATCATCTACACTTTATACAGATTTTTATTTCTTGATGAATGGCACCTACCTTTATAATCAGGGAATCACAGAATTGGTAAGGTGTCTCCTCCCTGCTTAAATAGGGTCAGCCCAAAGCACACTGCGCAGGATTGCATCCAGACCATTCTTGAATATCTCCAGACAGGGACACTCCACAGTCTCTCTGGGCAATGTGTCCCAGGGTTCAGTCACCTGCACAGTGACAATAACCCTGTCTCAACTCATGTTCATAGAGTAATACAAATGAAGTATATAGAAATTCAAAATATGGCAAAAGTATTTTTTTCAGGATAAATATATGGCTATGAATGTTTATTACATTCTTTTTAACTTCTTTTCAAGAATATCAGAAAGTCTTATCTTTAAGATTTTATTTTGAACATCAAATCCCCTATAATGTGCCATTTACACACACTTAGCAATCTTCATCTTGAAATGATTTAGGTCCCCAGCACTCTTTCTGAAAAATTGCTGAAAATTGTGGATATGTTATGGTTATGAAATTTCTGAATTTCTAGGACCAATTTTGTCATCTTTGCTTTTTTGTTTGATAGTTTTGTTTTATTTAATTTAATTTTTCTCTCTTGTAATATCAGAAATGGAATTTTTTCTTGTATTTGATCTGTAAAATTTTGACTTCTCATTTTTCCCTTGTAAGATTTCACCACATTTCCCTTGCACTGGCTCACAAGGTGGTCAATCTATGTCTTTTAGGATGGCTCATCAGATTGCACCACACACAAAAAGCAGACCATCATTTTGGCCATAAACTCTCCTTCAATCTTTCTGCAGTGATGCTTCCATACAGCATTGCTTTAGTCAATGCTGCAATATTAATATGCATTGGCCCCAGAATAATTTTCTGCAGGATACCTCTATTTTCTAATAAAGCTCCTTTTCAGTACAGTCCACTGAGACCTACCCGAAATAGTTCTTTGTTACAATTCTTACATTAAACCTATTTATCCTCAACTAAATTGCTTAATCTTCATCTTAATCTGTTTTGCTCTGAAGAGATCTGATATGAAACGAAATCCACAAAGTTTTATTGAGATCTAGTGGCACCCAGTCAGCAAACCATCCCATTCACATTATTTTCCAGACGCAGAAATTTTGTTACTTTTAAGACTAGTGTCTCATCCATAAATTCATAGAACATTATCCACTGGTCTTGCCTAGTGAAGAATCACCTGCTGAGTTCAAGCACAGTTTCCAGTGCCTGCTAACATCTGAAATAAGAATTACTGCAAAGTAATACAGCCCATTATGATACTTTCACCTAATTTCAAAGTCTGGGGTCTTTTCCTCAGGATGTGCATTTCCATATATTGTTTTTGTGTCATTTCAAAAAATTATCACTCTGAACTGCATATGTCTTTCTGTAGATCATTTTTCATAAATTTCTGACTATATTAAGCTCATGTAAAAGTTGCTCAGGAGAAGCTTCAGTCTGAAATATTCTTGCATGGCAATTTCTAACTGAGTTTAGGTCTGGTAAGTTTTGTATTTTTCAATATGTTTTTCTAAAAGTGTTTTGTTTCACAATCTAACTTTATCAAGGCCTCTATAAGTAATTGGAATTGCAAAGTATACCTTTCAACTTCTAATAATTCACAAACCCTTCTATATTTTTGACTGTTATATGTGTCTCTTGGTAAGAAACATCTCTGCTAATACAAAGAGCACAATATCCTTCACACTGAAATACAATTTCAGAGTTGCCTTGTTATGCTTTGCTGAAAATTAAGAAAGCATCAAGTGCCTCGTAACAAGAAGTTGTTAGAAATAGGGCTGAATGCCTTCCTTCTGTTTGCACTTGGTACAAACAGAAATTCAAACACTCTTGACATGATAGACATATGAGATAATGGTTGGATCATTTCACAGAATCACGGAATGGGTCAGGTTGGACGGAACCACAGTGGGTCCTATTGTCCCAACTCCCTGCTCAAGCAGGGCCATCCCAGAGCACATGGCACATTGTGCCATGGATTGTGTCCAGGCAGTTCTGGAGTATCTTCAGTGAGGGAGACTCCACAACCTCTCTGGGCAATCTGCTACAGTGCTCAGTCACCCACACAGTAAAGAAGTTCTTAGGTGGGTCTCCCTGGGAGTGAGTTTCTGCCTCTTGCCTCTTGTCTTTTCTATTTCAGCAGATGTTTTAGAAAAAAATCTCCTGTTTTCACCTAATATCAGTGTTTTTAGTATTTGGCAAGGTTAAAATTTGATTGAAAGAGGGCTCTGACTACAATAAAAAATAGTATTAGTAATGGCTTTATGTACCTGATGTAACTACTTTAGAGTGCCAGTCTGAAAATATAAAGTGTTACATGCAGGAGAATGAAGAAAAATAATTTCAAATAAGTCAGCATTTCAAAAATATTCCTTAAAACTTCTTACCTTAGTCTGCACACACCTTTCCTAGTCAGCCTTCTGGAATAGCATGTGTAAGAAATATTTATAAATCTAGGAAACAGTGCATATCGGTAAAAAGAAGGTTATACTTAATTAATTATATATTTCAATTTTAACACACTAAATTGAACCAATGTCAAGTAAAAACATTTTCAATGTCAAATAGATCATTATTTCTCTTTTATGTAATCTATTTTTAATTGACATCAGGAGTATTATTTGCCTTATAAAACAATAAGACATTGTATATATTTTTCTTTATGGAGGCAAACAGAAAATTTAATACTTATTGCAGAAATAATTCAGCTTTGCTATGTTTTCTTTATGAATTCTTGGGTGCTTTGAGGGTATTTAGTCAGGTCACTGTAATAATCCATCCCAAGTCAGGTCATCAAGTCGCCTGGCATCCATATTCAGGATTGATAAAGGCAAACTACCTTGCCATTTTTTTTTGCCTTCCCTAAAAAATCAATATGACAAGCTTGATATTGGTGAAGTGAGATTAGCTGAAAAAATGCATGAAATTGCTCAAGAAGTGCATTGCTCAAGATATCCAATTTCGAAGACTAGGCCCAAGCACATCTAGTGCAGTCTAAGATAAAGTATTATTTACAGAGATGCTATTTCATTTAGTACATGTGCTTCATCTCACACCTGCTTTGTTTTTCCTCTTTTATTTTGTTTTGGTCTTTTTTGTTTGGGGGGTTTTGTTTGTTTGTTTGTGGTTTTTTGGCTGCTTGGTTTGTTGTTTGTTTCTGTGATTTGTTTTGTTGGGGTGTTTTTGGGGTAGCAGAGACTGTTTCACTCATAACAGAGGTCAGTATTTCTTAATAGTCCCATTATGAAGTTTTGTCCTGAGTAGCAATTTTAGTCTCAGTAGGAAGAGAAATTGATCGTGGATTGCGTTAAGGTAGCTTGAATGTACTATTATTTATTTTCAAGATTTCAAGAAACTTTATTTTCTGACTGCAGCAAAATTCAGTGTATGCTGTTTATTCATGAATCCAAATGTTCTTTCAGCCATGGAGCTTTCTGCTTCTCCCAGTCAGTTTCCAAGCCTTGATCAATATTTTCTTTTAATGCTGATGTCTTCATCCTCCCTTTAAACTTTCCCAATTTCTGCACTATTTTCCATAGAGCATACCACATACCACTCAAAGTTGGTTAAAAACCCTACAAACCCTCTTGTTAATTTGAAATTAGTTATGTCTTCACTCAAACAAATATTGCTGTTTCAACATTCCAGTGTGCATCATTTTGGGCACCACCAGAGTCAGAAATAAATCAGAATCTAAGCCAAAGTCCTTGCCCTAGTTCCAGTTCATCACAGTGTCAGCCACGTACCTCTAACCAAACAACTGGTATGGCTCTAACAGGTAAGGGCATCTTTCTGTCTAATGAGACACAGCCTTGAATATCTTTATCCCCCAAACCAAGGTGGAGCTGTTTTAAACTGGTTTTCTATCAGGAAATAATAGCAGGGAATAATGATGTCCATGAGTTGTGCAAGTATAAGAAAACTAAAGTGTGGCAGGAAAAGATTACACTAAGTCAGGATTTATCACAAGAATTTCAGTATTACCAGATACTGTAGAAAGGAAAAAGAAGGGTAATAAAATTTTGATTTTGACCAAACTGAGTTATGGTATCTAGACATTGGCTGAATTTCCCTGCATTGACCATGAAAATTGTTTATGTGTGAGTTATGGACTGCATACCACTTGATTGCATGATTGGGTTATCTTGGTTATCATACATTTTTTTCTGCTTTATGGTTTCAGAAATGAGATTTGTAAGACAGGACATGAACAACAGACAAGGGATGAATAATGAAATCTTCATTTTCAATATATCGTTACTCAAGTCTGCAGGTAAAGCTGGGTGTAGATTTACTCCTAATATTTTGTGTGAGCAAAAATATTGTTGTGAGAACTTTTGGCAGTTAGCAAAGTGGCACAAGTACAGCACATATGAGAAGCCATTTATATTCCAAATCAGTATTCAGAAAAGTTTTGCTAAGGGTTTAAGAAGCTGAGCTGAACCTGAAGCTTCAGTATAGGTACTTTTGATGGAAAAGTATATTTGTTTATTCTCTGATAGCAGCTGTGCTTCTATCTGGCTGTCATCTACTTTCATGTTTCCCTTGCCTTTAGAGAGAAAAACAGCATGTTTTTCAAAATTCTGACAGAGTGTAGCTGCCCATGCAGAAAAACTGATTTCTAGGCTATTTTATTTTGCAAACTGTGTGGAAAAAAGCCAACCATCACTCACTGTCCCCCTCTCCTGCCCCAGCCTCCAGGAGGCTCTTTTCAGGTCCTTCTGTCTGGCTTCTGTAACCAGAGCTCCCAAGAGAAAGGCATTTGCTCTCACGAGCTGAAGACTTCCTTCTCAGAATACTGTCTAATGGAACTGAAATTATTCTGCTAGCACTGATTGACAGTCAATAGAGTAAAAAAATTAATCAGACAGAGAATTAATAAAATAAAGCAAAGAGCCCTGGTTAAAACTGAAATTTATAGCGTAACAAAAGCAGGAGATGGTCAGCATTATATTTGGACATTTCAGTATATGTATTTTTGTAGTATGAGACAAAACCCTTGAATTAGATTTACAGTAAAGGACCATTATTATTAATATTATTATTATTATTATTAATTTTTTTCAAGCAAGAATACACCATGTTTGACACCAATTTTTGATGCAGAATTGCTTTGTAAATGTGTTCAAACTTGGAAAAATTTACACCATACAAAGTGTTTAATCTGGTGAGATTAAGTGATTTAGCTAGAATTGCCTCCTCATGTGAAAAGCACAGCCACAGAATATAAAGTGCTGATGAGCTTTGAAGACCAGAAGTTGCTTTCACATCTCCACTCATTAGAAATCCCAAGATTTTTAGGAAAAATGACCCTAGAAATAAAAAGGACAATATTTTATGATCATGTTTTTTCTTTCTCGTCACTATTCTTCTGAATACATCAATTCACATTTTAACATTTGGAACTCATTCATGAGACAAATTGAGTACATTAAAGAATTTTCTGCAATTATTATTTCATAAAACAAAATTAAATCTAAACTTTCTAATCAACCACTCCTCCTTTTAGAAACTACACCAAAAAGGAAATAATATATAAAGCAGCAACTAAAGAGGGGAGAATACTGCCAAACTAGTCTAATGCAGTTGATATATAATGATTGGTGACTGAGACTGAAACCTTTTGTCAAAGACCATGGTGAAAACTATGAGTTATAATTTCAGCTTTTCCTTTGATCTTTCATCCAGGTGAAAGATTTTTTGAGAGTCTCACAGTAGTCACTGTGAGTGAGAACATTCTGTTTCTACTAAGTGCAGAAATACAGGTGTTGTGTTTGGTTTTTTTTTTTTTTTAAATGTCTAAAATACAAGGGAAAAAGTAAGGACCCTCAGTAGTAGTAAGATTACATCCAACAAGTCACTCAGTTCTGAATAATGTAGGCAGTGAACACTCAGGAACACACTGAACTCTCATTTCTACAGAACATATTACCCTTTAAACATAATATCCAAGCCTCACATAAAAGAGAAGTTTTATCAGCTTTCCGTTTAATTCTGCCTTGTGCTATTAACTCAAAATGCAGTGATATCAACAGCATTTTATGGTAAGTTAATAGGTATAGATAAAATCTTCTATAAATATTCATTACATCTCATTATTGCAAATTAATGAGCAAGATTCTGAAATTAAGGTTAGTCTAATTTGGAGATATGTATCACTTTTCCTACATATGAGGCACAAGGAATAAATTATTCTCTAAAGCAAAGTTCTAGTTTACTCCAAGGGTGGCCCAGAAAGATTGACAGCATATTGTAAATGGAGTAATCTGATTCACTGGGAAGCAAAGACAGAACTGTTGCTTGGCTTTAAGTATGATAAACAGCATCCACAGCATCTATTTTTTAGTAGCTGGATCATTTCTTGCATTCCTGTGTCTTATACTCAAAATATTCTGCTGTGGTATCATGGCTGAATCCCTGCCCTTTGCAGCAGTGGCTCAGAGGTCATGGCTGAGGGCATGGCTGATATCGTTCACATCAGTTAGCTTTGAGAGAGTCACTTAGCTCACTTCTGGGTCAACTCTGTCAGCACTTATCAGGGGAGGCCACAAGTCACCAGCTTTTTTAAAGTATCCAGATTTCGCCATCTCGCTTGTGGGATGCAGCATCTTGTGTCTGACCTAGGCAGCCTCCACCTACATCTCTACATTTGCAGAGATGTTAAGTGACTTGTTCTGATACTGTGAAAGAATTTGGAGATGATCAGAATTCAAAATGAATGTTGGTTGGTGGTCTGCAAGGACAAAATCGACTCCTAGTGGTTTCGTTGCAGGACCACACAACCTGGAGTTGCCTGGAGAGGTTCAACACAAATACCATGTGGGTGCCAATGTCTGCACATGGACATCAGAGAGGGCTGTGCTTAGAGAAGATGGACTCAGACTCTTCTCAGAGGTGCTCATCAATAGAAGAATGGGCAATGGACATAAGCTGCAACAAAATAAATCAAAATTAAATATTGGGAAAAAAACAACTTTCAGGACAATGGAGTAAAATACTGGAACAAGTTACCAAGAAAAACTGTGGAATAAAATAATAGAATTATAGAATCAGAAAGGTTGGAAAAGACCTCCAATATCCTCCAGTCCAGCAAACCTTTTATCAAACACCACCTTGTCAACTAAACCATAGCACTGATTGTCACATTGAGCAGGTTTGTTTTGACCATGGCCAGGGATGGTGATATCACCATTTCCCTGGGTAGCTCGCTCCAAAGGTTGGCAACCCTTTGAAGAAATTCTTCCTGATGTCCAACCTGAACTTCCCCTAGCACAGCTTGAGGCTCTGTCCTGTCACTGGTTGCCTGGGAGAAGAGGCTGACACCTTCTTGACTACAGCCTCCTTTCAGGCAGTTGTAGAGTGATAAGGTCTCTCCTGAGCTCCCTTTTTCTCCAAGCTAAACAACCCCAGCTGTCTTAGCTGTGTCTCATACCACACTCTCTAGACCTTTCACCAGCTCTGTTGCCCTTCTCTGCACATGCTCCAGCAACTCAACATCTTCCTTATAATGAAGGGACCAAATCTGGACACAGGACTCGAGTGTCGAATACGGGAGACAATCCCTGCCCTGATCCTGCTGGCCACACCATTGTTGATCCAGGCCAGGATGCCATTGCCTTTCTTGGCCACCTGGGCACACACTGGCTCATGTTCAGCTGCTGTCACCACATCTCCAGGTCCTTTCCCACCAGGCAGATTTCCAACCACCCTGCCCCACCCTGTGGCACTGCCAGGGGTTGTTGTGAGTCAAGGGCAGGACCCAGCACTGGGCCTTGTTGAACCTCACACCACTGGCCTCAGCCCATGATCCAGCCTGTCCAGATCCCTCTGCAGAGCCTTCTTACCCTCAAGCAGATAAAGTCCCACACACATCTCAAGACTCCTGTGGAAAAATCCTGAGCAACATGAATAAAATTCCTCCTGTTTGGAGCAGGATGTGGAATCAGGTGTCACCCAGACATCTCTTCCAACCTAAATTATTCCATGATGTTGTGACAGCTCACCTTTATAAATCAAAGGTCAGTCCTCCAAAAGTGGGATGTCTTAAACTGAAATCCTTGATTGAGAAACTTCTTGGCTGTTTAGCATTTAGACTGAACAAATGAAAACAAAAACAAAAAGAAGAATTTGGGCTTATGGGGAGGAGAGACTTATAATTTATGTAGAAATGCTGCAAACACTAGGCCAGTCTGAATAAAAGAATATGACATCTTTTTTTAGATAAAATCATAGTGCAGATTCCACCTTAGCAGTTGCACTATGGTCTTTAATTTCAAGGCTACAGCAGGACCCCAAGACAAGGTAAAAGAATGTCCAGTATATCAGAGTATTATTACTAAAACTAATAAATGTATATTCTGCTGCTAAAGCAGAATGCTTCAGGTTCAGGAAACTCAGCATTGAAGGCTCACCATGCTCAGTGTTCCTCTGGGTCCCTCTGGAAGATAGCAAGCTGTTCTTCCCATTTCAGAGGTTGCCAGGGACTATCCCTTTTCTGTTTAACTGGTTTTACCTTCTTGCCTGATTCTGTCACTCACCCAGTAGTGACTTTTCTCCACCTCCTCATTCCACCCACTGCTTTTGCTTTTTGGACCCATCAGTTTTCCCCTCTGCAATCTGAGGGGAAAAACCCCCAGTTTACTCCATTTTATAGACCCCCTACATGCATTGTTTTCAAAGCTCAGACAGAAATGTTTCTCTTGCCATCTTAATGCTCTCTTTATTTCTTCTGTCTTTCCATATGAGTTTATACTATTAAGTCCAAAGTGTTTTCTCAATATCTAAATCAAAAATAAAACTACCTTTTCCTCAAATTAATAAAATAAATTTACAGTATTGCAAGGACTCATACAATTTATAAAATTATTATAAACATTTTCACTCATTTCTCTGAAATGCAAACATAGAAATACAGTTTGTCTCACACTTTAGGAATGTGTTTTACCTTTGCCATGCTATCAGAAAGATGCAGACTTTAAAAAAATGATGTTAATAAGAAAGTGTCCATTTAAATCTTAGAAACCAAGTTCTGTGACCTCTGTTGATAGGATTTTTGCCTGATTAATGAAAGAAAAAGAGACTGAAATATTTTGCTCATATTAATATCAGCACAAGAGGTACATTCATTCCATCCTCTGTTGTCAGTGGATGCACAGACAAACCTTTGTTAGATGGTACCCATCCTCCCCTCATATGGGTGATACAAATCATGTCTTTCTCATGAGAAAAACTCTTCTGTGCTCGTTCAAACAGAAAAGTCCAATACATTTTGGAGGACTTTCTTCCCTTTTTATGGATACTGCCGCTCAAGAAAGAAATATAACTTAGGACACAGAACAGTTTGAGTGTGTAAACTTGTGGTGCCATACAATATGTCTTAATATTGCAGGTTTAATACTAACTGTGCCCCAGTAATTTAATAATTCTGTGGGAAGACTGCTGGGTTATAGAGGATATTTGTCTTGTGATTTCTTTGTGGCAAATCAGAAATTACAGCAGTGCTCAAAGGAATAGAAATCTTAGATACTCATGACCTTCACTGAAACCCCTTTCGTCACTTGTCAGTTCTTTAAGGGGCAATTTAATTGTAGCTCTTTGGCGGTGACAAGGTAAGTGCTGGCATTTTGGCACTGTCATTCATTAACCTCATGCAATGTCAGCAGCACTGCCTCAGACATGTCACCATTTCCCCAGGGATGGCAAGCTGAGTTTTAGGACATATGTCATTTCAGAGATGCCTACTAGACAAGTCTACATGCTTCACATTCCTTTGCATGGCATCATTTGTGTATTGTTTATGCAGTTAAATAGCTTCAAGACTAAAACCAACTTGTTTCAATGCAGGAAAATAAAATCTGCCATATATCATGAGAAGAAAACTACCTAAAGGATTTCTCTTGCTCAGAAATTAAAAACAAACTAACAAACCCCCCCCAAACAAAACAAATGAGATTAGAGGAAAAAAAAAACCAAAAAAACCCCAACCAATGGAAAAAAATCCAAAAACTCTTAAGCATAACCCACAAGGAAAATAAAAAGAAATTATTCTCACTATACCTGAAAGTTAAATATTACTCTTTCACGTGTACATTTCTTAAAGCAGAATTTAATAAATAAAATGCCAGGTTGCAAGACACATAATGTACATTATAAATATTATTATTTATTTTATGGTTTATAGTTTTTGAATGTATGTGAGAACCCAAATTACTAATACTAAATAAGTTGGGCATATTTTGAGAATTATTTGCTATTAACAACATCTGGCAATGCTTAGAAAAACAGTATCTATTTACCTGCAACTTTCCCCTGCTACTTTATTTGGACTTCATAGTGACTGGTGTTTCTGTGCAATTCCACCATAAAAAATTAATAGATATTTTTATGATATAATTATTATAATGTAAGACACATTATATTTATTTATTACATATTTAATATATCATTAAAAATAACAACAATAATCAGAAAGAGCTTAATTCTCACTTTGCAAATTCACAGAAGGAGAATTAAGGATTGCTAAAAAATAAACTAGTTTTTATGATAAATCATGGACAACTCAAGATGCAAATTCTTGAATTTAGGTTTGAAATCCCAGAAATTTATATAATTTGGGTCTATCAATTCTTTAAATTTAAAAAAAATCTAGATCCAGGTTGAAGCTGGATGTCAAAGTGTTCCTATGCACTTTGTGCAAAAACCTAGTCTGACTATTCTAGAGCTTAAACCAGCATAGCCAGCATTCAATTATGTCCAATTCCTGAAGCCAGATAGAGAGAAGTCAATACTTGGGGCTCATTGTTTCTTTAAAAAAGTTTAAAAATATTCCTTTCTCTAGCCAAAATGAGTTTACTATTGTCATTGAAAAAAACCTCCCCAAACAACAGATATCAAAGAGCAACCTAGTTTAAAAAAATGATGCAATTAAATTTACTAGAGATATGTGAGGAGAAAATTGAAAGAATTTCTACCAAAAACAACATGCTATTTTTTACGTGCAGTTTTCACAAGTATTGATCATACTAGTGTGATTTATATATATATAAAAGTTATTTATTTAAATCAGCAGTTTCCAGAAAAGAAAGTGTTTCAATGACTTATTCCTATCAGCTCTATTCCTGACTTTAATAGAAACATTTAGGTGAAAGCAAGGGCATTGCTGAGAATATATGAGAGTGGTGTGTAAGTGGAATGACTGAAATTTCTGGCAGATGAGTGATAAATGAGTTGCAGTACAGTGCTGAGAGCCAAACCAGACATTCCATGCACTGTTACAAGGCACCTGTTAAGAAACAGTAGTCACTTCCAAACACTGCACTGGATGCAATGGCACACAGCATTGTTTTGCAAGTAAAATTCTGCCCGTGTTAAACGACAGGTTAAATGCAGAGCGGTATCAGTGGGAAAGCAGTAATGACGGTAGCAGGAACATTTCCAGTCTAAGTGGCACTAGGTGGAAGAAGGAAAATGAAAAGAGACCAACACAACCATTAGAGAGTGGGGATCCTGTCGGGTACATGCTAGTACATCAGCAGTAGAGTCCTGCCATCCCAGAGCAGCCCTGCATCACCGAGCTGCAGCTCAGCCCCAGCTGAGAGCAGCTTTGCCAGGAGGGGCTGCTGCACATTCACACCACTCACACTCATTGATCCAATACTCTTTGCTACAGTAGTTTAGGAGTATTTAGATTCTCCCTGGATTTTGCTCTCCCTTCCCCCAGGGCTGGCAATCCAGATGAGTGATTTCCTTTCGTCATACATAAAGATTTAGAAAGACAACATTAATTGCTCTCCTGATAATTTCCAATTTGATGAACAAAAAATTGAACCAAAGCAAAAGCAAGTGCAGGAATGATTGGACTGAAAGTTTGTGATGAATCCCTGAGTATTGGGTGCCCTTCTACCAGTTGTCCTGACACCTTCCGGGAGCTAAACTACTTCTCACATATTTACCACAGCATTACAAAATTATAAGATTTTCTATTCATAAATTAAAGACATTTTTTCATTGCAAAAATAACTAAAACCAAATTCTCAGCAGAAGAAGTAAGTTACAAATATAAGAAACTAATAAGCAAAACTGATTCTAAACTATCTTGATGCCTTTTCTTCCAAGTAAAATTTCACAGTCGGCTCTACCTTACATATATTGGTCCCGACTTCCATGCTATCCTGCTTAAGGGGCATCTCAGATGATCAGTCCTCAGGTAACAAAGCACCAGATGGCTTTTATCAAGTCCTTTTCTCCACTGAATGGCAAAAATGTGATACTACTCGCCCTTGAGAGTCAAGCAGGTCAATAGGAGGGCAGAACGGACTCATTATCTTCCTTTAATACACATTTAGCTAAAAAGGTGAGAGAATCTAAATGAGATGGTGTTATGCCTGGGAAAGCTGTCAGGGCAGGAAAACAACAGACAGAAAACTCTGCTCTATCAGCTCCTCTCAATCAGCCCTATCAACCTTGTTTTGCTTCTTTCCTGGGAAGATCCTGAAAAATTTAGCAAACATTAATTAGTTATCCAGGCATACCTTCACGAAAATAGAAACCTGCACTAACTCTAGGAAAAGCAGAAACAGGAAACGGATGTGAATTTTGTACCCCTCATTTCCCCAGAATTAAATGCTTGACTAGTCAGAAGAAGTGGTGGAATTTCTTTCCAGATTCCAATGTGTGACTGCTCATATTTAGGTTGCAGTAGATAGGAATCTCTACTCATTTCACCTGCTATAGCGCATTTCGGAGAGGGAGCTGACAGATGTGACACAAGACCTGCATAAGTCTCACGTGTCTTGGAGCAGCCCATGCAATCTCAAAATGTACCAGACATTTTAGCATAGGTGAGTAACCCAGATGCCTAAATTTATCTGTTCATGACATGGTTTTCTATGTGAGCTACAAGAAGCTGTAGACAAAGAGAATATAGTCAATATGGTCAATGGAGAGGAAGGGGAAATTCAACTCACCCTATAGCACTGGCACACCTGAATTACTCTCTAGGCTTCAGTGACTGCAGTGATCAGATCCTTACAGATTCTTGGAGAGCTCTGAAAACATTTTAAACTATTCTAAGGTTTCTTATAAATAATCTTGTAAATATTCAGACTCTTTCCCCTGAAAATAATTATCATTTCATCCTATAACGACAGGCCTCATTTTTCACCTACTGTGAATAAACTGATTATTTGGGGATATCATAAATGTATCAAATATATCAAAAGACAGTGGGTTTTTTTTACAGGAAGTAACAAAACATATTATTTCTGGTTTTAGATATGAATTTACTTCACAGTGGAACCAGCCAGTTACTGTCATTGCTGTATTTGAGGTCTCAAAGAACAGAGTAATATTTAGGTTACTGACATCTAATTTTGCTAAGACTCTCTCAAACTAGACTAGGAGAACCAGTAATTTCAAACTTTTGCTGAAAAAGTTGGGAGTGGAAAATACCCAAGGGCTGAAAAAAAAGAATCATCACAGATATGAATTTGAGAGACACAAAGTGCAGGTCAAAAGGCTTTAAATGGGAGACAGGAAGCCTAATGTATATTTTCATAGTCAAATAATCTCTTGTAAATGCAGGACCAGTCAAAATCAAAGTAAAGTAATCTACAACAAAGGGAGGGAGTGAAAGTCATGATTCAATGTCAAAAGAAAACATTTATAGGGAAGAGGAGTCAGGGAACCATGAAAGAATGCTGTCTTTGGCCAAAACTCCTGGAGTGCTGAGAGGAAACCGTGATAAAGAAATGTCTGTGAGCGTGCTCATTGTTTTCTACAGATCTGTGCACTTCTCATGCTAAAAATGAACAAAGATGTCTAGAAAGATATACATTTGTCTGTATGTTGTCTTAGCCCAGTTTGGAATTAGGCAGTAAAATAGAGTATTTTTAATTGTGCACGTGTGCCTTGTTCTCTGCCTCCAAAGCTAGATGGAATGGTCCAGGTCACTTTGTGCAGTTGAACCGTTCTCAGACCCAAATCAGAGTGGTCACTGCCCTGCTCTGTTCCCAGGCAGCCTGAAGTGGCTGTGAACAGAGATATGGTGTTGAGCCCAACCCTGCTTCACTCACATCCCCCACATGCCTAAATGATCAGGAGAGTCCTGGAGAGGTGCTTAAGTTACCAGAAAATGCTAAACCATGGTGCGGGTGGGTGAAGCAAAAGATAGTTTTGGTCCAGATTTACAAAATGGGTAGAAACCCCATATTTGTGAATATTTTACAACCTCATCATATTTTCATGAATTTAATGACACCATTGTCCTCAAGAGTTTACCTGCAGTGACATTATCAATGCAGATTACCCAGACCATGAGGTGACCACCAAGTTCCAAAATGTTTCTGCTTAAAGCACAGCACCTCATAAGCAAAGGTGTACTGCCTTGAGAGCTGTACTGCTCTCTGGTCCTGAAAACCAGACATGTTGAAACCCACCTGATTTGTACTTTTACACAAAGCTCTTGGTTGCCAGAATAAGTGGGCAGTCGAACAGAGTGCAGTATCATTGCTGATCACACTAAAATAAGGCAGCGTTCTGCTGGTAGGGTGGCTACAGGGGTGGCTTCTGAAGAGCTGCCAGAAGCTTTCAGAGCCAGCAGAGTTTACCTGGCAATGTTTACCTGGTTGGAGCTGAGCTGGTGCTTGTACATCCAGTCAGACTAATACTGACTGATTTTTTTTCAGTTGCTTTCTCCAAAAACCTTAAAACCAAACCAAACATTTGTTATTTTCTGTGATGAAGATTGCTTCAGGGGTTGATTACACATGGCATTTTATCAAATGAAGATCTAAAGTAACACATGTACCATTGCAGGCAAAATCTAGATCCAAGAGTAGTGAAACACTCCTCTATTCCAACAGGTAGATAAAATCATTGTACTGCTAATTTCTTGGCACAACACTTCAAGTCTTGCTGTAATCAGAGTTCAGTGGCCTTGAACTGTTCTCTGTAATTCTTCAAAGCAAAGAGTGCAGTACTTAACTTATTTTTCCACACCAATTTATATTATGTTTTTTTCAGTTAATAGTGTGAGCACCTTACCTGTCCACAAAGCCACACACTTTATTCCACAAAAGCAACAGGAACCACAGTTATCAGTCTTCTTTTTATCACTGTTAATCTCTGTGCCAGATGTAGGTGAAGATTGCATGGGTAGTCCTGCCATTGCTCAATTGGCTGGCATTTTTTTCTGGCCTTCACTGAGGAGACTGTCATTTTTGGAGAAGGATGCAGGGTGTGTAGAGTTGCAAAGAACAGCAAGAGGGAGAAGGCAGTGGAGAAATTGGTATCAGGAAATTAACTTTTGTATTATCACCAAAGATAGAACTTAGGAGTTCAAACCTTCATGTCTACACTATAGTGGAACATACCCTGGGTGTTTACCAACCTTGAAATAATTCAGCTGTCCTGGTGGTCTTTTATAACAGAAACCCTGTAAGCAAATGAAGAATCAGAGGCCAGGGTAGATTTAAATGCTTTCATAAAATTTCTAAGTGAAAATATGTAGTTCTTTCTTTTTTCTTCAATATTTTTGATTAATTTTCTTATTTTTTATTCATTGTGTTAGAATAAACTGGAGCTTGATACTTTTCAATTAAAGAAAAATATGTTATTATTTGCTGTCCCTTTACTAGTTCCACATGTACATGGAATAATATGTTTATAAACCAAAGCAAATAGAGCTTTTAAAAATAATCTGGCATCCTGTAGTATTCTGGATAATGTTTTGATTCCAACTCAATTCTCCCTGATCTGTCTCATTATATCACTGTTGAACTGTTTAATGACAGACTTGCAGGTCAACTAGTGTGAAGAGTGCAGGGAAAGTATTATTTTCCTGCAATATAAAGTTGGATGTCTCACTTTCATTATTCTCTTTCACACCCAAGACAAATCCTGAGTTCTGCCACAGTGGTCCGCATAGATTAAAATACAAAAAAGATACAAAAACCCCTCCAGCAAATGAAAGGTTTCTAGCAAGGTGTATTAAGAAAACCAAGGTAATACTTTTATAATTTTTAGCCTTTTGAAGTCTTTGCAGTACCTCCTCTTTTGTAAAGATGGTTTTTAAGGAAACAGAGAGAATCTCAGTTCCATTGAGATAAATGGTAAAATTATAAATTTGCCTGGGGTAATGCTTCTTGCTTACTGCCTTTTCTATCAAACTTTCTAAATTACCTTTTTGCTAGACAAGATGATTGCCTTCAGAAGGAACAGTTTCCTGAAGTACCCCAGTGAAAGCAGTGCTCCTTTATAGAGAGTGTATATATGCATACTTGGAAGCTTCCCACCAAAGTTAGATAAAATCTGCTCTTGATTAAATAAATAAATAGCATCTGCTGAAGTCATAGAAAAAGCATGACAAACTGCAAACTGAAACACTTGCACATACCTGATGATTTGCATCAGGCACATCAAGTATTATTCTATCAGTAGTTCTGAAAATAAGGGTCAAATTCAGGCAAGTCAGGATCACAACCAGAAGTGGGAATTATGAGTGGAAGCCCAGAAACTGCTGCTATGTATGTTAGGCCTGGCTTTTATTTTAAAGATGGTTTTACAGGCTGGCCAGTGTAGATTTCTTTCTCCAGACTCTGTCTTCTTGCTTTAGAAAATTTTTTCTCCAGTTCTTTAGTTCTAGGCTTTTTACTTGCAGGCAACACTTTTTGGAATGTAACTTAACCTCTTCTCTGATTCACCCAGTTCCCTCCTCCCCAGATAACTGAAAGGTAATACCTTCGCAAAAGCCTCCCCTTCTGCCCTCCATCCAACAGTAATTATCGAATTTCTCCTCTTTGTTACAATAAAAAATAATTACAGTAGTCTTACCTATCTTGAAATTTGTCATTGTTCTTAAGAGATTTTGCATGTATGTTGAGAAGAGATGTCTCTATTTTTCTCTTTTGTTCCCAGTGCTTTAGGACATACAGATGAGCAGTACTGACATATTTGTCTGGGTCTATCAAGTTACAGTTACTGGTACAAGTCTTTTGTTGTCTATAGGACATCAACATATGCTATAATTATAGTTCCATCACTGTCCTCAAGAGTGAACATCTGCTCCTACTCTACCATCACAGTTTTAATCTTCTTGTAGCTCCTGTTTCCTTGAAGAGCAATCCAAATGAGACAGTCTCTGTCTTTTACTTTTCTCTGTTTTTTTAATAGCTTCCAGGCTTCCACCAGAGTGAAGGGAATACTCGAGCTTCCACCAGTATTCATTTAAATGAAAAACTGAATTCCCTGTAGCTGTGCTTGTGCCTGTAAGCAGATGGAGTGAGGTGAGAATCCAACTTTCTCAGAGGCACAAATGCAATAACAGCAAATTGAATTTGCTCTTCAAGTGGTGGGGGTGTCACAGTTCTCAAAGAGCAGCTACAACCTCTCTTCAAACTGCATTGAGTAGGGAGCCACAGGATTTGTATCAATACCATGTGTCTTCCCACCAGTGCACAGACATCCTACTTTTTTGCAGCCTTTCCCAGCTATGATGGAGGGGCTCCATTTGCCCATTCCACACTGACTCACCTCTGTGGTTTACATACTTGGAAAAACTTTTGTCTGTACCTTTTGGACAGGATAAATTTTACCCTTTGAAAGCAACAAAGGCAGGAGCAAAAATAAAGTATTCCCAAGGCATATCTCAATTCAATGTCTAAAAGTGTTCACAGGCACATGAAATTATGCTTTTGCATTGGTTTATGGCTAGGTTCAATGACCATAAAGATATTTTCCAACCTAAGTGATTCTATGTTTCTATTGCCAATAAACTTATGTGGTGACAATGCATAACCAAACATGCCCACCCCTCTTGGCAGAGCTAAGGAGTCTTTGCCCTTCCAGTCCTTATCCCCACCTGATGAACACAGGAAATACTGCAGTCATGACACACAAGCCCCAAATCTTTAATAGAATGAGTTGCAACTTCAGGCAATGTAAAACTGAATGAACTCAGATCCAAAATGTCAAATGTGAAAACTGTATTGCCGTCAAAATCTTACATTTGACAAAAGTATACTATTTATTTGAAGAAACCATAACTTGGGTGAAAACACTGGCATACTGTGGTGTATGAAATCCACATGTGAATTTCCCTTCCTGCTTTCTTTTCTAACTGTCCAGAATTTAAACTTAGAACAACCAGTGGTGTCAAATGGCATTTTCTCTTTTGTTATTGCTCACCAGCCTCTTCTCTGCTGCTTTGGAAGATGGTTTTGGAAGCAGTCTTCATAAGAACTAAGTCTCCTATCAAATTTCTACATTTTAACTTAAAAGTGTCCTCTCATAAGGAACCTCATACACCACCAACAAAATAAACCACCAGTGACAATTTGGATACTGTATATTAATCTTAATTACTTGGGTGTGACAGCTGTCTGTGTTTGGAAGGGCTTTTCAAAATTACACTGCATTTTATTGTCCTTTTTGGAAATACTATTTTTCTCCTGCTTTACAGTAAACTCTTTATGATATATTCAACAGTGGAAGAAATAATTCCTTTTAATGTTCTGTAATAAAAAATATACTTTTTTGTTGCTGATGATAAAGACTGAGTCAAAGGTACTTGCAATTTTAAACCATCAGAAATAGCTCTGATATTGACTTAATTTCTGCTGCGTTTAGTGCTCAGTTATATCTTATACCTCAAGAATGTTCTCACCATCTTAACTTAAAAAGAACTGAAAATCTTGTTTTGAACAAAATTAAAAAGCTGATTTTAACCTCTTTTTAGGAAAAAAACATATATGATTACACCTCTTCAAGTCTATCTCTTAGTCTGTCCCTTGCTTCAGGCATTTTCACCAATTTCAACAGACTGTGATAAGAAAGGAAAAAGTTCAAGGATATTAAACACCTACTTCATTCCTAACAGTAGATACCATACCATAGAAGAAAGAGAGACAGACAAATTAGAATGATTACTGGAGAAGAAGAAGAGGTGAGGTATGAGACAAGAGCAGACACATGGAAAAGAGTTAAGCAGCAAAACACCTGAATTTGTGCTCCTTGTGGAACAATTTGTTTTTCAGAAGAACCCCAGAGTGCATTTCAGAAGATTTTGACACAGTAGATTTTATCATGCTCCTGATGCACCTAGCGCTGACTGGAGGCACTGAGAAATGAGGAGGATGGGGGAGTGGCACAAGACTGGTCCTGGGGGCAATCTCAGAAAGGAATCTGCCTCACCCTTCCTCTGGTCTCCATCAGAGAAAATGATGACACTCAAAGGCTGTGCCTGCCCTGCACGAGTCCTGTCCACCCTTCCCGTGTTGCCCCATCAATCACAGATCAAAACTTGTCCAAAATGGGGGTCCTAATTCCATGTCTTTGTCACCTGTAAATGGTTGTTTACTGGACAAGCACTTGTCAAACCAAATTTCAATATTGAGCCCTGGTCACACTGAGCTAACACAGCCGTGATACATGCCCAGTACAGGACATTACTTCAGGTCACATCCAAGCAGGCAGAGGTATGGTGAGGCACAGCCTGGCACCATCATCAATTCCTAGTAAGAGCCTGAATATTTTAGAAGCAGCATGTAAAAATTCACATACTTCTGAAATATTTACAAATCCTAAAAAATATTAATGAAACACAAATAGTGAGAACACAGGTTGACGACTGGTAAATTTATATGTTTTAAATTACAGAGCAAATTCACCACTTAAATAAAAAAGATTGCATTTCAAGTAGCTCCTGTGTGACCTCTGTATTTGTCCTTTAGTTACACCCTTGCTGCCTTGATTTTCAAACAAATGTTGAATTTGCTTTTCCTTAAAAAAACCCAAGTCTACAGTAAAGAATAATTTTCAGCATATATAGTTGACTAGATTAGCCTTAGCTAACACAAAAGAGATAAAAGATATAAAGGATAAGTTGGTAACAGGAAAGTTGATGGATTCCCCTCCCTCCACTAAGATTAGGAGTCAAGAATGTTCAGAGCAGGTCTAAAATGTCTCAGTAATTCCTTGCAGAATTTTCATATTTCCTAGTCTTCAGATCCCTCTGGCTCTCAGAGAAAAACATATGTTTATCATCCTAAACCAAATAAGACACAAAATAGGAAAATACTGCTGGAAACGCTTATGTTTATGGCTTTACACCAGTTGCATACTAGTTCAACCTGAAAATTAATTGTCCAGTGGAACAGAAATAATGTAAATGATTCAGGAAATTTGTTGGAAAGATAGTGATTGTATGCACTTTTAATATATTAAGTTTTTATTTCAAACCAGAAAGGAAAATACAATTTTAAAAATAATCAAATAAAACAACTCTCTGCATCCTCTGAAAAGACTCTGATTTTATCCAGATTAAAACATGGTATTTTGATAGGCTAATTTCTTGGTGTATTTGTTCTTGGTTACTTATTTTATCCATTGCCTAATAAAAAATTACTTTCAAATATCAGAACAAGGTGTTTATCAGAGTCTTTTTTTAAAAAAAGGAGGACAGTGGAAACTATTTCAACAATCTGGAGATAATTTTTTGCATAAACAGATTGGATTGCTCTTTGAAGCCACATAAATTATAATCTGCTAAAGATCTGCATGCTGAAGTTATTCTAGCAATTAGCAAGCTCTCTTAATGAGTCCTATGTAAAATGAGTCCTTTACAGTCTGCATACCTGTTATGACTATCTTTAAAAAATATATTATAAAAGCAAAACATGTATATCTCAAAAGATTATGTGTTGGCGGTGAACAGGAAAGATATGCTAAATTCTTCCAACTAAGGCCATTTGAACTTTACCTACACTGCCAGTTGCCCATGAGCACTCTGAGAACTGCTTTGCAGCCTTGATGTTTGCTCTCAAAAATTCATTCAACTTTAAAGTTATTTCCATTAAACTTATGTGGTCTTGGTGAAAATTTCCTGCTGGTGCAAACACCATGGTACACTGCTCTTTTGCTGCTCAAGGGTTCATTTTGCTGCTCAAGAACTTCATTTTCCCTGGAAGTACAAAGGATGAACTAAAGAGAAGTATGACAAATGCTTAAAATGAGAGGCAAATACAGTAGTCAGTGGATAAATATTGAGATGGCAATAATTCTAGAGCTGAGAACCTGAGCTGAATATAGAGACAGACATAAACATACAGACACTTGAAGACACACCTTTCATTGGGGATATAAAATCTTTGAAGGGGACCTTTCTGGATCCTCTGCAACATATGGGTTCAAGAATTTTGATGGTAGAACTATGGTGCTGTATATGTATATGAAGATTGTTCCCAGGCAAGCCATTAAAATTTTTATTTTTTTTCCTGTATTTTCTACATGTATAGGATCATCCACTTCAATTGCTCCAGAAACCACTCAATCTGGCTAGACTGTTAAAGCAATATATAAACAAGTGTTCCCTTACCTTAAAACCTATCATAAAGTGTTTGTCCTGAAACACAAACATTCTCACTGCTCAAAGATCACCATGCATGCCAATAAGGAGCAAAAGTAGAAAACACAAACTACAAAAATTCTCAGGCTCATGAAAAGTTACTAAAACAGTCTCACAGATCACTGAATTATACTGCACTTCAATTGAAATCCCAAACTTGCTTCCTCCTTTTCCTGCCCTTTTCCTATGTGCCATGATAGGCTCTGCTCTTTTATCTCCAGAGGTTTTCTCTTTTCCTATGTTCTTCCTTCTTTGCAGAGGAGTAGCTTTCCTCACACATTCCCTTTTACAGTGACAAGGCTTGGTTTGCACTGAGTAAGGATGATTAACCCTGTACTTGCTATAAGGCTTCAGCTAACCTGTACCTATTATCTGACTGAGCAACAATATCCTCTTAGCTCCAAGCTAAGCTCCAAGTTCCTCTTAGCAGAAAACTGGAGTCAAAGCTTAGAACATGTTTCCATGATTGCTTTTATTTTTCTCAGTGTTTATCAAATAGAGGTATGATTTGAGAGGTTCGCTTGCAAACCAGGGAAATGTGGAGTTGTAAATGTCATGACAGATTAAAAGAGACCTGAAAATAATGACAGCTGATTGCCTTTGTGGTTTACAGTACCTTTCATGAAGGGAAGATATCATTTGTGTTGAGAGCAATAATCCATCTGTGAAATAGAGCTGTTTTGAGGGAAAAATGCAGCTAGAGTATTTTGTGAGTTTTTCTGGCCCAGTTAAAAAGTTAAGGACACTGGGATCTCAGGTTTTCAAAGAGGGGAGGGAAGATCTGTTTACTCTGTACCAGAGTGGTCTGCCTTCTCTTATTCCTTAAAAAACATGGTGCATGGTTTCTGTGGTCTGTCCTGCAAGTCGTCCCTGCCTGAATACCAAGTGTCTGATAATCAGCTCTAAGCCAAAGTATGAGAGTCTCAGCCACTGGAGCTGGGTTCACGAGCTGGTGACTCTAGCCCAAACGAGACAATGACGTAGGTAACACATCAGTTTTTGTGTGACTAGGAACATCTCTTAGAACAAGTGGTCAGTGGCTTAGCAAAATGGAACACTTCTGTCTGTGAACAGAGGAGCATGCTTCCATGTTTATTTGAACTAAGTGCTCATTCTAAAATGTGCTATAAATCTTTGAATACAGAAATATTGACTCTCAGTATGAGTTATAATAAAGAGATTTATGTTGCAGTTACATCAATGGTTTTGGTGCTCTGCTAGACACATCCCTAAAATGTACAATTAACTAGAAATGCCAAGACTGCTCCTTGCTTTAGGAGAAGAGCAATGTGATGCATACAGGGATCCACCCTAGAACCAACCAAGAAAATAAGCACCCAAAGAATGATCTCAAATAGAACTGAAAGACCTGACAAAACAAGCAAAGAAAGAATTCAAAGAAAGAAGTAAATTAAGAATTCATATTTATTTCAAAGTTCTTCTAAGTTCTCCCCAACCATTTCCTTATTTTATAATTTTTCATTGCACAAATGTAAATGACATAGAGAATTACAAAGTTGCGTGAAAACTTGGAGAAAAATCTTGCCCATACTAATAAACTGCTCTACACACTGCACCACACTGAATGACAGAATGACAGATAAGAATTTCTCCTTGCACCCACAAGTTATTAAGAACAATCTTCCATCAAATAATGCAAACAGTTTGATGCTATTTTGTTTGTAATTTAGAAAATAAGCATTTTAAAGGGATCCCTAATACAGGAAGCACATTGATCTGTTAGAGTGGGTCCACCATGGTAATTAGAGAGATGGAGCACTGCCCCCATGAGGAAAGGCTGAGAGATTTTTGATTGTTCAACCTAAAGAAGAGAAGGCTTTGAGTTGATCTAATTGCGCCCTTCCAGTACCTGGTGGGAGCCCACAAGAAAGATGGAAAGAAAATACTTATAAGGGCATGTAGCGACTGGAAAAAGGAGAATGCCTTCAAACAGTAACCATTAAGCCTATGTCAAACTGGAAGTTTAGGTTAGAAATTAGGAAGAAATTCTTTAGTGTCAGAGTGGTGAGGCACTGGTGGAGGTTACCCAGAGAAGTTCTGGACACTGCATCCCTGAGAGTGTCCAAAGCCAGGTTGGATGGGGCTCTAAGCAACCTGATCAAGTGAAAGGTCTACCTGCCTATGGCAGGGGGATTGGAACTGGATGATCTTTAAGGTCCCTTCCTAACTGTGATTCTATGATTCTAGTAATAATGGAATCATAAATATCTTTTAATACTGTATAGTCATGTGAGAATATTATGACAGATTTAGTAACAGGAAACAAATAATGCTGTAAGCTTCTACATGAAGGTGTTTTAACTGCTAGACATCACAGATTCAAAAGACCTACAGGACAATGTGATAACAATCAACAAGCCACTTCTGTTAATTATCAGTGCAGTAAAGCTCTCAATACTGTTTCTCACTCTGTTTTGCAGGATAAAATGTCCATCACGCAGCTGGATAAACACATTACGGGTTGGGCACAAAGGGTTACATGAACAGAGTGACATCACACTGGTGACCCATCACTAGTTGGGTTCTGCAGGGCTCCATCCTCAATCCAGTGCTCTTCAATAGCTTAATAAATGACTAGGATGCAGGATCAGAAGGGTATCAAAACTGAAAGCCATGCTTTTTCTGTTTTATCTTATAGTACTTTACAGTTTGTTCTTTCTGTCACCAAACATAATGTACGATGAACAGATGTAATTTTAAAGAAAACTGACAAGCTTCTTTTCTCTTTATGTTACATAAATTATTTGTCTCCCATAACAGAGACAGATCAAGCTCTTCACTTAAGATTTTTAAACTGTAGGTTTGAGGAATTTCTAAACTAAATTTGATTTTCTTGTATTCCTCTGACTGGGGAGGAGAAGATGACCACTGCATCTTCTTTCTTTGTCTGGAAACTACTTTTCCATTAAATCCAAACATAATCCATTTTGTCTGTTCACTAGCTTTGAACTACAGTTCAAAGGAAAACATGTGCCCTTCTTATCCTGCATATTTTCTTTTTGGGGTTCCAGAAGCAGTTCAGTGTCTAGAATGTGGAAGAGCAATAACTTTTACTCTTCCCACCTTTTCCCTGTAATATTTTACATTGACCAACTGGCCAGTGATACAAAGAAAGCTTCAGAAGGTTTGTCTACAATACTGAGTCCTTGCCAAGAAACCTCTCTGAGTTAAATGACCCAGACAAAACACTTTTGGCAGCTTGCATGTAACTGCAGCAATCAAAGAACTTTGTAAGTTTATGTCATACCAGTCCTGGAGGTGATAAAGCTCTATCAATTGCAACATTTCTTTTCCAATACACAGCATCCCACTGTTGATGTTTTAACAGCAACACTTTTCTTGCCTGAGCAAGCAGCTGCACTGACTGTGTGACAATCCCAGCATATAAAATACTCTGTCTTGAGTTTATTTGGAAAAAAGAATAGTCTTTGCTGAATCAGGGTATTTCAGTTTGATCTTTGTAAATCTAGATGAAATTCAATTTTATTTTATTCCAACAATATATGGGTAAATCTGCAGTAATTTTGGGTCAATGATCTATCCTGGTTATTTAAAACTATACAAATAAGAAATCAAGAACAATGACCTTTTGTAAGACTATCAATAGAATAGTTTAATCAGGACCTGAACCCTTTTGTTTCCAATTTTCTTCAATTTTTATTTCATAAAATCTTATAGGCCGACTTTTCAGATGGCATAAATGTGCATTGATTTCTGTCTGGCATTGGTTATAACAGATCCTGCTGTGTGTTTGTTCACAGTACTCTTATTCTCTCCTATGAAACTACCATGTCAAGCATGTGGAGTATCCATTTTCTTGAAATGGAATATGATTTACAACTCAAACGTAGAGATAACAGATTTGAGGATAACATATACTTTGCAACAGAATGTGTGTATTTATGGGGATGAATCCTGTCTTTTGTTTGATCTAAACAGTGCTTAACTGCTGCTTTAGACTTGGAGCAGTGGTTTATAGTATGCAGAGGAGTGTGGGGTAGAAATCCCTGAATTAACTCCAGTACAATGCTCAGCAGATGTGTGGTAGATAATGAGAGTAACAATTCTGCAGAGAGCTACACACCATGCTCCATACCAGAGCATGCTATCACAGATATGTTCTATTTATGAATTCCTAAACTTTCCACAAGTGGCCAAAGCTGTCAGAAGATTATTTTGTCCTGTGCATCAGGTCCAAACAGTCTTGTTTTCTCTATTTTGACTTTTTCGCTCTAAAGTCCTCTAGGAATATCAAGTCTAGTTGATGCCTTGGAATGGTTACCTGAAACAGAGGCTAGACAAGATTATGAGAATAAAAGTTGGTATTTATTGAATTTATTAAATAAGTACACCTTGGACACTCAGAAGCCTCTGAGAGGATACACCCAAGATGGACAATGGTCGTGACCTTTTTAGATAGTTATAAGTTTGGTCCATTTACATATCAGGGGTTAATCCTCCAATTAAAGCTTCAGGTAATGAAGTCATATACCCCCAGTTTGCTCTCCCCAACTCACTTTTATTTATACTTTTGGAGCCTGAAGCAGTAAGATGTCCTTGAGCTTCAGACCTAGAGGAATTGTTTTGTCTGACCAAAACGTGAAGACAGTTAACTACTCTATATGGAATTTTATAGTTATACGCTAAAGCAGTACAAGATTTGAAAAATATAAAAGCTAAAATCCTAAGGCATCGCAGCCATTAACCCAACACTGCAAAGTGCACCAGTGAATCATGCCCCTAAGTGCCACATCTACACAGCTTTTAAACACCCTCAGGGATGCTGGGTAAATCACTTTCCTGAGCAGCCTATTTCAGTGCTTGACAAACTTTTCAGTGAACAAATTTTTCCTAATATCTAACCTAAACATCCTCTGCCACAACTTGAGGCCATTTCTCCTTGTTTTATGATCTGTTATTTGGGGGGAGGCCAACCCCCACCAGGCCACAACCTCCTTTTTGTAGAGAGTGATAAAGTCTCTCCAGAGCCTCCTCTTCCCCAGGTAAACATCCCCAGCTCCCTCAGCCAATCCTCACCAGATTTGAGACTTCACCACCTCCATATCCCTTATTTGAATGTGCTCCAGCACCTCAATAATGAAAGCTGCTACATTCTTTCAATGTGGTGAGTGCAACAAAACCCATCTCAAAGAGTATGAAACTCAGAATTTGGATTTTTCAGCCTGGCCTAGATCTGAATCTGCCACTATTGTGTTCAAATAAGAAAGACAAAAGAGACCATCCACAGCCTCATAGAGCTCTGGCTCCTAGCAAATGAGACATTACCCTATGTAATAGGTTTCTTTGGGGCTATATGACATTCATAATTTAGAGCAGCCTTGAGGCTTTTCTAACTTGCACGAGGCCTCAATCAGTCATAGCTGGGGTAATCTGGAAACAGCAGAAGTTGTTTTATTAGCAGATCCACAGCAAAGGAGCCAAATGAAGGATGTTGCAGCCCTGTGGTTTCCATAGTGCAGACACCATAGCTCTTGGGCTGGTGCCCAGTAATATATATAGGAAAAATGGGTAAACTGTTCTTCACAGATAAAATGTCTTTTAGTGTTACTCATCAGTTACTGTGCTTCTAAATTATTCAATTTTTTAAATTAATGAAAACATGCAAATTAAGGAATGGCTGTTAAAAAGGTATAAATATATTTCATTGCCTAAAGTAATTAGAATAAGTAATTACTTAAACATTATGGTTTTAAAATTGAATAATATCTTTGATAGCAAGCTGAATAAGGAGAAAATGCTTAATATGCACGATATAAACTACTTATCCTAGAGACAGTCCTTTTTATACTGTTTGCATAAGATTTTAACATTGATGCCAGTAATTTTTAAGGACATCTTTGCTTTGTTCATTTACCTTGTGGCTTGATTTTGTAAGAAATATAGCTTACTAGACTTAATTCAAGCAAGCAATTATACAGACACCTGACATGTATCTGTACAGCAGTATATGGACTCCTTCCATGGCTGTATTTACATTTTGTTTCCAGGCTTTGCTGGGTCATAGCCACTCAGTAAAGATAGTTCTCTGCTACTCAGAACAGCTAATTCTTTTCATTCCTTCCAGAAATCAATGAGAACCTACAGATCTTGTTAGGACATTTTCCTGCAGACAGCCCCGTACATCACGCTGTGTATGTGTGTCCTCAACAAGCACAGAAGAAGACCTTAATCTTGTCCTCAGCAAGGTGTGGTGACTGCTCTGGTACTCTGATTAATTTCTCTTGTTTCTTCTTTCCTGCTTCATCTACTTCCTAAGAAACTAATGCCACTATATAAACACAGACTCCTACACTTTCATCCTTCCCACTGGTTTAAATGCTTTTGTCATCTCTGGCACATCTGCATATCACTGATAACACCATCTGCAATGGTTATGCTTTTCAAGCTCATAGACTTTGCCTAAGTGCTCCCACTAAGGTGAGGGTAGAAATTTCCTGCTGTCAGGTCTGTCTGGTGAGCAGATGAGAGACTTCCCATGAAAATCAAGGGAAGCAGAAATACAGTGTAGGAGAGTACTGAGTTTTGGAAATATGGATCTTTTAGGGACATGATTTAGTGGTGGACTTCAAAGTGCAAGACTAACAGTTGGACTCAATTTTGGAGATATTTTCCAACCACAGTGATTCTGTGATTTCTAGATCAAGTATGGAAAAAAAAAATCTTAGTAATAACAAAATCAAGAAAGATTCTGTCATTAGTTACACCATTCATTAATAGTTCCTTTACTGATCTGTATTTTTCATAAGCTTAGTGTAAGATTGATTAAGTTAATTCTTACAACTTTCATATTGGGAGCATACAATAGGTGTAAAATGTATTATATAAAATTCAAAAAGAGGTATCACTTTAGGTGCCTGACTAGTCACCCATTTTTGTTTTAGAATATGGCCCATGAATGCATTGTCAAGTATCAGAAGAGGTCTGGGTCATAAAGGAGTTGAAGAGCAACAGAAAACAGGAAGATTTTTTTCCAGGATTTTTCAGCTGTCACTTGCCTGTGCTACCCTGCAAGAGGAAGGGTAGAATGATAGAGGCATAAAGGTTTTCCTTGATTCTCAGCAGATGGCTTGTGAAATATAATCCTATAGGGAGTGCATGGGCCCCTGAATATCCTGGATAAAGAAAAATGCATGACTGATATGTTGAACTTACTTCATAGGAAGAAATTTTTGTGAAAACAGAACTTTAATTATGTGGTTAGAATTTTACAGTTAAATAAAGACATTCTTTCACTCCATGGATTACCAATCCATAGGTTTTGGACATCAGCAGGGCTATTGCCAGCAGTCAGGGAGGAGGGGCTGAGTCACAGGCTATCTGACCAAACTGCCTGAAATACTGCACCAGAAAGGTGCTCAGAGCCTGAGAATTAAGTCACCTAATCAGCTCAGTCTGAGTAAATTAAATGATCCATTCAAGTCTGAGACATTGCAGAATTATCATGCTCCACCACTGGCTTGGAGCAGACAGTCAGATCTCAGCAATTCATTGCAAACTATGTATGTCTGTCTGCTGGCTCTCTATTAGAAAGTCCCATCATCACTTCTCCCATAATTATTCTCTTGGGGTTATTTCTGCAGTGTTTGATGAAGAAGTCATTCATAAGTTTGCACCTGTTGATTTGTGGCAACAGTTTTATTTTCTCAAGTAATTCAATGTAGTTCTGCCAGCATTAGATGTCAGAACAAGTGAAAAACCGAATAAACATATTTGTCAATCACATTAGGTGAGCAAGATGAAATGAGTGAATTAATGAAAGCCATTTATCTAGTGAGCAGCTGCCCTTACTACTAAAGATCCTGTTAAGATTAAAGTTGCTCTGCTAACTTCTTTTTTTTCAGTTAAAGAAAAGAAAAATATATTTAATATTTGTAACAATTACTTTAAAATGAGATAGCCGAAAACATATTCTAAGAACCAGTTTCTTAAAAATAATCTTTTGGTTCACCTGAACCACAATGTTTACCTTGAATGTGGGAAACTGGTGTTTAAGTTTTAAAAATAAAATTAAAAAAAATTTAAAAAAATTTAAGTCAATTAATAATAGCAATAAAGATATTTCCAGTTGAAAAATCAAAAATCAATTTTATTACTATTAAAAAAAATATTCTGTTTACACTAAAGAACTGAGGAAGCCTATAGAATCTTTTTGAAACAGCTTGATACTACCAAAACCAGAGGCCCCAGTGAAAAAGATACCAGTCCAGAGTGTCATTCAGCTTATATCAGCCTTCAAAACTGTTGAGCAAGAAACATAATTTCTGTAAATGTTCTTAGTTACAAATGGCAACATCTGCTGTGCATAAAGATTATGTTTAAAGGTAAAATATTAATATTTTCTAGCAATGTAAATATTTCTCATTTCCTCAAGTGAGGGTGAAAATTCGGAGGGTAGAATCAGACAGGCCAGCCTAACCAGGTGTAATATTCCTGGGTAAGTATGAGCCAACAACAGCCATGTCCATACAGCTTTTGCGGAAATACAGCTAAATGATGGATGACCCTGCCTTTCAATGCTGGCTTGCCATGAACCATACAGAAAGTGGACCTTGTTCTACAGAAAGGAGAGAAGAAAAAAAAAAAAAAAAGAAATCTATTTGTCATCAGTTAAATGCAAAAATGAGCAGAGAAAAATATTTTGAAATTTATAATGTTAAAATAATAAGGGCCAGATTTTTAGCAGGCATAAATGGACAATTTATACACAAAGCTGTTATAATAGAAGCCTAGAATTTGTTGGGTTTCAACAAAAAATGACTGTGCAATGATAAAATATTTTATATATATATATATATATATACACTTACCTAGTAACCTAAAATACTTTGATTTGATCCAATTACATACATTTTCTTTTTTAAAAGTACATTTTCTTTTTTAAAAGTACATTTTCTGCACCATTTTCACACATAGACACATTCACTCACTAATTTACACTTCAGAGGTGGCTTAAATGTTTACACTGCACCAGGAAAGACAATTTTTTGCTAACAGAAAGTGTCAAGACTGTTCATGATTAAGGACTGGATTCCTTCATAAAACTCAACAAAAATCTCTGTCCACAAAGCCTGGGTCATGCTGTGGTGTGAGGCCAGTGCTCTTGCCATGCTAGTGACAGACTGGGAACTTTTAAGTCTCCTCACTTGCCTGATGAATAAATGTCTGCCCTAGTCACCATGCTTTTGTTTTAATTTTTCACTGTGACAAATTGTCACCATCTTTTAGGGTCACCTTTAAACTTGAACTTCCCCATGCTGCTTTGAGAGGACGAGAAGCCCATTTAAATTAAATGCAATTGCTAATGAAGCTGCTCAGAAATGCCTTGGTGTGGTACCAATTCAGCTTGCTTTCTGCCTGTGTATGTGTGGTTCTCTTTCATCTTAATATTTATATTGCAAATTTGTTAAAGCAGAACCCTTTTCTTTCATGTTATCTTTCTCTACTTTTTCATTGATTTAATAAATCAATAAATCTTTTTTCGGTGCAGCAGCTGTTGTACCATAGTCACCATGAAAGCCGCTGTGGCATTAATAGTTTTGACTAAGAAGCAGAGAAAACATTGTAATTTTCTTTAATCTTCCTTTGAATTTTGAGTATGTTGAAACCTGAAGCTCAGAGCTTCAAGCTGAAAAAGTTTGGGGTGTAAAAACTACTGGAACTCTCTGAGGTCCAGCATAACTTTTCAACAGTTTAAGTGTAATTTACCTTGTAATATATGTAATTTCAAAAGCATGGTTGTGTGGGTCTTCCCAGACAAACAGATTCTGGAGCCAGTAAAATGCTAATTGAAGATTGTTTCATTTTGACTTTTAGAAATTATGTAGATATTGAAATATTAATACCAGGATTTTTTATGTTTCTAAATGAAGTGAAGATAACATTTACCATAAATAAAGCAGGTTAGATGTAGATGACATCTAGTTAATGTTTACCTTGCTTAGTAAGTTTCTATTGAATAATAAAATTAGAATCTGAGTATAATTTAGGTTTGAAGGGATCTATGTAAATCCAAGCTCCTGCTCAAAACAGGCCGACTTCAAATTTAAATGAAGAGTGTTGCCCCATTAAGTTTAAACAGTCTTAACGGACAGAGACTGTACTGCCTCCTGACACTTTTTTGTATGTATACAGTTGGAATTTCTTTTATTTCAACATGTGCCCTTTTTGTTGTACTCCTCAGATGAAAGTGCCATATCCAACAAATTTTCTAATTGCTGTGGCTAAAATGTCTTCTTCATCACTGAGGGAACAGGTACTCACCAGCAGACTTAGCAATAGCTATAAGAGGCACCAAACAGTGCTCTGTCCCAGCATCAAAGTCAATAGTTTTTTTGCTAGCTGCAGGCTTTGTGGCTCTTTTCATAATCCCTGACTGTCTGTCCAGATCTGGAAAGACTTTGAAGACTTTCTGCTGGATTAGCTCTCTGAAAAACATCTGAATATATTCATAGCCAATTTCAATAAAAAAAAGGTACAGAACAAAAGTTTAAATTTTCTCAGGGAAAAACTCCAGCAGAACAACAAAATCCATGTCCATCAGAAATACTGTAGAGACAGAATATTTTGCCTTTCATTTGCCAAAATGTGAATTTGCAGTGCTAAACTGCTACATTATTTTTTTAATAGAAGATGGCAAAAAATGTACTATATCCATTAGGCCTTGTCCATTTTTGGCTGCAGAAGCAAAATCATGTTCAAGTGAACCATCATTCAGAGCAAGCTGCAACCATAAGCCATTTTAGCCCAAGAGTACCAAGGAAGCTGCTTTTTGAGACAAATGTTTTGGCTGCCTGCCTCCTCCAATGTTTTGAATTGCTTTTCCATTTTGCTCTTGTTCACATTTATAGCTCAGTGTTTTAAAATAAAAGCTGGCATAGTTCTCCTCTTTCTGTTGCCCTGGTTCATTTATGTCTCCTTCTCAAGAGATCATTCTTACTCTTTGCACATTCAGAACCCAAGAAAACACAGAAATTGTGTTTTATACAGCCAGTTGCAAACATGCTGAATATTGATCATGTGCACAAGCACTTTCCTGAGCTGCAGGCAATGATATTCCCTATAAATTGTCCTGTTTTCTTGAATGTGACACCTGACAGTCTGCTCACCTGAGTGCTGAGAGTCAAAGCACATTGCCTGACCTTCTCTCCTTGATGCTCCAGCCTGCCATGGCTCAGCCTGCCAGCCAGAGTGAATGCTGATACTACCAACATCGAAGTTGCTTCTTGCCTGAAGTGAAGGGTGAGCAGGGAAGTATTTATGTCTTGCACAGGGTTCATGTGTGCTGCACAACCCACCATACTGCAGAAAAACCTCAGCTAGCTCTCAACAACTGCACTAAGGGCCTTTTGCCTCAGCAGGAGCTGCAAGCAGATTCGTCTCCTGTTTAAGGGTTAAAGTGCAATGAAAGCCAAGCTGCATTTAAAACCTGACTCAGATTCCACAGGGCACTTTAAAAATGTTTAGAATATAAAAATAAAAGTTTTCCTTTAGTAAAGTTAGAGCCCAATGGTTTTTAATTTCTCTTTATCCATTGCTTTCAGCCATCTTTTGAGGACAGCTCATCTTTGAGCTACCTAAAATTAATTTGTGCCTTTGTCCAAAGACATTTTGTAAATCAAGGAATTGTTTTATTTTGAATATCAGTATTCAAATGTAATATTTTTCTGTCCTGATTTAAAAGTCCTAGTACTGAGCTGCAACTTGAACAAGTGCAACAAATGATTACCACAGCCCTCAATCACTGGCTGTGTTGTGAGATCAGTGTTCTGCAGAAATATGGACAGGACTACTACACCAATAAGCAACAGAGTCTGCACATGGACAGAAGCACCCACCCTGTTAGCTTAGTCCCTGGCAGACTTTTGGATGGAAACCAATTAACACCATCACAAACAGCCCTGGACCACGGTCTGGGGGGCGGTGCACTCTAAGGATTGCTCCCAATAGGCAGTATGGATGCAGTTCCCTTGTTTTGAGGATTAAGTGTTTAGCTGTATAGATGTGGATTGTGCCATATCATTTCGCCTCAGGGACAGAGAATAGTCTCTGGCCCATTTTATTTACTAGTATAGACAAAGCTTTTAGGAAAATACCAAACTTGGCTATAGTTTTTAATTTGTATTGTGGTTCCAATAAATCTCTCTGTCTCTCAACGGCACTGTTATTTTTTACTGTAAAGCCATTAAGCTGAACAGTTCTTTAATAATGATTATCAAAACCAGGATTGCAAAGGGAATAAAAACAAGTCAAACACTGAATATTTTTATAAATTCCCCCTATGACATGCTGAAGATAATAAAAGTTAGTAATCTCAAGAGGAGGTGTGTATGGATATCTTTTTAATTACCTTAAAAAGTAACATTTAATTCAAATATAAGGTAAATATAGTGGCTTTACAACATAAATTGTCACATGGGTATAACATATGAAAAATAATTATGAAACTTTACATCTTGTACCTAAACATCTGACTTACAACTTTCATGTTGCACAAAGGGATTAATTGGACACAACTATTTAATCTTAAGTAAAATGATACAAAATGAAATGACAATGAGGAAAAAAAATGGAAATCCACATAAAGCAAGAAGATAGATTGTTGTAACATGAGGTTAGTGCACACCCAGCATGATCTATTTTACTCAGGAGGAGGCCTCAAGCATAATCCCACTACATTTTTGCTCCAGAAAGGGCTGATGGCATGAACAGCAAATTGTTTCCTCTCCTGTTCAACCTAGCAGAAAATTACTTCTTCTTCTGTTGTCTTTGTTGAGCACTGTAGGGCAGAGGGATTGCAGAAAGACTTATCTGGGTGCAAACTACACCCGTGCCAACAAAGAAAGGGGAGGGGGCAAACCCTGAGAAAAATGTGGCATGGGAAATGCTCCTTTCCTTCACCCTTCAAAGAAGGGGAATGTTGTCCATATTGACTCCTGGGAGTAGTGTCCTTGTGTCACTTCTGGCTATGACCTAGGAAAATGTCAGCTGGCATAAGTCAAAACTCTGCCCATAAGCATATTGATAATCAAGTAGTATAAAATCACAGATATCAGTCAGGCTTTCCTTACTTTCTCTGGAAAAAAACAAATATAAATATTTTTTAAATGGCAAGATGAAGATTTGACCCTCAATTTGGAAGGAGTTGTCTTTTTCTATCGTCTTCTCCATCTGCACAGTCCGAGCTCAAAGGTGACTGTTGAACTTTGTAGCTTGATCAACACACATACTTGAAGGGAGATAACCTGGTCTGTAGGCAAAGATATCATGTGCAAGGAATTCAGTCATGCAGCCAGAAGGTAGCTTGCACTTAATATAGACCATTTAGTCCTTGCATGATTTATATGATTAGTGCTGTCATTCTGTCCTTTGAGCAATTTACATTAGATTTCCAAAACTCTTGGAATTATCATTTTTAAAACTAATTGTAAGTATTGTGGAAAGAAATACTAAACACACTAAAAATTGCTTTTGAAAAGGGCTAAAAAAAGTCCTCTGAATCATGGTTAAAAAGACAAAACTCCATGTCAATTTTCTGAGACAAAGCTGTTATTTCTTTAATGTCTTAACATTTGATTTTATCTAGAAAAACAAGATACTTATGTAAAGATTATTTTACGTACTAAGCGCTGCAACATAACATTTCAGATATTTTATGAAGTTAAAAGAATAACACTTTTGAGAAAACAGAATAATTGTAACCTTCCAATCTTTTTGATTTTGAACTGCAATGTTTAGCCAAAAAAACAGAAGTGAGACCAGTTCGGACAGTGACTAAATAGGAAAATGATCACCTTAGTGCTTAGGGGAGAAAGAGTACTGAAAAAGCCACTCTTGATCTATCTAAATATCAGTCAGGGCATGGATTTCAGTTACACCATAGATAAGACATTGAGGATGTAGAAGAACAGCATCCTGACAGCAAGTCCATAAGCTTCTCCTTCCCTGGAAACAGAGGTTCACAGACTAAGAATACATCCATTTCAACAGGAATAGGAAGCCTTGAACTTTTATAGGGGTAGAAGCTACCTCTTACAAAGAAGTATCTTAAGATATTTCCATGATAAGATGGTTGGGACTACATGCCACTCAGTCTCCAATGGGAGGCACAAAAGGAAAAGACCACGAGTTGAGAAAAGAACAATCTCTACTAGAAACAGCAATAAGATAAGAAAACCACAGTAATAGCAAAAATATTAATAACAAAAGGTATTAAACTATGTATATAAAACTATGTATAAAGAAACCATTTACACAGAAAATCCTCTGCCATGTGTCCTCTCCTGCTCTGACAATAATGTGAGATGGTACTGAATGCCATCATGGTCCTGGCCGTGCCCTCTTCCATCTAATGCAGAAAGTTAACCCTGTCCTGGCCAAAACCAGGTCTGTTTTGAACTCAGCTGATCTTCGAAGTAAGAAAAAAGAATTTATGTCCCTCACAAAGCCAGAAGAAAAGCACTTTGCTTCTCTTTGTGCAAGTGCCATCCTGAAACCTGAAGGACCCTAAAGTCTCTGCTTCCCTCCCTTCCTGCTTTTCTCTTCATAAGGAACTGTCTCTATCTAGGCAGAAGGCAGATGATTTAGCAGAAGTGTTGAAGGCTCTTTATTAAAATAATGTATTTAGTAAAGTTAAACATGCTTTATAACCTATCTTCTCTGATCTTGATATTGCTATCTTTGCATGGCTCCGTGGAGGAGTTCAGGTTCTGTCGTCCTCTGAAGGACACTATCCCAGTGAGGATTGTCACAAGAGATAAGGGCATAGCTGCCCTATGGAGAGGCCAAGAATAGAGACTTATACACAAACTGCCAAACAAGAATACCTAAATTTAGACCTGTAATGTAAATATAAAGGCGGTGTGTTATTCAAGCCTTTCTGAGGGAGCAGCTATTTAGCCTCTTCCATTTTTCCATAAGTTCCATTCCAGTGTTCCATAAGGCTTCAAAGTGGGATGCAGAAATGGAAATGTGTTCTTAAGGGGATTCTCTGCTTCCTTGCAGAGAGGTTTCCTATTGGGCACCTGAGTTTTTCTACTCACATTGAAGAGCTTCCTTTAGGTGCCACCAGTTCCATCAATGTTAACTGGCAGCAGACACCTGGCAGTGAAAGAATGACTGCCAGTACAGTTCAATTGACCCAGAAGAATCACCCTAGGGTGAGATTATTAGTCCCAAGTTGCAGAACATTTTTAGACTATGTGGTGGTAGTCCTCATGGTCATTTCTGTGTTTCACAAGAGTTTACTTCATTGTAAGAAAACAGCCACAAATCACCATAAGCCAATACCACAAACACAAATCTATAAAAGATTAATTTGATGCCATATGACAGTGAACTTCATCAGAAAAGAATCACAGATTAATTTTTATAAAATCATTCTACATTTGTCATTTCCAGTAAAATATATCATTTAGCTTATTATGAACATAGATTTTCCTTCTCCCTGTCAAAAATCAGGAAAGATATTAATCCCTTCACATTAGCCTTGGATCAAAACATTAGCTTTCAGTCTGAACTTTCAAAGGGAGAGTGCAAAGTTGTGAAGCATGGCAACAGCTCCTGTGTACACAACATATAAAGAAAAGAGGGATATGCCCATGTTGATTTCTGTGAGTATGTTTTATTTGTGCACAAGCATAACAAATCTCCAATTGATATTACAACACTGAGCAGAAGAATTGAAGAAGCTTATGTGAATGTTTTCATTTTCCTCTTGCAAAGAGGTGCTCCAGTTTACTAAGGTTAAACATCAAGTGATTATTTTAGGAAAAGAGTCATCAAAATTAGTATTCCTTGAGGTGTTAATCATAGACATGGAAACTGGAAATAATTAAGTTAACTTACAATTTTTGAACAGTTCAGAAAGACCAATTTAAATTGCTGCAATTTCCTAGATAATATTTTTTTTTTCTTTTAAGAAGGGAAAGCTTCTAACAGTATTATTACCTCTCTGACATCAGTTAGTCAAGAAACATTTCAGAAAGTGAGTGCAAATAGGAGAAGAAGAAAGAGGTTAGTACTTCCTGGAGACTTCCCTTTGAACAACTCCACAGCCTTTGACAGTTTTGGAGCAGGTGGATTGGTCTGATCAAATGGGTTATTGCTGGCATCTCACTTTCTGTTGTACCAATCTAGATTTATTTCCAGTGCATATAGAATTTTGTTATAGGAGATGGGGAGCTCATTTGAGATGTGCCACTTGATAAGGACAGGACACAAGTTTCTGCAGGCAGAAATTCAAAAATAGAAGTCTTCCAGGTAAGAGACTTCCACAGTCAAAAGTAACAGAATTTCTTACCTGCCTATTTTATTCTAAAGAGGGTAAAGAAAAACTGCAAAATAAACTATTATCCTAGTCTTGAAGAGCTTTATATTCATAATCACAGAATAATGATTCACACTGTTTCCCTACTTATTAACATGGGCTTGTTACAGAGCTCAGGTCTATTAATCTGCACGACATTAAGTAGTTCTTACTCCTCAGGTAGTGCATTGGAAAACTGTAAAATTGCAGAGATTTTCAGAAGGCTTCTTAAATATGGGCAAAAAATAAAATTCCTATTTTGACAAGAGATGTGAGCATTCATATCCACCCAAGTACATGTCCTACATGCACACAAAACCAGAAATACTGACAGGAAGGTAAATGAGAATGGGACTTTGTTTTCCTTTGGCCATGCAGAATTAATGCACCCCTCCCCAGGGATGGAGCACATTGAGAAGATCACCTCTTCTGTGTTCACTGTGTAATGCATTTGCATTTTCAGGAAAACTGGCAAATACTTAAGATGTGTTCTTTCAAGAAGCTTGTGTAGGATCAAGGTGAAATTAAGTCAGATTTTCACCATGAGTTCTCACATGAGAGATCAGGAACTAATGATGACATGGAACAAAGACACTGATTGTTGTCCTTGCCACCTCTAAGACATAATCTAAGAGACCTGCACTGTCTTAAGGATCCAGCAACAAAGGGTCCATTTCCCTTGTGGATTACTGGATAACTACAGAAGAATAAAATCAAAACAAGCACATGTGCTAAATCACCACCTGTTTTCTCTCAGGGGATTCTCTCGATCCCATCCAAGCTCCTTGAGGCCATGGGGCACTTTGAGTGCTGTGTCAGTCCTGAATAAGATCCCAGGAGCACATGGCACCTTAGGATGGCACATTAGGATGTCATGTACTGGGCCTGTATTTAACTGTTGTTTCTAGACATACCACGGACAATATTGATGACTTCCTAAATAAACCATGGATTAACACTATTTAAGCTGCCTTGGCTCAGGTAACATCTGATCACAAAATTAAAGAGCAGTAGTATCTTCAGTACTGTGTTCCTGCCATAATCACATGAAGACACCAGTCCTTATCAGTAATATTTAAGTTTGTCTCTAGATAAAAATAAATAAACTCTAGATAAAATAAATAAAATGGTCTTAAAACAAAACAGGTGCAACATCATCAGACAGGGCAGAAAATAAGCAGAACTGCATGAAAGATGATTGGATCCTTATTAAACACTCAGAAGATAAAGGAAATTTTAAAAAATATTAACACAATTTAATTTAAAGAGGATTAACAATAGCTTTAAAAATTAGCAAAACAAAGAAAAATACTAATAGCAAATATAAATTAGAAAACTGGATTTGTAGAAAATGGGTAAAGGAAACAAAATAATTCCTGGAAAAATCTATAGTCAGCAGAGATAAGAGCAAGAGTATGGGGGCGGGGATGGACATTTTAGAAACTAAAATAATTCCAATAGTAGCATTAATTCATTATTAGAGCTGGTAGAATTATTATTAATAATGATGAGATCTTAGGGAGGGCAGAAGTGGTCAGTAAATACATCTCTTGTGCCCTTGGGAAAACCTTGAAAACAAGTTTTATTTCAGTCATTAATAACCAAGCTTAGAACACTAACTTCAAAAAACATGTAGAATCAGGAGGTCTGGAAACCCTGTGCAAAAGAACTTCTGAAGAAATATTGCAGAAAAGAGCTCTCTGGACCACCAGTGCTCATTTTTAGTACATCTTTGAAAGCTCTAAAAAACATAAAAAAGATAAAATGTGCCACTAATTAGGTGGTAAAACCTAAGTTACTTATCAGGATGTAAGACAGAAACAAGCAGGCAAAATGATCTGCTAAATAACGTACCAGGGCAGTAAAAATCAAAGCTGTGGAAGGCAGTTAATGAAAATTCACAGAGGTTTATATAAGCAACTCTTGTTTAACTAACTTGCTGTTTTTTTCTAAAAAATTAAAAGTTATGTTATTAAATACATATGTATTTGTACTTCTGACAGCATCTCACTTAGCAATGCAGGATATTCTCGTTAATTTAAAGAAAAATAAAATTGGCAAGGCAAAACAAAATAAAACAAGATTAAAAATTGCACTCTGTTACATTTTAAGATATGCTACCTAATTCCTACTAAATATGAGTATTTTATTTATATATTTGCATTTCGTAGAAGCTATCTGAACTAAACCAGAAAATCTCTGTTGATAAAAGGTAACACAGCATAAAAGTAAATAATGCAGAGGACAAACTCCAGTCCTTGTTGTTCAGGAAATATACTCAGAGCTAAACAATGCAAAAAGCAACACCAGGAAGAAACTTCTTTGGTTATCTCTGGAATCTGAAGTGCAGGAGTGTTTCTGAATTCCCAGATACAGGTGCTGACCCCTGCCTCATGCTGACTTTCCATTAGCATGCTATCTAGAAGTCACCAGCCATTTCCCACATCCCTGTCTCCATGCAGGTGAAATCTAAGCACACGATCTCGTTATACAAGGAGCAAGCAGGATCTGGGGTATCTCCTGGTGTTCCCTTGCAGTTAAACTTAGATGCAGCCTTTGAAAAGGAATTGCTGATGGTAGAAGCAATTGCAATTGAAGGGTCAAAAAGGTGATCCTTGGGTGTATAATTACAGAAGGTGAAGCAGCAGAGGGAGGTCAGATTGCATCTGCATTTGGCAGCAGTTAGCTTTGGAATGCTAGCTCCCTTCATCTGAACATATTTCAGGGATGTTATAGATTTCAAAGATCTCCCAGGAAAATTTCAAGGACACATTAAAAAATGGAACAATTTCACTGCAAAATCAAAAGCTGATCAGTCCGACTTAAAGAACGAAAGATAAAGCCTTACTTGATCACATTCTAGATACTTAATTAAATTTCTATTGTCCATGTAGAGCAGAAGTTTAAAAGAAGTCTCCTGAATCTATAAAACTTCCTCAAAATGAGATTATTAAGCAAAATTTGAAGGTAGACATGTTTGGCTAGTTTTAGAAAGACAGTATTCAGACAGAAGAAAGATTAATTCATGGATCCTATGATTATAGGGGATGTCACTGTAGGACCTACACAATAATCTCTGGGCATAAAAGAGCTTAAAAACAGGTTTGAAATGTGCAAGTGCCAGGTCATACAGAAAAAAAATGGCCATTTATTCTTTTGCATGTCCCCCATGCTTCATCTGAAGTACACTGCAATAACCTTGCACCAATAAGCTTAGCTATATTTTAATAGATAGCTTAGTCAGTGTTTGAAAGGAAAGTGTAAAAAAATTTTAAAAAAACATGGAAGACAAATTCTACCCTCAGTTATACCTAGTTATCTTCATTAAGATTATTATATCAGCAAGTAAAAGGGAGACCAGAATCTGAACCTACAGTCATCACATGTGAACACTACATCTTTGTACCTAATTAGTTAGAACTAATTTTGCATATAGTACCATAATCTAGCATCACACCAATACAAAATAAATTACATATGTATATAAACTAGGTATCAGCACCAGATCTGTGCTGCCAGGTATGAATAAGCCCTTCTAGTTAAATTTTCTGAAAAGTCATGAATATGCAGCCAAAACTTTCTACTTCATTGCTAGCACTGTTTTCTTGCGTGTATCTAATTATAACTAAATTAAATTACATTATTGTTCAGAAAATTCAGAGTATGGGTAATTTTCACACAACATGTATTGCACGATTATCTCATATTCTGCAATTTTTCTGCATTAGCAAAACCACATGTGATAATATTGTTTTATCATGACAATAACAGACAAACTGATCATTTGTTTTGTATGTTCCCTGTAGAGAGTTTAGATTGTTTTCTTCTAAGGTGATGGATCCGTTTTTAAGAGAAGGAAAAATGGATTATAAAATAATAGCCGAGTGAAATAACCAAATTGTTCGGAGAAGAAAAAGAAACAACAGGATTTTTCAAAACTCTAGAGAAAAATGTTTGTTTAAGTGCAATGCCAAAAAGAAATCACCATTCCATTTAGCCTTTTCAGTATAATCCCACAAGGAAAATTCTGACTCCAAGAGCAAGATACATAATTTTGAAAAAAAGAGAGAGCCATGGGAAACAAAAGGTGCAAATTTATCGTCACAAAAAAGATGAAGACATCCTTATAATTTGCAGGACCACTGTTTTCCAGGTATATTTCTGTTTTCAGCAGGAACTCTGCTTTATAACTTCACCTTTTAGGCACATCAAAAGGGAAATTTGCATTCATATTAAATGGCAATAAATATAAGAGGGGTTTTTTTTGTTTTTTTTTTAAGTTCTTAAATCTTCAATTATTGAATCTAAAGGAAAAAACATATCTTTCTTGTCTTCCTCTAAACTATATATTCAACCTGGGTTAAATACATCTGGAATTAAGAATAGATGTCTGGAACTCTCTCTCCACCAGTTTTTATTTAAGTTCTGGAATAACTATATAGCAATTTACTTGAAATGAAAATGGAAAAGCACCTAAGAGTGCTTTAGAGAAGCACCTTTGGATGAGACATTCTCTGTGTCTCAGTTACTCATTAATACCTTGGGTTATAACAGCCTTTTTAAAGCAGACAAAAATCTGGCACAGAACAACGCATCAAAATTATTTATTTTATTAGGAGGTGAATTTTCTTTTTTCAACTATAGTGATTCTGTCTGTACATCATTGAGCAATGCTTACAGTTAGATGAATTGTATTAACTTTCAACAGCAGATATATAGAATCAACTGTGCATAGCACTGTGCAGTGACACCTTCGTGATCTGAATGTCCCTGCTAATGACAAAATTTGTATGCAGGAGCAAAATAACCTGAAGTGCACTGCTGAGTCTTGTTAAATAAATATGCATTTTTGTATTCCATGGATTCTTTTTCAAACAAAGATTAACAATAGTGCTTATTTATTTATTTTAAAGTAAGCCTTTGAGACAGGAATATCCTGTGGGAAATCAGAGTAGGAGAAACAGGAAAGTCCATGGGCTAGGACTGAAACATTCTTTTGAGCAATGAATGAATCTTCTCTTCTTAACTACTTGACATTTTCCAAAATCTTGCTATCATGAGAAAAGAGGGAAAAGAGATTTTTTTCCAACTAAATTAAAGCACACTTTCCTAATGAGAAATGAACATGAAGAGAATAACCACAACAGTCTAAACAGGCCGCCACTGCTGCTGTTGTATATAAAATACATAACCATAACAATAATGTTTAAAATTTCTAATTAAAAGTGGAAGAGATTCCTTATTGTTTTATGTTTATACACGTTCTTGGAATGAAGTAAAAACAACTGATAGAGGAAAAGTATTCTTGTCTGTTTGTTTTAATGTGTATATTTTTCCCATAATGCCTACATCTTCTGTACTTATCATGGAAGCTATAAATACAAAAAAAAAATTCAACTTTTCAAAGATTTCCATATGCTTTCCCACACATGTTGGGAAAAGATCACAACACTTAAAGTTCAGTATTTTATGTTAAAGCTAAAATATTTTGAGAAAACTAATCAATAAACTGATTACAGACAGTCCATGCAACAACAAATCCTAATCTGATTATTGAAAAAGTATCTCTGCTAACCATACTGGGGAACAAATCTTTCTGCCCAGCTCTCGTGTCATAACTGACTTCTTTATTTATCTTTTTTGTTCATTTAGTGTGGATTTTGAGAACAGAGTAATGTGCAAGCTTGAAGCAATCAAGAACACATTGGCTTAGAGTGAAAAACAAGCCAAAAAATAGGGAATTGTGGGACAAAGTGTACACAGGAATAATTTTTCACCAGGAAAAATTTCAGTCGTTTCCCTGTTGCATTGAGGGAAATATGCAATAACTTGAATTTTTTTTTGTAAAAAAAGAGAAGAAAGACCCATCCTGCCTATACAGATACACTTTCAGAATCTGTTGAAAGACAAGAAATTTAAAAGCAGTGCAAAATCAGTAAGTTGAAGCAACTATCATCTGAGGGAACAAAATCACTGTGTGGAGTCCACTGATAGCAAATATTACTTTTATTTTTCTATCAGCTCTAGAGAATGGGTCAAATCTCTCAAGTGAGCTACTGTAAATGTAAGAAAAGTATTGCTCTGCACCGTGGATCTGCATAGAGAAGATGTGAGGGAAGGAGTAAAAGTTTTATTCTCATCATTCCCATAAACACTAATCAACCACAAAATGCAATCAAATACACCATATTATATTTTCCAGTTACACAAAAAAATTGCAGGCCTATCCAAAAACCATGGTCCCTTAAGCTCAAAGAGACATATTTGAATGCATATGCCCTTCAGCATAGTACTTACCTTTGTTTTTTGCCCATTGTAGTTTAAACCTGGATCTGGACATTTGCTATTAAAGCAAACCATAATGTAGTGTGTGTTACCAGTTTACTTCTATCAAGAAAATATGCCAACTTATCTGACAGAAAATATTATGCAGGTTGAATCAACCTCAAGATATGTGACCCAAGGTTTATTTCTGCAGTGCAGAATCACTGTACAATCAATGAAGCCAGTCACTCAGAAGTGTGCCAAAATAGAGGCAGGAGAGAACTGACAACTGACTTTGCAGTTAATGGACCGTTTGGATTTGCCACTGGCAGGCCCTGAAAGAGGGGCACATTGCTGATGAAAACACTTCTGCAAAATAGAGAAAGGAGGAAAGAAAAGCAGGTCACTGCCTGTGTTAGTAAAACATGCATCATTGTGCATATATGCTATTCCCAGTAAAAATCCTAATTTTGTAACATATTTCCACTTTTGTCATTTGCACAAGGATGAAACAAGTATGATCAAGTTTTGGCCATAAAGTAACATTTTATAGTCCCTTTACAATGATGTAAATATTTTATGGAAAAAATTATGGAAAACGATGGATTTACGATTTTATGATGAAAAGTTAAATCCCTAGTATTCCATAGGACAGCACATGTCAGAACAAACTAAGCAGCAGGAGTTCATCCATAGATATTAAAAAAGGCTTGATAGAAGTGAAAGGCAAAAAGTCAAAAGCAAAATAAAAAGTAGGTAAGTGGACGCAGTTGAGTTTTCTGACTGTGGAAAGAAACTTCAAAGAGCTTCAAATGTCCAGCAATCGCTGCTGTTCCCCACAGTCTTCCTAAATCAGAAAAAGGAGAATTTTAAGTGGTGGCTACAGTTCTTCTGAATAATGCTTAATTGTGCTTTGTAGAAGGTGTTTTTTTGTTGTTTTTTTTTTTTAAGATCTCATCCTGCATTTTATTATCTTTTTCACATTAGCGGAATTAAGTAGACTTCTTCATTTATTATGTTTTGCACAGTAATGGTCAATAGCTTTAATGCATAATTTTGAACGGTGTGTTGTTAGAAGAAATAATCCACTGGATTTTGGTCCAGCCTAGAGACATCTGATCAGGCCAGATAGTGCTCTCTAAATAGCTGTCAGACTGCAGATATCTGAGGTTTCTGAGCAAAACTGTGATCAGTATGCAGCTTCATTAATCTACCCCATTCCATTCTTTTCATATGTCATATAATAACGGTAATGAACCAAGAAGCGAGTATTTGTAGACTGCACAATAGACATAAACAATTTATCATTTTCTGTTTAATTAAAGAACAACAATAAAAAGAAAATTATCCATAGCAGTCCAGAGTCTGCTGAAGGATTCAAGATTAACATGCAGCTAAATGACTGTGAGGCCCTCAGTGACCTCCACAGATGAGCACAAGAAGACTAAATCAGCCCTGGTGCAAGAAATTAAAAATTTTGTGCTCAGTATTGATGCAAGTTTAAGTTGTGACAGAGATGTTGAATAAGTGTAACTTACAGTTTGAAAACCAGGAGAAGCAAGGAGGGAAAGGAGCTAGCTAATAAACAAAGAAAGTATTTTTAGAGAAGAATTTTCTCTTTACACACACAGAAGCATTCACACGTGTTCAGTCTACATTCAGTGAAACAAATTATCCATTTAGGAAAAAAAAATAAAAAAATCCTACCCCATAATTAGCAACCAGTTTAATTGCAGTCGGTAAACTGCTCTTTCTGGCAACACCCTCCAGTCATGTTTTTAATTGGGCTTGACTGTCTCGTAAGCACAGCCATACATGAGGTGAGGTGCAGAGCACAGGGACACTCTCTCTGGGAGAGTCTTGCTGGTGCCAAGACCCCTTTTTGCAGTCGGCTGGTGCCGTTTACTGCCACAGATTGGCATGGGAGTATCTCCAACAGCCAGGGGAATGCTTTCTGTCTTTGTTCTTCCCAGAAACATAACATTTGATTCTTCCTCAGGGGATGCCACCATAGCAAGAGCAAGGGTTCAAAATGCATTTCTTCCCACACCTATTGGTTAAGCTTACTTTATTCATAGCTTGTGCCAAGTAATGAGACTATAAACTCATGCTGCATGTGAATACACAGCACAGCAGTCATGCTTGAATGGAAAGATGCCCCAGGAAATTTAACTTCTATGTGAACTATATTTACCTTTTACAAAACCTGCTTTCTATCAAGCTAGAAATCACAGAGGAAGCAAAGGAACAAGCTGAGAATGCAAAGGAAGTGTGTGTTGCTTCTCTAGACATCCCTCAGCTTGCAGGCTGCCCTTGGCACACAGGAGGTGTCAGGTGCCACTTCCCAGCGTGAGCCAGGGAACTCAAAGCAGCCAGCTTCTCAGCAGCAATGCTGCTGCTTTTATTGGCTCTGTGGACTCACTGAATATTCATTCCCAATTCTGCAAAAGAGTGGTCTTAAAATTTAAGAGCAGTCTCATAAAAAATATTCCTAGGTGCCAGAATTATGTCAGGTCTCATTATCCTTATCTGTAAAATGGGATTCAAAAAGGGCTTTCAAGGTCCAAATTCTTGAAGGTTCGTAGTTAAGTCAACAGGGTAGCTTACCATTCAGAAGTGTTCCTGATTTCTTTTGTGTTGCTTTTCTGCAACTACACAATAATTTGAATATGGTCTACCTCACCTAACAGCGGTTTGAAAGTTATTTGCCTGGTTTAAATTCATCATCTAAACTTATCTCTGGTCAGTGAAGTGAGAGAGTCACATACAGGAAAGTGTCTTGTTCTTATTGTCTGGGATACCTACCCAAGAGTCGCAGAATCACTTTCTGTAGAGGCTTTCCTCTTGCAAGTGGCTACTGGAAATATAAATATGGAACTTGGATGGTACACTTTGCATAAAGCTACTGAGATTGGTTATTTATCTCAGTGCATTCAACTTCTAAACTCAGATTGTGTGCTGTTCTCCTTTGTGAGTCAGGTCTGTGATCATCAATGGTTCATCTGAAGTTGTATTTGAAACACACAATGGATGAGCCTTTTACAGTCTCTATATTTGCACTTTCTCACTAACAAAAACAAAAAAAAAAAGTGTGAAATAATAGGGCCAATGTTAGTGTACAGCAGGATCATGTGCAGCATTAATATAACTGATTCCCAGGCATATATCCAGAACTCAAAATGGAAATAGAGCACAGCTTATACAGGAAAAGAATTAATGTCAGGTGACTTTGGATAAACAGAAAAAACAAAAAAAAAACAAAAAAAAAAACCCAACAAAAAAATCTGAATAATAGAAGATTAATTATAAACTTCTGGCTATGAGCACTCATTCTTGATCAGATCCTACATTATGATCCTGGGTATCTGTAAATATTTCACAGCCAAAATTAGTGTAATCCACAAAAAAAGACCAAACAGATAACATGACTCATTATGGGGTGACAAAAAGCAGATTTCCTTCTTTTGTATTATTCTTTTGTATTTTTGTTAATAGATTATTAAAAGTAAAGCAGTATGAGCACACTCTTGTATAATACTACACCTTGTCAAAAAGTTAATAAAGACTCTGCAATCATTATTACAAAATATCACCATACTTAATAGAGTACTTGATCATTTTCCATCTGCCTCCTTTACCTTTAATAACATGGTGACTTCATCTGTGAACAGGGAGAAAGCTCCATAACAATTGTCAGAAAGCAGATGACTGAAAAGTCAATGTTCAATAATAGAAAATTTGAGGTTTTGCAAATGCAACTCCTTGGCAAAGCACAATGGTTAAGGGCAAAACTGCAGCCAATTCTTTACCCTGTGTTTCTACCAGTGATTATCACCCTCAGAGAAGTGGAGATGAAATAAAGCATGAAGCTGCACTCCACCCAACACAGTTCACAGTCTGTCAGTTTAACCTCAGATCTAAGATGGTTTTCCATTGAAGACTCCAGGATGAGAACTGCAGCACCTGAAAGTTTCTCAAGAATATTCAGGCACAGGATGAAGAGGCTTTAGCCTGGCATGGACCACTGACTGAAGCCCACATCCCAGACTACTCAGACCTTTTTAGTGTTATTACTTGGGCACACATCAGTGGCAATTATCGCCACCACCACCACACCATTACAAACAAAGGAATAAAGTTTTAAAAGGAACATGTGAATCAGAATTAAAATATTTACACACTATAGGCCTGGACTCATCTTTATTAAAAAGTTTCCAATTCAAATATCTTTCAGATTTTAAGAGGGGATGTATCGTGAATCTCTGCGTCCAATGCTTATATAGATAAATCCCAATTTCTTTAGCTTGCACCTGACTGATACAACTTAATAAATACCAAGCCTTCCCACCAGCTTTTCAGTATCTATGTATCTCTGGAACTTCTTTGAAGCCCACAGGACTAGGGTTATCTGAAAACTGCCTTAAAGAAAAAAAAAACAATCAAACAAAACCCAAAAGGCCACCCTCACTGCAAACACACTTCACATGATGCCCTCAATTACTCTGTGAAGAGAATCACAGTCTCATCATTCTGGGACAGAACAAGACATTATCTCTAAATAGGGATGCTTAAATGTGTGAGCCTCTGAAAGCACACCTTAGTTGGTTATAGTCTTCACCAAGCATTCAGATAAAATATTTTGTTTCAGAAAATGAAAACCTCTTAGGGCAGTTTCCACCAGGTAAACACTATAAAAACAGGGTATTCTTATTACACACAGACTTTTGCCTTCCACATTTTGACATAGGAAAGAAACTGACAGTGGGAGTAGGGTGAGGAAAAAACCTTCTATCCTTAGAAAACTCCATTTTAGACTTTTTTTTCTATCAATGTAGCAAAAAGCAAAAAACAAACAACTAAATAAATAATAAAAAACTACAAAAAAACAACCAAAAAACAGAACAAAGCAAAACAACAAAAAAACTAAACCACAAACAAATAACAAACAAACCCCCCAAACCTCCAAAAAATAGCTAAACAAAAAAATCAAACCACAAAAAATCCCAACCAAAAGCCAACAGCAAAACCCCAAAAACCTAAAAAACACCACCAAAAAAGCACCCCGTGCCAAAGTCCTTGAAAAAATGTTTGTATACATTTTATTTTTAACTCCAGTCTTTCATATAAACTACTGCAAATAAATAGTATTCCTTTAGATTAACTAAAACGCTTTTCTTTTTTCCTCTCTGTTCTGTGGATTATTGTCTTTAATTTTTATAAACAGGAGAAATGCAAAGATGTGTGCTTTGTATACATAAAGAAAGGTTTCACCAAAGCATAATTATAGCAGAGAGTAGAATATGCAAACAAATTTATATTCATACATAGCAGAGTCAATATGGTGCTTTCAGATTTTTGCCTTTTCTGGTTTCTAAACTCCAGGAACACTGTGCAGGCTGAAGCAGTATCTTTCTGCAGCAGGCTGCTGTTCTTATTACACAAACAGTGCTTGGCTGCTTTCTCCCATAGGAGCCTGTGCTCAGCTGACAGTCCCTTGCGGACCAGCTTTGTTTTGTTCAAGGCACCAGTGATGAGTAATGGATCTGGCTAATCCTGATAATGTATGATGTAATTGTCAGAGGGGTTTAATTATCAACACTTTACATGTGGGATTATACTGTAGTACAGTTTTTAGTTTGCTTACAGACATTTCTAAATTTGCAAGACCTGTGATGAGTTGTAGCTATCCAATCAGCCATCATATCAACACACCTTCCTACCACATTTAGGAGTACAGAGACAGCCCAGAAGCTCAGCATCTAACTTACAAAAGTAAATGGTCTGTATCATTCCATAAAACTATCATCAGAGTACTTTTGAGTCTAACATAAATCCTACTCTCCCACCAGAAGTTAAAACAAAAATGTTTGTAAGGTTTCAAAATCATTTGGCAATCAGACAGGCAGTACAATTTTTTTCTGTATGTGAAAGTGATGATTAATCAGTGTTAGCCTTCTGCCAGTGCTTTTGAGGTCTGATCCTTGAACATTGTTTTTTCTTTTTTGTAGGAGATCCTAAGATTGAAGAAGGACTGAGAAAGTGAGATTACTCTCTGTCTGCCCAGTAAGGGTACAGAAAAAGGCGCTGTACCTTTGCAATCTGTTGTGTGATGTGACAGCTGTCATCCACAAGAGACAGAAACCAAGGTAACATCAGTTCTTCAGTGAGTAGTGCCACACAGAAACCAGTGGGATGACTGGGACTAATAGAAAAAATCAAAGCTAAAAGACATATCTACATAATCTTATTGTCTCAAATGTCTGAAACAAATAAACTTTCTTAGACCTGAACAGTAAACATTCCCTAACTTCTTGCTGTCAAAAAATGCAGCTTTTTTGCCAGCTCTAGCTGTGACACAGTATTCATCAGCTAGCCTTCAACAATGTTCTTCACTTCCATAGTCATCCCATGCAGGAATACACTTGTGATTAAATAGCTTGAGATGCATGTCTGGGCTTCTAGTTTCCCCAATGCTAGCCCCAGCTTTGCTACTGACTTTATATCACATCAAAATAAAAACTGTATCTCATCTTTTAAGAGAAAAAGCATCCCCAGAATTTTTGATTTTTTGATAGTTAGAAGAACTACAACTTATCACAGGTCCTTCCCTCAAGCTATGCCAAGGGAGATTCAGGCTGGACATCAGGAGGAATTTCATGGAAAGGGTTGTTAATCATTGAGGTGATGGAGTCACTGTACCTCGAGATGTTCAGGAAATGACTGGACATGACAGTGCCATAGTCTATCTGATATGGTGGTGATCAAAGGTTGGACTCAATGATCTCAGAGGTCTTGTCCAACCTAAATAATTCTGTGATCCTGTGAACCCAGCAATCTCAACTATTATTAGTGAGCTGTGATTGTGAATGCTCTTTAAGGTTTCTATACCTATGCGCAGCATGCATATTTGCTTTGTGACCAATTGATGGTCAAATAACCAAAAGATCAATTTCTTTTGTCAAAAATTCTATCCTAACAAGTCATCAAGTATCAATTCTTGTATATATATGTTCAGATTACTTCAGATGCCTAGACAGACTTTGTAATGTGATTTATTTTTGACAGAGATGACCCCATACCCACGTAGTGGTTTAACCCCAGCCGGCAGCCAAGCCCCACACAGCCAATTTGTCACTGCCCAGCAGTGGGATCAGAGAGAGAATAGGAAGATAAAAGGCAGAGAATTCATGGGTTGAGATTAAGATAGTTCAACAGGAAAAGCAAACCCACAATGCAAACAAACCAAGACAAGGAATGAATTCACTGTTTCCCAAGGGCAGGCAGGTGTTCAGCCGTCTCCAGGAGAGTGGGGCCCCATCACATGCCATGGTTTCTTGGGAAGACAAACACCTTCAAATGCTCCCCCTTTCTTCTTCTTCCTCCCCCTACTTTATATACTGAGCATGATGTTGTATGGTCTGGAATATTCCTCTGGTCAATCTGGATCACCTGTCCTGGCTGTGTCTCCTCCCAGCCTCCCATGCCCCCCTCACAGCCCCCTCACCACTGCGGCAGAAAAGCAGAAAAGGCCTTGGCTCTGTGTAAGCCTTGCTCAACAATTAAAAACAAAATCTTTATATTATCATCACTTTGATTAGCACTAATTAAAACTGCAGCTTCATTGGTTCTCTGACTGTCTTATGCTGGTGAAACTTTAACCATCTCTCTGGTTTGTATCTCAATATATCACTCCTGCAACAATTTTAAATAAAGGTGAGATTTATCTTGTGAAGGTAGCAGGCACTAGAATAAGAAAGATGTTGTGTAATTTCCTCTTATTTTATTGTCTAAAAACCTATGAGGTTACAGAATGCAGGAAAAATGTTATGACTGAAGTTATCAAAAAGACTACGTCTGACTTATGTAGGAACTTCCTTTTATGTAGTAAATACAGTTATATAAAATACAGAATGATGACCCCTGAATTCTTCATCATGTGTATATTTGAAACATAACCTCTGAAGATAATTCATTTAATTTTCCTGAATATCATTACACTGCTAAAAATTATTCTCTTTGGAGAAATGGACCACTAAAAGAAAGGTTCTAATGGTCCAAGTGCTAATTTAATATTTTCCTCTCCAAATTGGCTACACCAATTGATAATATGAGCTCACTCCACAATCTGTAAAAAAAAACAATATGCTTTTTTTTTAGTAGAAAATTATATTTGGAGGATTTTAGAAGTGTCTTTCTTAATACGAAATCAACAAATGCAGCAAATTAGTGAGGGCTTCCTACTTTTCACAGCAGCAAACAAAGCTGAGTTTCTTCTACATGCCTTAGAAACAGTCTGGGGTAATTGCTAAATGCAATGTCCTTAAATTTTAATAAACTATTCAACCTTTGGTCATTTATCCTCACTTTTGCTTATAGGCTTCCTTGATTATAACATTACATGGCACTAGCTTTCTTAGATGTATCAGTCTCATGAATATACACAGAAATCAGTTTGGCATAGATTTACAGAGCAATTCAAGGTGTCACATGGCAATAACCTAAGGTTGTGTGTACAGATTTTTGTTTTAAAGGTATAATTTTGCCATCTTTAATACTGTTAATGTAATTTTCAGTTGCTGCAGGGATTGGCAGTCTATTTCAATAGTAATTTGTGAGTCAAAGGTGTTGAAAATTCATCCCTAGAGGGCTGGTTCTAGCATTTGGCTATCTTCCAGCATTTTGAAACCAGGTCTTTTCTAGGGCTGATACTTCTCTACAGAAATTCAATATCCTGAATATTTTATAATTTTATTTGTGTTTCATTGTAGCTTAGATTTCTTTCTACAAAAGTCTTATGAAAACACTTGATATATTTGATTAAATCAAAGTTCTGTCTGTCTTTAAAACAAAAAGCACAAAGAACTTAATTTCAAATATTATGTCAAGAAAAAGAAGTCTCTAAGATTCTTTCACACCAGACCAGATTTTAGTATCCATTTTCCTAATATATTTTAAAGAGAGTTCCAGTACCAAAGAAAGGGCATTGAGTCAGATGATTAGCTATTATCAGATAATAGATAATTTTAGAGCAAAGAAAAGGTATTTTTTCAGTATTTGAAACAACGCACGACATCAAGCTTAACAATCATAAGAAGCCTCAAGAACCAAGTCAGAGAACTGTTAAAAATGCAATTCATACTCTCTAGAATGAGCTTTCCTTATAATTTAATTTCACAGATCTTCCTTCTCTCTTGGTGTTGCCTAATGAAGAATTAAGAACTAAATCAGAAACCAGTGCTAAATTTTTCTTGCCTTTCTTGATGATTGGTGATAATATTGTAATTCTAGTCTATAGCAAGAACACAGAACTAGAAGTGAGTTTTGATAGAGCTAAATGCAGTGCCCAGCTCTTGCATCATGTTGTCCCTTCATAAACTTGTCAATTTTAGTTAAACAAACAGGTTGTCTCGGCACATCATTATTGTGCTAGTTAGGGACTTGCTTCTTATTTCCCTGGTTGAAGATCCAATATTTTTATACCCATTGCTATTGTGCCAGAAGTATCCTTTAGATTCAATAATTTTTCTCCCTAACTGGTGATTAGTCTGTTATAGCAAAACTTGAGAATGTATCAACTGGAGTGTATCCACAAATAAACACAGACAGTGACAGAGAGAGAGAGAAGGTGACAACTCAGTACTATCAAATAACCTGTATGCCTTCCTCAGCATCTTCCAGCAGTCAGACCCAGAATTCATCCATGCACATCTAAACCACAGCATCTCTTAGCAAGATCCTTCCCTGTCCATACCCCCAGGTGTTTTACCAGTGTGTTTTATCAGTGTGCTATTGTCCCAGAACATTGCCCTGGTCTAGTTCCTCACCCATATTTGTGCCATGGGAAATAGCTACTTGGAGCAATCTGCTGAGTGCTCCACAGGAGTGTGATTGCCTCGCTGGTGTATCAGGCACAATTATCTGTAGCTGCACAATGAAGATGAAAGACAAATGATAACCACAAAAACAAATTTTATCTGCTGACAAGTAAAAAATTTATTCTGAGCTGATGCTATATTTTGTCCTGAGGAGTATTTCTGCTTACTGGGACCATGTTTCTCTTGTTCTATGGAGCTCAATACATACTGTGGAGAATTGAACTTCAGTTGAGTTTTGAGCTTTAAGGTCTGTAAAATAAAGATTTTTGAGCATAGCTTTTAATCCCAGAGCTGTTCAGTTTATCAGTCAGTCAAATGGGGAGAGTAATGTTAACCCACCTTTTAGAATTTCAATGGGTAAAGTGTGTTTAATCAGTTGCTCAAAAAATCAAATTGTCACTTGAGATTAATTTCTGCTGTCAGAGTGTTGCACACAGAAGAAGGGAGACTCTTCTCCATAGCTGAGAGATGTGTGCCTTCAATGTTCAGTTAGTTTCATAGAATATGATGGATCATATCATATTATTTGTACCACCTTTAGTAGTTTATATCATCTCTTCTCTGACTGTCTTCTCAGAAGTGCATGTCTGAGAATCCATGACCTCTACTAATCTTTTTCTCCACAAAACTGTATTACAATGCAAAAGATCAAGTCTTCTAGATTGAGCTATACAAGAAAGTGCCAGGATTAAACAGATAATTAAATCCCATAAAATGCCTCAGTCAAATACAGTTTTCTACTGTCAATTCCCTTTACTCTCTCTGTCTTAGCAATAGAAGGAGGTAGAAAAAAGTTTGAAGTTTCTCCTTTTCCTAAGATTTTGCAGTAAGTCTTTAAAATAAACTGCAGCTTTCAACTGACAGCACAATTCTTTTTATTTACTGTATCCAATGGGATCTAAGTAGACTATTGTATAAAATAATAGTATCTTCCTAAATCAGATTATGTTGCATAAAGGACAAGAAGCCTTCTTAAGAACACAGAAGAGGTTAATGCTATAAAAGCACATCAAAATTAGATGTTGTCATCAGATGTCAGGATTATTGTCTTTTATAAAATTGCAGAGGAGATATTTTAATAGAAGATGTGTGTGGCATCTTTGTCTAGACATTGGATGTGCCCATGTTACCTTGTAGTGAGGGTGCACCCATGGAATGAGAGTGACCATGAGAAGTGAGACCCTGCTGAGTGCACACCCTACCCAAGGGGACTTCATGTAGCAGTGTCATCACAACGTGACACGTACTGGGCACTGTGGGCACACAGTTAGCTCTCTCCTTTGGTTCTGTCACTGATAAAAGGATTGGAACAGCTGATTCCTTAAGTTATCCTGACAACGGTACCAAAAACCTAATCTAGCATGGGAAAAAGTGGGAAAAACACTTACTGCTAGCCCTCCCTTGATATTGTATATCACTGCTCTCTATTTCTTTTCTGAGTGTAATGCAATCAAACATGACATTTAATTTTGGGATCAGGTATCCACTATCACCTTTCAGAGTCATCAAAGCAGATCTTCTGCTGGAAGCAGTGGTCATTATGAATGAAGAGTTAGATAATTAAAACTGTAGTTGAAAAAGAATCCATAAATATTTCTTATTTTTTCAAGTAAGGAAAGCCTTTGAAATCTCAAATTCCTCAATTTCCAGGAAGAACATTTGATATATTGCATCCTTATTGCTTACTAAAATCCCTGCTTTAAGCTGGAAATTGAGCTTATTTTATCACCAACACAAATTATAACCTAGAGCAAAAAAAGTCATTAAAAAGAGAAAAACATTTAAAAATAAAAAAAAAATTAAATCTGTTATTAAAAAAACTGCCATCACTTTGGCAGAATTTAATTTTATATTGTATATACATGTATATATGCAACCACTGAAGTCTTCTCAACTCAGTGAATTTTTCTTTTTTTCTTTTTCTTTTTCTTTTTCTTTTTCTTTTTCTTTTTCTTTTTCTTTTTCTTTTTCTTTTTCTTT
>JAWWMU010000153.1:95371326-95388158 GCA_035048155.1 Cinnycerthia olivascens | reverse complement strand
TTTCTTTTTCTTTTTCTTTTTCTTTTTCTTTTTCTTTTTCTTTTTCTTTTTCTTTTTCTTTTTCTTTTTCTTTCTTTCCTTATTTCTTGTATCAAGCATACTTTTGACATCAAGTATCTGGTTTTCAGGTTTACCATAGTCTTAATTTAAAAGACACAGTGATCCATCTTGAATACAAACACTACTTGTAGTTGTGTAATACTAACTAAAATATACCAGTTAAGCTTTTGACAGGAATTCCAGACTTCAATACATGTAAGCATGAATTTTTCATTGGAAAAACCTAATTTCATCCATCACTCCCCATAGTCACCAGTGAGGAGAGAAAAATATCATCTTTACTATCAACTACTTATTGAGGATTCTAAAATGAGCTTACATAGACAAGTCTCAAACTAAACAAGACATAGTAATTAAAAAAACATCTACCATCATACAACTGGATTTGAACTCAAGTGTTACTAATAAGGTCAAAAATCTATTTCACTACATTCCCCTAGTACAGAAGCATACATCTTATTTTCTTGAAACGTAATCTCCAGTGCTCCTATAGGTCAAAAGCTCTCAATAAGATACAGCTACTAGGCTGTTTTTGGGGTGACACCGATTTATTTTGGGTATAACAGTCAGAAAATTTATAAGAGAACTCATGACCTTTGTGGCAGCAGGTGAGGGGTGGGGTTTACCCCCTCAGGCACAGCACCACACCAAGCAGAGCTCAGTGCAAGAGTTACTCTGGTTTGTAGGACCAGGTCCAGACGTGGTTTCCTGCTTGGACACTGCCCCTCTATTGCCATGACTTGGCCTTACACACAAGTTCTCACCCATTTGCAGGCAATTACTGAACCAAGTGTAGTGGGGAGAAATACTTGTGGAAGAACTTACTGCAACAGGCTCTCAGGGAGGAGAGCCTGAGAAAGGAATTCCCCATGCAAAGTCTTTCAGCTGGTCCCAGAACTCCACATTCTTGCACCGAATGAAGCAATCATTCAACGAAGAAATCAAAATAAGATACTTTTTCTTCTTCCTTGGGTTTTTTACCTGTGCCCACTGAGAGAAAGAGTGAGCACTTCTTGAAAGGTTTAATCATACAAAGATATTGGGAGCTGGAAAGCTGTGATTGATTTTATTAACTTTGTGGTAGTATTTAACAGCAGCATAGGTCTATAAATATTCCTCTTGTCCAATAAATTATTGTTTAAAATAGTTGAAACCATATTCAATTATTGTTGAAACCATAACTCTATCAGTTATTGATCTTTGCATTCTTATCTTAGATTCTGTTCTAGAAGTAAATGGAGCTTTAAACAGAACAACTGCAAGAAAGAATAAGTGTACTACCACCATTAGGCTGCCTAATTGTGAGTTTCTGAAGTACACCTCTTTTTAATGGATTAAGTTTTAACCAAGCCATCTGGAAAAAAAAACATTAAAGATTCAGTAGATTAGACACTAAGGAACAATGTGCTATCAGTTTAACTCTCCTAGTCTAGTGGTATACTTTACTGTTTTGTGTTTCTTCTTATTATTATAAAAATTTGAATTTATTATAAGAACCATAGAGTTTAATTAATGTAATTCTAACAATGTTACTATATAACAATAAATAACTAATAAAATTCTGAACAGATAAAAGTATCCTGTAGTAAAATTAATATCTCAAAAGTAAGTAAAGTCAATAACAATCTACACAGAATAAAATTACCACCAAAATATTGCCATCTGAAGGATAAAAAAAAGAAAATTATTATGTCTACATAACCAACCACACTCAAAGAATACCCAGCTGATCAATGATTTCAAAGAAATTGAGTAACTTTTTCATTAATTGTGTTATGGTTTTAAATTGTGGAGGCCAGAAACATTGCAGGCTTTGAATTGCATTCAGTATTTATACAGATAATGAGAACATTCATGATTCCACTAGAGAGAGTCAGATGATTTTTAGATGAAATATAGACCTGAGGGATGGACTTGAAAAAATCACAGAGTTAAAAAATGAGACTATTTTATAATTAGGTAAAAGAGAATCTCTCTACTATAGTTTGAACATATACCAGTATCCAGCATCCAAATTCTAGTCACAAATAGGCTATTTACTGTAATTTTAGGACTGTGTACACTCAGATTCACACATATACATATAGATAAAAATTTCCACTGTCTCCCTCTGAAAGTACTTATTTCACTATGAGCATTAAAGCAATTTCCAAGTAAATAAGGTATTTTAAACACAGACTAGTTCCTCTAAAGGAACAGAATGATAATACAGGCTAGGATTATATATTTTTTTCCCAGTTTCTACAGGACTAATGCACACTACAGTAGAAAAATTATTCAATACCATATACCTTAGCAAGTGTAATGCCACATTATCTTACATCTTTATCAGGTAATTTTGAAGAACTAGAAATAAAAATAAAGCAACAAATCACAGTTGTTTGTACCACTGATCCACATTTTTAGAAAAGCAAAGTGTTCCATTCTCTCTGTGTAATTTCTTTTGTTGCTAAGCTATCAGCAAAAGAAAAACAAGGGAGTAAAATAACTAACTGTTTCTAAATAACTTACTGTTTCTTATTATGTGAAAGCCCTGCATTTATCAAAGGGGTGCCTGGTCCTGGAGGCACAGCCAGCCCCCCTCGAGGTACCACCTAAAAATATATGAGCCTTGGCAGGTAGATCTCACTGACATCCCACTCTGATTTCTGAAAACTCCATTATGATTCCATGTTCTTTGATCTCAAATGTTCAGAATGTCCTTTCAGCCATAATTAAGGATTATTATAAGATAGTGGAGCTGTATAATCTGATGTCTTGTATTTGTACTAACAATGGCATTCTAGGCAATATTTATAAATTTATATAACAGATTTTCTTTCTTTTGTGTGTCCAAACTACACTATGCAGGAATCTACAAAAATTTATGGTATTTACTGCGAAAATACCATGTAAACATATTTAATGGACAACAAAATTTAAAATGGTTTTGTATTTTTTTTATTTTATTAAACAACATTTTTTTTAAATTTCAGCTTTTAGAAAAAAACCCCAACCTCCACTTAGAATGCTACTTTCAAAGACTGTAGAAATATTTTAAACAAAATAAAAATTTAAATTGCTCTACTATCCCAAGTAAAAAAAAAAATCAATCAAAAGTTATTTTAGATGTCTTTATAGAACAAAAATTACTTTCTGTTTCTGCCCGATGTAGCTGCATTATCTCAGTTTCAAGGGCATTTGTTTTCTGCATGTATCCAGGTATGATACGCAATGCAGGTCACAGTACTAAAATCTACTTAGAGAGGTGAATACATATTCAAAATACACAGCTGATGAAGGTTCATGTATATATTTGCAATGATCTATTTTTTATGTGTCAAAAATGCTGATGATCCTGTAACTAAACAGAACAGTTTTCTATTAACCAATATTAAAGTTACATACATGCAGCAATATACTGTTAAAATATATCCCTTCTACACAGGACTTTATAAAAGAGCTGACTAGAGCTCATATTTGCATTTTCATCTTTGTGTTGTCATTTAGATTCTTCCAATTCCTTATGCGTTATTTTTTATTTGCAGTTTCTGCCTTTTTTTTCAGACAGCAAAAGTGTCTCCATTGCTTGATTTCTGAATTTCATTTCCCAAGTATCAAATACAACAGGACATCAAAACTGCAGTGTTTTCACTGAGTCAAGACATGAGTTTGATCCTGAATCTACATTATGAATTCATACACAAGTTCTAGCCTGCAGATGTCCCTAACTGGTTTTCTCATGGTTGAAACAAGATAACTAGAAAAGAAACATAAATTCTTCTTATAAAATAATTTTATACTCTTTATACTATTTCCTAGTAGATATATGTATTCTATTTTTAAAACAGTTGCCTATGATTTCCAGACTATATTTCACTCCTTCTGGTTGGATTAGTTCTTTTCATTCTTTTCATTTCCATCTTCTAAACTAGCATAATGTGACAGGTTTTTGGTGAACTAAACTATCCTTCTGTGAAACCAGGGATATCTTGCATGTTCCACACTGCATGAGTGCACATGCACAAATGCAGAGATTAGTTCAGTGTAGCTAATTTCCAGTAAATTATCACCTGGACTTCCTGAAAACTAATTTCCCATGTAGACAAGTTCTGACAGGCTGACATGATATCAGTGATTTATAGTTGTTCTCAGCTACCTTCTCTGCAAAAATTAAAAGTAGGAAGCACTCAGGTACTCATTTACTTCCAGGCTTACTATATTGGGAGGTCACTCATTAAAGCTCTTAAGATTGTTAAGTCCACCTGACTGTTGTATGAATAATCAAATTTGCATGTTCATGGTTTCACATGGAATATAAAACATATAAGAGAAGAAATCTAGAAATACAGCCAGGATTTTTTCCTTCTTAAAGAATTCTCCCACCATGAGAATCTCCTCTAGTATTTCTTACTTATTAGAAATATCAAGACCAAACAAAATTTCTTTTCCAAGTGAATTCTACTTTCCATAACCAATGGCCTTGGCATTTGTCAGTGCTGTATGAATGGCATGTCCTCATTCTACTTTGCTGCAAATGTTCACTTACCTCTTCTGATTTTATTTTTGCACCCATTCACTTTTAAATTGACCCTACTGGTCCCTTAACCATCTTCTGAATGCAATTCAAGCTCTTTTTTTCTTCCCACCTAAACCAGTGTACGATGCTTTTGTAGGGTACCTTTTATGCACACACTTGTTTCCTGTGATATATCTTCCTCTGCTCTGCACTCAGACATTGTTCAACTGATACTGGAGCAGTAGGATAAAAGAGCTGGATAGGGATATTTCTACACATGTGAAACAAAGCAGTGTGACTACTGCTGCTACTCTTATTTTTACAGTGGTGTCTAGAACACTCAGCTGAAATCAGTACCCTACTAACCCAGGCACTGGGAAGAATGATAGCAGGTTACCATCTTGGTACTGACAGGCTCACACTGAAAAAGGACAAAAGTTTGGAAGTTTATAGAGCCACAAAAAGCTGAAAAGTGACACAATAGATCGTGCCTTAGACAGGAGATGAACCTTGACTCTCTGCCCTGAAGTTGGGTAATATGTTTCTGTATTTAGCAGAAATTACTTGGAGATTGGGCTGGCTTTTCCAAGTCCTGAAGCCAAGAGTTTCAGAAGTTTTAAAATGTTTGAGCAGCTGGTGGACGACATAATATTTTTGTGATTTCTGCACTCTACATTCTTATCACTGAAAACCTTTCCATATTTAAAACATACTTCAGGATGTTTTTCCTTTGCCTATTTTACTCCCCAGAAGCAACAGATAAAAATCCTGTGTATGCATCAGCTCCTTTCTAAATTCTGCTTCAATACAGCTGTTCTGAGAATGAGGATTTCAAGTAATAAGTGGTAAAGTAAGTTCAAGGAAACAAGAATCCAATTTCATGTAAAAGGGATAAGTGTATTCCTGGCATAAAAATGAATGAGCTTTCTAATAGCCTAAAATTAGCTTTATTCTGAAATCCCATTTTTTTACATGTCTTGTTAGAAAACTTAAAAAAACCCACCAAACACATACCAAACTATCTTCATTTACTTAAGAAGAGAACTACTACAGAATCAGGGATCTTTGTATCTGGTGAGCTCAGTCACTTGTACAACATGACCAAAAGGAGGTTCATGCTGAAATGATCCTGGAGTGATTCCTTCAGGGAGTCGTTACTCCATTGTTTAAAAGCTGAATAAGTGTCTCTTATTTTATCAGAAGCCAGGATCTCAATGTTATGTCTTATGAGAAAAACTATTAGAATACACAGGAGAATGATATCTTGCCACATGAGCCTAGAAATAATTTTGTGAGAATGGAAAATTTCCCATTTTTCTAGGAATATCTGAATAATATTTCTAAACCCCAGAAAGAGATGAGATAGAGAATCTCAGACCAAGTAATAGTTTGTGCTTTGTTTTCTTTTGAAGTAAGTTTTATACCTTTTTCCTGTTCTCCCAGGAGTCAGGGTATGGTTGGTCTGAAAGAGGAGTAAAAAAATGAATTACGATGCTGCTATGAAACAGAGCAGCTGCATGAACCATTCCTAAGTACAGATATAAGGGTACAAATCCAGGGATGATGCTCCTGTTCTATGGTTAGCGAAGGCATTTCTGGATACTAGCATATAAATTCCTAAGTTATAACATCATGGATTAATAGAATAACTTATGTTGAAAGGGACCTTTGAATACATTTTAGTCCAAACCAGTACTCAAAGCAGGGACAGCCATTAAATCAGATCAGGCTGCTGATGAATTTGTTCATCTGAGTTTTCTAATTAATTATTTGAGATTTTAGTGCTTAACAGATAGTAAATTGGCATTTGGTAGAATTTTTATTATGGGAAAAGAGTGACTAGATTTAAAAAAAATATGTTCACACTTTAATATATATATTGTTAGAAATAAATTGGTACTGATAAGTCAATACCTTCAATACTCGATACAAACATATTTAATGATTTGTCCCTACATTGTGGAAGATTAAAAATTATTGAGATTATTGTATGATTACATTGAAGGAAATTCAAATTGAGAAGCTGTCAATGAAGAGGGCAAACCCTTACAAACAAAGTTCATTTACACACCTTATCTCTAAATGTATAACCTCTAAACTTATAACCTTAGCTCTACATGTATGAATACAAGTCACAGCAGGTTGCTATGGTGAGAAATTTAGATACAAATTTTTGTCTGTGTGCAATTGTATCCATAGGAAAAAAGTTCTGAGGAAAAAAACCATGGTGGATGGTTATTATATGATCCATTTGAAATAGTGAGTAGGGGGTAGTTTTAACAATTTTACTGCTAAACACTCATGCATCACATTAATTCACAGAAAGTTAAAAGTAAACAGTAGAGGTAGATTTTACAGTATAAAATCGATTTTGCTAGAGATGGAGTGACCATTTTCCAATGTTTATTCATCTAAAGCTGCCCTCTAAATTGATACAGCAGTAGAGAAAAGATAGAGTTCAAAAGGTTGTCTGGATCTCCTTTTATTCTCTCTATTTTAAAGAATTTATGGAAACTGTCACTGACAATACAAAGAAGCTTTTTCTCTAGGTATGACTGTGGCCTGTTTCAGCTATTTCTAGATTGTGTGTGGAGCAAAGCAATCATCAGTACATTTTAGGAGAGGAATTATTAAAGGGTAGTCAGAGAAAAAAGAAAGGCTTTGAATAAAGTGAAACATTCCTTAAAGGTAGAGGATTTGCTTGAGTATGAAAGGAAGCAATCTTAGGCTCAAAAGGTTATTAGAAGATCTAAGAAGCCCTGCTGCCAAAATCTCTATAGCACTATTAATAAATATACTTCAGTGGGAAAATATGAAATAAGATTATAAGGATAAATGTAAGAGAGCACAGATCCTTTGCAATACCTAGTTTAATTAAAAGCGGCATTATTCTTGATTCTAATGCATTGAAGTTGAACATGGATAAAGTTTCACTTAATGTTATTAAAAGCATGCTGATATGAAGTAGGGTTTTTGGAATAATTTTAAAGAGATGTTTCATATTAGACTAAGACTGAAGTGGACAAAGCTCTGCAATTTTGTTGCTAGTTAGTGAATTTGAAGAGCATGTATTCTTTGATTTTGAGATATTTTCCCTGACATGTTTAATAGGACTTATAGATTGTGTATAATAATGTGAGCAACAAACACATTTGTTGATATTTTTAAGCTTATTTGAAGCAAGAGGCAAAGCTCATTTATTTCAAAGTCATAAAATATCTGTATCAAAACAGATTCTAGGAATATTTTTTTAGATTTCATGTCTGGTACCAGTAGAAACTTTTAATTAAAACATATGATATTACAAGATTAATCTGAGAAAAATTTTTTTGAATATGAAGAAATTGAGAGGAGTGGAAAATGAAGGAAATATCCTCTTCAAAAACATAAATAGGTATATCATATCTGTTTTGGAAAAGATTTGACTAGTCTGAGTCTGTGTTTAAAACTAGAAATTCCCAGTAAAACATTAATGACATTGAATCCATGTAAAATGAAAGGAACACCTGACAATGAGGAAAAAGCCACTGTGGAAGAAAATAGTTCTGACTCCTTAAGCTGAGGATTACTCTGCTCAGTTGTGCTGACAGGAGGCTTGATGGAAGCAGAAGCTCTTAACACAAAAAGGGAGAGGACTCATTGCTAAGAGCAGTATATGTATGCCTGTTTGAGGAAAGAAATTCTTTAAACATAATTAAGATATTTGTATATCTATATACATATAGGGGGGTGTGTGTAGCATAAGAGGAGAATGGCCTTTAGTCCTCTGTTACAGAAAAAAGAGATTTGTTTTCTAGCTGACTAAGCAGTGGCTTAGGTGAGGAAGCCTCAGCCTCCACTTCTCCAGATAGATGAACATGATCCATCTCACCTGAACACTGATGGCTAAAGCAGAAGCACATCACCAGTCCCATAAGTATCCATTCCCATTGCCTAAAAGGAATCTTCAGGGGACTGTGTTAAGGATCAATATTTGCATTCAAAAAATGCCTAAATTTAGATAACACTAAACTTCAGTCTCCTTGATGGTGCTCAAAGAAATTGTGTCATTAAGGGAAGTTCTTCAAATACTCAGGGGTACAAACAACCTAGACAGCATAAAGTAATCTAAAATGTGTAGATTTGTACACATTGTTCTGTCCTCTCATCTGGATTTTGTGTTCTTTTGTATGCAACCACTTTTTCTCCTCACTCTTTAAAATATTTATATTCATATGTAAAAATGAGTCCTTCTGTGTTTGGCTTGGTGTACCCCTGCATGAATAAAGAGTAGTGCCACTTAATTGAACAAAAGATCTGGGCTGTCTCATATATATCCTTATAATCTTATTTCATTTTTTTCCATTGAAGTATGTTTATCAATAGTTTGGCTTGATATACCCCTGCATGTGCCATCTGTGTCATTGTTTTTGTCCGTCCATCTCTTTCAGAGGTTTTCTTTCCTTATTTTGAAAGATGTTACACTGTATTAAGGAACAGTGTTCCATAGGTAAAAGCTGAGCATATTAAAATTGGTAGAATCTAGTCTTCAGAAACCTGTTCTTTCACCTACATTCTTCCCCTAATGCATTATAATTCCTCTAATGCTCAAGTATGGTGACAACTCAGGGCAAAAAAAAAAAAAGAAAACAAAAAATTGTAAATCTTAGGTAAACGGAATTATTTCATAAAGTGATCACCCATGGATATTCATTCCAGCATATTTAGAGGACTGTCTGAAGTAATTTCAGAGTCATTAGTAAAACTTTTTCCTGAAAATTGTGGAAGACAGAAGAAATTCCAAAGGCTGGCAGGCCAGGAAATTGTAGAACAGCTATCCTAACTTCAGTTCCTAGAAAAAGCCAGGAACTTTTCAACAGAGAGAAAAAAAGAAATTGCTAAAAGAGGAGGCAAATAGCATCGAGGGTGGTCTTGTCAAAAGCACATGTCAGAACAAGCCAATTTACTTTTAAAACAGGATAACAAGTTTCAAGGACAGGAGAAAACCAGCAGATGTCATACATTAGTGTCTAAGGCTTGAGTCCGTTTCAGATAATACACTCAGAAAAGCAGAAAAAAGGTCGTTTAGAAAACAATCTACTGTAAAGTAAATGCACAGTTGTTGGAAGTTTTTGCAGAGTAGTTATCAGTGCTGCAACCCAGCAGATGTGGCGAGTGGGGTCTAAGCTTGGTTTGGTATTTGTCACTGTTTTCACTACACAATTGAGTAGGGCCTACAAATACTCCATTAAGTGAAAAGTGACAAGTCATATTGTGAAGGGCTGCCAGGCTAGAAGTTCATCTACCCTGACAGGCTGTAGAAGCAAGCAAAAACCAGGATGAAGTTTCACATGTACAAATGAAGACTTTGTATTTCATGAATAACCATGCAAGTAGGACAGGGAGCAAGCAGCAGTTCTGTAGAAGTAGAATGGGGATGCAGCTGACAACTGTATCTCAGAGGTTGTGACTAAGAGTACAGCAAAAGCAACATCTTTTCACCATTCTGTGAAATTTCCTGACTGGTAAAATGATAACAAAAATGTGCTACAAGAATTGTGATTTGTGCAGTGCCTGAATACATGGAAGGAAAAAAAATTACGAACAAGAACCTTCTAAATATATTACTGCTATAATTATCTGTCTTTGAAATCAACATAATAGTGTTTTGGCTAGGTATTTAATTTAACTTTGCTTTCTTTGTTTTTGAGTGTTTGGTTTTGATTCCTAAAATAGAACACACTAATTATAATCCAGAATAAGCTTTCTCTCTTCAGAGCAAATGCAGTTTTCTTCCACTTCAGATTGTCAATTCAGCCACAACAAAATGTATAGAAGAACTTATGATAGTATTCTACAACTTTATGCTGATGTAAACGACTGTAAAAGTGACTGGTTATGAAGATGGAAAGCATGAGCTTTGCTTACTCAAGGTAGTCTACCTTCAAGTAGAATGCCCAGCACAGTCTCTGAATTTAACACAACAAATAACTGGTAATTTCTGGGATTGCCAAAAAGATATAAGGCTGCTGCTGATCTCAGACTGTCACAGTAATAGTTTCAGGTAAATGGAAAGTAATAAATAAATACTAAACATTTCCTAAGAGAAGTGATTTGTTGCCAAATTGAATAAAATCAAGTCATAAACAATATGCATTACATGTAGCACAAGCATCTTCTTGTTCTCAATATCTTTTGACCAGGTTTCCATTTTCAAGGCAAGAGGGATTACTGTGGCTTGTATAATAGTTTTCATCCCTCAGTTCCCTCTTCACTTGTGCACAAACTCCTTTCTCATACAGTATTTACTTCCATTAATAACAGAATTTTTAACAGGCAGTTGAACTGTGCTTAAATATCCTTAAAATGGAAAAATACAGGTAAAATTAGTATCTGGTTAATTTAAAAATTATTTCTTGAAAATAATGTCTTCAACAACTTGTTCATGACAGAATCGACACCTTTTTTTCACAAACACTCATCTACCAGTGAATGGGTATTAGAGACCAAACTTATTATAGTGTGGGAAGAGAATGTTCTTTGTAAGTTTGAGGTTCTTGGTTGAGTCGAGGTTTTTTCATGCTTTTTTTTCTTTAATTTTAGTGGATCTGAATTGTTTTGAAAGGTGTGCCCACCTTGCCTTTGCCCAGACTGCTTGCCTTGACTCTATCTTGAATCTCCTGCAAGAGTGCTTGGCTAGCAGAGGCCAAAGCCATGCCAGGGAATAAAAACATTAACAGTAAGGACTATCACATATAGTTCTAAAAAGCACATATTAGCTGTGTTTTTATTTAGCAATATCTCAGAAAACATCATAAGTCTGATCCTTCATTTGAAATTGAAGATAATGTGCATTGTACGGACACACCAAAATGTATATAGTGGTACATGAAGTTATAATATTACTGCACATCTGTAATCTGGCACATTATAGAGAGAAGAGGAGATCTTAATAGAAATAGCTAAAATATTTTATTCTGGGTCGTGTTTGTTTGTTTTAATAAACCAAAACTTTAGTCTAGTCATACTCAAAATGAACTGGGCCATAGTCCAACTATGTCCAGGTCATAGACAAATTAAAAATTCCATGCAACAAGGTCACATTCATCCACCTATGAAAAACATTAATGAAGAAATATGTTTATCCTAAACAGAAATGCTTTGTTATTGGTCAGTATATAATGGATTTAATTTAATTTGATAAGGAATGAAACTGAAAATGAATGCAGAATTTTCTTTAAGCATTTAGAAGAAACAAGGGAAAGCCTAAAAAAATACTTTAAAATAAATCCTGCTGTCTTAATAGTGCCTAGATCTTTAATACAGAGGCACAAGAAAGTATCTTCTTTTACATTCTATATTGGGATCACTGACGGCTGTCAGACTTTATTCCTTATGTCAGTTTTGTTCAGTGTTTTCTCCCTGGAACAGTAGAAGACCTGCATTCTAAGTAAACTTTTACACAATTATTCCAAAGAAATTTGAATTCAATTTCAGTTACTTTCACACTGTATTCTCAGAGACACTAACTGTGTATTCAGTTGGAAGCATTAAAAAATACAACCACATCTGAAAAGAATGCTTTTTCCTGTGACCTCAGCTGTCAGAAGAAGAAAAACACAGCTGGGAGCAGTATCACAAAGCAGACGACCTAGAGGAAGAGAAGGCTGCAAGCTGTGCCTCAGTAGGGCTCGGACAGCTGCAGAAATGGAGCCGTGGAGCAGCCGGCTGGAGAAAGCCAAGCCAAGCAGTAGCGTCGCTGTGATAAAGCTGTGGGAAGCTTTTTGAAGCTCTGACATGACTCTCCAAGCAGTGTGGTCAATTGAAAGAGAAGCACTGCCCAGGGCTCAGTGGCCTGAAGCTCTGGGGAGGAGAGGTAAAGCCAGTGCATGCCAAAGGGCAGGAGACAGCTGGCTACAGCAGGCACTGAGAGGAATCACTGCCTGCCTGCTGAGCCAAGCAGAGGGAGCAGCAGTAAAGCTAAGGCTGTGATCAAACTTAGGGTAAGTAAATGCAACTGGTATGAATGTATGGATGGTATGCAAATTCTATTGGGATAAAGAAAAAATAATTATTATTTTTTTTAAGTGTATTTCCACAGGACAGCTAACAAGGAGACTGAATAAGCTTCTGGTAAGAAATGGCAAGACTCAGCAGAGACTGCTCGGTTAAAATGGAACAGCATCACTATCAATATCATCAGAAAACGAGACTTAGCCCTGATGATAGGTAAAATCCGTGTTTCATGATCTGAAAGCAATTCTGCAAGGCTGGCTTTCTATTATGATTTGTGGCAGTGGTCTTTCCTATACCTATAACCAGAAAAAGGAGAAATGCGGAATATCTTGGTAATGGATACAAGCAGAAAGACCCTATCAGTGACTAGGATGACAAATGTATTTGCAATAGCCACGCTTTGTTTGATGAAGTTATGCAGAGACCTTCGACTTCAACAACAGTGGCAGACATATTAAGGCAAAGTGCCAGGGCCTGCAATTGAGTCACAACAAGCCCACACAGCGCTACAGGCTTGGGGAAGAGCAGCTGGAAAGCTGCCCAGTAGAAAAGTGCCTGGGGACATTTTTGTCAGCAGCTGAACATAAGCAAGCAGAGGGCCCAGATGGCCAAAAAGGCCAGTGGCATCGTGGCTTGTATCAAAAATAGTGCGGCCAGCAGGGCCAAGGCAGTGGCCATCCCTCTGTACCAGTGAGGCTGCACCTCAAATCCTGTGTTTCATTTTTGAGTCCCTCACTGCAAGAGGGACTTTGAGGGGCTGGAGTGAGTCCAGAAAATGGCAAAAATCTGGGGCGATGCCTGGAGCATACAACCTCTTGAGGAGCAGCTGAGGCAGCTGGGGTTGTTCAGCCTGGAGAAAGCTCAGGGGGAACTTTATTATTCCCTACAACTGCCTGAAAGGAGACTGTAGCAAGGTGGGGGTTGGTCCCTTCTCTCAAGTGGCAAACAGTAGGACAAGAGGAAATGGCCTCAAGCTACACCACGGGAGATTTAGGTTGGATATTGGGAAAAATTTCTTAGCTGAAAGGGTTGTCAAGTATTGGAACAGGCTGCTCAGGGAAATGGTGAAGTCACCGTCCCTGGAAGTATTTAAAAGTCATGTAGATGTGGCCCTTGGGGACATGGTTTAGTGCTGGACTTGGCACTGCTGGGTTAACAGTTGGACTTGATGACCTTAGAGGCCTTTTCCAAACTAAACTAGATTCTATGATTCTATGAAACCATATTCAAGCTGACCGTGAAAAGGGTCAAATCCAATCCTGGGGAGAAATCTAGCATGAACACAATTCAAACAGAGAGTTGCAGCTATTCATTCTCCTGTAATACCCTCCCTGCTGACTTCTCTGCCTCATTTACTGTAAAAGCTGTTCAAAGCATATCACTCCAGGGTTTGGGTGGGTTTTTTTTTGGTTTATTTTTGTCTGTAGTTGAGAAGACAGTCTGATAGTAGCAAACAAAAAAAACAATACATAGAGTGAAAATATGAACATCTCAAAACATTTTTAAAGCCTTTAAAAGTGGAAAGAGACTTATCTTTCTAATACAAATGAAAAACAAGAGGAATTGAAATAGATGGTTACATATCACAGGATCAAATAAAGCTCAGATATGAATTGTTTGAAATATGCTGCAGTAAAAAGAATGTCTCCACAAACTTACAAAAATTAGTTCAGACCAATAAAAGAGATGTGCATATTACAAAAGCTACTATTAAAAATTAGCACTAGTTTGTGTTCCCAACTGCCAAGCAAAAGAGTGGTCAGAAAAAATAGCCTGTACTTTTGCCCTAGTTATTATTTCACTCTTAGGCCGCACAGGCCACTGTATAATACTTGAATATTTTTTTATCTACTTAAATAACACTTGGAAATCTTTCAGCTAAAGTTTTTAGGGCTTATTCTTACACATAGGTAAAACTGAAGGCTGGTTATGTTAGATAGGTTTTCCCTTGATTTTTTTTTTCCTTTAGATTTTATTAAAAAGTATCTGAAAATGAGACATTTCTTGTTATTTTTGCCTTTGATTAAGAAAGCACTTTATCCAGCAAATAATTTATAAAAATATGCAAATCTTTTTTTTAACCTATGAAGTAATTGATGAAATACTTGTAGAGAAGAAATTAAGCCCCATGTGTAAGAAGAAGAGAAGAGATGTATTTAGACTGTGTAGTGGTTTGTTTCTTGAAAACCTCGCAATGTCCAAGAATTACGAGGTTTCCTAGGGGTGGTGGGATTTCAGACTTCACTACAGATTTTTAGTGAAGCCTCTTTATGAAGCTCAAGAAGAGACAATTGATGTGGATTTCTGAGTGCCAAACTGCCTTACGAGAACTGGAAAAAGCATTAATGGCAGCACCCGCATTAGGGCTTTCTGATTTAACCAAGCCCTTTGAATTGTTTGTACATGAGAGACAACAGTATTTTCTTCTGCTTTTTCAGTGAGAACAAGCCAAGAAAATCCGCCCTCTTTGCCCATTCATCTTATTATCTAAGTCCCTGCACATCATTGCAGTATCTGTGAGCAGCCTCCTCTTCAATAATATTCATTATGGACTAGATTCAAAATTAAGGATTTAGAGAATGCAGTTAGACCATCCACAAAGCCTGACAAATTTTATTTTTATCTTACTGTGGCAACACAACTCAAGAGAGCCAAGAAGATTAAAGTTTGCAGCAAAATATTTTTTTTTAGAGATAGGACTACACTAGTAGACCAAGAGTCAATGCTGAGTCATTTTTCACAATGTGTTTGGTAGGCACTTTCCAAGCAGTTTCCAATTTAGTTTTCCTTACAAAGAATTGAGTTACTCTATACCAAACACATGTGCACTAAGTAAATATTATTGGGCGATTTCTCCAAATTTATCCTATTGATGGACTTCAGAATAGTAACATACAGACTCCTTCTGTGGTTGTCATATGTGACTCCCCATGCAATTAACAGGTATTGATAAAGTCTTGAGTTATACTTTTACAGTGAGCTCTTTGAATGACGACTGGTTAAGGTTTATTCAGATTCAGATTTAGAACTTCTGCATCCTAACTCAAGTATTATTTAATCTTTAAGTTGTCATTTCTGACATAAAGTTTCTGAGTGATAGTGACACAGACACCCTCCTTCAGTGTTTCCTGCTGCTTAGTTCAGGTGATCCCTCCTTCTGTTCTTACTGGCTTCTATCAGTCACATTCATGCACACCTTCATTTATCTAGAGATTTTTCGGGGAGCCAATGTAATGAGTTAATGCCTAATGACTTTTCTATACTGATTATGCACTTTTGTCAGTTACTGTATCCCAGCCTTGGAGTCTTCTGGAGCGCTTGATTTCATTTAAATGCAACCAAAGGTTCTCATATTTGGACCATATGGCTTCTTTAATTGTTCAAAGACATGTGAATGAAGTCAGATTCTAAGTGGTCAGTTCTTCTCCCATTGGCTTTGTCAAATTTCCATTTCCTTTCTTAAAAATGTTATCAATTAAACTTCAGAAATTAAAAAAAGAAAAGAAGCCACATTTTAAGCCTTTGCCTAAGTGTGCAATAGATTTAGGGGCACTTCATTTTCAAAGATCCCATCAGGTGACCAATTGAACTTACCCCATGTCCTAGGAAGGTTAACAAAGTGAATTTGAGACTTTTTTTTGGGTCCTTACTTAATGGCTGAGTTTCCACAAACATGAACCACAGGCTTAACTTAGTAATGAAAGTTTCATGAAAATTCTTTTGAGAAAGCAGCTGTCATACATAATGGTGCAGAGAATCAATCTTTTGTAAAATTTTGGAAGTAGAAAAGTCCCTTCAGTTCCCATATGAAAAATAAATGGCAAAACTGATAGGTGTTACAGTCTAAGTCATGTTTAGGGGAAAAATCCACTTGGAATGATGTAATCTACCATTATGTCTGATGAATAATGACAGAGGAAGACATGCCAAGACTGTACTGCAGCCGTTGTGCAAAGCAATGTTTCAGCAATCTCTCATTACTAGCATGAATCTTATTGAAAAAAGGTTTATTCAGTTATATATGTATATGTATACACATACACATACACACACACACACACACACACATATAAATATATAACAGTGTTTATTTATTTATTGAGTTTTCTAATCCCAAATGGCTATATATATAAAGAAAGTTAAATTGTGATTTCATTGAGGAGAGGAAGAAACCTATATGGTCTACAAGCAAAAACAGGTGAATTTTGAAATTCTGCTAACTTCTATAGATATAAATAGAAATTATATTACATAAATATATTATATTATATTATATTAT
>JAWWMU010000153.1:95324877-95352265 GCA_035048155.1 Cinnycerthia olivascens | reverse complement strand
AGGAAGGAAGGAAGGAAGGAAGGAAGGAAGGAAGGAAGGAAAGTTTTAATATTTTCTTCAAGAGAATGCAGGGGTTTAATCACAAGGGAAGGATTTAAGGCAGTGTTTCTTTCTTGGTCCATTTCCCATGTTCACTTTACTCATCCCTCTCTATCACCCCAGAGTCCTGTTTTTAAAACTTCTCAAACATTTTTTATTGTTAGAGTAAGGAGTTAGAGCATCAAAATGAGAAAAGGGAGGCTCACTTGATTACTAGGGACCAGACTATGAAAAATATACAGCAATTCTGGATTGCAGCTGCAACTCAGGAGCTGTATCTGGGAATGGTTCTCATCATCAGTCTTTGCCTTCAAGATTAGAAGGGCTCACCGAGTCCTGCACACTGCCCAGAATGAGGACATTCACATGGACCCAGACAGGAGCTCAGCTTATAAGTGGTCATTCATTATTATGCTACTTAACTATGTGCTTGAGATTGTAAACTGAAATTTTTATTTAAAAACAAACAGCTTTGCTGTCATGTAAAACTGAAAGTTACTTCTATATAATCTTCCTCAGAAAAATATCTCCTGGCTAAGTACAAGGAGACATTATGGTGATGTTAAAATAAAACAAGCCAAAGAAGTAGCCAGTGAAAACAACAATAAAAAAATAATCTTAGTACACATTGCCTGTTTTTTATTTCCCAGGGACATAAAATAATATTGTCTAGATAAGGACTTTTCTCTATTTACATTTTTATACCCTCACTCAGAAACTGTGCCACTAGGTATTAATTAGCAAAATCCATATATTCACACCTGCAAAACAGATGTTGCTGAGTATACAAATGGAGCCACAGTAATTCATGCATTGCTACCACATTATAGGCTAGTAAATCATTACACTTTAATGTTTAAAAAAATAGTAAGATAATAACAGAAAATCTTTCAGTTGTTGTGGCAGGAAAAACACCATTGCTAGACAGCATTAGCAATCTACTAAGTCTTAGTGCTTTGGACGACAGCCAAAAAGCTTAGATCACCATTTTAGCTGTTCTTATCCTACGGGTTTGTTACAGTAATAATTTAGTTTACAAACCATCAATGTAGGATTCTTTTTAAAAAAATGAAAAAGCCTGAAACAGCAGTCTCTGGAATCTACACTCTCTGACATGGAGTCAGTTAATAACATGACATTCAAATAGACAGAGCTAATCTAAAGAGACTGTTATTAAATTATACTTCATCCCTTGGTAGTGGGAACAGGTACATCTGAAGTCCCTATTGTGGTGAATTAAGTTTCATTTAATAAAACCTTCATTATTTCCCAATTTTATATGAAAAGAAAACTAAATAGATTGCTTCTGGGCACGTCACTGAAAGTAATCGCTGTTCCCTGGAAGTGACAATGCCCTGAACATGATTAACATTTTTAGATTTGTTAAACAGCTCCCATAGCAAAGACTGAGGTTATTCTCTTGTTATTCCAGAATCATTGATGACTTTAGTAATGCAGGACTGTTTCTGAAAATACTGTCTTTAAGAAACAGGAATGAGTAATAAACATGCTGATTATCAGCTAGAAAGGAATGACTACATTTTATGCCTGATGATAGGTGGAAACCTCATCAGCTTAAGTAGATTATGACAGAGAATTAGGTCAATTTGCAGTGAAAGTGTTATAAAGCTCCTTTGTGGTCTGCTGTCAGAACCCACCAAAATAATCTTGCTGTTTCAGTAAGCTGCTGTCTTTTCTTCCTCTTGATCTGCTTCATGGTTCCATCAATTTTATTCCATTCCTTCATCAAAATAATCATGACCTAATAGCTTTCTCCATATTAAAAAATACTATCTGGTTATACACAGACATACGTATAAAAAGAAGGAAGGGGAAATAGTTTTGTAGATTTTTCCTTACAATACTAGAATTTAACCATTGAGGGTGAAATATAAGGATGATTAAATTACTCAAAGGCATATAAATCTGTGGAACAATTCAGGGAATGCTGATAAATTACAATTCTAAGAGCAGGAGTCTAGAAATGTGCAATACATTTACCAAGCTTGATATTTAGTAAAGATACCACAATTTCTTTATTCCTTTTTTTATTTTTTTTTCTGTGACAGAAAACAAGTACTTTGCCATGGGGTCAAGATTTATAACGTTTTAAGGAAAAAAACCTCAAACCTGTAATGATATATGGATATTATACACCAGGTCCCAAGATACTTGACTCCTATGTTCTGAAGCAACTTAACTCTGATTAGTTACCCAGTATAGAATGACATGCACATATAGCAAGATGACAAAAAAAAATGTATGTACTAGATAATTTTTGGAATTATCAGTCCTAGTAATTAAAACAATTGCTGCAGACTCTTTTTAAAAAGCATTTAAAAAGCATCTGGGCAACATTCTGAGACACTACTAAGAGTGTTACTTGCAGAACTTGTGTGCCAGAAGCTAGTGGTTATGTCTTAGGGAAAAGAACCACTTTCAACAGCTACTTGAAATTTTCTCCAAGAGTAATACAACTATCACAAACGTTGTGAAAAGTGACAAATTCTCTTAAAAAAACATGTGTCCATTGGGCTGAAACAAAAAAAAAAACAAAAACCAAAAACTATTGAGCATTCATTTGATGACTCACTGATTTCTGAGTTGCCCTCCATTGTGCTTTTTCAGTGCTGAAATACAGTAGCAAGTACTGTGTAGACAACACGGGATTTTTTTTCTGAAAATAAGCAGTATCTTCTCAGGAGCTTCCCATAGTGCCTGGAACAGGGCATTTCTATGTAAGGTGTTAACTGGCATAGAACTGTGACAAGTGGCCCAGACCTTGACAGGTTGGACACATGGGCAGAGAAGAATCTTCTGAAATTCAAAAAGGGCAAATGAAGGGTCTTGCACCTGGGAAGGAGCAGCCTCATGAATCTGTGTGGGCTGGGAGCTGATCTGTTTGAAGCAGCTCCATGGAGAAGGACCTGGGGGTCCTGATGGACAACAAGCTGCTCATGAACCAGGATCCTGGGATGTATTAGGAAGATCTTTGCTAGCATGTCACAGGAGGTGATCTTGTCCTTCTACTCAGCCCTGCTGAGGCACACCTGGAGTGTTATGTCCAGTTCTGGGCTCCTCGGGACAGAAGAGACGTGGGGCACCTGGAGAGGGTTCAGCTGAAGAAAACAAACCCGATTAAGGGACTGGAGTCTATCCCTCTTATGAGGAAAGGCTCAGGGAGCTGGTCCTTTCAGCATGAAGAAGAGACGACAGAAATGGTACCACCTCAATGTCTATAAATATCTGAAATGGGATGGCAAGAGGATGGAGCCAGGCTCTGCTTGATGGCAAGGGGCAGAAACTGATGCACAGAAAGTTCCCCCTGAACATGAGGAAGAATTTCTTTAATGAAGTAACTGAGCACTGGAACAGATTGCACAGAGAGGTTGTAGAGAACTGTCTGAACATCCTGCCCAATGTGGTATAGGACAGCCCTGCTAGAGCAGAGGTTGGGCCAGATGACCCACTGTTGTCCCTTCCAACCTGATCCATTCTGTGATTCTGTGAAATGAACTGGCTGTAGCCAAACATAGTCAAAACCAAGTCTCTCTCCAATGAGCCTGTATCCAACTAAAATAATCAAATACTTTGTCTTCTTGTGTTTCATATTTCCATCCTCTATGAAAAAAGGTGCAATTTAATGACCCACAACTAAGCTTAGAAATGGATTGAAACTGGCTATCCCGTTTTTTGTTTTCAAGAGCACATGGCTAAATTAATAAAACCCTTTTAATCTGAACTGCTCAAACAAGATTTGATGCTATACATCCAATCGTCTGTTCTGTTTATGGAGCATGTTAAGGCTGTTCAGCCCTTCTCTGGACTAAAAACCCAGAAAGAACCCCAGGAGCTCACACTGTGGCCCACTGGGGCCCGAGAAGCGGCATTCCAGCACTGGAGGGACTGAGAGACACAGTGAGCCGAGAAACACCCACAGAAGACTCTGAACTACAGAAGGACTTTCTGCATCTGCCATCTCTTCAGAAAAGTAAGAGGTTTTATTGTTTAATATTTTTCATGCTTGTGAGTACTTTGCTTGTCAAATAAACAGTTTTTTCCACTTTTCTCGAAGGAAGTTTATCTCCTAGATAGGTGGGAAGGGCAGCTGAATTCTGCCTTTTAGAGAATAATCCCTTTGGAAATTTCCTAAATTTGCCCTAAACCAAGACAGTACATGTGTGCCCAACTAGAATATTGGGAGAAAACATGTATCAGACATGTTTCAGTTATGTAATGTAATAGAATTTAATAGATTCCTCTTACAACTCCCTCCCTGCATTGCATTTAATTTCCATCAAGTAGGTATGTGGAAGCATCTCTGTCAAAGGGCAATCATCATTGTTAGTTTAGTGATGATACTATGTCAGTTTAGAATATTCATATGCATCATTGTCCAATAGTTGTTCATAGAAAACTTTGTAAAAAGATGGAGAGTGGACAAAAGTTCCTGGAGCTGGCCATATTCAGAGCAAATGTCTGCACAATGCTTATTCTCATGGTTCCAGTTCATTCTCACTCTTTTTAGTTCTCATATGTCAGATTCATAGGAATTTATGCTATCTTTGATTACAGGTGTTGTATATATTGTAAATATTATGGTGGCAGGATCTAAACAAATGAAGTACAAGAGCTAAGTAGCATTAATAATCCCTAAACAAAGACTAGAGTACTCTAACCACTTTCTCCAGAATAAATGCAGTCTGCTTTTGTCTTTCCAAACTCTTTCTAGAGTATGTACAGGTACATGCATTGGAAAGTGAAGGAAACATAGATTCATATATTCATCAACACTTTTTACCCCTTCCCATTTTATCTGAATTGGAGAAAGCATGAAAATAATTTTAAATTCTATTAATAATTCAAAGTTCTGTTCCCAATAAAAATTTAGATATGAAGTAAAATAATAAAACCCTAATGGATAGTGGAGAGGCACTATTTGTGTTTTCTCATTCCAACATGAATATTTTTCCTTTTTGTGGCAGAAAGTTCACAGGGTAGATGCTAATAAGTTTACACAGGCTGTAAATCTCAAAATTTAGGTGGAAGAATAGTAACAATCAAAAATCTAGGAATATAAAACAACAAAAAAGCAAAACAGTTCAAGCTGCCAGACACCAATTTTGTGTCTACAACAGTGAGAGCAATGTTTAAGGAGATCCTGCATGGAGAAAATGATGACTGGTGTCTGCCATGCAGTCCAATCTCCCTCCAGGTTACTTTTATGACAACCTGCATAAACAGTCTGCCAGAGGCACAGAGGGACAGAAAAACGAATGCTCTGCTGGCTGACTGCCATTTTCTGTACAGTGACTGATAATAATACTTAATCAAATTCCTATCAGTGGTCTTTATCTTGCACTGGTACATGCAGTCATTCACTTGATGTTTGGATCACATCTCCCTGTTGTTAGTAATGATCTGAAAATGATAACATTTGCTGCTATTTTTATTTCTTTTCCAGGGTAAGATAGGTTTCTACCTCCTTATCCTCCCCTCTCACTTCCCCAACACACATATATTGGATTATTTGCCTTCAATTGGACTCTATAACAGCAAACAAGCTCCAGTTTTCTCCTTACAGATTAACTTTGTAACTGAAATGTTTCCTGTTTATGAAAATGTTGAATTCATATACACAGCTGAAGTTGGCTGCATAAGGGATGTTTAAGAGGAAGAAACAACACTGTTTTACTGTTAATAAATTCTGAACACATATCTTTACAAGGAAATATCCCCACATCACCAGAATCAAGGCCTTAGTCTAAAGCATAGGAGGTAAAAGTCCTTGGGTAGTAAACACGTGGAAATTTAGGAGGCACATTTAGTTGAGCATTCCAGGATTCACTTAAGGCTGTCACATTAAGAGTCTTTTCTTCTCCTCCTTGGTAGATTAACAGTCCATATTCTTTGTTGTTTGTAGTTATTCATGTGACTGCAGTAAAGTCCTGTCTCAGTTCAAGACCTATAGCAGGAAAAACTGACTGAACTATCCAATGAAATTCAGTATAAATGTAACCATATTAAGGCTAAGCATGTCTCCGTGTTCAGAGGGAACTAGACATGTCTAGAAGACTGAAGTTTAAGTTGGCTGCTCAATATGTTTTGTGTAATATTTAAATCAGACAGTACTGACTTCTGTTTATCACTACTCCCCTGTAACACACAGTGACAGCTGAAGATCAAGTAATGTAAATATCTCAGAGTCAAGGTTAAATGGTTAATTAAGGCTGCAGAAACACTCACTCTGTCTTAGGATGGCACAGCATAGTTTGCCCTTTCCTTTCACTCCTGTGCCCCCCTCATTAAGCAAAACTAAAGTGGAAAGAAGTCACATGACTTTGCAAAGAAAGTCCCCAGTTCCTGAAGGGGTAGAGAGCTGCACTGGATTAATTTCTGGTGGAAATAGGATTCTGTTCTCCCTTTCCAGTAATCAGGCTTTACTCTGGTTTTCAGAGCACAGTCACCTAGAAGTCCTTTGAAATTCCATGAAGATTCCACTAGCCATTTTTCAAACAATCAAGAGCACTGGATTTATATCCTATTATCTTCTTTATGTGAAATAGAATTAGGAAGGCAGTGGTGGTCTGTGTGAGTTCTTACTTTGCTTTTGTATACTTCACAATTAGCTGCACCTTTGATGGGAACTGGGCCTGATCCTGAAGCTTTTCATTAAATGTGGAAAAGGGAAAACTGAGTACCCCTCCATTGTGTCCAGCCACAGCAAGAGTGAAGAGACTTCTTTGGCAGGAGTGGACAAACTATCTGGGAAAGTCAACAAAGCAGTCTGAATATTACATTTGTCTTGAGCCAGACATTAAGCTTGTTTAGGGTACGACCTGGAGCAAGTTGAGCCCAGACCCAGATTTGTTTTGTTTTGCTGCTTTTTTTTGCTTTTTTTTTCTGAATATAAGTCACAATTTAAGGTTCAAGAGTCAATGGAAGGTCAATTCTGACCCCAGAATAAAGGTTTTTCTGAAAGATTCAGAAAAAGGAAAGAGAAATCGCAAATATCCAAAGCATATTAAAATGGACCAGCTTGATTTTCTTTATTTGCCAAGTCAGAGAAAACTGTAAATGAGAATCAAAGGTTATAAAACCTCTAAATGGTAATAATTATGTTTTAAACTGCTCATTTGAGTAGTCTTAGAAGGGTAAAAAGATGTAACAAATTAATATACTCTATCTCTGTATGTTCCATAAATATAAGAAAATTATTCGAAAAAACAATCTGGCATAAGAAAAAATACATTTTATTCTGTCCTTTTGCATTAATTTTATACTTACAAGAAAACAATTTTTCACTAACAACATGCAAAGATGAAAAGATCTAATATCTTTAATGTAAAAATAAGGTAGCAATGAACAATAATAATCTCAACATCACTAACTTGAACAAAAAATTAACGAATTTAAATTAATTAAATTATAAACAGTATTTTTAATTGAAAGTCTTCAGTCTCTTTGACTAGATTTTATCAGCAAGGTTCCAGCTAAACAATTGGTTTTTTTTGAAATGCTTTATTTAGCCTATCATAATGATTTTATCTCTGGGATTGTCTCTAATACTCTATAATATATCAAGTGTCATTTTCTGCACTGAGATTTCATGGATCAGCTGAGAAAAACACTAATGGAAGTTGATAATAAAAACAAAAAGAAAAATAAATGGAAGTTGATGCAAATTAGCATAGGAGATGGCTGCCAAGTGCTTTGTGAGGATGAGTCCTAAGAAGGTCCTTGAAAGTCCATTGGTGTGACATGAAACAGGTGAATGAAAAGGTGAATTCACAACTGGGAGATGGGAGTCAGTGCTTAGCAAAGGAAATGCTACTAAATATCACAGATAAGAATTGACATTCACCTCAACGGAAGTCAGCTGAGTTCAACTTCAGAAAACACAATATTTGAAGGGTGAGAAACATCCCTATGTCCAAATTTACCTTCAAAACTGGTTATTAAAAACAGATGGGCAGGAAAAAGATGTATCAATAATTTGACTACATCCAAATTATTTTTACATCTAAAATTAAACTAATATTCATATTTTGTGCCCATATTAATAACATTTATGTGAGACTGTATTTATTTTAACACTATTTATCTCATCACTAATTTTCTTCATACATGGTCACAGTAAGATGTAAGATGAGAAAGTACATTAAAAGTTCACTGCTATTCATCACTCTAATTTTCAGCAATAATTATTCTTCCATTCATCTCAGAAACCTTGTAATGATTTCATTGTCATGGGTATGGAAAAGTGTTCATTACCAACTACATATGAAATTACACTTCTAATTCTGATATTCTGAAGTTGTAATAACCCAAACATTAAATTATTGCAGCTTTGTACTCACATGGTTTCTCCAGAAAGCAAAGTTTTGAAAACAATTTAACTCAAAGTATTAACATATTTAGTTGAAAAAGTATATATTTTACCTATCTCTTTGAAATTACAGTTTACATTTATTTTGTGCATATAAGAGCTGTATCCACTTTCTCCTCAAGTTCTTACTTTATATCATTCATAGCCTGATTATGTCCCTTTCTGTCCATTTTCATTCTCTTTGTATAAATACATAAACTTCACTCCAACCCCTCAGATCAACAAATTTAACATTTCCTAGAATGCATCAATCTCTTTCTATGGATTCTCGAATAGCTAATGGAAATTCTAACTTTGGGGTCTTTAGTAGATTACTGAAGCTATGTGAGGCTAAACCACGGACTAGAGCAATAGCAACAAGAGATCTGTGACATGAATTGTTTACTCTATGATCTTAGAATTCAGTGATGTTAGACTAGAGCAAGAGTAGCTTGAGTGGATGAAAAATATGGTATCAATAAAAAGTGCAATAATTTGTCAATTAAATTTAAAATCAAAGTGAAACAAAATGAATGTAGAATAAGAAATACTTTAAATGGTACATGTTAAATAGACATTAAATATTAATCCATAAAAAAACAAGCTATGAATTCAGGTCTAACTGAATAGATATTCCCATCACCAGAAACATCCTCAGACTTGTAATTCTTCTAAAATACACACTATCGTATGGTGGATTTGATTATTTGTATGCAGATTAATCTGTCCATATTATTGCTGTGTCTGGGATAAAATTTTAGTGAAATTGTCCCTAAAGTGTATTTCCCTCAAGATGTGTTCTGTTTTACCATATCACTCCCCTGAACTTGTCTTCATGTTATCCTTCTGTGAGATTTTGTCTTCAGTTTATAAACCTGTACTCTGAAGATAAAGTAATACTTTGGCAATACAAATGTCTTCTGGGGACCAGAAATCTTTTAATAAAAATACAAATGTATTCTTTCTTCTGCAAATAGTAATTGTTGGATTAGGTTAAGCAATTTAGTTCCACAGAAATAAGTGTGACTTTCCCAGTGTATTCCAAAGGAAACATAAATTTCTTCATTACATGGAAACGCTAACTCATGAACATTGTGTACAGTTAATAGAGACTTGTTTATTCAACATTTAGTATACCTGATATATTGAAAAATTTACAGATGTTATTAGGAACTCTCCAGGTCATTTAATGCAAAAGGGTTTTATACAATTAATCAGCCTAATATTAAGAAGACATCTCCATCACCTTCTGCAATGTTCTCATTTCAAATAGAAAAACTGATAGCTGTGTAGTCTGCTCAGTGATGCAGTGTGATACAAATAGGAAAAATAATAGAATGGGTTGAGACTGAGTGAGAAAAACAACACATCTAATTGAAACAGCAAGAATTAAGCAAACAATGGAATTTATCTCATCTGTGTTTAGCTATTTTAGCCCAGCTGTTAGTAAGCATGCTTATCCATCCAAATATTACTTTACTCACAAATAATCGAGTCCACAGTTTCGTGACTTGCTGGAAAATACAAGACTTATCTGATCTGTGATTGCTACTGTAAATAAGGAATAGGTTCATTTAACCCAGTTCCATTTCAGCAATGTAAAGCCAAGTAAGGCACAGAGATCTCACTGAATTTCTGTCTCTAACACAGGTCTCTGCTGTGAAAAAGCAGATATATAAGTGTACATCACTGAAATAGTTGGGATTATCATAGCAACCTCCTGACCAATTCAGAAATTTCACTTTACATTCCTGTCTTCATGCTCATCGGACTCCCGTCTGATTATTTTCAGAACCTAGACTAAACATTGACTTTCAGGTAAAAGTAATCCTTTAAAAAGCCTTTATTTTCCTATAAAAATGGCTGTAGTACTCCTGCCATCGGTGTCCTACCTCAGAAGTTTGTTATGTGAAATACTTTTTTGTAAATCTTCTCTAACAGCATATAAAATCTGAGGATCCTTTTTGTTAACTATAGTGGGAGATGCAATGATCTCTGCTGCATCTAGGCCAAAGCAAACTAACTTCAAATGGACTTTATATTAAGGAAAAATGACACAATTCAAGATATTAATTAATATAAATTTAATATAAATGTTAGTGTGCAAATCCAGAGCAGCCTAAAATTGAAATTGCATTTTCTATAAATTGTATATTTTTAAATTATTTTAGTCTATAAATCACAAAGATAACGTAAAATGTAAGTTATATAAAAATACACATTTTAAAAAAAATTTATACATTTATAAGAACACATTATAAAGACTATTTAAATCTTTCTTAGAAAGCCCTTAGAGGACAGCTAGGTATAAACTGGAGTGCTCTCTGGAAGTAGTAATATACACTTGTCTCAATTTTATATGCTTACAAAATGTTCACAATAACACAGGTAAGTGCAAGACTTTACTTTAGAGACCTGTATAATTTTACAGTGGAAACTTAGGAATTACCAGAAAAGGCAATTTGGTAATTATGTGGACAGATCCATCTTTGACACTCTTTGTATCCATTTTTTCATCTGTAATATTGAGATATTAATCCTGAACTACTATTAGTTCAGAGTGATAAGAAAATAATCAGGGAGTCATCACTCAGCCCTTTGAAAACTTAAGTCTAATGGAAGTGTGAAGCCTGAAATGTGTTGCTATCAAATACCATAACATTTAGGGGCACTTTTTCAATGCTCTCTGAAGTGCAATAATTTGAGTAGCTTTCAGTGATGTTTTGAAAGGGAAATATCTATTTAAACACTGAATACATGACAATGAAGGAAAATTTGTTTATACTAAACCTTTTCCATTACCAGTACGCAGTCATTCAAAAGGCTATAGGCTTTTCATGTTAGGGTTTTTTTTTCTTTTTCAATGGTGTTCAGATAGTTAATCATCTAAGTTTGTACAAGGAACAAAATTTTATATAGATATAGACAGAAGATTTAGCTCAGACTCTTGGAATAAAGAAACATATGTTTAGTATGTTTTTCTCTAAGGAACTATAAGTAGCATTATTTCATTTTACATGTTTTGTCACAGAAAGAGGAAATGGAAGAAATTTTAGATCAGTGGGCCACATCCATTGAAAATTCAGAGAAAATACACTTGGGGAGGATTTGACCCAGAAAATCTGAATCTTTTTGCATATAATGAAACTGATTAAGGTCAACACCTGAAGTCATGACAGCTACAGCACAACTGAAATTATTCCAATATCTTCTTTTTATTTTTTAAGACAATTGCATTTCCATAAAGTAATCTTCCTAACATACTTCACTCTCTTTTCTTCTATTGGACATAAATATACAGAACTTTTAAATCCCAAGTATATTATTTCCCAGACATCAGAATACAGATTTTAACGTGAAAATACTAAGATATTTGTCACTCTTCAACATAGATTATACAAAAATTTAAGATGCACAAAGCAGAAACAAAGATACGGCCCAGCAATTTCAGTTAAGTAGCTTTTCCTTCCTCTTAGCCTGTGTGGACCAGGTCTTTATCTAGCACCAGTTTGCACAGCTGTTCTAAAGGAAGCATACAGCTCTAATTCATCTGAAAATCTGATGCTGTGTAAATGAACAGGCACACATGTGCATTTTCTTAACTAGTATTCTCTACCTGATGGAACAAATAATTAAGATGCAGTGAACACGAAATACTAATGCTTGATTAAGCATTTAAGCTGATGCTGCTTCCTTTTTTTTTCTTTCAAAATTATGGTATAAAATAGACACTAAATAACAGATTCTGTAAACAGGTTTGGAGTTTCTTTCCTTTTAAATTAAATTTTAAATATTTAAACTTTTTTTTGGTCTAAAATATTTCCTTTAAGCTGTAAATTAAATTTCATTTAAAACTGCCTATTTGTGATATGTGCAGGGAATAGGTAACAGAGGGAATGTTGCTGTTTAATTTACACTGTCTATGTGCCAAGGATATAAAAAGATCTATCAAAGGTATTTCTGTATCAGCTTGACAGTGCCATGATTTTTTGTGAAATGCTACCAGTCACCTAACAAATTGTATTCAATTCTCCTTAAGGAATACAGAAACATTGTGTAACACAAATTATTTGCATATAGATGACTACACTAAAGTTGCAGGAAGTAAACAAAAAATTAATCATTTCCAATGTTATGAAAATTATTGTAAAGGTAAAGACCTTTACAAAATAGACATTTTTTCTCCCCCCATACTAAAGTAGTAGTGTTCCCAGAATGATAATAATCTTTTTTTTTCTCTCACACTGCTGAGCTGGGAATGACCTCATCTGACCCAATTGAAATTGATTTTGTTGTTGAACTCCTTGCTAGTGCAAATTAATCTTAGATCCATACAAGATCAGGGAAGCAAGACGCAGACTACAAAGACCTCAAGTACTGAGGGAAAAAAATTAGCTCTGGAAAAGGTATTTTAAGTTTGGAAAGATAAATGGTCACAATGACTTGCTTTGATAGAACATCTGTAGAATAGGAGAAGAGAATGACAAGAGTTCTGTGAAAAAGCTGTAACTTAATAGCCTAATTTCCTGCCTAGCCCCAAAGAAGTATCTGTCTGTTTCTGACAGTTGATGAAAATGCACCAGGATTTGCTTTGCTCACCAGTGTGGGACAAGTTCAGTCCCATCTCTCACTCAGTTCCCTTGAGCTACACGAATACAGCAGTCAGGTTCTATTACTGGTTTCCATCTTTTTTGTTATAAAAATATGACTTGCTTTCCATTATTTTTTCCTAAAGATATACCTGCTTTCTTTTTGATCTGTTTCAGTATTTGTCTTTTTTCCACCATAACTGCTGATCTCCATTCCTAGCCTTTTGAAACAATATGCATTTCAATAAATTCCCATGTCTCAAGAAATGTCTAAAAGCAAGAAGAAACCTTACCTTTGCAGACACGTGATGTCATTCTCACTTAGAGCATCTGCTCTATGCTACTTGGGTTCTCCTGTATGAATGCCAAATACAGCCAGCACAAAAACGTTAATTTTACAGTCTGTCTAGGATTTCTCTGCACGTCATGAACTTTGACAGAACTCGAAGTTATCTGATAATGCAGAGCCTCTGCAACCTGTATTACTATAACTGACAACTAATGCCTGATTTTAAAAGCTAAATATAGAAAAACTGTGTAACAAACAACTTTATCTTGAGACTTACGTGCTTCTTTTTGAAAAAAAAATAAAAATCCATGATATTATATCCTGAAACAAAATGTCCCAATATTGTATAAATGAGTGCTACATAATTTAAATGGAATAAAGTAAGACTCAGCCATTGTACAAAATAATTTATTGTAGATTTGGAAAAGATCTGAAGCTAAAGAAAGGGGTAGCGGGCAAGGAAAAAACTAACAAATTTCCTAATTTCAGTGTGTGAAGTGAATAAAGTTTTTACATTGATTTGCTAATTTAGGTGTTGCACAAATAGATATAAGCATGAATCCAATTTTTATTCATAGAATTTTGCAGTGAAAAATAGTTTTTCTTTTAAAACTAGAAGAACTTTGGAAGTAACTTTTGTTAACAAATTTTAAAATATGAAACTAGAAATATAGTCAGTTTTTTATATTTAAGTAAAGAACACAACAATAGAAAACCCATAGAGCATTTCTCAGACTGGTCAGGAGGCAACTTGAAAATGCTATGAACTATAGAGCTAAGCTGTCATAGATGAATGAGGACTGAAATGTAAATCAGGACTGAATTAGTCAGGAACTTCAGTGTAGTCCCAATGTCACAAAGAAGAAGGAGTTAGGATGTGATAATTTCTAGAGAAACTTTAAATTCCAGTCTATTCAAACATAAATTATTGAAACAATCAGCTAGATTAGATGAGGAATATCATTAGGTGATGAATGTCAAGCTCCAGTGGAAAAACATTCAAATCAGTTCACTTTTGTCCCCTTGTTCTCCTTTATTCTTCCTACATATTTAATACACATTCTTACTTGCACAGACTGGCTTGCACAGATCTTCTATTTCTTGCTGTTCTTCCACAGCAGTATCCTGATCTTAGCCATAGGTCACTATTTTGTTGTTTGTATTGGCCCACAGCCCAGAGTTAAATGAATACACACTGAATATGTCCAGATTCTCCTGAGCATGAAAGACAGAAGAGAGATGTGTAGAAGGATTGCTCCTGCCTAGCAGCTGGCGTGCTCATACTTGTAGGTCAAGATGTGTTCACAGCTCTAAGACTTACAGCTCCTGCAAACACAATGAGCTCAGAAAATCCTACAGGCAGCAGCATTTGAGGACAATGTTCCCATTCCTCAGTTTTAAGAACAACTCCCATCTTTACACTGAACCCTCAGTTGCTTCTCAAGGGGGAAACATGAGAAAATCAGAAAAATCTAGGAAAGACAGAGGCAGGTCTTCTGGGTCAATATAATAAACTTAAAGGGAAATCTCCAAGGACCTAGGAAGTTAGGCTGTATGAGGCAAAAAGCCAAGCATTACCAACTAATAAGATTCAGATCCAGCAAATACCCATAGTTTATTCTCATATGATTTTTTTTTCAATAGCTTAAATAATATTTTATTTATGGGATACTGGGGATATTATGATGTATTTTCATACATAATGGTGACAGATACAACAAATGTAATATATTAAGAGTTAACAGGAATGTTCAGTAATAAATAAGCAGTCTATGCCTTTCTCTTCCCGCATCTAAGGATAGACTGAAAAATATTCTCACTTTGCATCATGAAGCGTGATAATTTCAGAAATTGGATAATATTTCATGACAAAGGGATTTGTATGAACATTAGGGAATGCAAATTATGAAGCAATTTGGCTGATACATTTTTGCAAAATTCCACTTATTTCACTGGAAATATGCTAGCTTGTACCCAGGCAGAATTATTCTTGCAATAAATGTGTTTAATTTCAGGGATTTTAAAGCATTACTAGGAAAGCACTGTTTATGGGAACAGTTCTAAAACTATCAGTAGTTAGATGCACACTAGAGAAATGCAATTATCCTTCAGAGAATTTAAAAAAACTGTACAAAATAGCTAGAAAATAAAGGATGTTTATTGACGGGTGTCTCTATTCCATGACAGTGTAGTAGCTATTAAAATACTGTTTTTTAAAATACTAGAGATTATGTCTGTGATGACAAATAAAGTACTGAAATCTAAGGCAAAATAAATCTTACAAAATCTGGCAACATTATCTTCTCAAAGAAATATTCTAGTGTTTACCCTTTTTAAGGATTGTATTCATCAACAGTCAAAACCAAAACTGATGACTAATCCAGAATTCACTGAATTACATCAGCTATCTGAAAGGAGAAGTTTAAATTGAGAAAATATCACCCATGCATTCATTATGTTCACAGAAACAAAAAATTCTTTTTGTGTTGCTTACTCTCTAAAGAGTACAAAATACTAAAGAAATCATAAAACACTTCCTGATTGCTGGTTTAACCAGTCCAAAAAGGTTGTGTTCATTTAGAAATCGACTGGTCATACAGATCTAATCAATACTCTAATTACAACAGAGAGAAAGCTAAGAGGAAAAGAAGCCACAAAAAGTTATGGTGAACATATATCTCTGCATATTTTCCCCACAAATAGTATAGATGTTTATGAAATAAAGTTCTAGTGTACAAGACAATAGAAGTGTCCAATAACATCAAATTTAAAAAGTTATTTAATTTTTAATATTTTTAAATATCTCAAAAAAGTTCAGTAAAGTAGAACTATAACAATTCATGGTAGTAGTAAAGAATTAAAGCACTATGGAAAAACTCTTAACACTTTTAGCAAGTCTAAAACATCTGTAGCATCTAAAAGTTTATAAAAAACACAATAAGGACTTCTCCAGAGTCTAGTTGCCATTTCTGTTTTAAAGGCAGTAATAAACTCCAAATGTGGGTTACAATATATATTGAAATCAAGCTCCAGTCCACAGAGCCTCACTTTCCAAAAGAGTTTGCCAGGAAATATTGTTCTGGGTATCAGTAAAATAAATTTGCTTGATCAACTGAATGTTGTGAAGAACTCATATTTCTATTGTTTTTTTCCCTGAGGGAAATAATGGTCTTGCACAGAGTGGTGAAAGACTCTGTCTGTCCTCATGACAGAGTTATGGACAGACATATATGGAGCTGTTAATGAGATTAGAACAGAGCATTAAGCTGACACTCAGGTGGGTTCCTAACAAAATTTTTCTGGCTTGCCCTTTGAGTAATTAAAAAATGTTGACTTGAAATGTCCCTGGGATCTTGGCTTATTTAGACCATAACTGATGTGCTGGCTGACCATCACAAGATGGGAGTGCATTGCATGACAAGGGCTAAAAACAACTTTTCAGAGGCAGAGTTAATTCAGTCAGTTGGAAAAGTGATCTTCAGCTTTTCCAACACAATCATGGGAAAACTATGTGGGAACCCCTTCCAGTATTAAAGAAACAACCCAAATGTTAGACCTACCAGTAATTCATAAGGTAATTTTGGGTTTAAAAAATAGATAAATTTCCATTGTGGGAAAACAATATACCAACAGGCCAAAATCTATTCAAATAAGTGATTGGTAACAAAAAAATCATCATTTCAGTTATCATAATTAGGTTTCTGAACAATTTCCAGAACTAGAACCACAGTAGCACCTGATGACATAAGTGGAGGGATTCTGTTGTCAGTTGCAAGCCACCAAAAAATAATCATACTTATTACACAGGAATGACAGAAGTTCTTGTTTCCCTGAAATTCTTCTCCATTTTTACCTTTAAATTAGTACTGCCTGTGTAATTACTGTATACAGTGATTAAAGCCCACTGGGTATATAGATGTAAAAATCTTCATATTGTTTTCGTATCCAGACTTGAATTAGCTTCTGGCATAAGGACCTGGTCCCTTTCCCTCATCATCCACACTGGAAAGAAATTGAATTATGCCAATTCTTATACAAAAAGCACTAGAGTATAGTTTTGAGTGTAGCTGGTCTGAAGCACACGATATCGGTACCACGTCTGACTCCCTCTGCCACACCTTAATCAGCATCTCATCAGATTTGTGGGTCCTTAAACTCCTTCACATGCTCCCACAGCACAGAACATAACCCAGGCCATGCAGCATATGCAGGATTTTGTGACATATACAAAGCCAGTTGTGTACCCTCAGGCTGGTGCTATGGTTCATAACCAGGACTGAACACATTCTCAGGGAAAGATGAAAACAATGGGGATGGTCACTCCAAGGTGAGTTCCAAGCGTGAAGAAGGACACAACGGTAGAGGTACAATCATGAAGGAGCTGTGACAGAAGGGAAAATAATCCACAGATGAGTCACTTTGAAGTTAGTCTATCCCCCACTGCCATAGTACAGAATTCTAAACAGCCTATATTGGCTGATAAGAAATGGGGATATCAACCCTTGGGGGATAAAGCAGGACGAGGTGTTCCCAGCTCCTTCCTCCCTCCACTCCTCTGTTTCATGGGAACATAATGGTGCTAAAAACACTTTTCAAGGGAGTGGAACTCCTTTCAGTGGGGGCTGTGAAATCCTTTTTCTTTCATCCATAGGAACATTTCCACTGCTTTAAAAGTATTCTGAGTTAGACCCTACATCTTTGTCCCTTTCCACACACAGCCAGTCCCACCAGCATTTACCTGTAATTAAGTGCAGTGTGTTTGCCCTCCTTCCACACAATCACAGTATTTTTCTGTGCCCCCAGTGATATTAGATGCCATCCTTAAAAGGGCACACTCTGAAGTAACACAAAACACTCATGTTTGTTACTGCATAGCATGTAGGTAATTTTTTCTTGACAAGGCTTTAGTGTATCAATGGCTGTTAAACACACTTTTGCCAAGGATCTGCAAGGCATCTAATTTATGGCCATTGCCTAACAGACTGTTTAAATGTTAATGAATCAGGTAGCTGAATTACATGCATGAATTGCTGCATACAGTTATTTTAGACAGGCTGCAGTGGATGGAATTACCAATGCAACTCACCTGCCACTAATACTAAAATGTGAAATTTGTTTCTAAGTTACACATGCATATATTCTAGCTTCAGCAGCAGTAGCATCGGGTAAAACTGTACGGTTGCCAAGTTAATGAATTTTCTCCTGCCTCTTTGCATAAGCCTTTAATCGTGTGCTAAGAGGGAATTGCAGGCAAGGGAAGAAATTGCTTTGCCCCTCACTTTCTCAGGTGGAAGCTATGATCATACATATGAGAGATACACTGAAAATTAATCAAATATTCAGTTTTAGTAATTTTATTGCACTATTAGTGTAAGATGCTTCACCCTTCCAAATCAGAATTGCTCTTTGTTTCCCTATTTCCTCACCTTTTAATGCAAATCCCTAACTAGAAGGGTTTTTTCCGTAATCATATGGAAACCCAGAATCAATTTGTTCTTGAGGGACCTCAAATAAAAGTTATGAGTTTTATGGTCTATTGATCATTAAAAATATTTCTGCACATGACTCAGAGGTCCAGAGCAATTATAAAATTCTACAGGATTCCAATTTGAATAGCTATTTTGAGAGACAGAGTCTCAAAATACTATGTGTTCATTGAACACAAACAATTACATTGTTGTTTTTTTTTTTAACACCCAGAAGGAAAAAGAAAAAGGAAAACATGGAAGCTTATAAATTCTCTCAAAATAAAATTAATTTTAATACTTGACTTAAAATCCTGCAAAAACACATGATTACTGTTGACACAAAAATCCTGTGTACTTGAGTCATCTAAGCATATAACACAAAATCCTAGAAGGAAAAAAAAAGCAATACTTTCCTCATAGGCGACAACAGATTATTAAGTCTAGTAAAGTTCAGTCATATTAATCTTGAATTTGCACATGCAAATCAGGTGCTTCTTGGCACCAGTGAAGGGAAGCCTCATTAAAACTGGAATAAAAAAAAAAAGCCTAAAGGGGAAGCACTTTATTTACTAGAAAAAAATCATAAGTATTTTGGCCTTTTTCAACAGCCCCATCTGCCCATTAAATACCATCCATTAAAGAGACACACAACAGAGTGGATATAAAACACGGATGCAGAGTTTTCCAGGGTTTTTTCCAGTATTTGAAGGTTTTTTTCCTTTCCCCTCTGCTCTTCTCTGCACCCACTGCTTTGATATATTCCCATATTAATCTATTTCACCACATCTCAAGCAGTGCTGATGCTTTTGTATTTCCCAGTTGCTTACCCATACACATTTAGGCAACTATGATGCAATCCCCCTCTCATTAAACAGGGTTTAAGTGTAGTGTCAGCTCCTCTTCATGCATTTTCACATCTAACTGCTTTAAAAGAGAAAGGGATTGACAAAACTTACCTCTTGGTATTTTTCCACCTAAAGAAAAAAATCTAAATGAAAGACAAAAGGGTTAAATATCTTATATTATAGGTCCAGCTGCATACAACTATTGGATAAAATTAACATAACACAATTCTTTATTTATTTATACAATAAATTATGCACAAGGAACCTTTATTCCTAAAGGCAAACAATGAGCTGCCATATTATTGATAAAGGTTATGAACATATAAAGTAACAATGCCAGCAGCAGCTGCATATATTATTCTTGAGGAATTAAGTATCAGATTTTCAGGCACCCTTGGGAATCTGAGGATTACAATAGGCATCAGTATTTGAAACCCTTCGTGGTGATAGCCTGTATGTATCTGAAGGGATGTGAACAACCTAAATCAAGACAGAACTTTTCAAAATCCTGCTTTGCTTTAAAATCTGGTCTTAAAAGTAAGTAGAGACTTTACTACACCTGCAACATAGATCTTCTGTAAGCTGGCTGGAGCAGCATACAGTATAAATTCTCATAAATCTGTTAGTGTAAAATTCAAATATTGATCTGCAAAGGATCTGCAGAGACTGTAGGTAAGAAAAGTAAGCAGCAATTAAATGTTAAAATTTACCTCCCTCTTCACTGGCAAAGTCCTAGCAATTTTGCCAAGTTTTCTTCTATCCACACCCCTGACCATCATCAAATGCCTGATACTTTTGTCGGTGATATTTTCATACTTTCCAAGTTATGAAAATGATCCTACAGCTGCAAAAAGCAAAACACACTGTAACCCTTGGCTGCCATTCAGAGTTGTTCCTTTCTCCTTTCAGGAGAAAGGAATATGCACAGAATGAGACAAGGAAAAGCCATTTATCTCACCCCTAGCCATTAGTCAAGGACATCTATAATTACCATTCTTTGCAGTTTCTCCTTGATGGTCCTGCTTCCTTTGCAGAACCCTCTAATTCATGGAGGAATTGCATTTAGGTAACTCTTATCCTCACCAAGTCTCATGATGCTTGTTCTGAAAAAAATCCTGACAAACAAAGAAATAACATGATTTGGTTTTGCTTGCATCTTTCAGGGTTTACCCTTCCTTCCAGTGTTAGCTCTTCTACTTTCTAGTAGAAGTTTTGAATGAGTAAGTAGTTGACCACCCACATAACCTCTGGTGAGAGCACAATGCCCACTCACCTTTCAGTTAATGCTGCATGCACAACACTAAAGAAAAGAAGCATCTTAATAAGAAATATGTATGTACTGACAGAACTGAGAAATCATTGAACTAAACAATTTTTTGCAGAGAAGCAATTAAAAAACAGAGGACTTTCAAGGATAGAAGACAGAAAAGTATCTGCAGGACACAGTAAAAGATAACAAATGTTTTTGAAATTAAAGGATGCTTGAGTTTCCATCCTAAGTAGCCTGCTTTCAGGATGTCAGACAATGGAGAGTTCTGTGCTCTGAATCCCAGAGGGCTTTGCTGTCAGACAATACTGGAGGACTTCATGGTGGGTTATATGTGAAAAATTTTCTTTTCCAAAGTGAAGATAAAATAATATCTTTTCAGTTTGTATATGGCATAATGTCCTCATAAAGCTGCATTCACAAAATCTTTTATTTCCTGGGTGAACATCCAAATAGTTCAAAAATGCTTTTTAAAATGAAGCAAAAGTTATTAGTATACGTCTTTAAGTTTCTGGTAGAAAAGTACAGAGTGTAATTGAAAACATCTTCTCTGTTTTGTAAATAAGTAGAAAAATCACATTCACTGCTAGACTTTTAAGCAAAAGCATGCACAAAGAGATAATTTCTGACTCCAGTCATATAGTCATATGAATATTCACGTGTGCAAATACACTAGTACAAGGCCATTCTAACTAAATGGACATGCACTATTCACACTGAATATTGATATTTTGGTACTTTACACTGGGGACTTTTCAGTTTGCTGGTTTAAACTTGTCCAGGTAACACTTATTTTAAAAGTAGCTCTCTTATGTGAGTGGCAATTGTTTCAGTCAGGAGTGGTGCATTGCAGATCCATGAATAAACATTTCTTCCATAACTTCCACATTTGATTTGTGGTTTTAAAGGAAAACAAATTTAACTTCATTATTTAGTCAAATAGGGACAAGTGTAAAGCTAAAATGTAATTTCCAAATTCATCTTTACTCCTGCTACCTTGTCAACCCATTTAAACCTTAAGGTAGGAGGAGAGGGAGAGTTGCAGGCAAAGATTTTATTATTTATCAAGAAATACCCAGACACAGAATTATGATCTGCACTTTCTAGGTCCTAGCAAAATAGTAAGTTAGCAATCAAGTCTTCCTTATATGAAGTGCCTACTAACATATCAGGTATCTGGCAAAGGTCTCTTGAAAGAAGTTTCATGTAGGAACACCTGAGAATGTTTGGAAGGGCACATCAAGTCAGCACCATTGCACTTGTCAAACCAACTATGAACTAAAAATATGTTTCCTGAAAATTTTAGGTGCAGGGACACTGAATATTACTGAAAATGATGTGTGGTATGCAAAGAAATAGTATCTAAAATAATTTTTTAGATTGATGAAATTGAGCAGATCATATGCTCATCAAAGCAAAGTATTCTTGCTGTTTCCTTGCACATTTTTTGTAGAACTAAGCAAAGCTTAGACAATCTTTTGCAAACACTTAAAATTTGTCATCCAAAGGTTATTTAACGTTAAATTATTGAGTGTACTGAGGAGAGAATAACAGAAATACATACAAAGGTATATAATCCTTAAAATCTTTCCTTGGTTAAGTTTCTCTCTTCTATCTTCCTTTATTCAATCTGCTATCAGTTATTTCAGTAATGCTTACTAATTTCACAATGAACTAATATTTTTACCTTCACTAAGCTTACTACAAAGAAATAAACTTCATTCAGATTAATATGGCTACAGAATAAAATCTAAATGCATATGAATAATTTTACTATAAGTATGTAGAAGATCAATCTAAAAAATTACACTTTTCTGTAGAAGATGTTTTCTGCCTGATTCTCAGCTCAACAGCAATGGCATTGCTTCTCTGTCCTCACTGCAGATATATATGACTTATTTTTCATTTATTCTAGAATTAACTTCTATGTCGTCATAGATAAATTCTAATTTCACATAGGTAGTGCATAAAAAAATTGCTGGAAACAAGGTGGCAATGTGACTTCTAGGCAAAGGAAATTCTAATCTGCCATTTCTGACACTTTCTATTTAAAACTGTCTTTGCTATTTACAGTGATAATATAATGACTGATGTGAGAACTACTATACAATAATTTTCCAATAGAAATCACTGTTCTTTTTAAACAGATTTCTTTCATTAAATCAAGCTTAACAAAGTGTGAAATCAATCTATATAATTGTTTCTCATATTTCCCCCCTCAATGCTTTCTAAAACTGAAAGAATATCATAGTGTCCATTTATTTCCCAGTGTGCCTGTATTTAACAAAAGGCACATGCACACATGTAGAAAGCACAGACTCACCTGTAGGCAGCAGGAAGGTCAAAGGGCCCAATGCACAGTGAGCAGGATCTCCCTTCCTGGTGGTCTGCAATGATAAGAGCTGAAGGTGGGCAGTAACAAGATCTTCATGAGTACAAGGAATTAACCTTCTCAATTTGATGAGATTTCATTCCCATCTGGAAGGGGGAACAGTCACTTCTTTGTACAACCACTATGACAAATTCACGTCTACTTTGTTTTGACCCCTTTCCAAACTCCACAATCAAGCTCTAAATTTTTTTATTAATAACTAAAATAATATGACATGGGGGTAGATTACAACTAAAGTAGTCATACTCTCATAAACCAGGTACAAATACTGTAAGCACCAGAGGGAAGTGCATTTTGGTGAATGTTGACTGTTGCTGAACTTTTTGGGATAGATAAGTGCATATGATACCAGTCAAGTTCAGAATGCATAAAAATCTGCCTCGGGGCAGAATTTCAGTCCACCTAAAGTGTCTTTAGCAATATGCTCTCTCAGGGCACGATTTACCACTCTTTTTCAATCACACTGCAATGCAACAACCATGTCAGACAACACTAAACTGGACTTTCTCATCACTTAAGACGTTCCACAGATTTTCTTCACACAAGAGACATCAGGAGTGTGTATAAATATAACCTTCTTTGGGACATTTTTACATTGAAAAAATGTTAAAATGTCGCTTCACTGTCACTTATCACCACTCACTCCACTGTGTCGTCTAAATCACAAAAAGGAAACTGCTTACCTGACTACAGAATTTTGTCTCTGTATGCCCCTTTGATTCCTCACGTTAGGCAACAGGCAATTAAAACAATCAGCAGAACAGACAGGTTGCAGACAGCCAACTTAAATTTCATACTGCTGATTAATTCTGAGAGAATGAACACTACCAGAAGCTTCATTTTATTGTCACATCTAATCTTCACATTTAACACTATTATGCTTTTATCATTCATTATGTGTATAAAATGTGCTTCTTTGTAATTGAATATACGTATTAAACTTCTGTTTGCCTGCTAAGAGCTATCCATATACTTATTTGGAAGAGTATGGGATGAGCATATTTTGTGTACACAAGTTTACAGGTTTAATATCATTCAAGTTGATATCCAACGAGGCATGTCAAATTGTAAATCTTTAAATGCAATACAAGCAGACAATTTGCCCACTGTAGTCAGGACATTTGAAAGAACCAGTCTCTGGCCTTAAACAGAAAACAAAAAACTCGATAGAGTTTTACTGCCTACTTAGGGGACAATTTCAACTACTAGTCTTCCTTTCTGTAAGGAGAAAATACACTGGAAGCAGTCCAAATGCATGGAAGATAGGAAAGGAATCATACTATTAGGAAGAAATAAATTACCCTCTAGCCTATCTTAATTGACACAAGGACCAGTCTAATATTGAATTAGAATGTCAGGAAAAGCTCTTATGTAACCATGTCTTACTGGCAGCAGGCATATGTCCAAGCCAACAGAGATCTGAGTCCTTAAGTCAAAAAATGGATTCTGCAACAAAGGTAAGAATGGCTTCATTCAAAATCAGCACATCTTAGTCATAAGTCTCAAGAGTTCAGGAAGAACTAGGAAAAAGGAGTCTCCATGCAGTTAAAGGACTTTCAGAAGCAGCAAACACATGAAATCCCAGACAATGAGATGTCAAAAGGGTGATAGTAATAAATGGGTTTACAGGTCACAATGCACTTGTAAGACAAGTAACTTAACTTTCAAGCTAAAGCCATCAGGTTATAAGCTGAATATAGAATACATTTCAATGGTGAATTATTTTATAATAATTGAGTTTTAGCCAGGAAATACAAACTCTTTAACAAAATCTAGAAGTTGATTAACATTGATTTTTAAATTAGTAGCTCATTATATTTTAATATTTTAAAATCAAGTAAAAAATCAGACAGCAGGTATTGAGTTGAAACTCACTGAAGAATTTGCAAGAAGTGATTGCATATATAAAGGCCTAATCCTATTAGTGTCTTATAACAGTTTTAAAGACCAGCCCTGATTCAGTTTCTTCATAAGGTTAAATGCAGTGATTTGCCACATGTAGAAATAAGAATTACAGATTTCCCCCATCTGGTAGATTGTCTTTTGGAAAGCAATGATTCTAAGAGTTATGTCAGGTAATAAACTTAATGTGAACCTGCAATGGAGTGGTTCAGACAGAAAATCAACTCCAATTCCTCGGTGTGAGTAAGAAATTATATACAGGATTTGAGAGATATGACACCTTTTTATATAAGAAGAACATTACTGGAATGCAATGTTTAGCTCTAGTATCAGGTACCTGAAAAGCCAATTGACAAACAGGAAAGTCTGCAGAAATGAGGTGATAAAAAAAAAAGGATTATGACGAAAAATGCCTCACTAAACACTCTTTTAAATGAAGAAGATGTCCAAAGATGTCTTTCAAATGCTTTACAAGTTGTTCATGAGAGAAAAAAAGATGTGATTTAACAACACTTTTGAATTATCATCTGACATAATCCATAGAGACTGGAATCTGAGGGCAGATCAAATCAGATTGCAAATAAACCAAACAATTTAACATCAGTAGTAATCAATCATTAGAACAGTTTACCTAGAGGTGTGATGGATTAGCTATCATTTGACATATTTACTACCAAGTGTAAAGTTATCCATCTACAAACAAAAAGAGAGGTCACTCAGAGTGTGCAGGTCAAACACACAGGATAGGGACACTATCCTGACATGGGATGGCAGGACTTTTAGAGATCTTTATGGATTTCGTGCAGAACATGAGATTCTTTTACAAAATGCTGCAGTGAAGAGAGTTAGCATGATCATCAACTGTATAAATAGGACACAAAATAGAAAAATGGAGCCATAGTCTATTTGTCACAATTGCCACAATGTGACGCCAGAATGATTTATCAAGATAGTAAATTAGTGGGAGTTCAAAGGAGGCAGGTAAAAATTGTGAGTCACATTAAAATCTTATGTATTCCAAAAAGAAATTATGCTGCTTTGCACTGAATTTAAAAAAGAATTAAAAATATTCAGTGTTGATTTCCAGGAGTTCTCCATTACTGGGATGGTTTTGGATCTTATTTTCAATCAAATACACGTTGTTTCTTTCCGAGGAGGGGTATCTTTGTTCATACAGAAATTAATATGGGGAAAATACATGTCCTGCATTATACAATATGTCAAACAAAATATCTGTGAGGGTCAAGACTCTATGGTTTCCAAAATAATAGCCCTTTGATAGTGATGCATACGACCACCCACATGGGGGAATTCTATACCAAGTTGTCAGATACAACACTCTTGACATTCTTGGCTTTGGAAAAAAAAAGTTTACTTAGGAAGAAAAAAAGTAATTTTTTATTATTATTTGGTTAAAAAAACTATCACAGAATCTACATAATTAAATTAAAAGCTTTTGCCAAAACTTATTGATGAAAAATAATTTCTTAAATAAGGATCAAAAAAGTATATATTCATAGATAATAGGTTTCTCTAGATAATCATCTACAAAAATGGAAGGTAGATAGTTGTTACCTCATTTAAAAACATTTTTTATAAAACCCCCTTTTCTTTTTTAAATAAAGAAATCATTGTCATTGAAAAGTCAGCCTTTGCTCATGGGACATTTAGAAGAGAGCTTCTCTGCTTAATTTCCTTCATTAAAAAAATCAGATTAGTTCCACTTGCAAAACTACTTACCAAGAGTATTTTGCACTGCAAATAATCCAGAACACATCTATTCTGCCTACACTGCGAGCCACTGGGAGCAAGTGAGCCCTGGCCCCAAATCTGCCTGTGTCCTCAGCAGGGCACATTGGTGTGCCTGCAGTAGTCTGTCTGTCCTTTAAGGGGACTTCACACCATTTGTGTGTGTGCATGTAACCCATTTGGGGCTGGGTAGGGCAGTGAAGGCCACTTGGTGCTCTCAGGGTCCCAACCCTTTCAACTCCTCAGTAAAAGTGCCAAAAAAAAGGAAATGAGGAGCTGAATTAATTTTGTGCTGAAGAATGTGATATGTTACTAACCCTGCCTTATTTAACATGAAATTATTTTCAGGTTTGAATTTAAACATTCATTACCTTATTTATACCCCTAGATAAACATATATTTCCTTTCCTTTCCCTTTCCCTTTCCCCTTTCCCCTTTTCCCTTTTCCCTTTTCCCTTTTCCCTTTTCCCTTTTCCCTTT
>JAWWMU010000153.1:95312269-95324777 GCA_035048155.1 Cinnycerthia olivascens | reverse complement strand
CCCTTTTCCCTTTTCCCTTTTCCCTTTTCCCTTTTCCCTTTTCCCTTTCCTTTTCCTTTCCTGACCTTCCCTTTCCACCTTGTGGAGGTTTAAAAGGCTTGTGCTGTTACCTAGATCAAGATTGAGATAATTTGCCAAAAAACAGGTTTGGAGAAAAGTCAATTCAGGAATATTTAAATACATGGCCCAAATATGATTATGGAAAAATACATCTTTATCTTTGATACATAGTTAGAGGAAAGACTCATTTCACTTGTGAGATTACTGAGAACATATGAAGTATACAATGAGACTGAGATTGCTACTGCATTGCTAAGGACAATAATAAAATGTTGACAGAATAAGATCAAAATTATGGAGATTCCTTTTTTCCCCCTATTATACACTATTAGAGAAAATGGATTAAAACAACTCTCAGTATAATGAAGCAGATATAGTTAAAATAGTTTTTAAATGTATTTTGCTACTAGCTTTATAAAGGCTGTTTTAGAAAGAGTAAGAGGGTAAAGATGCTAAAATTCATTAAAACATATAGTAAAATAAATGCTAAGTTCTCACAGAGTCTTAGTGACAAATAATAGAGGTATTATCTTGTTATTTCCAAGGTACAAAAAATAGTTCCTTATCACTTTCAAAATGTAGCAGAATACATTTTGAGGTTTTGTTTTTAAAATCAAACACAAAAACATATCCAGAATATCAATTTCACTGAGAGGAAATGCTTGAAGAGGTCCTCTGACTTCTTAGTGCTCACTGTAGAACTGGGCAGTTTCAGGTATCCCTAATAGCTGCTAAAAGGTGTTAATGGATGACGAATTTAATAGTGTAGCCATTTTGCTTCTGTACCTACATTAACAGCTTAAAAAAAAAAAAACTGGCTTTAACTAGAAACACTTCAAATTGTAACTTTGACATATATCTCACAGATTCAGCAATTTTAATCAAGGTAAGGAATCTCATGATTGTCTGGACTGTTTGTGTGTTCACCAGTGAACCCTGTATAGGTGAAATACCTGTACTGAGTACAATGTACAATAAATTGTCTTTAGGCTTGCTTTTTTTCCCCTTTTTGTTTTTAAATACTTGTGCATATCTGAGGGCTGCCAAAGTGATCAGCACACAATAGTAGAACAAAACCAAAACACTTTAAACCCTTTACATGAAGCTTTTAATAAGACTTCTGATATAACAAAAAGACATTTATTAAATCTACTTAACATCATCTCTGAAACAATTAATTGTTCCAAGTTCTTTAGAAAATTATGCAATGAGTGAACAAGTACTTGTCAAATCATTTTGTAATTAAATTCATGCATTTGTTCCTGTTTTAAAAATGGCCACATATTCCATCTGCCCATGCAAAATGCTTAAGTATTTTCAGCCAACTTCCCTGAGAAAAGCTGTACACCCATCACAGGCAGCACACTTCACTGTTACAAGGGCCACAGCTGCGAAGTATCGTAATCAAGGAGAAGAAATCACCTTTCTTTGTTGTTCAATTTCTTTTGTTAAGATAATTTCAGAATGAGAAAGGTTCAGCTCATAGACTCTTTTGTAAAAAGAATTGTTAGTATTTTCTGGAGCTGGCTGGAACTGGTGTGTCACCTGCTTTGAATGCAATAACTGAGATTTTTTTTTTCCAAGCATTTTTCTAAGAGGGAAGCTGATCAGGGAGGGAGCATCAGACTTGGTGCAAGCTAGTTTGTACTGAAATATTCTCATGATTGTGCACACATCTTCAAGGCTTCAGGAAGTTCTGCTTAAAACTGGAAACCCTGAACAAAAAATCTTTTTGAGGAAAGCCATGAAGGCCTTGGTCATTGAAGACCATGGTGGCCCTTATCTCTTTATCTGGCTTTAGTATTTGCAGATGCAGTTTTAGCATTTGGTGCAGTTGGAAGGACTCCCCAGAAACCATCTTTTTGTGAGAGCCTTCGCTTCATTTGTAGTTCTTCACTTAATGTCACAAAAGCTAAAAAAGCACAGAAACTTCAGCTACCTGTTAAAACCTATCTTACAGAGAAACAGTATGAGCTGCTCCCTCAGACCAGAAAAGGCAGAGCTGATCTTCTGGTTACTTACAGGGTATCTTCTGGAGAAAAATAAAAATCAAAGAATCAACAAAAAATATAAAAAGGAATCTGAAAAAAAAATATTAAAGTGGTGGCAAATGAACCCTGGTGCTGTGGGTAAGAATGAAAAACTATTACAGAAAGCTCAGAACATCCTGGTGAACCATCAAGAGCTCTGCTCAGCCAGGCAGGCAGAAGTGCTGAGCTGAACTGATTCCAGATGCTGCTCTGGATTTCCAGTAGTACTGGTATTTTTCACCCCAGAAAAAATCATTAAAATTATTCTTCCCCAGATCTGCTTCTTGCATATCAACCCAGTTATACTAAAACTCTCAATTCAGCATTTCTTGGTGGAAAACAGGGAAATGGCAAAGTAGATTAGATCCACACAACCACAGTACTGCTTAGGTTGGACAGAAACTGTGGAGATGATCTAGTCCCATTCCTACTGCTCGGAGTAGAAGCTGCCAGAGAAGGTTGCTCAGGACCTTGTCCAGTCAGGCTTTGAATACCTCCAAGGATAGAAACTCTGGATCTCTCTTGACTGCCTTCTCCAGCATTCTGTCACCCCAACCACAAAAGATTCCATCAGAGCTGTTGAAGTCAAGAGTCAACAACCAAAAGAACCTTTAGAGCAAATCAGCTGAATAGTTAGAAGATATCTTCTGATTCACCTTCTAATTCAAAGTGAACTGATTCACTCTTCCAGCTCCAGTAGAGATTGATAAAAAAATGGTCTTGAACGCTACCAAAAAACCGAGCAAAACTATTCAGCTGTTCACTTCATTTAGAGTCCTCTAAAGTATCTTTTCTGTTCATGATTCCAGAATTATACTGCAGACAAGCAGGTATCAGTAAATGGAGGTTCAATGCCCCAAGATTTAGCTGAGGTTATTGCTCAAAATTATTAAGATATAGAACTGGAAGAACCTAAAGCAATCTAGTATTTTTATTTTTTTTTTGTTTAATACTAAATCACTTATATTCAATTTATTTTCATGAACTTTTTCAAATAACTCATAGCAAAAGCACAGAACTACGTGGAGCAAATCTCTGCCTATGTGCTCCTTTATTCATAAGTGTCTGCTAACCTACAATGAATATTTACGATTATATTTCATAGGCCAAGCATACTGGAAAGTTTTATCTCACTGGAACAACCATTTTGTGGATTTCAATATTTGTTGATGGGCCATAAGGCAATTTCTCAGGTACAAACTATTAGGTTGACAAATTGTTGACAAAAAAGACTGTGGGATGTAGGGTGGCAGACTGCAGAGGGCACAACAGAATGAGAAACAGACAGGCAGTATAACCTGCCAACTGGCAAGTTTCTGAAGTGTGAAGGTTGGTCTCACACTCATTCTAACACTCAGTGCTGCAAATTCAAATACTTAGCCCTGGGGTCAACATTTGTCAGGAGTAGGAGTTAGCCTTCCAGTTCAGATTCACAGTAGAAATAGTATAAAGAGGTGGAACAGACAAAAGGGATACAAGCACCACCACTATCAAGAGAAATAATGAAGGAGATCCAGAAATACATAAACACTGAAGTAAAAAGACATGAAAGGCAATTGTGAAACATTGCATTGGCCTCAACCTGACTATATTAAGCAAAAGAGTGAAATCAGTGATGAAAAATGTGGACTTTTTTTTAATAGAATCATAATGTATTGAAGAATTATAATAATCTGATATATTTTATATAAAATTACATGAGATAAATGCAAAATGGGTAAAAAGTACCTGTTTAATAAAATGGCAAAGATTTAAGAAATCAGCTATTAATTTTAATGGGCCTATTTCCAAGTTCATTAGAGCTGATGAGATTTCAGTCATTACTACAGCGAGGACTGTTGTATCTAGTCCTGTATTGAGATTATATTGGTTATTGCATTTGATAAGGATGTTCAGGTTAAATGTGAAATCAATTAGCAGCAAATTTTTTCCCTTAATCAAACATACACAGCAATAATCACCTTTATGTTAAAAGTGAAGGTAATCAATCAGCAATGGCCATATATATTTTTTTTTTTCCTGGTTAAATGATACCTCAGGACCTAGCTCAGAACATTTTTAATGGAACCTTTGAAGTCCTGAGTTAAGCAACACTCAAAAATCATAAATTATTGGAAATTAACCACTTGTCCTTAGAAGTTTAAGCAGGGAAATTGTAATTGGATATTTCCTAATCCAGGTAAATTTTTATTTAAGGAGTCTGAGATATTAATTTCTAAGGTACAACCAAAGGACACCATAACAGGAAGTTCTTCAGGACATAGTGCTGGTTGTTTTGGCTTTAGTTAATGTTTTGCACCACACCAAAACCTACTTCTCTTTAATCCTGTCACTTCTGAATCTTGGATATGTATAGCCAGTTAAATTCTGAGACCCAAAGAAGGAGTTCTTTAAGTCAACCAGCTCATCAGCTCAAGAGTTAAACGTTCAAAGTTTACATAGGTGTGATCTTTTAGAACATCAACTAAACACATGTGAATATCAGTTAAGAGGACTAAAAATACCACATATTTTCTCTTACTGTAACAGAAGTAATTTGCACTCAGGTTAGTAAAAAAAAAAGACATCTCCTAATGAAAAATTGGAAGGGAGAGGCATATTCAAAATATAGGGAAAGTTCTACCATCCAAGAATACCACTGAGTATGTTTACAGGCTGTATGTTATGTTTATTGAGTACATTTATTCAGCAGTCTAAGTTTGTCCAGTTTGGCAAGTGCCTGCCAGATTCCAAAATCTGGGTGATTTTTACTTTGCATTTGCTTTTACTTGGAATTCAAACTTTTTTTCTGTTCAGGGCACTGAAACACCATTTCCAGACCAATTTTAATCCTGAATGGAAGAAAATAAATTGAAGCTCACTAAATCTATTTAAAATTGCCTTATCAGAAGAAGGTGCTCCTTGCAAAAAAGTGTGACTAATTCTCCCATCTTGTATGTCTGCACTATTTTCTTCTCATGATGCAAACCAGAGAATAATTAAACAGAGAATTATTAAAACAAACAAAACTGGAAACAAGAGCTATTCAAATATCTCATTTGTAGAAGGAGAATCACAAGGTAATGTAGGATTTCTATTGTCAAAGTGTTTTCAGGGGGAAAGTCTGATAGCCAAAGTAAACTCCTCTAGGAAGAGCAGAGTGGTGGGAAGGTTAAACAAGAATGAATTCTCTGCTGACATTTGGTTGAGTGCAGACAAATAGAAGGTGTCACTCACCAGGCCTGAAGCAAACTTGATTTAGATATGCTGTGCTATTATGTGAGAGGCATTTCTGTTAAAGAATCATATTGTAAACTAGTGCATACATATTGTGGTCAACTAATGCCCTAAATGTGACTGAGGTAATGGGTAAGTGTAATCAAAGATGAAGATCAGGTGCAAAAGTTAGCACCTAGAAGAGAGTAGAAAAGAGGGTCAACGATTTTGCCAAGGTCTCTTGCAAGATCTGAGAAGCATCTCTTTACACGAATTCTATAATCAGAGAGGCAGGAGAAAAAACTACTTATGAGCATAATTTTAGATGAAAAATTGCTCAGTTTCAGGGCTGTGTGAACATTTCCAAGGGCCAAAATACCAAAAGTAGAGTTGCAGTGTTTGTGAATGTGTCTGAGAGTAAAGAATGGCAGGAGCCACAACTACTTGGTGTGGCCAGCACAGGAGGTACTGCACTATGGCCCTAGCAGGGGCAGTTAGCAGAAAAATAGCGCAGAATTAATCAGATCTTTCTTCTCAGAAAAATGTGATATAGTCAAAAAGCGAATGAAGATTAAGACAGGAATAGAAAAGTAATTTGTTCAGCCCTGTATTTGCCTCATCAAATTACAGACTATTGTAGTAGTTAAACAGAGTAAAAAAAAAACTTCCTAAAATGTATCTATAGAGTTTCTATTATTTTTAGAAATGCAATCGCCTGTTAAGCTACATGGTTTATGCTTGTTAGCAGGAAAAAATTACCTCATTGACCACAAAAAATCAAAGCCTGGTGGTGAGGTCTTGAACTGATGCTTTACTGCAATTCTGTTAAACCAAACATAGACTGTGCATTGCTCCTAATCAAGTTTTGTGAGACAAACATCTGTTAAGCCTCAGTTTTTGAGTTTTCCATTTTTAATATCCACAAGTGACAGCAAAAGGAGGTTTTTCCCCCTTTCTTTTGTCATGTTCCTTGAAAACTCACCATGCAGTTCAAAATGACAGACTGAATTGATTCCTCAAATAAAAAGAGCTGCTTTCTCTCTGCCTTTCTCCTTAATTGCATGATCCTGCTCTTTTCTGCAGGTGCACTAGATCTACTCAGCAGATTCTTTGCTGATTCAATTTTGTTCATCAAGCCAAAAGAAAAAATATTCCATTATTTCTGCTTGTTTTTCTTTAGCCAGCCCAGTGACCTGAATTGGCTTGTCAAAGGGTCAGGCAGTGCCAGAGCAGCATGAAGTGGCAGGAGAACATAGCTGGGAACAAGAAAAACATCCCTTTTACCAGGAAAAGACACTAGATAACCTTGGCCATGTCCTCACACAGCACCCACACAGGCACTGAGCTCATAAGCAGGAGCAACCTGAAGTAAACCAGGACTGATCTTACCTAGAACATGTCAGCTCACAAATTTCAGTATTTCTGGAGCTGATCAGCAGCAGCTAAACTGTCCATACAACAGCAGAGCAACTCTTAAATCATCTCAGCGTCAGTTACCTTTGTAGATGAGGCAAAACCCCAATAAGTAAAGGGAGGAAAAAAAATCTTGTACATCAGCTGAGCTTTGCTGACCATCCATGTATATTATCTCAAACTCCAAGTTAATTCAAGTTGGCTTAGTCTTCTGTTACTGAGACAGAATTTGCATTTGCTGGGGCTTAGGTCACGCACATGGACAGTTACCACAAACCTGCTGACACACAAGTTTGCTTGTGTTTCCAAGGCCTCAGAATTTTTTTTTATTACTATTTGCTCACCTTCTTTCTCTGCTCCATTTTTACCTTTTATTTTTCCTGAGGATGCTTCTTTGTTACCCATTAGCTCTTTTGCTGATATTTGAATGCAGAATATCATATTAAACCTGACATAGATGTACACTTAAAGGCATATGATATAAAGTATTCCAAGTAAGGGTAGGCAAATATTTTCAGTTGGTACTTTTCCAAAAATAAACCCAGCTTAGTGTTAGGCAATACACTTATATTCATCACTACTTTCAGCCGACTGAAACAGCAATTTGAACTGTAAAAACATATCTAAATAAACATGCATGGAGTGGATCCCAAACAGAAAATTATGATTTTCTCCTATGGAGGTATCAGTGCAACAGTGAACATTATTTTAGCCATTGCATCCATTTTAAGCTCATATAAAGCTATTGAAAAAAAATACTAGCTGATTTGCATCAAGCTGAGAGAAAAAAAGTTCAGGGTAAGTTGTGGATAATGTAAAAGTCACTTGCTCAGATGAGAGACCTTAAACATGATGAAAAATATCCTGGATAGATAATTGAATGTGTATGCAAGAGATTAAAATAATTAAATAAAAATTACTGCTTTTCCAGTAACCAAGCTATAAAAGAATGGTGGTGCCATGAAATACAGCTTTCAAAATAGCATGAAGAGACCAATGTTACTTTCACTGCTCAGCTGTAGCTGAAACCCAGATGTGGAAATCAGTTATTTGGGAATAGTGAGAATTTGCCATAGAGAATTAGTTAATAAAGATTTTGTTTGGAACAGCCATTTTTTGAAGCAGAAAATAAGAAAATATTTCTGATTTCTTTAGATATATGTCTCGTAGTTCCCTAGACCTTATTCACCTGTGGCATACTATAAAACATCACCAATGCCTGTAATAGGGCCCAAGGCTAAGGCATGAATACATTATACGTTTCACAGACACTGAAATTATTCTAAAGTGAGATTCTATCTCCTTCCTTAGTTTTACCTTTCATTACAAACAATCATTTGTTAATCATTTTGCACAGTTTTGCAGCACTTGAAAAACTGTCATATGCTGTACAGAAAATATACAAATATAGAGAAACAAGGTCACAACCCCAGTGCTTGTTATTTGACTGAAAAACAGACCCAAGCAAGTGCTACAAATAACAGCCCAGGATTACAAAATGATAACAACATGCTTCCTCACAAGTGACAAGGAGGCTGATCAAAACCAGGGCTCCAGACATCATGATGCAAAGCCTAATGGTGCCTGCTACATTTCCTCCAGCTGTAAAGCAGAGTGATAGGTTTTGTTTTCCACTAGGTGATCTACTGCAGGTGCCAACATGCCTAACCTTTGACTAACAGCCAGATGCTGAGGCTTTTACCTATGCCATGCAGCTCTCTCACTTCCAAACAGTCCCCTGCTCAGTTTTGTTTGTTATTCTTTTTATGCTTTCTCACTGCTGTGATAGCAGGTTGATAAAGACAAGCAGCTGATATGCTTTGCTTTTCCCTGATTAGAAATTTATTTCATCTCTCCCCTTTTTTACCAGATAGTGAGTATAGACTCCAGGAAAATTGTTCTTGCGTGGTATCCTCCCCATACTTCATCTTTGTTGAAGGCAGCTCCTCCTCAGTGAGAAAACACACAGCATGGAATACTGAGTAACACTTTTGTTTAGGGGTGGAATTATTTATTAAAACCAAAAAATATCCTGTTTAAAATACCTAGAAGTGTAATGTATTTTCCTTTAATAACAGAGCAACATAGAGCTGTAGACAGGGTGTAGAAGAGGGGGAAAATCACAGGCATTTCAGTTTCAAATACTAAGTAGAAATGTGCAGGTGTTGTACATTAGATAACCTTCCCTATGTGGGTCACCGTTCATCAGCACTCTGTTAGTAGTTTTACCTAGGGCAGCTTGATGTGTCTCATTTCTCATGGCTCCATACAGGAATGATTACAATTCTTAAGTATATTTAGTTTGGCTTACATGCTGCTGAGCAGAGAAACAAATTTACAAATATTTGAGAGGTTTAAAGGCCATCGAAAGAGAAGAATTACAATAATATGACTAAATTAATATTAAAGAAATGCGGAGCATAAAGTCAAATCTCCCTAGCAGTTGTAATAGTTTCTCACTCAACAGTATCTCTGATCCCTTTGTGATTTTCTCAAGAAGAAGAAGTTGAAGTAGGGATTCATTTGTTCTTCATTCCAGGCATAGCATATAAAGAGGTTATGGTGACATGGCACTTGTGCTTGTGTATGCATGCCCGTGACTCAGACCTCTTTCATCTTGACAACAGAAGCTGTTAAGTGACCTATAACTGATACTGCTGATTTAGAACATCCTTTAGCTTGGGCTTGCTCTTGTAGCTTTTATGCAACAGAGGAATCAGGGTTCTGCTACTGCCTGAAAATATTTGTGACCTAGACAACAAGTATCCCTTCTGTGAGACAGATGACTTTGCAGAATATCAAAGACATGAGCAGCTGAAAAAATAGTATTCCCACCACAAAAATATATAACTAGTTAATGAATATGAAAGAAAATTATTTTGATATTCTATAAACCATAATTTGGGATTTTTATGTGGACAAAGCTTAAATTCACTTGGGCTTCTGATTTGGTTTTGGACATAACTCCAAAATGAAAAGAAGTAAACTAATTCCAGTTCAGTTTATTGTAGTGTTCACGTCTATTGCAGAAGTTAAAAAAAAAAATCAGAATTAGATTAACAGTTACCCACAACTGAAAATCATCACAGAATTAGAACTATTGCAGATATAGTAAAAATTAGACTTGTAGACCTTTGCAGCAGATGTGACAGTAGCAGGACCCGAAGCTGTCTTGGCTCTTCCACCCAAAGGAATAAGAGGTTGTCTCTTAAACAAAAGTCTATTGGTTTTTACATTGTGTAAGGTACAAAAATGCAGGACAGAAGCACTACACTGCAGTATTTATCAGAAAAAAATTAACAGAAATACAAACAGTCTTGGGTCTTTATTTTTTACTTTCTCTAGCTACTATAATATTCGGAAAAAGAATATTATAATATGCTGAGCTTGGGGCACTGCAGCAATTTGAAACACTACTATGTAGAGGTAGGATTTATTATTATTTTTTAATTTCCTATTTTTTCAGTCTCTGTGAACAGCTCTCTGGTATATGGAGCTCAGCAAGTGTAGTTCTGCAGCAGTATGTCTGCCCCACCCTGAGGGACCTCTGAGACATGACACTGGATTCCAATCCAACAGGCTGAAAAGCCTTTGTTTGCCTTTAAGTACCCTGCCTGGCAGCATTAATGTTCCACCACAGATCTCTGTCCTTCTATCCCAGCAAGTGCAGCTCTAATGCTTCCTTCCCATTCCCTAGAAAAAAACAAAAAAACAAACATACCACAACCCAACAACAACAACTACAAACTCCAATGCTATTTCTGAAAGGTAAATGCCTGGAAACTGCTGGCTTGTACTATCTAGTCTGACATATTATCTGACAAATCCAGCAGGCTAGCTACAATCCATAGAAAATGTGAACATTCTGTCTATTTTTGTAAATAGAACTGGTCTACCGTTGGGAAGAAAGCTATTAAAAATTAGGCATAACACAAATTGCACCTGAAATTACTTGCAAAGCTCTCTACTGTGATCAGTGGAATTAAGTTTCCAGATTTAGAAAATGCTTCTTGGATATTTTTGAGCAAATTATTTATCAAATTTGCCTCATCTTCCTGGAGAAAATTTCGAGCCTTTTTCTCATCCCAGCTGGAACTTGGGCTCAGCTGTATTTAGGAGAAGTCTGAGATCAGCCAGCACCTCAGGTGAATGCTCTGCTGGTGGCATTAATGATACTGACCATGAAACCCAGACTGATTTCTGTTTAGTGGGTTCATGGAATAAATCTATATACAGTTAGCAGATGTTCAGATAACAGCTGAGTATTCATGAATATGTTTGTAAATCTTGACACCTTGAGGAATTTGCAATGAATGTCTCTGCCTTTCTATTCACTATAGTCAGATTGCCAGTCATACTGTCTGCAAAGTTTGACAGCCTTCAGAAAGAAAAAAACAATCAGATAAAGTAAAAAGCTGAGGTGAACAGTTCAGAAACAAATTGCAATCTGGCCAATTTGCTAAATCTGAAAACTCTAAAAGACTTAGCAAATACTTACAAATACCAAATACATTCTCAGTTTATGGAAATAGTTTGGAAACTATTCCAGAGGAAAAAAAGGAAAAGCTGAAATTTCAAACTTTTTTTTGGTTTGACAACTACATTTTGAGCAACTCTTACCATAAGTAATCACATATGTCTCAAGAAAAACAAAAACCACTCATGTTGTGGATTTTTTATTGTTTTTGTTTATTCTGTTATAACAGAACAAGAAATGACAAATTGTCTATGGATTATTGCACAACTTTTCTTTGGATTCAGACTTTTAATCAATGATTGATCTTAAACAAGTCATTTAACTCACAACTTTATCCAAATAGCAGAGCCTGCTCCATCCCTAGGTGCTCAAGTGACATCTGTAGATGGCTTGGAAGACATCAGAAATAAAAACAAGGGGTAAGAGTTACAAGTCACAGTGGAAATTCCAATTAAATGTAAGAAACAAATATTTATATGACAGTGACTAAGAACTGCATACCAAGAGAAGTTTCAGAATCTCTATTCTTGGAGATTTTCAATACTTACTTGGAAAATTACTTGAGCAATACAGACTAACTGTGAAGCTAGCCCCATTTTCAGCAGGAGGCTGGATTTCATGTCCTCCAGAGTGGACTCTCCTACTTAAATTTCTGATGTTTAGAAATCTAGCATTGTAATGGAGGGGTTTTTTGTGTTGTTGACTTTCCAGTGTCTGAAAATAAGATGGACTGATTTATATGCAAGGATTCAGAAGTGCCCAAGCATGAGTAGAGGATGACAATAAAGGAAATTAATCTAGGTGCTTACTGAATGCCAAAAGAAGCAGCAGGCTTCAGCATATACCCAATTTTCCACATTGTTAGGTACAGATGTGAATTCTTTCAAAAAATCTAAAGAAAAGCATGCCTCCTTCTGCCACCAATGTAATATCTGTTGGCTTCACCACAAAGAGACTATAAAGAGACAGAGAACTTTGGGAACATTTTCATTAATTTTTGAGGGTTGAATGAGTTTATATCTAAAGTTCAGGTAGATATTTGTGGCCACACAATTCTTTTCAGCATTCAATCTCTGCTGGTTAAAAAAAAAGCTTTCCATCAAAAGGAAGCAGACTAAAAATGTATATCTAATTTGTCCTTGGCTTGACATTTGCAACAAACCATTCAGGGCTGAAGTACAGTGTTGCGTTTTCTCAGGAGTCTTCAGTCAAGGCTGTATTCACTAAAGCCAGCATGTGGCTTTTGCCTGGAATTTAGTAGAATAGAATAGAATAGAATAGAATAGAATAGAATAGAATAGAATAGAATAGAATAGAATAGAATAGAATAGAA
>JAWWMU010000153.1:95283609-95312169 GCA_035048155.1 Cinnycerthia olivascens | reverse complement strand
GAATAGAATAGAATAGAATAGAATAGAATAGAATAGAATAGAATAGAATAGAATAGAATAGAATAGAATATTTCAGTGGGAAGGTACCCACAATGATCATCTAGTCCAACTTCTTGGCTACCTCAGGGCTAACCATTAGTTAAACCATGTTGTAAAATGCGTTGTACAAATGCCTCTTAAACACTGACAGGTTCAGGGCACCAATCCCCTATCTAGGAAGCCTGTTCCAGTGTTTTTCCACCATTTCAGTAAAGAAATGCTTCATAATGACAAGTCTGAATATCCACTGAACTAATCCCACTTGTCCCGTCTGGATATCAGGGAGAACAGCTCAGTGCCTCCCCGAAACCTTCCCCTAAACCCACCAAGTGGACCAGGGCATTGCATGAAGTTCAGATCTGCACACAGCACTCCAGATGAGGCAGCACCAAAGCCGAATATAGAGGGAAAATCACCTGTTTTGAGAGGGTGGTGATGCTGTGTTTGATGCACCCCAGGGTGCAGTTTGCCCTCTTGGCTGCCAGGACACACCGGTGATTCATCTCTGCATCTTGCTCCTAGTCAGGAACACAGCCCTGCTGAGAGAAATGTTGGCTTTGTGCCCTGCAAGGCCAATTGTCTGACAGTGCCTCTGGGAAGGCTGAGAAGTTGTAAGCCAGGATTAGCCCTCTTCTCAGACAGCCTTGCTGGATAACAGGAATTGTTTCATTGTGTGTGCTGTGATACACAATACCCTGGCAAGGTCCTGTCTGATTTACAGTCATCTCAGACAGACAGGAAAGAGATTTAAGGAGGCAGATAGGCCTAAGAACAGTTTACTGGAAACAGAATCCCAGAGAGGAAAAAACACCCAACCAAAATGAAAATAAGTCATCACCCTGTGAAATCACCATCCCTGGAATTGTTCAAGAAATTATTGGACATAGCACGTAGTGTAGCAGTTTAATTGACATGGAGGTGTTCAGTCAAAGGTTTGACTTGATGATCTTGGAGGTCTTTTCCAAAATTAATGGTTGTATGTTTCTCTTCTATAAACTGCAATTTGATCTTCATGTACTTCTCTCACACAGAATGGTTATTGACATAAAGGTGTCTCCTGTGAAAGAGAAAAATAGACCATTAGGAAATAATGGAAGGAGGAAACCCTAATCTTACCCACTATATAAGTGAGAACTTCGATACATTGACTATTAAGGGACTATTTTCGTTAACATCTCATATAAATGCCCAATATCAGGCAGGATGAATTGGTCACCACCAGTCATCCTCCACATATTCCCATTATTCTCTCCCCCACATCCTTGGAATACACTTTTTGAGGGTGGCCTGCTTGGGATGGTCCTGAGCTCTCCCAGTGCTGTAGCCCTTCCTCAACAATGAAACTGAAGAATTTTCCTATGTACTTCCCATAGCTGAGACACCTTCATCCTGCAGAAAATGCAACTAAAAGAGCAAGATACGTTTCTGCTTCTCAGCTCACTGTTAGTCTTGAGGTGGAGACTATTTCTACTAAACTCAACAGAGTTAAAACTGATTAGTGCCAAAGTGAGGGATTTTAAAATCAACAGCTTTGCAAAGGAGCAAGGGTGGGCAGCTCATTTATTAAACATCTTTATAAGGTTTTCCCTTTGAGAAGTCACCTTAAGCACAGCCTGAAATTACAACCTTCTGGGCCTTGGAAGTTGCAGAAGACTTGTGTATATTTTTGCTTTAGTGCATTCTATCTGTATCCACAGAAATAGCAAGACCATTTTCTGCATTGATGTCTAGCACACATCATGCTTCGGATAGTTTAAATAGAAAATTCCAAGTATTGTTGTTTTCTTCTACCCCCATGTTAAACCAAAACCAAATCTTTCTTATTATTTCAGTTACCATTCTAAAGTAAAGTTTAAAATATGATTATGAATACTGACTTCAAGTTGACCTTTGTTCTTAGTGTTAAAAATAGAAAGTTAGAATATGACTTTGCTCTTTGGAAAAATGGATATTCCAGAAAATTGAGTATAGGAAATAATTTAGACTTTTGTGTCAACAGCATTTTTATAGGAGGCTGATGAGACCATGATGAGTGTCACTGTTTCAAACAGCTTTAATGATTAATATTCTCAGATGGGTTTCATGAGGTCATTTACAAGAAATAAATTCAAGAGGCACTAACACCAGAAAAGATTACTGTAAAAGTATATAGTACATATTTCTTTTTAAAGCAGAAGGTATTTTCTTTATTAGTGGGTTTCTCTGAATTTGTGAGGTCCCAAATAGGTGCGGCAAAATTCCAATGAGGTCTTGTGTTTTGACACTGGCCCAACACCAGGCACCCAGGAGAGCTGCTCATTCATTCTCCTCTACCACAGCTGGGTAGAGGAGAAAAAAAAAATAATTAATGGTTCATGAGTTGAAATAAGGACCTGGAGAAAACACTTCAAGGGCAAAACAGGCTCAACTTAAGGTTGCAAAGTGAATTTATTTCTAACAGAATCAGAGGAAGATAAAGAGAAATAAAATAAGCCCTCAAAACACCTTTTTGCCCCCAACCCCTCCTTCTTCCCACCAACAGTGCAGGGAGACAGGACATGGGGGTTTTTGGGTCAGTTCCTTACTGAGATTTTCTTCTGCTGGTCAGAGAGAGGAGTCCTACCCCTGTGGAACCATGGGGTCCCTCCCACAGGAGGCAGTTCTCTGTGAACTTCTCCAGCATGAATTCCTTATCACAAACAGCAGCCCTACCGCGCTTCCTGTAATGTGAATTCCCCCACAGTCCCAAAACTGCTGCAGCACTAGGTCACTCTTCCACGGGGTACCATCCTCCAAGGACAGGCTGATCCAGGCTGGAAGCCCCCTCTCCACTGGGTCTGCCACTGGATCACAGCCTCCTCCAGGCATCCACCTGCTCCAGTGTGGGCACCTCCCCAAGGGGCTGTGGGTGGATCTCTGCATCCCCTGTAGAGCCCCAGGGGCTGTGGGTGGATCTCTGCATCCCCTGTGGATCCCCATGGGCTGTGGGTGGATCTCTGCATCCCCTGTAGAGCCCCAGGGGCTGTGGGTGGATCTCTGCATCCCCTGTGGATCCCCAGGGGCTGTGGGTGGATCTCTGCATCCCCTGTAGAGCCCCAGGGGCTGTGGGTGGATCTCTGCATCCCCCGTGGATCCCCAGGGGCTGTGGGTGGATCTCTGCATCCCCTGTGGATCCCCAAGGGCTGCAGGGGCAAAGCTGCTTCACTGTGGTCATCACCACAGCCTGCAGAGGAATCTCAGCTCTGGAGCTTGGAGCACCTCCTTCCCCTCCTGCACTGACCTTGGTGTCTCTGTGTTATTTTCTCTCACATGTTCTCACCTCCTCCTCTTCTCTGACTAGAAGAAAAATGTTATGACTTTGCTTTGATTTTCTTCTTAAATATGCCATCACAGATGTGTTACCAACCTCTCTCATTGGCCCAGTTTTGGCCAGCATGTCCATCTTCAGAGCCGTCAGGATTGGCTCTGCCATACATGGTGGAAGCTTCCAGAGCTTCTCACAGGAGCCAACTCTGTGGCCCCCCTGTTACCAAAAACCAGGCCATGCAAAACCAATACAGATCTACAGTGCACACAAAGTCTTCAAGGATTTTTTATTTTCTATAAATAATTCCTATGGAACAAAAATATGCATATGAAATAAAATCTTTCAGAAGAAAAAAGAGAAGCATTGCATGCACATATTTTTTTGAAAACAGAAAATAACGTGGTTTTCCTACAAAAATATTAGTTAGTAGCTGTGTCCATAAGACTTTTAAAGCCTAGCAACTAGAATTAACACTTGAAAAATTATATTTATATATATAATTATAAAAAGACATAAAAATAAGAGATACTGGACAGCATGAAAAATCTGGTGTATTATTTATTTATCAGTGTTGACAGTTGGCTCCCAAGGGAAATGGTTGTGCTTAATTAATTAGATGCAGAAAAAGATGCACAAATTTGCATTCATCAATTGTTTTCAAGTGTTCTTCAGCATCATCAAAGCAAAACCTAGAAAGAAAGAAAAATAGTCTGAGGCTTTCTAATATTATATATGCAACCAGTTCTTCACAAATCTATTACATTAGTGCATCTTTAAAGTAAAAAAAAAAAAAATCAAACATATTTGTATCCAGCTAACAGGTTTTAATTGATATACAAGAATGGGACTACTGGTGTACTCTCAGCTTACTCAACTGTGTAATTTGTATGAAAGCCTAAGGTAATTTGATCTGACACCATGAAGCAGGGTAAATAATTTCTGAGATCAGTTTAAAAGACCTCAGTGTCACTCCAAAGCGACACCTTCAAAACTAGCAACGGTAAAAGTCAGTGAATTTTGCCTTCTTGCTCTGAATTGAAAGAAGATTAATATTTCACAGCTGTATGCACCTTTTAATGATGAAATCTTTGTCCATTAACTGCATGGGAAGAAACAAACTATGGCTTTGAATAATAATTTGTATGAAGCATGGAATACTTGTGTAAAAAATATATAAGACAAAAAGAGGGATTTTAATGTATATTAAGGAATGTGAAGACAGGAAATCAAGTTATACACAACAGAAACTAACAGAAAGACAGTGGCAACCAATAGGTGTTAGTTCTAACTGTCCATATTTGTCTTCTAATTGCCAATTAGAAATTTCCCAATGTATTTAGCAGTCACTTGCTCCATGTATTTAAATTGAAGAGCAGGAAATAAAATAAAGTTTTAAAAGTTAATGAAACAAAGAGAAATGGCCAAGATGCTACAATAGATGCTTCAAAGAATTAGGCTTTTTCACTCAAAGTAAAGATTTTGCTTAATTTCTTTTAAGTGACCCCTCTTTCCTTCTCCTCCCACACCTCCCTTTTTTTTTATTTTTCTGGCACTCTTGTGCTGTCTGAAGCATTCAAGTTTTGCACAGAAACCACCTGTAGACACCAGCTATCTCTGCCACTATTCATATGGTTCAAATTTCCTAGTATTATCCTTTGCTTTTCTCCTCTTCTACTCTGTCTTTCATGCACAACCCCCCTCTATTTTTTGTAAAAAACTCTCCAACAAGTCAACCTCTTGTCCCTTTCAATTTCCTCCTTTACCAAGAGCAAATCTGCAGGATTATAGGAAAGAACTCGAGAAGAAATTAGAGTAAACAATACTTTGGGGCCTATTTATGGAAAGGGATTAAGGAAGGAGAGGATGAATCAGCCCACATAAACTGAATCAGTTCCTCTTGCTTTTCTCAGCAGGCAGGTAAAATAATGATTCATGGGCTTTCAGCCTAAGGGAGTCAGAGCAAAAGTCAAACACAGACACTACAGTATGAAACATTTACCATTCTGTAAAACACCTGTGGGAAATATTTTGCTAAGAGGGGTCTCAAAAGTCGGTGTAATTGCTTGAAAACCTTAAAAAGGAAATTGCCATCCTTTAAGAACCATTCTGAAAAGCTTAGATTACTTATTTTTTTCAAAATTAAAATTCATATATAAGCTAAACTTGGTTGGCATTTTCTTTAATCATAAGTTCTGGAGTTCTCATTTCAGATTTTAGGTTTGAAGGAAATTTCCTGTAATAAGTATTTATTACTTTTTACCAGCTCTGCTAAATGTTTGCATACATCTATGCAATTTATTTTATCTTTTGAAGGTTCAGTTTAACACATAAGCAGCCTGTGATCTGTACTTAATTGAAATATATTGCACACTGAGATATATGGTAATTTGAAACTAAATTAAATGAAAATACAGGCTCATACTAGAAAATCTAAACTAAATCATTTATATAAGGAAGGATTCCCAGACTGGAATAATTTTCTAAAGGAAACTATCCAAAAGAACAGCAAAAGGAACAAAAGTTTTTTTTCTTAAATAAAAAACAAAGAATAAAACAAATAAAGAGCCACCCAAAAACTTGAAGAAACTATCAAAGCACTAAGTTCTTCAGGGTGCATTAACACTTGAAACAGCATTATGTGTATGTAAACAGCAGTATGTGGGGATTGAAAGGTAAAAATGTGATGTCAAATTGTAAACTTATGTCAAGGGAGAGAGAAATCAACAAAGTAAAACCTCCATACCAAGTGAAATGGTTGAAATTATAAGAATGAGTAGAATTAGTAGATGTTTGGCAACTGTGATATGATGAAGGAGAAACAGCTTGGATACCGCAGTGGAGAATCGTTCGCTGCAGGTGTGTTGAGAGTTCTTGGAAGAAATAAATAATCCAATGATCAACAGCAAACCATGAAATCTTGAAAGATTATTTTATCAACAGTCTTTTTAAAAGTCTAATTGAATGAATTCTTGGTTGAAGGATAAAGCAAAAGGTAGCAATCAATGACATGTTTTCTCATTAGATGTTCCAGTGAAATCTCAGTGGTATCTATGCCTGGATTTGATTTTGATTATATTGAAGTAGAAAAGGAACAAATAGTGAAGTGACTAAGTTTATTTATATGTTATTCAAGGTGATAAAACTAAAAATCACATGTGGAAATTTGCAGGAATATCTTATAGTATTTAGTGACTGCGCAATAGTCTGACAGTCAAGATTGGATGGTGATAAATGCAAAGTAATAGATAGGAGTAAAACAAACTTCAATATACATAGAGCAATGAACTCTATTATTACTATTTAAAAATTAGATTATAATCATATTGAAAATAGTTCTATGAAACTAACACATTGATAAACATTTGCAAAAATAAATATTAAGGATTATCAGAAAGCAAACAGTGGAAGACAAAATAATACATAATTATTGCTGCTTAAATCTATGACATAAATATATCTTGCTTATTAGATGTAATTGTTAATTCTGTCCTGCTATTATGACGTGAGAAAGATTAAAAAGATATAGTAAAATATCAAAATGATTGTCAAACATGTGGCTTTCTGCAACACTAGGAAATGCAAGATCTGATCCTAAAGTAAGCAATGATTGTGCTGTCATTTATCCAATAATGCCTCTTACTGTCAAAATGTTGAGGCTCAAATAAATTATTTCGGAATTATTTCATTCTATTTAAAATAATTGCATCAGTGTAATAATTTCTCATTCCTTGTATCATCTATTGTTGAAGAAGAGTGGCAGAAATAAGTGTGAATCGAAAGTCCTACATCTTGTTTCATTTGTCCAGGATATTTTCAGGGCCCTTTAATAGAGCAGATGCAGTTAGAAATTTTGAGCATTCACTGCAATTTCTGAATGTCACCAGATATCTGATCCTGCTCTTACTATGCTGAAGATCGTCATGGGAAATGAGAAATAAAGCAAGGGAAAAATGATCTCCCTAAACAAGATCCTCAAAAGAATGGGAAGGCATTCATGAAAACAGACAGGATGATCTCAAATGAAAGTCAGAGATTTTACATTCAGGACTGCAAATCAATAGTGGATAGTTATGTGGGTTCTTGACAGATCTTAATCTGGATCTCTTCAGATCTTTCTAACGTGAAAATTAGCCCTATTAAATTGCAAAAATCCCACAAAAGGATTTGAGACTAAACTGATGGAAGGATAACATGATTAAATCATTGATTAACCTGAGTGACTGCAGGAAATCGAGAAGGAAACTAGTGCCGAATGAAAAGAAACAAAACCCTTTAATTAGTGATCAAAGACAGAAATGTATCATGTGATTGCAATTTTGAGCCATGAATCTGCATGGAATTACTTCTTTAGTTCTTTGAGACTTAACCAGGGGATGTCCTATAAATGTCTACATAATCATACCCTTTTCAAAAAAAATTTCAGCCATTTTGATGTTGATTGTGCCTGTGGACTTCAAACTCATTCAGCAGTTCTCAGGGTGAAAAGAATGGTCTTTAGAAAGACCATGGCTGATCTGCTGATATTTACACAGTTATTTTAAAATGTCATAGAATCATAGACTGCACCACATTTCTGGTTTTAAGACACTACACCATTTTGCGGTATAATCCATTCATTTCACCTCCTGATCATTCAGAATGTCCAGGCTGAATTATGGAAAAAATAATGTCTCTTTTTTTCTAACACTTCATGAATTTCTAAGAAAGAAGAAAGAAGTCTTGCACTTAGCAAGTGCAAAAACAATCCAAATACAGATATTTAATTATTTCATAACAATGCAAAATAAAATTCAACTGTACGTGGACATTTTTAAGAAACAAAACCTCATTTAAACTTTGTAATTTAAAAGCACAAGATATTTTTATGGGTTGCAGATACTCGGGCTCTGTCAGCAGCAGCGGCCCCATGAGAGGAGGCCAGTCAGACTGGCCCCAGCCGGACACAGCTGGTTCCAGCTGGTTCCAGCCAGTTCCAGCCAGTTCCAGCCAGATCCAATTACCCAATGCAGGGCAGGGCTGAGCCCCACACATGAGGCGCAAGTGGCACTGAGGAAAATGTTTAAGAAATTACAAAATCACCTGATGACAGAGAGGTGCATGGGGAAAAATTTGGAAGAAACAACTTTGGGAACACCAAGATGTGAGAAGAAGGAATTAGAGAAGACAATCCATCTGCTGGAGCAGAGATCACCCTGCAGCCCGTGGAGAGACATTGGTGAAGGAGGTGTTTCCCAGCAGCCTGTGGAAAACAGAGGCAGGGAAAAAGTGTGAGGGGAATGGAGCAGAGCAGGTCTTAGCACAACCCTCATTCCTCACCCTCCTGCACCTCGTTTAGGTAGGGGAGATACAGGAATTTTCAATGGAGTGAGATTGAGCCTTACAGGGGAAAAGACAAAGGTGGGATGGAGGTAGTGATTCAGTGTATCTCTGTTTCCCATTGTACAAATCATTTCTACTTGGCAATAAATGTAATTGTCCGCACATTGAGTCTGTTTTGCCTATAAGTGATTTCTCTGTATTTATTTCTAACCATGAGCTTTCTCACCTTTTTCTCTACCCTTGACATCCTCTTGAGGAGGGACAGTGAGAGAGCATGGAGGATCTGACTGCCAACGCCATGACACTACACATCTGTTGAACCTGCAAGTCTAAAATCCAAGCATGGTTGTCTGTGAAGACATAGCAAGATTAATCTTGACATGCCACATATAAAATTTAAATTCACAACTATGCATAGATCCAACAGACAATAAATTTGAAGAATTCTGAGAATTGAGTTTTGGTGTATGAAATACAAACTAAGGAGAATAAGAAAAAAATTAATTTTATTATGAAATTACAATGCTACCCTTAGTATTTTCTCTTTCAAACTTCAAAATAAAAAGATGTGAGTAATATTTATATATGTGTCTTATACTCAAGACACTCATGTTTTCCAAGTGATTTTTCAAGTCTCTTGGGAAATGTTTGAGTTTTAAGAATCCAAAGTATTACAGCAAGAGTTATAGCACAGTTATTTTAACTTGTTGATTTTCAGTTATACTTATTTTTGCTCTTTAACAGGTGAAAAAGAAATATAAGTTTAAAAAGTAATAAAAATTGAATAGCATTCTATAACATTCAATCAGGAAACAATGACAACCAGCGGCTATTATCATTTAACTAAAAATATTTACAGTGTTAAAATACTATAGATAAGTGCTTTTCATGTCATAAAGTGAGATGCTCCAATATTTTAGTATTACAGCATTAACTTTAAAAGCTTTAGACTCTGTGGCAGCTATTTTCTATGTAGCTGATAGTTGCACTTCGCTGTTGGATCCTTAGGGGAAGTACATTTTAGAGTGTAAAATAATTCTGGAGCCTATTATAAGCCATTGTATAGCAAAAAATTATTAAAATCACATCTAACTTATGGTTGCAGTTGAGGGAGCAAAATATAGAGGTTGAAGGATCCCTGTGAGTATAATTACATTCATATGGGGTGAATATAAGAAAACTTGAGAGGAAGAAAAGTAATTCCATCTCAACTGAAAATGTAAATGGTGAGAAAGCCTTTTGGTCTCGCATGGATGATAATAGTTATATTTAAAATTAATTTCAATCAGAACTCACATTTTCAATCCAATTTAGTGTTTAATAAATTTTGATATTAACATGATGAGGGTTTAACATAAATCTGTAAACCACATGATATATCTTCTTCTGGTGCTCCAGTTACTTGTTACTGGTACAACAGCCAGAAAAACAATCTTAATATCCATTGGTTTGAAATATGACATTTTAGCTTTCATTTTTCATTGACAGCAAAGGTCTTGAAGAGGTAGTTTTAGTTACATCTTTACTTATGGTGAACTATACACATACACAGACATAAATATGCCAATAAGCTCTCTTAATCTTTTATTAATTACTGGATATAGTAACATATGTTAAAACCAAATGAAAATATTTGGAAAAAAATTTGCCTGGAAAGGCTCAGGCCAAAAGTGTGTCAGCAGTCATTTGAGAAATATTGCACTACTGACAAGAGTACCCGGGAATGCTTGACTTACTAATATAGACACAAATTGTTCTTCTCTAGGGTACATACAAACAGGTTAAATATTCTGATTGCCTGTCAGTATAAGTTGTGCCCTAGATTTAGCACTGATAGGTAGCTCTGTGAGAACTGATAGGGCCTGGGCATTCAGTATACATAGGTCCTGAACTCCAGAGGTTCTCACAGACTTCACTTCTCCTAAATGACCTAAGTGACAGGCACTGTGATTGATGCCTGCCAAATCTTTGCTTTCTTATTCTTGTCCGTGAGAAATAGGGTAGAATATGCTTTTGAGTATGTTTTATTTTTCTTTTTTCTTTTTTTTTTTTTTTACTTTTATATACTCATTCATTTTCTGAAATGTGTTAAAGATATAATATGCACAAGAAAAAAGGTCAGATTGCTGTGTCAGTGGGAGCCATTCTGTGCCTTGCTGTCTGATGGCATCAACAATTGAGGAGGTTTTCTTTTTCACCCAAGAAATTTATGCTCTCACTGTTCTATGTTCTGGAACTGTATGTGGTGGTACTCAACACATAGAGTTAATAACACTATAACTTTAATTAATCTTTTGGTGTATTTGCATCCGAGTAGAGGAGCACATTGAATGCAAGGAGCAAGCAATTGACTGTAGATATTGCAGGCAGTGCTACTGAAGAGAAAATGATTATTTTCTGAAAATGAAGGACTATTGCTGGTACTGAGCAGTCTGTATATATAGAAAGCTTTTAACCTTAACTCCATTCTCCCAGTGTCATCACACCAGGCATCTTGCCTCTTGATATCTATCTATGTACAAAGTACAGGAAAAAGAAAATTCAGTGAATATATACTGGCTGACTTTCCACCATTTCTGGATTTTTCCCAATAACAGAGCCTTCCCTCATTCCTTGATAGTTCTTTAAAAGCAGTTTTGACACCAGTCTTGGTTTGACTTTGAGATCAGGTTTACATACTTTGAATAAAAAATTTTTGCCATACTTATATGGCAAAAATGACCACTTTATCATACTTATATGGCACACTTATATTACTTATACTATAAGCACATTCACACTCCTTCATCCCACGTCTCCTTCTCCCAAAAAATTTTCTACCCCTTATTCAATTTCTTGACCAATGCCCACATCCTGTAACCTTGTGAGTATGGACAATATTAATAATATTTTTCAGATTTTTTACTCAAATCCCCAGTCCTTACAGATAATGAGATTTCTAGCAATGACCCTTTGAACCTCAGAGAGGAACTTCCACTCTTCTAGAATAAACTCTCTGCCTGGAAGGAATGCCTTTGAAGTTTTCAACCGGGAGGTCCTGACATAAGTCTGCAGTCTCAGCATTTATGTAAAAATGGAACAGCCCCCAGACTCCACAGCTGGAATCGTTCTTCAGTGTATTCAAGTTACAGTTTGAGTACAACTCTCAATTTAAAAATATTTTCTATTTTTATACTTGCAAACCAAAATTATTCACTGAACTGATTTCAGCCATAATTGAATGACCCCACAAGCAAAATAGCTGCTGAGAATCTTCAGAGACTTCAGAGCAGCTTTCTGCATCATTGCAGTTTCTTCACTCACAGATCTGGACTTGCAGAAACCATCTCAGGAGAGCTGATACCAAGAGGCAGGAAGTTTACTGCACACTTGCACATTCCAAATGTCCAATCCTGCAGAGTGAGGTCACTGAGTCCTGGAAAGACATCTGAGAGAATTAAACTAGTCTCATAAACTGACATCATCTGAGAGGAATTAGAGAAAGATGTACAGGAAAAATAAAGTTATTAGTATTATAGAAAAACCACATAACACAAATGAAAACAAGAATCTAAAATGCCTGCAGGCAGCTCAAATGATAGGCTGAATGATATTTTATAATTATCTATGGGATGTTTTTTGTTTAATTATGACTTCACTTCATCAAGTTGAAAGCTAGGATCAGTAGGAAAAGCAGTAGGAAGCCAGTTTTAAATGTTCAGCAGAGGAAGCTGAGAAATATTGTCAGAATCATCAGCTTAAGCCAGAAAAAATCACGTAAACTGAAGGAATTCAAAATGGGTCATGCACTTCAGGTGACCTCCATAGGACCCTGTGTATTATGTACGTACTATATGGCAAAGGCACAAGTTGGTTTCTGTTTTGTTTTTCCTTATACAGTACACTGTATTTATGAATTTAAAGTAGGAAATTGCTGAGGGCAAATACATTCACAAAATATCCATGTCATTTGATTTATCATAAGAAAGAGAAATTTAATCTCAAGTCTGAACAACACAGCCATCCTTTTTTCTGTGACTTTGTAGCCTAATACAATTAAGACCACATTATATTGGTATAGCAAATCACTTTCTTTTGTATATAGAAACAACTTTATAAAACGAAACGAATCTGAAGGCAAACAAAAGAAACATTGGGATTGTAGCTGTGTTGAAAACAGGGGAAAGCATCTATACATTATCTGGACAAATTTCCACCTCTTCTGAAATTTGTATCTTAATTCTGACAAAGAGAGACATGGATGAAATTTTTCATATACTTTCACATCAGAAGAAACAAACCATGACACAGTCCTGGATCAGTTCAGACTGAATGGTTGACACATTCAGGATTAAACCCAAACAAGGTAGACTGAATGTAGTCTATGCAATGATAGCATGCAATTCCTTTTAAAGTGCCTGCTGAGATGATCTTTGTGAAGGATATTCTCTAAATGTAATATAAATTAATATATATTTATATTCTCTAAATGAAATATAAACATTTGCAGAACTGTGTAAAGTCCATTTGCTTTAAAGATGTTCACAGAGTACAAAAGGCCTTATTTTCCACTTTCCTGATTAAATTGCATCTTAGTGTCAGCAAGGTAATACAGAACATTTATGTAGAAAGCCCTGCCAGGTAGAATGAACTTCTGGTTGAAGCCACAACCATTGAGTCTTCAGAGATCTGAAACAAATTTATAATTCTTAAGTGCAGTGTGGCATCCATCACCACAATCAGAGAAGACTGAAGCATCAATAAGTAGACTTCTAAGATAATAGACTGGGGTTAGGTTTTACCAAATAGCCATGGCAAATAAGGCTATTCTACTCCTTGGGTCTGCATGCTGCTGATAGAAGGATAAGACACGATCTAATGTTTCCAGCATGTTCTCTTATCCTTTGAAATAATGTTAGAGACAGCAATTGCAGTAACTGTTGTAGTTTCCTTGGTGAACTCTGCAGTCCGAGCTGAGAGCAGAGTGTTGCTCTGCTTGCTAAATTATATCTTGAAGAAAAGCAGATGAATCTAAAGGATTAAGTTAGTTAACAGTCACTCAGACAAGAATAAACTTAAACACTTAGATTTAGTGATGCAGAATTTTTATAAATGCTGAAAAGGTAAAAATAATTTTTTTTCTATTGGTAGTATGACTTTAGATCACAGTCTTGAGAAACTTCCTTATGAAATAGATAAATAGCAAATAATTGGGAAAAAAAGCAGTAAAAACTCATTGATAGCATTCACAGAAAATGTTATGGAAAGTGGAATGACATATTAAGCCTGAAATAGTGAAGAATAACTGCATCAGTAAATCACAAATCAAAGCTTTTTCCTTAGAATTGTGGAAAAAAAATAAGATAGCACTGACACCTCATATACAGCAATTTTTTTTAATGCTTTTGGAAGAAAAATATTCAGTGTAGGCTCATGAAGTAATGGATGAGGAAGCTCGACCAAGAATAACTAATCATATTAAAAATAAATGGACTACTATTTAACCATTCAATCTGAAGATTTGTGGGATAGTCATTTTAGAAAAACAAACTCATGTTCTTTGAGTCCTTCTCATACTATCATCTCTACATTTCTTATGCATTAAATTTTAATTTATAAGCTATAAAAATATTGTAATTCCATATGTTTTTTGGAATCCCAAGAAGAGATTTTTGATTTTATTAATATCACTATACATTATTAGTATTATGTACAAAGTATGCCTAACTCTCAAGACTGTTTATTCCAAAGTGATTTGTAATGATATATCCAAGGTGCCTCTAATTCCCTTTCATCAATATTTGCTACCTCATAAAAGAGAATAATTTCTCAACACTCCTGGTATGGGGAGAGTTTCATCCATATGAGAGACTATAGAACGTATGGGACAAGGTTAGCTAGATTAAATTTATTTCTGAGAAGTTTCTTGAAAGCCTCTTTCCCCCTTTTTGCTTTCTCTGAATGCTTCACTTCATTCCTTTTAAGGCAGCTGGACAAAGTAAGGGTAAGCTGATAAGAAAAAAAATAGTAATCTGTGTAAGAGAATGAAAAGAATGTACATGAGTTCCAAGATCTATCTACTTTTTCAAATAGCCTTTTCATCCAGACTGGTGCTGGCTAGAACAGGAGGAGGCAGTACTGCCTCATGTCTCTGAAGAATTTCACTTCGATGTTAGTAAACCATCCTGTTATATTGGCACATATTCCCCTAAATTTCTCAGTGCAGATTTAACACAGACTAGAAAAGCAATTTTTCTCATTGTGAAAGAGATATCTGATGACTAGTAAGCTGTATAATTCTTTAGAATACATTGATCATGCTGACTAGTTTTAAAATAATAGCATAAGAACTTTAGCATGCAGTGTACATGTCAGTCCCTAAATTTAAGAATCTGACTGCAAATCATAGCCTTGGGTCTATAGTGCAATAGAGGTTTAGTTTTACTGCAAATGTAATTTGCAATTTATGTATGTCAGTTCTGTATGGACAAGAGCTATGGAGAGCATATGTTTTATATAGTAAGACATAAGGCTACAGTTATCACAGCTATTGAAAATTAAAATAAATTGTCTACTCTTTATTCAAATTCATGTAAATTATTTCCAGTTAATCCAATAGTTTTGCAGTGGTTTTACTCTGACGTAAAATGGAAGAGAAAGAGGCTCCAAAAGTTAATTCTCTTGTCATCTAGGCTGGTTTTACAGAATTGGAGCTCTGTTGATTTCAACTGCATTACTTCTGGTTTACATCTATGCAATCAAGTAGAGAAACTGAGATGGAGATAGTTTTTTAAATAATATCTAAGAAGTACTGGATATAAAAACATCACATCAATTGAGGGTTCATATGCAGTCATTGAGAGAAGTTTTAGCAATGCAATATATTAATTAATCATTTCATGTTAAAAAATCCAATACCCAACTGAAAAGATATTATAATTTCTATTTGCTTGGAATAGTTATTTTTTTGCTTATTTGGGGGTTTATTAATTTGAGGCCCATTGTACAGAACCACAAAGCAAACCATTATGACATAAGGTGATTTTTAGAGTATTCTCATCATGGCAGAATTTCCCTGCAAGGCATTTGCAGGAAATCTTACTTCTGCTTTTGATGCTTAGAGAGGTTACCTAGGACAGAGGCTAGACTGTATTAAAGGAATGTAGTAGGCATTTATTCAAAAGGCCTTCAAAGGATACATTTTGCGCAGTACAAGAGTCTGGCCGAGATGGGCGACGAGTCATGAGTTTTCACACTCTTATAAGTTTGCATATTGGGGTTAATTGTTCCATTAAAGCTTCAGCTAATGAAGTCACATTCTCCTAGTTTTGCTTTTGTCTATACTTTTTGGGGCCTGAAGCTGGGATTGTGACCTTTATTCTTGGGCTAACTAAACTACGAAGAGAATTTGTTAACACTCTATATAAAATGTTGTATACTAGCACAGTACAGAATCTGAAAAATATGAAAGCTAAAACTTAAGGCATCACTGGTTCATCTTCAAACTTGAGGCTGATTTTACAATTTAAAATAGGCCCATTTATAAAAATACACTCCATTGCAGATTTTCACTCTAGTTTTCTCTTGTATAAAGTTGCCATTATTACTTCTGTTGTGATTACTATAATACTGTAGCATGAGCAGAGAAACCTACAGAAGTGGGAGTTTCCTAATTCCATTAATTTGGCTTGATTCTATTGTCTGATTTATAGAGCACTAACAACTTTCATGCCCATCTCTTTGTAAATACAGCCTCTTTCACAATTTATACTGTCTTGCAAGTGAGGAACACAAACTTACACTCCCCACTGAACTGCAAACCATTGCTGTGAATTCAATTTCTGCTCACTTAAGAATCAAGCTGTTCACTTAAAAATCTCAAAATACTATTATGAACAAAATACTATCATATCTTAGACCCAGCAGCTGAACCAATTTGTACAACTTGAGAACTATCTGATTGACAAATTTTATATCCATATTATCCAACTGCATACACACACAATTCACATCTCAAATTATATATTTTAACATATAAAACAGTACAAATAATCCAAATTTTAAAATAGCAATTGTTTTAAGTCAGAATATTGTAAAAAGGTACTTACAGCAGAACATGGTAGATATTTGTCAATATGTTTAGGTAATCAATGAGGATTCCACTAGTGTGTTTACACTGCTTGAGTGCTCCTGTGAGGTTCAGAACTGTGGAAAATCTCTGTCACTGAATTGCTCAGACATTTACCTGGATCTCTGATGGCCTCTAGTCTGTTTCTCCTGATGCCACTGTTATCTTGGACCGCGCTGTACAAATAATTTTACCTTCCTGGGCAGCCTGACAAAATTACTGCAATCATTTGCCTGAAAAAAACATTTCTAAATGTGACAAGGACATATTCTGAGGCTATAAGATATTTTTAAAATTATTTTTTAAGCAATAGTTATTTTTAACTACATTATATGTGCTATCTTAGAGATTGTTATTCTGTACTGGTTTAACACTTTCCTAATTTTCTGGCACACTCTCAAGGGTTGAAGTCTCTGGATATACCCCTCATATAAATCTTAAATGTCGTTAAAACCTCTGTAATGGTAAAAAAACCCAACAAAACCAGCAAATTCCAAAACATAACCAAAAATTTAGAAGTTTAAAAACAAAAACTGAGAGGTGGGCTGCATATCTCTAAGAGAATAATTGAAGGTCCTTAATGTTGACTGTGCAATGGAATCAACAGAAGGAAGTCTCTGCTATTTAAAAGCTGTTTCATTACCTTCAATGTAATTCTAGATAGACATTGCACCCTAGCAGCTCAGTGACTCCAGTATTTCTACCCAAGGCCATGATCTGACAAAACAGGACTGAGAAAACAAAATTTGATCACGAAAAATTTTATAGAGGTTATAATTTCCACTGGACAAGTCTGCAGAGTGTCCTTGGAAAACTCTGCTTTTTGTGCCAGCTGTAACTAAATGCACATGAACTGAGAATGAGCTGCCAGGTGGCTAGGAACATAGCTTTTACAAAAACAGAGGCTGTACTGTGCTGAAAAGTACTTGGTACTAAATGTTGTAGCAAAATATGATTATTTTGAAAATTATTATGTAATATCAGTAAAATTAATTTTAGTCAATTTAGACAAAGAGAAGAGCAACACAAAGTTGACACATAATACCAAATAAAGACATTCAACCAGAGTAACTCTTTGTACATAACTTTAGAGATGCATCATTTGCTTATTACAGTGTTACATCCCAAATAAAATGGATGCCAGCTTGTGACATTAATTTCAGCACCAAGGTAACAAAAGGAAAGCAGTAGATTCTCTGCCAGGTCCCTGACTAGTCTCATCCCAGTAAAAGAGAGTAAACTGATGCAGTTTTCAGACACTTTAGATGGAGTCACAGGAGAAGCAGGTAGCCTCTGCTAACTGCTTTCAAATTTCCTTTTCATTGAAATCAGCGAGATTATGAGTTTATTGTTCTTTAGCTTCTAGAAACTTGGAAAGATATTTTTCTCCCTGGATTCCTCGTTGCTCAGGGCAGATTGCATAGACACAGTCAGTAAAGCTCATTTTATGCATGCAACAGCCAAATATACCTTTAATGAAGACACCTCAAATCTCTAGACACAAGAACGTGTCAGCTTCAGGCACATAGCCTGACTACAGCTGAGACTCAGAAATTAGTGCCAATTTTTTTTTTTTGCAAAATTTTCACAAGCAGCTAAGTCTAACACCAAGACATGGAAACACCTCTCTGCAAGACAGTCTGGTAGTTTTTGCTATATTTTTTGAACTTTTGCTGTGATTCCTGAGAAGATTTTTATTTAGGTGGCTATTACTCCTGTATAAAAAACAGATTGTATCATTCCCTGAGGCAGGTATCTGAAGCAGGGAGCTAGAGAAACTCAGGGAAAACATATCAGGTTATTTATATTGTTATTCCCACTGAACTATGAAGCCTCTGTCTCCGTGGGTGCTGTTGTCCAAGAATGCAGGCTATTTCTGCAGCCAGCAGTTCCTTTGCTCTCTACCAGGCCAGGTTTTCAGTACTGCATCCCGAGTTACTTTGAACTCTCTGGAGAGGAAAAGACATGTTCTGCACTCACAGAGTAAAGGTTTTGCATTTGGATGCTGAAGCCCCCATACCCAGCAGAATGCAGGACCTCAGCAGCCACCCTCTCTCCTTGCAGGTGATGCTCTCCCTTATTCAGCAGGAGCCATCATGCCAGCAGAGCTCAGCAAGGACAGAAGGTAGCTGTGAACTGGCATTGGTAATGGACTTGCCAGAGATGGTAACTCAAAGCTGCCAGGCACTTCTGAGATGCTCCCACCTCTTGTCAAACTCTGCTGAAGCTAAAATCAAACCCCTGCTTTGAACACAACATGGTGCTCACTGAAGCTCTTCCTGAAAGCCATTTATATCCCCTTGATTAGCCCAGATTGAATTGCCATTTAAAGACAGCAGATTATTCAAGATTCTTGCAATTATAATGTGCTTTTTGAAGGTACCAGACATCCTCAGCAGTGAGAAAGTAAAGATCAAAAGCTGTGAAATGTTGAGCTATGATTCCAGAGATCAGCTAATAAAGGAAACTGTAAAACGCACCGGCAATAAAATTGTTAAAAGTAGTACTTGTGATGCAAGTCTGCTGCAGGTCCCTATCATATTGCCTGACCTTAATACTGAGCCTAGATATATGAGGTTTTTAAGTCCACAAGCTTCAATCCCGCCCTGAGAAGTAGGGTAAAGCTGCACCATCATAATATATTGTGTCCTGCAACACATTCCTTTACTGCCTCTTTTGATATTAAAAAGAAATAAATTCTTACTTTTCTTTATGCATCATTTCCATGCTGATTTATGGTTTATTTCAGAATAATAACTATAAGATATAGATAATTCCAACTGCACATTGTTTGTTACATAACACAAGCATTTGCTAAACATACTGTCAAACCTACCCATCTTGCAACAACATTTTTTTTAAAAAATTAAAACAGACAATAACAGTCTTGATACTGATTCAATTTGCAGCCATTTTTTACAAGATGCTTACATCCTATCATCCTGTTATTATAAAACCTTTTGAAGGAAATACCATGACCAAATATCCAGTCCCTTCACACTGTCACTTTTCAGCACATGGACAGGTTATCACACTTACAATTCATATCTTATCCTATTCCAAAAATTAACTAACTTTCAAGTGTAGAAAAGTCTCTATTTCTGCATAATAAATATGTGATAATGCTTATGAATTGTTGTATAGGAATATGTTAAATGACCTACAGCAATGTATGGAATTCCTCACAGTGGAACATGGATATTAAAAAAAAAAACAAACCCCAACTTCATATATTTGTAATAAGTGTATTGGAATAAAAGATTCATTTAACTTTTGGAAACTGCTGAGATGCCAAGTCTCTTAGCTGGAAATAACCAGCTGATAAGGATCACAGTCTAGATGTCCAGGAATGAATAAGGTCAAAGTGAACAGAAATGCTTATTTCAGAGTTAATAAGCATGCAGTTAAGAGATGTGCTCAGAAAAACAGTATTAATTATAATCTCCAACATTCCTTTATAAATTCCAATGATCTTTATCAGAAAACTAAACAATGAGACTGAGGAAAGACTGAGAATTTTTTTTATCCATTTATAGACTAGTGTGTATATATATGTGCATTCTTTTTGATTACAGAATATAATTCTTAGTGACATCAAATTTTCTTTTGAATCAAAAAAAATTAAAAGCACTAACTTCTCTGTAGTAAGTCATGAATTGTAGTTCAGGAGGTTGATGGGGAAAAACTGGTATGCCGCAAATCGATTATCTTGTCCTAAAAATATAAATAAGCTGTGAGAATAAAAAACCTGAAGCTTTCATATGAAAACTGGAAAGAGCTGTTGTTTTACTTACTTTAGGTCTATCAGGTCTGGAAACTATAAATGTTATACAACACTAAGATAATTTTACATTTTTACTATGTACAATAGTAAATTATTGCTGATAGCTATTTTCATGAGAACACATTTGTGTTGCTTGTTTTTCTATCCATTAGAAGCAGAGCAGAATCAGGCTTTTATATCAAAGTCATTGAAGCAGGAGTATTGTTAAACTGCTCATGTAAAGCTTAAAATGGGCAAAAGCTAATGCAATCAAGTGCACATTTCTACTTGACATGCAACAAATAAATATTGGCCAGAGGCTGATAGCCACAGTATCCAGGAGAAATAATACTGTCAAATGGTGATGGTGAAGCAAAGATAAGAAAAGAAATTTAGTGACCCACTGTCCACAGGGTATGTATAACTGCACTAGAATTCCAAGAAAATTTTTGGAGAGTTCTTATAATTTTGAAACTTGCTAAGCTATATCAGAAAGCTGCACAAACACAGTGTACCTCCAACTATATTGCCCCATACCACATGCTTTAACTTGTTATCCTCAGATCAAGCACTAAAAAGTGTTCAGTGTCTGAAAGCAAAACTAAATTCATACTACAGTTAAGACCTACATTTTTAAATTTTAAGTGTGATTAAACGCAGGATCAACTTCTTATGGATACAGTGTTTTCTTTCTCACTTAAGACCTTTCATACCAGATTGGCTGTACCATTCTCAAAAGATATGATTTAGATCACTCAGAAGTGATCCAAACTATGAACTACTTAACGAAATTGTGTGCAGCACAATCATAACCTGTGGACACAAGGCTTAAGAAATCATGAAGCCATTTACAAGTTATTCATGCTTAATCTGATTTTAAGTTAAGGGATAAAATCATTCATAAATGCATATGGGTAAAGAAATCATGTGAGGAATAGGTAAACTTTCTCAAATGAGAAAAAATATTAAAATAATTTTTTAATGACATTTATTTTCATGTCCTCCCCATGATGAAAATAGCATCTTCATTGATATTAATACATTTCAGGTAATGTTATTTGTTGTTTGACAGATGTTAACACAGTACAACCAGTAGGAAAAGAACCCAAATGAGCAAAGTGATCCTATTAAAGTATGTGCAGACATGCTGTGTAAACAGCTGTTTATTGTCTGCATCAAAGCAAATCCTCCTCTCTTAGCAACTAGAAGACCTTCACCACCATGTCAGATTTTTCACCAGGCAGAAATGAGCTGTATGTAAATAACAGTCTGTCACTCACAGTGATGAGGATGTCACCTTCCATGATAAGATATGTTTGGCCAGTAACTCTGGAGATAATACAGGACTTAATTTTTTCCTCCACTGGATCTGTACACTACTTTTATTAATACCTGAAGGAGGCATTAACGAGAGGATTTCATGGGCCCACCTATGGGTGGCTGGTAGGCAGGGGCAGGCTGACATCTAACTACTTCTACTACTTTTTGCTTTCAGCTAGTAAATTGAAATTAGCAGATTAATTATTTATCAATTATATATTGTAATACTGACTTTACCATCATTCTTTAACCATTTAAGACTTGGTCTACAGAGTCTGGATTAATTGTATTTAAATTAGAACACAATCTTAAGAAATTTACTGAGTCAATCATGATTGAAAAATATTGCTTTCCCAATGTTGACAAGCTTGAAATTACTTCAGTTTCAATTTTTTCTAGTGACAGATAACCAAATGTTGGCCCCATCACTATCCTGCTTTAAAAATATGTCCTATACTTTAAAATATTATATATAGGATATATTATAAAAATGTGTCCTATATATCAGAAACCTTTAATCTTCTTAGACACAAACACTTTTGATTTCCAGGGCAGAATACTTGCATGGCAAGAAGAGAGATTTATGGACCCTTAGTAGTTATTTTTCCAAAATAAAAGATAATAAATTAAATACACTGGTCTTCCTCAATTTCTCACAGTAAAGACAAGTTTTCTAGGCTCCAGATAATCCTTGTAGCTTTTTCTGAATCCATCTCAGTGTGAAAATCTATCTGTGCACTTTTCTTTGTGTGGATGCTGGACTTGGACCATGAGTTCTGGACATATCCAGGCTAACACCTTTGATGATATCAGTCTCAGTAAGAAGGTCTGCCAATTTCCACTTCACATTTCTCATCTACCAGCTGCTAGTAGTATGTCTCAGACTGGAAAAGTGGCTCCAAGTTCCATGTCTGCCTTCCATAATCCTATCAACATATGGTTTCTCATTCAGCCCTTGGTGTCATTTATCTCAGAAGAATTGTTTCTAAAATGATTCCACCAGCTTGGATGCATCTGTCTGCAAGACCACACTCTCTACACATCATTTATGATGGATGTGAGCCAGGTCAGGTATCAGAAGTTGAATTTATTTCACCTAGGTTTTCCTCTATGTTAGTGTATGGTCTACTGTCATGTTAGGCAATTTACTGATTTCCCACAGATTTGAGCTTCAAGACAGAAGGTCAAGTAGCAGTTTTATTAATGTAGTGCTGAGAAAATGGAAAGAGAAGAAACTGAAAAATAAGGAAAACAGGAATTAATTTCATAAATAATTTCAGACATAATTTCAGAAATAAAGCAAGGCAAAATGGATCAATGTTCTTGGATTCTGGTGGATTAAAAAAGTCCACTTTAATTAACTAATTCATTCTTGCTCAGATGATGACAATATTCTATGTGACCATATTCCCAGTTATGATGAATGCCCCTGCCTGAATTAGTATTTGCCATGTGTTTTACCATTAAATGTGTAAGCTCCTGAAATATCCTTATCTGATGAGTAGTAAGTCACAAGATAGGATATGGGAGTCTAATCTCCAAGAGCTGCATGTCTTAAAGGCCACAAACTTCCTGACCTAAATACTGCCTTCCTAACAAGTACACATCCTTTCTATGTACAGAGGGCAAGGTGGGCAATATTATCAGGATAAAAAGTATTTCTTATGCAATTTTTTTTTACCTAGATAATTTCCTCTGTTTCTGTTTCAGGTAGGATAATTGTACTTGGCATGAACCCACTTTCCTTGGCACATATTAATAGTTGAGTTTTCTCACTACTACAATTGCTGAAATTACCATTACTATTGTAGGTTAGAATCATAGGATTGTCAAAGTTGGAGTCACCTTTAAGGTCATCAAGTCCATCAACCCAGTGCCACCATTTTTAACCCCTAAAGCACAAAAATGCATCACCCAGTGCCAGATCCAGGCACCTCTTAAACACCTCCAGGGATGGTTAACACCTCCTTGGGCAATCTATTCCTATGCCTGATCACTCCAATAGTGACATTTATTTTCTAATATCTAATCTCAATCTCACCTGTCTCACCTTAAGGTCATTTCCTCTTGTCCCCTCACTGCAGGCAGAGTAGAAGAGACTGAACCTCACCTCACTGCAACCTCCTTTCAGGGACTTGTAGAGGGCCATGAGATCCCCCTGAGCCTCCTCTTCTGGAGACTAAACAAACCCAGCTCCCTCAGCTGCTCCTCACAGGTCATGTTCTCTAGTCCTTTCACAAGCCTTGTTGCCCTTCTCTGGACATGCTCCAGTACCTCAATATCCCTTTTGAAGTGAGTGTTCCAAAACTGAATGCAGTGTAGCCTCACTAATGCCAAGTACAAGGGGATGACCATTTCCTTGGTCCTGCTGGTTACACTGCTCTTGGTCCAGGCCAAGATGCCATTGCCCTTTTGCCCACCAAGGTCCACACGGGCTCATGTTCAGCCATCTGTCAACCAGAAACCCCAGGTTCTTCCTGTGAGCAGCTCTCAAGCCACTCCTCCCCATCCTGCAGCACTTCCTGGGTTTTTGTGACCCAAATGCAGGACTTGGTACTTTGCCTTATTGAACCTCCTGCAGTTGTCCTCAGCCCACTGATGGAGTCTGTCTGGGTCTGTCTCTAGAGCTTTCCTACCCTCAGGTTGTTAAGCGAGCTCTGAGTACATTAGGCCATTAGAGAGCTCAGCTGTAAGATCTACTTGAACAATCTCAGGCAACCTTAAGTAGGTTTATTTAGTATTTATCTGTCAACAGACAGATAAATACTGTCTGTTGAGCCCCAGAATCTTGGTGCACCCAGACTTAAACAGTTCTGCCTAAGGAAACAATGTGGTAAGAAATACCATTGCTATGGGCATTGGGACAATTTTGATGGTTGATTTTTGGGGTTTGTTTGTCTGTTTTTCGTTACTGTGAGATTCCTACATGCTTCCTATATTGAAATAGAGCACAAAACAGCTTGTGAAATGCAGCCCAAGTCATCGGGTGTTGTGGTGCGTGTTTTCGATGATTATTTATATACTTTTATATCAAAGTCTCGCTTTTATATTCAGTTGGTATGCTCCCAATTTCCCCTCCCTTCATTCCAGCACCCTCTATGTCAATCTTCCCTGGACCCAATCCTGGAAACCCTAGACCCCCTGGGCGTGTCGGGATGTCACCCTTTGCCTCTGGTATAAAACCCCCCCTCACGACTCTGCTTGGGGTCTTTCACTCCTGACCCCTTCGGCTACAATAAACTTGGGCTGGAACCTCACGGCGAAAAGACCCCTCTCTCTCCTTTGCCCAAACCTGGTCGAGCTGACCGACGCTGCATTTCAGAGCCTGCTGCTCTAAAGGTCCTACCCGCAGGCACCCCCGTTTGCCTGGGCGGCTCCCTGCACGTGTTGCGGCTCCTGGAAACCGGGCTACGGCAGCTGGGACAATCGGGATATAAACCACTCAACAATTACAGTCATTGGCACACTTGCATGATAATTCTGCAGATGACAAAAAATAATAACACCAGTCTTTCTGTAAGGTTCTTTGTGCTATCCTGGCATCAAATGGAAGTATGTTGTATGTTAACAAAGGCATCCAAAGGTCATAGTTATACAGCAAGGAGCACATTTATCAGAGGAATAAGCCCAAAATTTCAATGCAAAGAGCAGCATTGGAAAGAGCACTGGGATTGCCATCAATACATTGTCTGGTCTCTGGTGGCTTTATTATGCATTGTCTGTCTTTTACAACCTGTCTAACAAACCACTTGTCTGCCACAGTTCCTGATTAGGACAGTAACTATTCCACTGACAATGTCCTAATTAGGGCTAAAATTCATCCACTGAGACTGTATGTCTCTCTGGTGAGCCGGTCACTAAAAGAAATGTTCACATTCTATTGTTATCCACTCTTGCTCCACTCCCCCTTATTCTCACTTTCTTTCACCTAATGCATTATTTGGGGACTGTAAAACACCTATCATAACCAAGTCCTAATATAGTATAGACTTAGATTGTCAGTGAAAAGAAAAATTGTAATTAACATTAACAATAAAAATTGTCAGAAGCAGTTGTAAAACCCACAGAAGAGAATTCTCGTACAGCTTTCATGAAGGTATTTAACTGGCACAATACTCTGAAACAGTATTGCATATAATTAATGCCATCTTTTTGCACATTATCTGTTTAACCTTTAAAGTTGAAGCTGGAGTCAGTATTGCTAATACTATCTAAAATTTCCCATTGTAAAATCCTGGGATTTGGTTCCTACTTTTTGCACTTTGAGCATTGAAAGATTTCCTTTGGAGCCTCAAAAGCAGGGCTACTGAAAGCTTTCAAAAAAAGAATATCACTATTTCCAAAACTGAAGCTAGGGAAATCCAGTATTGAAACCCCTGTCACTCTCTGAAAATCATATCTTCATCACGATATAGCTGCCACTTTTCTGGCTTATGAATTTAGCATTTTCCAAGTGTGAGGTTTGCTGCTGTTCCAAGTGTCATTGTTTCTCTGCTCTCAGTGCAAAACCCAGTGGTAAAACCTTTGTCATCGCTTGTGTTTGTGGCTATCACCAAAACAACCCTTCTGATTGGCTGAAGTGAAGTAGGGATGTGCTAGGAGCCTGATGGACACTTGCAAAATCACTATTCACTCTGGTCATTCCATAATATCTGATCTTAGGCTTTTCTGCTTCAACAACAAAGAAATTGAACACAAAAAGGTGAGATAGCAATACTAAAATAACACAATAGGAACTCAAGAACAACCATGATTTCTTATGGAAATCAATGCAAAAGCCTGCATCAAATTACTGATGCTAATTACATAGTTATTATAATATGTCTTTTGGGATAACTGCCCCATTCCCTCAAGAGTACAGGGCAACCTCAAGGGACTAGGGGAAAGCTGAATTATGTTCCTTACTCCAGGGACTTAATGTATTAAGAAAGTATTATGCAAAATGCAGTAGCATATTTTGCAGCAATCCTGAGAGAAGCAGCAGATCCAGAAACAGAGGACAATTCATGTTGTAGAGGACATTGGGAAGCCAACTAGTTCAGGTGCCTCTTCAAGGTGAGATCAGCACCAAAGTAAGACCTAGGGCTTTGTCTAGCCATTTCCTGGAGACCTCTGAGAGCAGGGATCCTGGAGTTCCTTGAGTTGCCTAGTTCCTTGTCTAAACATGCTCATGATGGAGATTTTTCTGTATTTACTCTCGGAACTTCCCCTTATTTCAGTTTATAATAACTGATTCTTATTTTCCTTCTACACACTTTAAGTACTTGCCTTCTTGATATCCTCCCCATTGCTGCTGGGTTGCTCTCCTTCAGTCCCCTGAAGCCCCTCTTTGCTCCAGGCTCTACAAGTTAAGCTCTCTCAGAACCTCTGCACATGATAAGTGCTCCAGACTCCCAAACTTCCTGGTGCCCTTGGCTGAACTCCAGTTTTTCAGTGATCTTCTTGAACTGGGGACCCAAACCAGCTCCCAGGTGTGGTCTAAGTGGTGAGTAAAGGAAGGGCAAACCCTACTCAGTACTCTGGCTGTGCCCATGCAGACACAAGCCAGCATGCTGCTGGATTTCATCACTGACAGGATAACAGCACTGGAATTTAAATTCTGGCTGAAGTTAAACTTGAGAACTAGGACCAAAAGCCAGGACTTTGTCATGATAAAACACTGATCTTATACACAGGAACATGACAGAAAAATAATTTATTTTATTTTACAGCCTGCCTTTTTAGTCTTTGTTTCAGACTTCTGGTTATGTCCACCAGGCTTTGCTACTGGGTAAAATGTATTTTGTAATATGTAGCACAACTCATTTTCCTGTTTATATTTTAAGCATTTTAAACCTAAGGTGTATGTCTAAGATAAGAAAGTGTTTGGTAATTAATTTTTTTCATTAGTATGAGAACATAAAAGCTTTGAGTAAGCATCAAAAGATACATGCTTTCCCTGGAAACAAAGTCTTATTTTAGTGTTTGGCTCTATGTCAATCTGCTTGCCTTCAGACTCTAACACTCTGTCCAGCACCACTTTTCATATTTGTAGGTAGAAGCAATTTAAAAAGCATCTAATGGTTTTAAATAATTGGTAAGCATATACACAGATATTCTGGGCAAATCTATTGTTCTTTTTAAAGTCATTATAAAATTCCAAAAATATAACGAAGGCTTCTTTCAACTGTTGTAACTGTTTCTGGTTTTCATCTGTTCAATTTTCATTTAATTTATTTTTCCCTTATTGAAGTAAAAAAAGTTTATTTATTACTAAAAATACATAACATGCAAACACAAAATCTATATACGTTTGTATATATATATAAGTATCCATACTTTGTATAACTCCAAAAAGCTCCCCTGACTAAAACAAGACTTGAAGATTTGCCTCAGAAGTAGAGAAAGACTTATCAGACCACAGAGTATTTTTAATAACTATATCAGAACATGAATTCTTCTTCTTTAAGAAGTTCAGCCAACTGGCACAAGCTATGGAACTAATATTTGGATCTTTTCATAAATAATTTTTGCCTCTCAGGCCTCATATATAACAAAAAGGAGTGATCATGAAAATATTTTTACAGTAATATTTTATTGATTTATTTGATAACTAGATATTAACTAATGAAGGATGTGTAATGATGGAACTTTCTTTCACTTCCTGCCTTCCTTCCTTCCTTCCTTCCTTCCTTCCTTCCTTCCTTCCTTCTTTCCTTCCTTCCTTCCTTCCTTCCTTCCTTCCTT
>JAWWMU010000153.1:95255484-95283539 GCA_035048155.1 Cinnycerthia olivascens | reverse complement strand
TCCTTCCTTCCTTCCTTCCTTCCTTCCTTCCTTCCTTCCTTCCTTCCTTCCTTCCTTCCTTCCTTCCTTCCTTCTCTGCCTTTTTCTTTCAGTTCCCACAGTACTAAGCTTGTAGATCTGAACTTGCATTTGACTTGTTGCTGCAGGATTTAATAAAGAAGCATTAGAGATTTATATTGATGCCTCATGTTGTACAAGTCCAAATGCAAATTATTAATATTTCGAAAGTCTTATCAGAAATATATTTTTCTGACTTATTTTGTGTGTGTGACATGAAGGTTTTTAATCACTTGAGAAATCCTGGATCAGTTACCATCAAATTAAACATGTCCACGTTTAATGTCTGATTCAAAATCACAGAAGTATAGAATCATAAAATTATTTTGGTTAAAAAATTGTAGTCTTTAGATTAGAATGTGTCGTATACACTCCCTCTAAACAGGATCAGGTCTGACTGTAACTTTGATGAGCATGCTGGGTGTTTTTAAACCAAATCTCGTTAGTTGTACAGAATATCTGGATGCCTGATGGAATGTATATGTTGATTTCTGTCTATCTTTACTCTTTCACAGACCAATAAAATACCAATCAAATTCAATCTATAGACAAAGTACTTTTACAAAGGAATTTCATTCATGGTTGATATTCAGGGGGTGAGGAAGAATTAGAATAATTGAGACTATGGATCAACTCAGTGAGAGGGAAGTACCTTGAAGATGTGACCACATACACTCATGTTAAAGCTGTGTTGAAGGGTTATAACTATTTCAGAAAAGCATATAGAATAAGAATTTTCTGCACTTTTCTATCTGGTCATAATTAAGAAGAGTGCTTGTCATGGGATAGCATTGTTCAGTACAACCAATGAGGTTGCTGTGTTTTTGTAAAGACACATTCTTGAAACAAAAAAAAGTGGAGGGGGACTCACTTCACTTACGGCCTTGGACGGAGACGGTGGGCCCGGGCCGAGCGGGGTCTGGGTCGGCCCTGCTCAGCCCGGGTGGCCAGGCCTGGGCTGATCTGATCTCCCTGGCCCGGCTGAGATTTTCTTGTTCTTGGAGGGGTGATGAGAGGTCTGCTGAGCCTCTCACCGGGGAGTTTACCACGCCCCAAAGCCAGAAAAGACTCCGAGACCAAGAGCAGCTCTGAGATAAAAGAGCAGCCATGTGGCCAAGGATGGCAGCAGCCAGGACACTGCTGGGCAGCCACAGCCCCTCCCGCATAGCTCACAACGAACTCTGTCTGCTCAGCTACTTTAAACCGATTTTACTGCAAGTAAAGGGACAAAAACATCGGCTGCAGTTTTTTTCTCTCTCAGTCTCAACACCTAAGGAGGATGCAGCTGACATGCTGCTAACAGAGATCACATGGCAGCAAGGGGACACAGCAAGTTACATTCCTAACACAGAACTAAGTTCAGATTAATTTTTCAACATTGTAAGACTCTATAAAACTGTTTCAATCAATGGTAAAACTTATCCCTTGAGGTCAGTAAGAAAGAAGTTTGATTTTAAATGGAAGGATTGAAGAAAATGTTTTGACCTTAGATTTAAATTCTTTTGTAAAGCTATGGTAAAGATATATATATTTGATATATCAGACTTTGTTTATTTTCTCTGCTACATATAAAACGTATTGGGGGAAAGTGGCAATTTTTAGTGCAACTGTAGATTGGAATATTGGTAGTTGAAATAAATAGATATTACTGTGATTTGAGGAGAAACTTAAAGAGAAATGAGAAGAATGAAAAAGATAGTAAGGAGACCTCTTTGTTTCTAGAGATATATGAAAAAAACTGATGTATACTAAAATAGCTCTTTCTTAAAAATAACATCCCAATAGTTGATGTAGTCTATGAAAGCAGTTGTATAAGAGCTGCATAACAAGAGAAATGCTTTGCCACTGCGAAATAATTTTACTTTTCTGGGCGGTTATTTTTGTTTGTGACCAAGCCATAAGAAAATCTGTTTTCTTGTGGAAAAAGTCTCCATAGCACAACAAGAGAAACTCTTCTCCCCAAGCGAATTGAAGATCAGATTATTTTTAAAGGTAGCAAACTGACTAAAGGTCCTGAGCTTTATCTTTGTATTGTTAGTAAAAAAAAAAAAAAGGTTGTCTGGAATTTTGTTCTGATTATCTCATTATTATTATTTTCCTCCTTTAACTCTGTTAATATAGTTTTCTCTGTATGTTTTCAAGTTTGAATATGCTTTGTTTTCTTCCCTTTTAATCCTATCTCACAACAAAAAATAAACCCCCAACAGTGGTGGTCACATCACTCCACTGGGGGGGAAATGCAAAGCCTTTTGAGGAAAATGCTACTATTACTCCAAAATGTAGGGATCTAACCCCTCTATCTGGCTCAAGTAAACCTTGATCAAAGATACACCTTTTATCCAGACCTTTAATATGCCTCCTTAAAACAATATCAGATATCCTAGTCTTTATTTTAAATAGGCAAGTTCAAGAGACTGTTTGTCTTTAGAAATAAGAATCTAAGCAGTTAGATGACCCATATGAAAACCATGCTTCTCAGTTTCTTTTTGGTAATATATTTCACCAGAGTTACTTCAGATAAGGAATTAAGCCATTGAGGTGTGGATTCTAGCAGAAGAGAAGGGAAACTTCAGTCTTCTTGGTTGTAGAGTTCTGCATAATCAGCAAGCAAGAAGTAAAGAGCATAATACTATCCTGGGTACCCCATACTCAAATTAACCTATTTGGTTGTCAATTAGCTTTCTGCTTCCTGTGCATGTTTTTTTCTTGCTGGCATAGATGCAAAATAGCTTGTTTGCAAAGAAATCATTGTCAAAAACAAAGTGTTTTTGCTGCTATCACCATTAACATATTGTGACCTGAATACTAGACAGAGGTAAAGTGACCCAGGAAGCCAACTGGAAGCCAAAGTTTCAAGCACAAACTACTGTCTTTTAAGCTCTCAATATTTTACTATCTCCTTCTAAGCTGTGCTCCTACAAATGAGGTTTCCAGTGCTTAGCAGTTTTAATCAGGGATCAGACAGCCTAGCCCAAGCAAGGGCTGCCTTGCTCAGAGATCCTGAGCAAGTGGAAGCTGAAACTGTACACAGCTTCTGAGTAGCTATTATTGCTATTTACTTTTATGTTTAAAATAGTTTATATGTTTTTTTTTAGTTTATTTTTCTTTCTCCTTCCTTTCTGGACACATTTATTACAAATCAGGTTTTAATCTACTAGGATCTTGTAAGTTTCTGTTCTACAGCTGGAACCTTCCACTCGTATATTCCTTAGCATACTATAACAAAGCAGAAAAACCTTGCCAAAGGAAGCTTTTCAGACTTGCAGGACATTCTCCTGAATTTGAGGATGGTGAGAATGGAAGACTACATTCCTAATACAGCAATCTATTTTGAGGTTTCCTGAGGGTGACTGTCACTTTTTAGCACGGCCTCAAGCGAAGAACCAATGACCTACAGCACATGGCAGGGGAAGGGATTGATTATATTATGTGGATCCTTTACAAACTCTCCAAGACAGCAGTGTTTTGAGAAACAGGATCTATAAATCTACTAAATCGTTCTCTTTTCCCCAGTACTGACCACATATTAGGTCTCAGGAGGATTATATTTCTGTAGCTACTCTGATCCAGCAAGAAGCAATAGGGGAGCTTTTTCCCAAACACCCTCCATCACCAGTCCACTGACCTGCTTGGGATAAATTGTTTCTGTACCTCCTGTGCATGAAAAAAACAGAATCACTGATCCTAACTTTTGAAGTCTAGGGCATATTCTGCTGAGCAGAACCTACAACCATCCCAAATTTATGCTTGAGAAAGAATTTAAAATGCAATTTACTACAAAGACTTCCAACAAAAAGCAAGGGGTGGTACAAGAATAATGTAATCATGGGAAAAAAATAAAAATGTGTGTATATTTATTTCCTTCTTTTTGGAAACTGGGTGAATTGCACTGTCACATAACTGTTGTCTTCCTCTTTCTGCTGGTCTCTTAAGAGAAACAAAAAGAGCAACTTCACTGGATGCTTAACCCTTTAATGAAGTCTATGTTATTCTATTCGTGGGAGAAGATTTTCGATGCAACTTTCAATTTTCTGCCTTTTCACTGATAAGATCTTTTTGAGTCACATATCAGGTAGGAAACAACAGCCTCTTCTGCCAGCCAGGCTTCTGCTCTTCTATTGTGACAATATAGTAAGAAAGAATCAAAGTTGCTAACGCTTAAGTAATAAGAACTACTCAAGATTTATTAAAACCCCTGAAAAATATCCAGAAACTTTCAAGTGAAAAAGAGAGGGTTTTTATAAAGAAAAGATAACACAAAAGAGTGTTTTTGTGAAGAATGGATAAATGGATAAAATGTGCAAAATTGAAGTGATCTATCCTACACCATTTTGTGACAGAAACTATAAAATTAGCCATTCACTTCCTGATTTATACAAAATAATAGATGTGCTTGACAATCATACAGAGTCCCAGGCTTATAAACTGTCATGGAGCTGCACCTCCAGGAAAAGGATCTTTAAAGGTATCTCAGTTACTTTTAGTAGAAAATTATTGGCATGGCAGAAAGCAAATAAACTATTAATCATTCTCAAGGTCCTGACATAAACGCTGAATGAATTCTTAAAATCACAGCAAAATACATGCATGAAATCAGGGTCTTAATTCTTTAATGGTACATTGCTTTTAAATTCAGGTGATCTCTTTGCTTCCATTAATATATATTCCCTGGTGTACTCTCTGATACATCCTGGTCAAACTCCTCTTTTCCACTTTTGTGTATGCAACACATGACTTTGATTTATCTCAGTCATAAATTTAGAAAGCAAACAGTAAAATTATTGGTTCAGGAACACTTCTAAAAAAGTTTAACACAGAGTGCTGTTTTATTGGCTTAGAAAATATATGAGACACCAACAAAGTCATTTTTCCAGGAACCATGCCACCTCATCAGGATCACTGATAATTAGATTTTTAGTTATCAGAATGAAGAAATTTGGTTGCTAATTACTACTCAACTGCAGTACCATGGCCCGTACATGCCTAGAATTTTCTGTTCCTCCACTGCAATAAACACACAGCTGTCTGCTTCAAAATTCACTAGTAGCTATAAAATAATGATACAAAGATCAAAAGTTTTTCATTCTATACTAAAATATAAAAACACCCAATTCTATTATAAGACCATAAAAAGGAAACAAATGTATTTCAAGTATTGAAAACCTCACAGTAGGCATGAAGAATGCAATCACACTTGACACATTTCTTCTGTGAACAATGAAGCATGCAGTCATAACCAAACTGCTATGTCTGCATCCTAGCAAATACATTGACTTTTACTATGGACCAGATTGCATCTTTGCCACATACCCCGTGTCAGAATGAGCAAGCTGAGAAGTGCTTTGATGGTTGCATATGTTGTTATCATGCAGCCCCAACGAACAGCAGTTTCACAAGAATGAACTCTCGGTCTATTTAAATATATGTGCTACAGTGCAACCTCTTTCTAGTTCAGCATATGTCCTATATTGGGCTTTATATCTCACCATGATAGTTAAATCCTGTATTTTTTTCACTGCAGAGCTTCTTCTATGGAAAGAAATGTACCTATGAGAGCTAGAGATAGCACTATATCTAAAGGAAATATCATATTACTTCTGAGGCAGCATAAAGCTTTAACTTATTTCTTGGCTTGCTCCTGTCAAGCAGAGATTCAAATAAAGTCTTTGATCAGTGAGAGACCATAAGCAACAGCCAGAAAAGTAGATGTGATTAACAGTTGACATCACTGTTGCTGATCCACAAGACATTAAGTGCTCACCGACAGAATGGTGGAAATAAGGCTGACGGTGTCTCACATAGTGAACAATATTGTCAGCCCTGCAGTGCAAGGCTAAGAACGAACTATTCTCAACTGTCACCATCTAAAATCTAGGCAGGCCAGCTAGCTAATAACAGCTGGAAACAGGGAAACAAAACAAAATCAGATAAATGAACAAAGACTTCTCAATACTTTTTTGCATACCAGCTTGTGTACCAAGTTAACAAATTTTTTGGGCTATGATACTTCCAAAATTTATGGGCAATAAAACAGCAATATTGAGTGAAGAATCTCTTCAGATACAGCATAACTGGTACTCATTTCTTTTTACCATGACCATATGTATTCTTTATATATACATAGTAGCTGTTTGAAAATGTTAATCTACATTGTTGCTATATTTCAATGTTATGGATTCATTCTCTCTAAGGATTATTTGCTGAACATTCTTGAATCTCAGTATTGGTGTTTGGTTTTTTTTTTTGTTGTTGTTTTTTTTTTTTTGCAAAAGGGGCCATTGTTTATGTAACACTCATGCCATTACATAAAAGTGCACCACTGCCCCACAGCTGACCTTTCCTGAAATAACAAATTCTAGGAAGAGAGTTGAGGTTCAGCATGTTCCTCAGATCTAACTCCACCTGCCCATATTGACCTTAAGGGCAAATTGAATTACCTGAATTCAGATTTCTTTCAAAACCAATTTGCTCTAACAGTAGGCACATCCTCTTAGGAAGCTTCTGAACAATTTTTTTTTTTTTTTTTGCCAGAAATCATATACAAGGAAGCACCAGGGAACATATGTAAGAGATAGAAAGACGAGCTGTAGTGAACAAAGTCTTTTTTCTATTTTATAAAATCACTCTTGGTTTCAAGGACAGTAATGGGATTATATCTCAAATACATATATGCTCATATTAAACATGTATATATAGTAATCTGGGATTGTCTAAGACTTTAAGAAATGGTTTCAACAAATATAGTTTGTGTGTGTAAATTTGAAATTTTCTCCTCTTATGTGTCTGCACTGGTAAACCTCAGATTGCGTATACAGAGGCATCTTGGCTATATTCTTCAAACTAATTTCCAAAAATGTTTTCTCCATCTGTTCATTACTAGTAAAAGCTATCAGTCTATCATAATTTTCCATTAAAGGAAAAGTAATATCACATTAGTTATTGTCATTTTGGGATGCATAAATCCAGTAAGAATCTTTCAGTCTTTAGGCAAAAGTGATATAATTCATAGTGCTTAAAAATGTACAGGTTTAAGTGCTTAAAAATGTGTTTTGTTTAAGAGGTGCTATCTTCCTATTACTTGAACGTCTAAGACATATTTCAAATCAGCATAATATTTTGCTGAACTTTACTTTTGCATCACATCTAGTGGCAACTAGCAATCTTGTCTCTCCTTTCTTTTATTTGTTATTTCATCACCTTAAATACTTATCACTGTCTTTTCTTTAATCTTGATTACTGTTTTCCTTTTTCTAGTCACACTTTATAAATTTTGGTTATTACTTCTGTTTGATTTTAATGAGAAGGCAAAGGACTGCCAATATTAATTTCCACTCTCAATAATTCTAGTACTTGTCTCATTCATACTGTAATTATTTTTTGTAAGACTTATGACAGCTGCTACTATTTTGAGATAACAGTAAATCAGTTTCTGCACATTTTTGATTTGAGAAAGAGGTTGAGCATGACAAGCATCACCCAGAGTCAGTTTTTCTGAGCACAGTTGCCAATATAAGCACTTGAAACACAAAACTTGCAAATAGAAAGATTCAGAAAAGGTGACCAACCCTCCTAGCATTACCAATTGAGGAATTTCCAGTTCCCAGCCCCAAGGACAATCTGTGGACAGATATTGCCTACTGCAAATGAAAGTTTCCCTATACTGGCTAAAGCAACCTGAGTATGAACAGGCAGGAGCATTCAGATCCTGGAGCTCCTCACATTGTAAATAAACCACGGTGTAATACTGAAGATTAAAAAGTAGGTCAGACTTAATAAATGCATTTTTAAGTAATCCTCACTTCAGATCCTGATATGAAATGGATGAAGTCTGTGGTCTATTCAGTAACTAGAGATTCATCCTATTGGCTTTTATTATGCTAAAATTCTTGTGCACACAGAAATGGCTTATGCATATTTGCATCAGAAATAAAATTAAAGAAGCTGCAAAATTAAACCCTCAATTCTAAATAAAAAAACTGCACAACAAAGATTGGAGGGGGGGTAAATGTAGTAAGAATAGTCACTTTTACCTAGCAGATATTATATGTGGAAAAATCATTACCTTGCCTAGGTACAGTGGAAATATCTAAACTACTCCTTTCTGCCTTTCCTTCCTCAACTGCAAATAAAACACAATTCTTATTACATGCAAAACAATATATTTCATTCACTATTAACAGAATATTTTTATGGGTAGTATTTTATGACTGAAATATAATGTATAATCAGCTGCTCCACAGGTCTTGCTTTGTGCTAGAAAGGACTATAAATTTTTAGCAGTTCTCAGCACTGAATCTGCCTCTGGATGTTGACACTGGAGCTGCTCCACCTTTTCTTCTTACTCCAGATATGAAGCCAAAACATCCTGCTGTTAGTGCCAGATATAAAAGAAGCAAAGGCAGTAGAAGGATGGCAGCACACTCTTACTTGGAAAAGCAACAGTATCAAAACATGATTGTGTTCCACATGGCAAAAATATGATCTCATGAGTCTCCACTGCTCTTTCATTTGCCTGTATTTACAAAGTCGGTGCTCAAGGTATTTTTATACTTAAATACAAGTCCTTGACTCTCTGTGGACCTCCCAGGTAGTTCATGTGGGTGTTCTACATAATACTTAGTGCCTTGCTTTTACAAGCAAACAGACACGGCTTCTAAAGATGCCTGTAACCTGTGAAACCAGTCATGCCATTAAGGAAATTCATAGCAATAGCAACCAGAGGAAAAAAAATAGTCTGGTTGTCTGTCTATTACTGACAGCACATCAGAATCTTGGGGTGCTTCAGGAGGCACAGGAGGGCTGATACTCCCTAACAAGTAGAAGAGATCCCTCAGACATCACACTCAACCGAGACATGCACATTGCGCCCACCTTTGCTAAGCTCCTTTCTTATTCTCCTTATTTCCTTCACCTTCATACTGATACATCTCTGCATGTATATATACACACACACATATGTATATACATAAGCAAATTCCATTGCACTAAGAGTGCTGGAATTCAATTTTTTGTATGCTTAAATTGTTAGAACATCACCTCAGTTTTTCAGGTTACTTGCACCCTCTCCAGCAGTTCTTTGGCACATATGGTGAGTTAAGCACAGCCCAAGGACGATGCTTAGCAGGGATATGCAGATTACTGCTATTGTGGAAGGTAAAAATAGGATGGACTATAGTAATAAAACAATTATTATTAGGGCCAGAGAATAAGTCCAAGTATCATTTGGTTTACTAGTAAATAAGTCATATTTGGGCCTCAGAAGTAGTGCAATCAATGAGAACTTCAGGAAGAAGACTCTTGAATAAGCATTTTTCATTTTTACAGATGCTGTGAGTATGAACCTCTTCCCTATTTCATTACTGCTTTGCTGGAGCTCTAGTCAAGTCTCTATTCATGTCACCAGAACTCTCAACACAGTTGAAAAATGATCAACCAAGCATCTATTCCCTCACAGCATTAAATATTTGAAGATCTAGAAACACTTTTTTTCATACTTACAGTATTATTCTATTGAAATTAATGGGATTTGGGGGGCATTGTATGTATGTAATCAATCCAGAAATCATAAACAGCTCATCCATTTCCATTGACTTTGAGGGTACTGCAGCAGCTCTCAATTAAGACTCAGTTCCTTGAAGGACATTTTTAAAATGCTCTTTATAACCTACACATAAATTTAGATTTCCTAAACCCTGATAAGTTGATGCCCAGGTTTTCTCAATAAGCAATCATACATTTAGGATTTCCAAAGCATTCCCTGTGTTTTATGAACATGAGTTCAAGAATTATTAGAATAACTACCCTTTACATATGGACAGCTGAATAGGCCCCAGAATAAACTCTTTCCATAGAGAAAAGGGATTGAAACAGATCAGACATTAAAGCATCCATACACAAGAGCCAGTGGGTAAAACATTTCCCATGTTGAAGCTTGAAGTGATGATCAACAGTTTGCAATATTTCATGACTTTTAAGCTTCCATAGTTCCATTTGAGAGGGAAGCAACTCACAGTCACAATTTTCACAAAGAAGCCAATGTTGAGGTGAAGATGATTTTATTCTGTCCCTTTTTTGTTTAGTTTGAAAGGGTGGGGACCCTGGGAGAGGATCGGATGACCCACTGTGGTTTTTATACCACAGCAACATGCACAGAAAATACAGGATTCTCTGAGTGTAGTCCTGAGCAGACCTTGCCCTTTTTGCTGTCATCCTGATGTGGTAGAATGTCCTTGCTGCAGAGAACCCAGCAGGGGCCAAGGGCAGAGGCAGCTCTGATTCTGCAGGTCGCTGCAGGGTGAAGAGTCATGCTGAGCTCAGAGACCATGACTGTCACTCAAGGAATCATTAGCAATGAAAAGAGGCGGTGAAGCTTGTTGTGTTGTCATCACACTGTAAGAAGGTTGGCTGCAGCCCAAATTAACTTGCTTAGGGAGTGTGAATCAAAATGACATGCAATCTGAATGTTAATGAAAATTTTCTTTTACTTTAGACTTTAGATTCCATCCAGAAACCTGTCATGTGGAAGACATCATCTATCTCCTTTCCCCTTGCTCTCTTCTTAGGATATTTATTCGCAAATATAAATAAAAAAAAAGGAACAATTTGTTTCTCTTAAACCCTGCGCTGCTTGGATCTCAGTTTCCAGAGCACTATATTGTTTCCAGAAATTTCCCCGTGTTGTAGCAGATAAAAAAGGAAAGCAATAGAGAAAACGCCCTGCTGTTCAGGCAAGAGAATTGCAAAGGTTTCACGGGCAAATAAACATCATACCTCTCTCTAAGTGTTGTTTTACAGTAGTGCAGCTGCACTGTCACAGAGAAGATTCCCATTTATGTTACCAGAGGACTGGACTATTCAGATGTTATTTGTGATATTCACCCACGTGTGACCATCAGTGAAAATCACATGTTTTTCCAGCCCAGACAATAGAGCAACTCCAGTGTGAAACTAGTCTACAGAGATGGAAATAAAAGGGAAGCCTTTAATGTAGACACAATCATCCATTTCATGACTAATGTGCAGTCATATGCCTCACCACTTGGCAAGGAGCATAGTTAATTTTAATCAGTATCATTTTTTCTAACAGCTATTGGAGGCTCTGGGACTGCTAAATTCAGAGGTCCTCTTCTGTCCCTCATGCACTTAAAAGGCAGTTCAAAATTGAATTTCCTGTCACATGATGTCCACCATGAACTTGTGGTTTTCATGCTACATTTCAAGGAAGCTTCTGTATATGTTACAAAGCAAATAATATGTTATCAATAACCAAAAAAACCCAACCCCTTTCTTTTCAAAGTCAAAAGAAAACCAAAAAAGCTTGAGAGATTTGAGATCATAAAATGGTGAGCACTACTGGTCTAAATTATAATTTAGTCAGTAAACTATCCAAATCCCTATTTTAAATCAACAAAGAAACAAATTCTTTCTTAAAAAAGAACATGAATGCCTGAATCTAACAAAAATAGTCTTAGCAAATTCAAACAATTCTTCAACACAGAAACGTGAACACAGTGTGATCACTGAGAGACAATTCAACGTTTGTTAAAGAATTAGGATAAACTGTGTTTTAGAATCATACTATTAATCCAAAAGGATTCAGATTTTAATAAATATCAACACAAGAAGTCTTGGTAAACTTTGAACATTCTGTATTTGGGCTTTTTTCAAGTTACATATTTACCCTTTCAAAGAGTTGGTGGAAACATTTTTTTTTTCTGCATTTGAGACAGTAGCACACTCAAGAACTAATGCAAAACAGAGTGAAGTCAATCAGGAGTGTTCCAGTTTGGAAAGGATGGCTGTAGTTGCTTAAAGTTGAGTTTCTGATTCAGTATTATGTTTAGTCAGAGTGTACACTGTTGTATTTTGAAATATTGAACCAAGAACTTGGATTGGAATACAAAAGGATTAGTTAGGTCACTAAACAAAGCTTCAAACATTTTAGTTCAAAAATTTAAAGCCATGAAGTGCTGAGAGACTCCAACATTTTCATAGGCAAGTTTTCATAGTCTTCACAGCCTTCATAGCTGTCTATGCATGTCTGGGCTGACAGACATGCACAGCTGTACATCACTTTTTATATGGGAAAAATCAGACTTTCTCTGAGCAAACTCAACCTTTAAAAAAGCAAGAATAGACTAAAGAGAAAAAGGCACCACATGGACATCAGCAATGAACTGAGTTTGCAGATCTTTGAGGACAGAGTATAATTCTGGAGAATAAAATTTCACTCTTCTGCATTCCTGTTTTTTTACTTAGCAATAAACAACTTTAACCACTTTCCTCCCTCCATTGTGACATCTGCCCATCCCAGTGCACTTCTTTGTAAGAACACATTATAAACCAGAAAAGTGAAATGACCCAAATAAAATACAAAGACTTTGGGGAGCTCTTTCGTAGCTGACATCATTCACTGAGGCTGTCTCCAGGACAATGCATGATAGATCCATCAGCATAGCAAAAAGCAGCAGAAACTGCTGTTTGGTAGGACAAACTACTTTCTTGTTGTCCTATAACTCATAATTTATTTCTTTTTTACTGTTAAAATATGGTCACTAAATCTTACTTGGGCTCTATTGCCAAGCTATTACAGCTAATCTGTGCCTCTGATACCTCCTGCATGGGGAAGGGAAAGAGTTGTCTCTCTACACCTAAGGGCAAACACAGTTGAAAGCTTCATGTACAGTTCAGCCTTTTTTGCAGTTCTTGTGCAATGTCTAGATGTAATGCTATGAAGCTTAGATGTGATGATCAGATAAATTTGAAAGTGTGCCAAATTAAGAAGCAATGTATGAGGAACTGTGACTCAGGCTTGCTTGCAGTCACTTAGGTCTAATTACAGCCACGTTACTGATGTAAAAGGTAGTCTCATTATAATTTACATGCTTAGGAGCCGGAAGGAGATGTAACATAAAAGAGATTGGTTACTTTATTTCCATTTCTCTATATCTCCTCAGCATGTCATTTAGACTAAGACTCCTCAACACATGGGTAGAGATGAAGTAAGGGAGACAGAAGTGAAGAAAATCTAATTTATATCCCTTTAAAAGCTGTTTCTAAAGCAGGATCACTGTATTTAATAGATATATAAAGACTGTGTAGAGAAAATGCTACTGTAAAGTTAAATAATTTGTGATGAATGTTGGCAGCTTGAATAATTTTAAAGTTAAGAAATAGCAAATTTGTTTTCAAATAGGTAACTTATTTACTCACTTGTACAACTCAACTGAGCAGAGAAGAGAGGGAGAGAGGGATCCTGTGGAAAAAACGGTATACAAACCCACAGAGAAATTTAATGTATTCAAGATGGTCAAAAGCTAGAGACATATCCTAATCTTCATATGCTTGATTATGGAAGGTGAGGAAACAAGGTATTTTTGTGTTTATACATGAATTTCCTTTTTTTTTTTTTTTTTTTTTTTAAGTGCTAAGAGGAAATCCTGATTGTGTCAAACCTCATCCTGTCCCTGGCATACATTGCTGATATCCTTCTATCCTGAACTTTTAGCACTGCAAGACAGCTGTGACAGAAGTCTTATTCTAGCACATTGCCCTGCAAACGAGGTTGCTATTTAAGCGAGAACTAAGCATGACCAGCTCTCTGTCCTCTGCTTCTCCACTTGCTCTGTACAGGTAAGGTAATTTCCATTGCCATACAAAGCTGAAAAAACCCTACACAGGCTGAGATGTCCATGTATGCCCAAAAAAGGAGGTAAATCAAAAAATAAAAGTAACTGTTGCCTCTCCTTCCCTTTCCTCACCTCTGAAAGACCATCATCCCTTTGTGTTGCCTTAACCAGAAAACTGGAATAAACCTTTATGGAGAGAAGTCATTTGCAGGGCATGGAATAGCCCAAAATTTCCTATGCCATTTGGTACCTTCCAAGGCTGCATCTGTACCAGAAATAAAATGGGATACATATTATTCTACTGTCCTGTCACAGCACAGCTTACATCTCCAGGCTAAGCTATGCCTTCTCCAGGAAGAGCACTTTACACTGCCTGTTGAGAAAAAATCTCTCACCAAAACCTACGTCTAAGTTTGCTTTGGAAGGATGATAATTGTCACAAGGCAAAACTTTGTGAGGAGACATCCCTGCTGAAACACAAACAACAAACAAGGGTCAATCTTACCGCTCATTTGCTTGTTTCATTATTACTTAGGACTTGGATTTAATAAAAGTGTGACTGAAGAAGGAAGAAAAATTGTCTGCTCTTCTCCCTTCTGCCATCTCTCAGCAAATCCTGGCAACTTTCAATAGCCTGCTGTTGCTGCTCCTACTGCTCTGGCAGTAATACAGCTCCAGCCTCTGGATGTTCCTATATTTAGCCATTATTTCTGCCATTGCCAAAGCATGCCAAGGAGTGCAAACTAAAGTAATGATTATAGAAAGCTCAGCAGTAGCTCACTAAATAATCACAGCATTAAAAACTCATCTCCCTACTTCTTGTTAAGCCTAAGGGGATTTCTTTTGGCAGCAAAACCTTGCACCTGTAAGACTTTAAATGGAAAGGTAGCAAGAATCATTTATGAAGTAGAACAGTAGGCAAGTTATAAAAACAACTTTTATTTGTGTAGTCTACACCCATCTTTGCCATGTAATAGACAGATCCTAGACCTATGACAGCTGTCAAAGCATCTTAAAACAGAGCAATGCAGTAGATCTATGAACCAATATCAGTGTATTAGCCAGCACCCTGCTGCTGCAAGTGCCGCTCTCAGGAAAAGTAGATAATATGTCAAATTTTTTGCTTTTAGTTTTCTCCTTGAGGAAATCAGTAGGCAGAAGTACAAAGATTTGACTACCCAGAACTATTGCAGGATATTTTAAGTTGCATATGCTTTTTGCAAGTTCACCACATCTTTTGGAAATCATATACCACGCAGTGATCACTGCTGCAATCTCAAACCCACACTCTTCATGCACAATGATTACAAATATGCCTATACAACATTATTTCATGGTCCTTGCAGAGTCAGTGCACGAGGGAATAGGGATCACATACCACATGGCCTCATTTTGTGCCGCCTCAGGTTTCAGTGCATGAACTTCAGTCAGAGGAAGCTTAAGGCCAGTTTACATAGGAAGGATATGACTCAGTTGCCCATAATTACCAGTTTTTATGTCAGTGCTGAGACTGACTTGTCTGCAAAAACTGCTGATGCAGACTACTACAGCACAGGCAAATTTTACATTTGCAGGAAAAACCCAGGGTGGAGCTCTTTAGAGTCTCTGTTTTGCCTGCTGTTTCTGCAGGCACAGTTGTGAGCTATAATATTCAGACCTGAGCAGGCATATTCAGAAACAAGAGTGAAGTCCAAAACACGATTTGTTTAAAAGCAGTTCTACAAAATCTCCCAGAACTTAATAAAAGCTCACTGAGACACCCTGACAATTTTAGACTGCTTTTTGCAAAGGTTTAAGTGAGTACTAAGGGTACCCTGGAGGAGGTTGAATATCTGCACATGCTATCTTAACTGCTTCTTTTTGAAAACACAATATCTTTGAGGCACTTGTAAGTGTTAATAATATTCCCAATCTCACTCGAAAGAGGCACCATTTATTTTTGAGTATACCCTCTTGATACATTATTACAAAATTATTTAGATCTGCTATCAGTGCACTTAATTCAATCTTTGATGGTGAAAATTTAGCCACTTTTCAGATTCAAAATTTAAAAAACTAAGGAAGAAAAAAGATTTTTTTAAAAGACATTTAAAATTATGACATTTAAAGACATTATGACTGATCATATGATATATTTAATGGTAAGCCTTTTCTCTCTAGTGATAGTTTCCCTAATAAACATCACTTTTCTACTTTAAATTTCCTTTTCTTACTTGGTAGGAGTCCTTCACTCAAAATATTGATAAAAAATAAGTGAAAATGCCTCAGCTTTTCTTCTGCAAAGCTAATTTGGTGCTGCAAAATTTATTTAATTGTATCAGAAAATACAAGAACCACTGCTTCTTTGATATCTAGAATCAAAGAAATATTATAACTAGATGTTTTCAGAGTCAAAATACACACACATCCACCTCTGCCAACTCATTGTTGATTGTGTGTCGATGTGACAGACAAAAAATTATATCTTTTGCAACTTTTTAAACTTCTAAATTTCTATATTGTTAGAGATTGCCTTCTTCCTTCTTTACTTAGTTCCAAATGTGCTTGTCAGCCTGATTTATATAAGAGTGTCAGATATCTGATGTCTTTAAATGTCTTTGCTCTGGGTTTTTGGGAGAAGAGACCTTCTGAGTGCTAGAGTAAAAGAGGTGTTTGGAGATGCTGTCAGAACTAGGAGCCATTAAATAATTAACATTGAGCAATTAATTATTTGAAGGTTTTAAAAGATTGACTTAAGGTTTCTGAATATAATTCTACCTGAAAGGCTGGGAAAAATGAGCATTTACATCCTTCTGCAATGATAGAAGCTCCAGTGAGGCAGCAGCTACTGTCAAAAGAAGCACTTTGGAATTCTGCAGGACATCACAGAAGATGCCAACAGGCAGGATAAGTATGGAAGAACAAAATCTTACATTGGTTGAATGGAGGGACAAGAAAAACTCACAGGAGGCAAATTAACATCCATGCTTACATTCATCTTCATCACCAGCCATAAGTTGGACAAATCTTTTTCTTAGTTGAACAGGTAAGTGTACATAAGTAACCAAATTCTTGGGCTGTGTCTGTAAATGTGTCTAGTGGCTGTGTTCCTCTCCTGTACTCTCATTGTGCAACCCTTCTCCCGAGTAAAGAAGGTTAAGGCATATTTTTATTGCCTTTGCCAATTTTCAAGTCAAATATAGATAAAAAGTTTTAACTTTTTTCTTTGTTTTTTTTTTTTTTTTCTGATATTTCCCAAATTGAGGGGAAGTATCATTGATAGTTGTGAGTGTGTAGAATTTTGGTGGTTGTTGCTGTTGGTTTGGCTTTTGTATCTTGCAATTTCTATTGGAAATTTCCACTTAAATGCAAGCTACTTTAAAAATAGTAACCAGACACAATTTTTGTTGCAAGTTGTACTTCTTTGACTTCAGTTTTGAAACCATGCAGGTTAACTTTGATCATGTTAGTAGCCTCTCTTAAATCCATCATATAAGTCTGTCCAAATGCAAATTTAATTCACTGTCTCTGAAAACCAAACCAGACAAGCAAACAATAAAAAATGATCATGCCTTGTAAAAGAAAGTCATAAAGCATAACAACTAGAAATGTTAACAGAGGAGAAAGGGAGAGAACTGCTCTGAGAATCTATTCTCCTTGACAAGTGGTATTTATTTAAACAGTCTTCTGCTTCATTCTCCTGATTATTACACAAATATTTCATGCTCTGGTTGTTTTACAAGTGCATTAGCTCTTAGGATAAGTATAGTACTTTTATTAGTGTTCTATGAGACTGTTATGCAAAAACCCACCTGGGAGGTTTAAATTTTATATCCTCAGCTCTGCTAATTGTTCTCTAAGGGATTAATTAGAGTAACTTTTTAGCTTTCCAAAAAGTCTGTATTCACACTTAACACTAAGTTAAGAAAGAGCTTGCACAGTGATCACAGAAAAATTCCATTTGTTTCTTATTGTAGCTAAATCTTCTGATAAGGGCTCACAGTAGTTACAGTAAAAATAAATGTACATAGAAACATAAGAGTTTTAGAAAAACATATTCACATTTCCATTTGGTTTTGTCCCCTGAGTTCTCTGGGCAAAGATAACTATTTATAAATAATATAAGGAAGAAGTTGAATGCACTTAGAAGTCATTCATGTTTGTGACATGTTCTGGTTATTCAATTAGTTTACAAAAGTATAAAAAGGTATATCTAGCAAAGTTATCTCTTGTTAGTGTCTTTCCCTGGATGTCCATTTGTACTGTGCTTTTAAGACTATCACAGAATAGGCCAGATTAAAAAATAATCTCTTATCTTTATTCACATGAATGAACCTGTTAGCTAAATTTCAGAAATAATTCGTTGAGATCCAAGTGTTATGTCTGTATTGGACATTGAAACATCTAATTCATAGTCTGATATTCATACATAAAACTATTCGAGACATTAATATAGACTCCCAGCTCAGAGTCAATCTTTCCAGAGAAGTTTCCTGAAGACACCACCTTTAAAAAAATTGTTGACCACTATACTCCTTTAAAACATTATGACAATTTAAAGAGGGAAAGATGATATTAACCAAGAAAAAAAGATGAGATGTTAGCATTCAGATACCAACAGTAAAACTCTCTGCTGGAAATGGAAATGAGCCTGTGCTAATTGCTATTCTGTGTCCAGCATTAGTTTGGGACTGTGCAAGTCAGCCTGGTCCAGGACCAAGCTTGGGACCATTTGAATAATCAAGTAACAAAATTCTTGAGTTAAATTTTATTATTATGAAATACCCTCCAATTTTTTATTATTATGAAATACCCTCCAATCTCTGTCCAACCCACTCTCTTCCATGGTAGTTATGATTTTCCCTTTTAGAGATGGTAAACTAACTACTTTTAAGAGTGTTCAAAAGTGAATTTCCAGTTTTAGGTCCTCTCTTCAGTTGCTTACTAGAAAGTTGGCAGTCAACGTTTGTCATGGGTGAAATTTTTTTTCAAACCCAGGATATCAAGGCATCAACTGACAACCGCACTCCTGCAACTTTGTGAGGAAAGTTCTCACTATCCCTGGTCTTCCTTGTGATCATGTAATCTTGCACTTTGATAGCAATCCAGTGACTTTGAAAATTGAATCCTTTTTTTGTTTGCCAAACAAATATGGCAACAAAAGCACAATATAATGCTGATGTAAAATTGTGTTAATGCTAAAAATGTCAGCTAAAAAAGCTATCTTCCGCATTTCAAAACAGGCAGAAGTCAAGAAATTTTCTTGATATTTATCCATATTAAAATTTAATTTCAGGATCCTCTGTGTTTTCATTAAAAAAAAAAATCTTATATCTCCTTATCCTTAATCACTATCCATTGGAACTGCTGATTGACCTGGATATAGCCTTCAAGGATGTACCACAACTTGGATAAATCTCCAGTCACTGAGGACCTCACTGACTGTATAAACATCCTAGGGGGATTTTTTAAATCTTGATGCAGTCTGACTCTAGCCTATTTCCTTTTTTTTTTTTTAAACAAGGAAAATATGGCTGGGAGGTATTGATGTGACTGGAGACACTGAGCTGCAAGGCATTTAGTTTGTATAGACTCAACCTACAGAGCAAGGTCAGGTTTATCTTGCACACTGCATGTAGCTTATTCAGAGCTAGTTTACATATTTCCAGGCTTTCTGGTGTGTTGAAGGCCAACTTCTCTGTAAAGACTTTTCTTCATTGAACAGTTTTGTTTCTCTAACATTTTAACTCTTACATAATTTTTTTTTTTCCCCCTGGAAAATTTTTTTTTTTCCCCTCCCAGGAGGCTGCTAGCTATGGCTTTAGCAGCTTTATAGAGGAACCCATGCATTACAAGAAAATCTCCCTCTGGTGATCCATGCACACAGTTTGATCTTAATGAATAGACAGGTTCTGAAATAGGAGGCAAAAGCTGTTTAGATAAGGGCCTTATTCTGTGGGAAGACATTTCTATGAAATTTTTCAGTATTCTTTATTAGAGTGGTAAAATGTATATTCTTCTATTAAAAAAATTTTAAAAACAGAAAAAAAACAACAAAGAATAACAATCAAAAAACCCACCCAAAAAAACCCCAAAAAACAAAAACCAGGCACTTTAAATTATTTCCTCAGAGTTAGGGCAAACACTAGCTCTCAGATTGGGAGTGTGTAACAAGCAATTGCCTAGCGTGGAAAGGCAAGCTAAGCACCTGTTTAGATTGTGGGGCTCTGTTTTAATGAAAGGGATTAGAATCCTTTAACATTTACAATATATTTGAATTATGTACCAAACATCTATCCACTGGCAAAAATATGAAATTTTGGACAAAGTTTAATTTCATGATTTACTGTAGTACGTCCAGCAAACTATTGCAAGTAACTGCATGCAGGAGCTGCCACAATGTCAATTTTACACTTGGCAAATTTGGAAATCTTAAAGATGATGTACATTCGCTTTCCTATATAAGACCTTCCACCCATTTTCAGTCAGAGTCATGATGTTTAAATTTAATTTTCTCTAATGTAAGCTTTTTTTGCCTGCTATGTTTAGGGCAATTTGAATCAATATCCCATGCAAGTCATTTAGAGTCTATAGCTGTAACCAGCTGTAACATTGCAGGCAGTGAATCATCTAAAGAACAAAATAATTTGGGCTGAATTTCCTACTTTCTCTCACTGGTTTTTTATAATGGTATTCACTTAGATTTGATTTGATTTTTTAAGAAAAAATAATAATATATTTAACAATAATCGCATAAAAACAAATCCTGATCTGCTACCCGACCTTGAATAAAAATATTCTTAATTGAAAAAACAAGTTCTGCTCATTTATCGTCTTATCAAGTCTTGTCAAGACTTACACTTTGCATTTAGCTCAAAGAGCCACTCACATAACTTCCCAGAATATGACATTTTCCTTATGCAACACCTGTGACTGCACTTCTACTGCTTCTGGACCTCTCACAAGGAATTCCCCAGTAACAGTGAATGCCTTCTTTAAAGGCCATGGCACCAATCAGCCACCTGGAAGGTCACATAATTTCTAAGAGGCCCTAGGTCAAGGAACAACCTTAGATCTGCTTTGTGCCACATGTGGTTGTTTAATGTAATTGCAGTGGAGAAGGTGAAAGATGGTTCCCATGCAGGAGCCAATCTTTTATTCAACCAATCTTTTATTCATTGTGGAGCCGTGTCCCTGCCTCATCTCTCTCCAGAGGATAAAGCATTGCACCCCTTCAAAGACAGTCTCCTCTCAGAACACAGGTGTTTCCAAATTGGGAGAAGATTCACCAAGCACTGGAGTACGTATGTCTTCCTCCAGAGAGAAACTGTGTGCAAAATGCAAATCCCCGGGCTGTGCTGCTCTGCATTTTTGGAAATTCTATGGGTACCGAGGGAAATAGGTCAAGATATGACTTGACATTTTATAAAGTGGCAAGATGACATTTCCCCTAGTGTCAGAGACTTGTATATTTTCCTTAAAGTAAGGGGTGAACCATATCATTCTATTGCAGTGAAAGTTTTGGCTTTGGTTTAAAAATTAAATTTTCAAAGAACATTTTTAAGCAATGCAAACTACAGGTAGACAAGAGAAATACTTTCAGTATCAACCTTCACTGCAGCACATGAGACACATTAGTTTAACCAAGCTATTTTTTTTCACCCACAAAATCAAAATCTCCAACACCACAGACAAAAGATATCAAAAATTCAAGCACTGAATTATACAGGATATATGATTCTTCTAACTACTAAGTGGGATGACTGGGCACAAAAAAAAGAATGGTTTATGAGCTGTCCAAGAGAATTGAACACTATTCTTATTCCACTCAAAACTATGTAAGATGTAAGAATAAAAAAAATACCAATGCCTGTTCTTTACTCTTTAGACTTCATCATAAATAGGATTAGAGAAACACAGGAATAGCTTCAACAGGCATTATAGACCCAAAGAACCTCAGTCAGATGCTCAGAGGAAGAGATCTTAACAAGTACTACAAGAAAATTTTCATCTAACCTCTTACTCATGCTGTCTTTGTCTATGATAGATCAAACTAATTAATAACTGGGTTAAAGGATTAAAATTCTTTTATGAGTCTTTGACAAACACAGTTTAAATTCAATACAGCTTTTATTAAGTAATCCTTAATTATATGATTTTATGTTCTCAATCTTTAAATTTAATATTCTATGAATCTCCAAAATGTATTGTTCAGGGGCCACAAACACAGACAAATAAAATCCCCGAATTATGCAAGACTTTGTGTAAAGGTGTTGCAAATACTGACTTGCACTGGAAAAGTCTTAAAATTGGCAATCCCTTTTACTGCTGGGAAGCAATAAAATTGTTACATACTTTCTGGTATCTAATCTCTTAATCAATATGAATTCCCAGTAACAAGCAATGAATTCCAATCTAATTGAAACAATTAGCCTAACACTGTTGTCAAGAAAATACAATATTATAAATCATGACATATTAAGTATTAATTTCTTAATCTAATTTGAAGTATGACTGCACACAGTCTCTCCATGATACTTACCGTTGATAATACAAATGTTGGCTGTGAGCCTGTAAAGTGATCAGTGTGAGTTTATATTGGCATGTAGGGTCTGCAGATTTGCATTACTTTGTAGAATGTAGTGTACAGGGAAAATGGAAATGAAGAAATAGTGCAGAACTTGTTTATGATTGGCTTTTTCAATCCGGAAATCTTTTCTTCAGAACTCAAGAGTCATAAGTTTTACTTTGTAAAACTTAGGAATCAAGGCTCTGATGCACACAGAAATAACCATGAAATAACTTGTTATTACAACAAAAATTTTGCCTAATTTAGTATCTTAATTGTTTTATTTTTAATTATTAAGAATTTAATTCTTAAATTCTGAAGATGGAGCTCTTAAACTAGAAGACAAACATTTTATTGTATTCATCCTTGTATTATGTGTTTACACGAAATTATTCCTATTAGGTGAAAGATAATAAAACATAATAAGCCATAATAAAAGACAACTCCCTGTGAAAAACAGTCTCCAAAAAGCTAATGTAAAATAACAAGGATAATAAGAAAAGATTATATTCTCCATAGTATTTTAAAGAAAAGACAACTGAGAAATCAGTTTCAGCAAGATGCCTCTCATTTAAACTAATGCATATAACTTGTCCTCTAAATTTCTTCATAGCAAAACAAAAGATCTATTCCCTTACCTCATATGTACAGTTCATCTCACCCAGAGGTAAACATCAAAATTAGCTCAGTAAAGTTGTACTAAAAAAGTGCCTGTGACAGGAAATATTGTATTTTTAGGTCACATCTAAGTCTCTGGTGTCCATAAGTAAGCTGTGTCAATCAAGAAAACCTAAGAACACTTTGCTTCATCAGATTTTTGCTATTCAAAAAATAGATACCTAGTCTTAGCCAATTTTCTTTGTTCTTACTATAGTTAAGACAGAAAGAGAAGCACATCCAAAAAATAATCTTCTTGTCTCTGTCTTTGAATGAGATTACTTCTAGGACCTCAAACAATCTTAAGTTAGAGAACCTCATACACTCAGGCTTACTCAGGCCTTTACAGAAAAAACACAGCAAATTAGGAAATCATGCAATGTGTCAAATCCCAGATGACTGTTTCAGCCAAAATAACACGTTTCTTTTCTGAGGTGTCTCTTTTGATTTGCTGCCTGATAAAACAGTAGTGAAATACATATAAAGGACCTACCTTGTACTAGGAAGATATTAAAAATCCTTGACACATAAAAATCTCTGTATGTACACCAAGGCAACTTTCAGAACATGTAAAATATTGCCAAATTTAGAATGATATTTTCTATCATGTAATAATGAACAGAATATTGCTGCAGAGAATGGCAAGCATAATTTCCCAAGAAATTTTTCATAAACTGTCATACATCCTGAAAGAAATTGTATGAGGATCTATATCCTGTCCCTTCTGTGACCACACCATTTACATTTTATTTTATTTAACAGACTTACTGGCTCTTTTATGAACCACTTATCTAAAAAAGTAGTAAAAGCAGATAGATCATTTTAAAGAAAATTTTAGTAGAATGAAATACTTCAGTTCAAAGGAAACTACAACAATCTGATGATTGTCCAACTGCCCGACCGCTTCTGGGCTGACCAACAGTTAAAATGTTGCTAAGGGCATTGTCCAAGTGCCTCTTAAACACTGACAACTTTGGGACATCAATCACCACTCTAGGAAGCCTGTTGTAGTGTTTGACCACCCTTGCTGTAAATAAATGCTTCCTAATATGCAGTCTAGACCTCACTGGTGCAGCTTTGAAACCATCCTACATGTCCTGTCACTGGATACCAGGGAGAATAGCTCAGTACCTCCCTATCCACTTCCACACCTCAGGAAGATGCAGAAAGCTGTGAAAAGAGTCATCATTTTACACAAAAAAAAAAGTCCCCACATGACACATCATATCTCACCAAAACATATATCTGGACCAGTATGTCATAATCACTACATTAAAAAAAAAAAAAGAAAAAAGTTATACGAATATATGAAATGGGATGATCCAAAACAGAGTGTTTTGTTTGGGGTTTTTTTGTTATTGTTTCAAGGCACTCTTCAAATCTCTACAAACTCGTGTATTCTTGAGTTATATCAGTCAAACGATCTTTTATCCTTAATTTAATTGCACCTAACATCTTTAGAGGAATCCGTACTTAGTCCATGATTCTACATTGCCATTATTACTATTAGACTCTTGCCACTAAATCAATAGCAGCCTAATCTGCCTCTAGAGATCACAATATCTGCAAGAGCTTATTCTTGTTCATGGACCATTTGAGATCTGTCAGTAATGATGAGGTTTGGGACATAAGAAAACAGCCACACATAATTTTATGAAACAGTAGGCCCTCAAATGAACAGCTTCAAATTCAAAGCAGAGGATGCATTAAAAAAGACTTGGCCGAAGTTTGAAAATGTAGAATCCTAAGTGCATTGGAAACTAAGCAAAGAAAATACAACTGTCAGTGTTGATCTAACATGCTAATGGGAGAAACTTTTCAAAATATCTCTCAGAACTGAAGCATAATTCTTCTGCAAGTTTATGGGAATTGTGATCTTAAGACATGTAACCATGATAAAAATTGTAGACTGTGTATGACAGAATTGCAGAATTTCTTAATGGTTGAGTTTGGAAGGATTCTGTGGAAGTCGTTTATTCCAACTCCCCTGGTCAAGTAGGATGACCCAAGCCAGTTGCCCAGGGCTGTATTTGTAATATGTATAGGAATAAAGAGTCCAGAGCCTGCCTTAGCAACCTGTTCCCAGTATTAAATCATCCTTTAAGTAAAAATACATTTCCTGATGTTCAGACAGCCCATTCTGCATTTCAGTTTGTGCCTTTTGTTCCTGTCACTGGGAACCACTGAAAAAAAAGCCTCCCTTCACATATTCACGTACATTGTACCCTCCTTTCAGGTATTTACATAGATTGATAAGATCTGTCCTGAACCTTCACTTCTCTAGGTTCCACGGTCCCAGCTCTCTCAGCCTTTTTTCACATATGCAGTACTCCAGTCCCTCAACCACCCTTATGTCCCTTTGTTGAAGTCTCTGAATGCCCGTGCCTCTCTTGTACAGAGAAGCCCAGAACTGGACACAGGACAAGTGTGGTCTCACCAGTGCTGCATAAAGGGGCAGGATCACCTCCCCTGGAGTGTCATGTAGCCCAGGGTACCATTTGCCTTCCCTGCAGCAGGAGTTCCCTGGCTCATTTGGACTAGGTGTGCATCAGGACCTCCAGCTCCTTTTCAGCCATGCTGCTTTCCAGCTAAGCCCCAACACATATTCTGTACAGAATTGTTCTTCCCCAGGTACAGAACTTTGCACTACTCCTTGAACTTTATGAGGTTTCTGGTGACCCGTTTCTTCAGCCTGCATCCATTAAAAGGAATTTTCTACTATGTTAAATGTTTTGCTTCATGTAACTGAAATTGAACTCATGTTGCTGGATATTTTTTCTGAAAGAAAACAAAAATGCATGGTTTTCTTCCCTTCATGAACATATATATTTTCATTTCAGTAACTCCCAATAGAAAACAATTGAAATTGTAAGATGTGAATACCCCCTTGCCTGTGCAACTTTCAAAATATTACAACTTTTTCAGTTTTCAGGAGATAGCAAGCAGTTCTCCCCACGCACTCAACAGAAGAGGTGGAAAGGACACATATTTTGTTAACAAACAAACATTCAGACATAAGGTAAAATTATGCTTGAGTGCACGTAATTTATCTTTTCCAATAAGGATTTAGTAATAAAAATGATGAAAGACTTATTAGTTCTTCTTAGCGGAAAAGTGATTTGGATTATTTTATGATATGGTACAGATTGCTCTTCAGTAATATATAGAGCAAACTACTTGAACAGAAGGGTCACGGGAATCAAAATGCAAATAGCCCGCTGGTGGTGTATGTAATACTTCTCTAGGGGTTTTGTTGTTGTTTATGTTGTTGTTATTTTTTTTTGTTTGGTTTGTTGGGGATTTTAATAGAGCAGGTATCCAAATCATAATAAAGCTACATTAATTTGACACACTTGAACTGGACTGGGACCTCAAGGGGGACCCAAGGGAGAAGAAGGATCCATTGATGCTGTTCAAGTCAACAAGCACATCTCTAGATAGTCGAGGTTTTAAATTGCTTCCTTCATCCTCACTTCATTGGTGCTTATATTACTGAAAGATATGTCTTCAACATGTACATAGTCTGATTAATTTCATGGTACTTATAAATTTGATTCCATTATACATTACATTGCAAAGTTCTGCCTTCAGCTAAGATGAATATCTATACATAAACATGCATAAATTCAGTGGCACTGACTAGACCTGCAATGCAATAAAATGGAGTGTTAATCTGAAGGCTCCTAAAGGGACATGAAAATAGTTTGTATGCCAGCAGGTAGGAACAGTCAAACTGTGCTACACTAACACTGTTCTTTTGTTCCAGCCAACATGCAGCAATGTAAAATTATAGTAATGGCCTGATCCTTATATTTCAGGGTAGGCAAAATATTGTATTCAAATTAGTGGTTGAGTAGTTTCCCCATGCCCTGTTTTGTTCTAAGCATTCTGAATTCAAACCAGCTAATTGAGATGTCAGTGCTAAAGGATGAAGCTAGATTGGCTTGATGGACTTAGAACTTTCTAAATATGAGAGAAATATCCAAAAATTAAACTCTAAGAAAGAGGGAAAAAAAATCTTTTATGCATCATTTTCACCTTCTCCTCGCATATAATAAAACAGCTAAATACAAACTATCAAGTCATAAAAATGCTTACCTCAAATCAGAGGTAAATTGCATCAGGAAGAATTTATTCCCAACACATTTCAAAATGGAAAATCACAGAATTTTAAAACACAAATCAATGTGAAGATAGTGGAAATAATGTCATGAGACCTTTCTAAAGCAAGGAACTCTTTTAAGAGCTTTATTCTCTAATACATGCAACACACCTTTCATTTATTAATTTAATTTACTAACAGCTGGAAAAATTAGGCAATCTTAGAATTTAATTTCTTGGAATTATGTTTTGGCATTCAAAGCTTTGCAGCTGCTAACTTCAGTATTTTGTTGAAAACCTTCTTGCATTCCAAGACTGTTTCTTTTTCTTGTCCCATCACATAAATACTCCCTGAAGGTAGAACAGAGTATGTTTCACTGTTGAACTTTCCATGGAAAAAAATATCTGCCATGAACACCTGAAATTTCCTCATCACAACAAAGCTGTTTTAGAAGTGACCATTCTGTATGAATTCCTAATGTCCCTTAAAATAAAGCAAAACCCGCAGAAATTTTTTTTCTAAATATTCCATCACACTATATTTGTGTCCATCGTCAAAATTTTGAGTCCTGTGGCTGACAACCAGAAATGTTAACCTCCACAATATGATTATTTTCAGTTTCTGAACAAGTACTTTTCTGTTTTTGCTCTTCCTTATTAAGTCTCCATAATTATCTACATTATCACATTATCATCTTGAAAAAAATTCTTCCCTCAATCTCCTCTTTTCCATGACTTGTAGAGAAGCAGTTACCTTGTCACACTGATTAAGCTTAAATCTTTGCTTTTCTGTCCATACTATCTATTATTTTTTGTATAGATTTTTCAGAATACATTTTAGTATTTGTGTTAAATAGATTTCTGAGATATTTTTGTTGTACTTCATGCAACAGGAACAAAACACACCAGTAAAAAATTCTGGATAAGTTCCTTTTGAAGAAGATCCTTTAAAAAACTAGTTTTTTAAATCTGCATATTTCGAGGAAGCTTGCATTCTCTATTTCCACTGTCTATATTTCACAATGGGAGAACTACTCTGATTTTCTAGTATAGCTCTGGGAATT
>JAWWMU010000153.1:95230241-95255384 GCA_035048155.1 Cinnycerthia olivascens | reverse complement strand
CTTGCATTCTCTATTTCCACTGTCTATATTTCACAATGGGAGAACTACTCTGATTTTCTAGTATAGCTCTGGGAATTGAAATTCTGGAAAAGTGCTAACTGATAGTATTAGTAAACAATTGTCATTAAAAAAAAATTGTCATTAAAAAAACCCCTTGTAAACAAGGGGTTTGGAGCCAGGGGATGCTTTTTGAGGATTTATTGTTGAGGGGAATCCCTCAAGAGACTGGTAGACAACCATTTCTCATAATGGAACCACAAAGTGTAAAATAATAAAATCTATGCCAGGTTGTACTTTACAGAATAATCTGAATAGTATAAAGTAGTTTGATTTCCTTCTATTTTAAAATTTTTACAACTACTAATAATAGGAAAATAGTTACACTTAAAAGAGTGATACTCAATTTATTTCTAGAGTTAAAAATAAGAACCTCAAAGTTTTATAAGAATTCCATATTTATTTTAAATTTATTAACAAGCAACTGAATTCTTGAAGGGGACTGTGGACTCTTTATTCCTATACATATTACAAATACAACCCCGGGCAGCTGGCTTGAGTAAAACCTAGAATGCAGTGCCACTAAACTTTATATATATTCATGCTCAGTTAGAGGAGAACACACCACTTTTTTCAGCCAGCCAGTGTGTGTTGTACTCATTTTCACAAAGAAAACTCTCAAGATTTAGAAAAGATAATAAGATTACTAATGAAATAAGAGGAAAGGGTCAATGTACATTCCTGGTCAGATCAGCTCAGTTTAAGTGAGCCATAAATTATTTCTGTCAAGTGAGAAAGTGTCTTAAGCCTGTGAATAAATCACAGTAAGTTGGTCTGTTACATGGTGTACACTTAAATTTAAACAAAAAGTTCTGTTTAAAATCTCTCATATAACAGATAATTCAGAAATGCTAGTGTTTACCATAAATGACCTTCTTAAATAAATTTTAACCAGCAGGCAGGTGAGTAGAATATTATGGTGACTGCACCATATTTAAAGCCTTCAATTACAGCAATATTTTCAAAAGTTTCATCTTGTTGTTCTGAATACTCACATTGGGTTCATTCTCATAAGGTTAATAACTACAACAATTCACACTTATGAAACATTCTTTCTTCATGTTTCTCTGTCTCATCCTCTTTTGGTAAGTTTGATGCATGATTCCTTCCTACCTTGAAGTGTAAAAAATCAGGTGACTATTGAAAGCTGTACAAACATAAAACTTCATAGGCTACAACATAACATTTTTCCAGGCAAGAAACTAAGAGCTTAAGGTTAAGGAAAGTACCTCTAATACACTTTTAAAATTTCAATTTAAATTTTCAGGACTGAAGCCTTTTTGGTTAGTTAGACCTTGACTAAATTTACATTAGAGACTATGGTCACTCCAGCAAAAACTGTGCAAGAGCCTACACTTCCTTGAGCAAGTGAGGAAAAGAAAGTAAACAAGCTTAAAAAGCTGTTACTATCCAGCACAAGTTCTTGCTTGACATTAAGATCATTGATTAAAACAGTAGTTTAAATTATCTTCAAAAATTCAAGTCAAAGCTAACTCGGTCTGTTAAATGAACAATTACCTCCGGTCCTTTTCTTGCCTTTGTAAAATCTAAATCTGAAATTACTTTTCCCTCACCTACGGATAAAGTTACATGTTTTCCTAATGAAAGTGAGATCTTTCATTTTGCTGCTGCTTAAGTTCTTACAGATTCGGTGTGAGCTTGTTTTCTGGTTTGTACTGACCCAGCTAACGTGATATGGATTTAGCTGCCATTTGCATAATGAACCTTTGGACCTCCATTAAGATACTCACTATTACCTTTCTGATTTTTAGCACCTTAATCTATGTGAGAGGGTTCTTGTAGGCTTTATTTTACACCATAAGAAAATTAGGAGTTTTCAATCAAAAATTTAGATTCAGAAAATGTCAAAAAGACACAAATATTTTTTCCCTCCATTATAGAAGAAATTCTTGTGTCAAACAGCCAAATTGGACGAAAAAAATTAGGTATTTGTTAAAACTATCAGACCTGTGATTTGTTTTTCTTCTAATCTAATTCTTATCTAAATACTCTTGGTTTGCTTCCAAGAAAATGTATTTTGCCTACTGTGAGGTTTAATTAGTTATAGCTGGCATAGCACTTTGAAGATGTGTTCTGTCCACCCTAAGTTACATCTATCATCTCTGATTTACTGCCTGTCTAAACTAAATAAATAAAATATCATGCTACTTTTTTTTGTATTATTCTAGAAATACGCATCCTAAAAAAAATGCAAAATGTTTCTGTGTTTTTGCATAGTGAAAAGCATTATTCCATAGATGTATGTCCCTTTATTTACCATTCTCAGTTATCAACAGCGGAAACACCAGCCTTTCCACTGAATGCCAAGAAAGCCAACATGACATGATTTATTTTTATTGGTAGTACTGAACCCAGCTGAAATCACAGCCCTGTACCAGACATTGCATATGTACGTTTATTCCCAATCTGCAAAGCTTGCAATCTAAATGAACATAATAAATTGAGAGACATAGGAAATGAACTGAGGCAGAAAGGTCAAATAAGAACCCTTGACCAGTTAATGTAGCAAGATTTGTTGTAAAACTGAGATTCGACCTACCTAGATTTCTCAGGCTTCAGATCATGTTTTAACAGCAACACATAGTAATAACATCATGTATGTTACATATATATACATATATATGTGGATAATGGAGGCACCACCAGCATCACTGATGGGCTCAGCTTTGGGCAGCAGTGGATCTGTTTTGGACCCAGCTGTAACTGGCTTTGTCTGACATGGGTGCAGCTTTGGTCTCTCACAGAAGGCATCCATGAAGTCCCTCTACTACTAAAAATTTATCACCTAAACACAAGACAGAGGTGAAATTTTCAATTCTCAAACTCTATTAAAATATATGTAATGGAAGTTAGTAAAGAAATAAACATCATGAAACTCAGGGAATCTCCTGAGCTGAAAATGCATGGAGGTCAGGAAATCATTAGGGATGAATTAAGGATGCTTGCCCCACGTTCTGTAACTGTCACTCTTATTGAAGGTCACGAATGTTCTTCAAGGCAGAATACTGGCTTAGTGGTCCACTCTAAACCAGAGCACCTCTTCTTGTAGCCCTTTATTCAGAATTGTATAAAACTTATCTAACATTTTATTACTTTTCTCTTAAATGTCATAAATAGAATTCAGCAAAATTTGCTTGCTACACCACTAAAATCTCAGGATTTGAATACATCTCTTCTGTATCAGACTGAGAACTTTTCAAAGTATATAAATTGTTACAGAAGGAAGTGCTATTTACTCAAAACAACCAGTAATAGCTATTAAAGTGGTGGTGCTTCAAGACAAATACATTAACCTAAGGATTCTTCTGTGTTCTGAGAGAAATTACAGTCTTCCCTGTTTCAGAAATTCCATCATTACTGGAACTGGTAAAATCTTGCTGAAGTGTCCTCAAAGGTTTGACTAGTCAGAAATATCATCATTGCCCATGTTCTTACACATCTTCAAGGTAAAATTTTTAAGGAATAGAGCATTTCAAATCTCAGTGGAAAAGAGCTAAGAAGTTAATGAAAATATCTTGGATTGAGGAGGACATCTGAGGCTTCTTTATTCATGTTCTTAAAATGAAACAAATGTTTAAAATGTTCTTGAAGTGTGTCCAATGTAAATAGTGGCTAAATCTTCAAACACTTCCTTAGGTAAGACAAACCATTTATAATGAACAATCTAAGAAAGCCATAACAGAACATAAGGCACACTTGCACTATGATTATGTGCATTGTGCCACAGGCTAAAATCCGAAACTTAGCTTCTGCTGAAACTTTGCTGTTAAAACCATTAGGGACACAAAAGAAAAGAAAAAAAAAAAAAAAAAAGGTAAAATATTCAATAGTTAGGTTTTCCCCATATTTCTTAAATTCTTTTCTGAAAGGTACCTGCTGAATAAAAGATAAAACAACTTTCCTTCTTTCCCTTCCCAAGTAATAGAATTATCAAAGAAGAGCAGCTCAAGATTCTTATACATGTTTCTGATACTTCTTATATTCTTATTTTCATTTCTTATATTTAGTAACAAATGTCATTGATATGCAACCTTTTAGTGCTACTTACTATTTGCTAACTACTTCTATGATGTAGCTGGCCCATAAATTTCTGTTCAGAGATACCCAGAGGTTGGTACCAGGCAGAGTAAGCTATTCAGAATTCATAATCGGCATTAGATAAATAAAAAAGTATTTAGAAAATGTTAAGCTGATGTTTCACTGTTTTACTGAAAAAATAACAAAAATATGACAAATAATTATTTTAACAGCAAAATTCAGGATAATTATTTATTGGATATTTTATGGTTATTGAGGAGGTAAGCTCAACCCCATAGCAATACACTTTCAAAGATTCTTCTTCCCTCCCTCTCAGTACTTCCTTTTAAAGTGTGGTCATTCTGTTGACACAGAGTCAGAAAATGCCAAGCACCAGAGCTTTAAATTCAGCCAAATCTGAGTTCCAATTTTGCACTCCACACTCACGAAAAGAAGTAGGAAGCTGAAATGCACCCACTTTCACAACTTCAAGCTTTACTTATTTATGCTTCCAGGAACACTGCTGGAAGTCTTAAATCATGTTAAACTTGGTCTCTAAATAGGATTTTCAAACTTCAGAAGAAATGCATAAGCAGTGTAAAGCTCTTTCTTCTTATCTTGCATCACCAGTGCTTACACTAATTTCAACAAAATAATCTCTAAAAGGCACAGATTTCATAAATTAGCAACACAGTACCCGTTGGAATCCATCCTTTAGATCATCTGGAGGCTTTGCATTAAGAGGAAAAAAAAGAGAACAAAGCAACAATGTAAAAGTTAAATCTCTGCCTGGAGCACACAGTGTGATGTGAGCATTGATACCAGACTGTTTTAAATTAAAAGCAATTTAAGGAAGTTCTTTATAAAGTAAACCAGCTAGGCTGCAACTGAATAACATAATAGGCTTTTACTGCACTGTTTTCTCCTGTTGCCATACTCAACTAGTGTTTCTCAGGATTTATAGGACTTTCTTGGAGGTCCTCTTAAGAGTTCTGGATTTTAGGATTTCTTTGCTTTTCTTCATCATCCTTTGTAAGTTACTGTTGTCATGTCACAGAACCACAATTGTTTATTGTGAAAAGTCACTAATGGCCAAATGACCCTGCCACCTGGGGAAATTACAGCCTCATGTTAAACTCCAGCTATATAAAAAAAAAAAGATCTTCCCAGGCTATTGATTCTCTGGCAGTGTTTGATTGTACCCTGGAGGCAGGTGACAGCAAGGCAACTGGGCTCTTACTGTTTTACACTCCCTATTACACAAACCAAATAAATCTTCCCTAAATGAATTCACATTTTTTTCTCACTTCTCTTCTGTGTGACAGTTCAGTATTGAACAATCTGTATACTGTTTGCTTCTGGGATATTGAAACCAAAATCTTAGTAATCTTCATAACAACAAATTTCTAGACCCTCAATTTAGCTTTAAGATAGTGGCAACATTTGTTGTGCTCTACACTCTACAGATTTTTAAAACGGTCAGATCCAAAGTATGACTTCTTTAATACTTATCACGGTCTCCTTGTGCAACCCAGATTATCTCATTTTGGAAAACACTTCCACTAACTAGAAATATGGGCAACTCCTACAATATCACTTGTCTTATACAGTGACTACAAACATAGCAAACTGGCCTCATTGAGAATGAAATGAGATTTTAGCGATCAAGCTACTTTAGAATATGAATGTCTTGAATAGCAGCAAGGCTTCTTCAGAAAAAGGAATTGAAAAAAAAAAACTGCATTAACCTGCCAGCTTGTCCAGCAGGAAAAATAACACCCAACTTATGCCTAAATAACCACAGCAAGAAAAAAGTAAAGGATTGCAGAGTCTGACTGAATTTGTGTTCAAGAGGTGCTAGAATATAACTTGAAATTTTTCTTTTTCATTTGAAAATCTGATTTCATTTAGAGTGTACAGTGTCCTTTACTTATGGTTTAATGTACCACAGTGCATACCATGGTGGTCTTAAGGGCAAAGTCATCTTGAGAAAAGAGCTGCAGTAATGAATAAGCAATGATGCCAGATTATAGGAGTCACAGGTGTGGTCAAATCAGGAACATCTGAATATTCAAAACAGATTTTCTTGAAAGACTTCTCTTCTGATTGCCTGTTTCCTCCAGCTCTTTTTTCACTATGTTTTAAGTTCATTTTCTTTTTGTGTCTAAACCTATGATCTGGTCATCTGCCCACTCACCTCTCTTCTCTTCCCTTATCAGTTTACGTCTTTTTAATTCCCCGTCTTAAAATAACCTGTGTATTATTGTGGGTTTCTTGGCATTGAGAATCACTTTTCTTCTTTAATCTTGAAGTCTTTTATCACCTTGCATCTGCCATCTGTACTTCTATGGCTTAGTATCATCTATGACTCTAGCTGTGTGACCAGTTGAGTTTGATAATCAAGCTCAGGGAATGGTTTCTCCACAAGGAATTCTTGTGTAACTCAGGGTTCTTCCATCTGGAGAATAAATAGTGTTAAGGAGGCCATGAAAGAGGGCATCAAAACTATGACTGATGTGGGTGGGTTGGGGTTGACCAGTGACAGGCTACTTGAAAACAAGATGGCACCAAATGAGACCTCAAGGAGCAAGACTGATCAAAAGGCAGCAGTCCTTCCTAAGCCCAGCAGTAGGTCTGGAGAACCCTATCAAATATCTGTACACTCTCTCTTTTGTTCATAGCCACTGGAGACAAAATATGGACCTGATCAAGACCAAAACAGTTTTTCGTGTGAATATCAACAGTGTCAACCACAATGGGGTCAACCTTGAACTTGCAACAAGCTAGTAAAGACCAGCAAAGACAGAGAGTAAAATTGAAAAATCCAAACAAATAAACAAAAAAAATCAAAACAAAATAATTTTTATTTAAATTTCTGCTAAAAAAGAAGTTTGGTTGGAAAATTTGATGTAGTCATACTCAATGGCCTATAGATAAATAAATTAATTCGACAAGGAAAATATATTTAGCTGAATTTTAAAAACTCTTTCATTGTATACTTTGCAGTTATTTCCATGCCTAAGTCCTTTTTCTATATTAATCTCACAGCTGGAGTTTTAGAACTTGTCACCACATTTGAATATGAGGTTGTTTGGAAATACAATATTTAGTATAAAGTGACCTTTTGTCATGAGTTCTGTCAATATTATGTACATGCCTTAATTCAGCTCTTTGAAGTGCTACTATTTTAAAAGATAATAGAAATGTTTGTAATTTCCCCTTTTTATGCACACTGCCTCAATTATGCTAGTGTTTCATGACAATTCTCATTTAATATAAAGTAATTTAGGCTGTAAAAGGAAAACATGCAGCTAGCGGGATATTGTGTTACTAGAAACAGCAATTGCTCATGTTTTACCCTTTACATTTTGAGGAGGCATCAGCCAAGGGAAGTTGTGTTAAATCTGAGATTACAATAACCAGAGAATAGGCAGTATTTCTGTCTCATGCACTCCATTTGCTCTCTCTGAATCTCCATATCTGCCTAAGAAACTCTAAGGGCTAGAGGTATTCAAGAAAATTAGAAAGTCCTGGTTGGTCTCTCACTGCACTTAATTCCAAACAAAAATGGCCACCAAAATCCTAATTGTTTCAGTAATTTATATTTTTTAAATTAAGCTAAACCCTACCTTCAGTTCATACATGCCATTAACCACTTTTTCACATCCAAATACTGAAGTTTTCTGTCCTGATTTATGTTAGACAAGAGGTTAATTGAACTCACTGATGAATCTGTACCAAGGTTTCCAGCACTGAAGTGGGAACCCACAGACCTTTTTTAAAGTTTTGAGTTGGACCTATATTGAGAAACCGTGTAAGTTAATTGAGGATTTATAAAGTCAACTGGAGTCTTTGAAACTGTTCAAAAGCTTGTGACTTTCCCTGATGAGGAGGGAAGGATAAAAGGTAATAAAAGTTCTGTGAAGGGCAGAAAGCGTAATATGGGATTGTTTAAGAAAAGACTATACATTATATTGACGTTTCAGTGAAGTAAAATTAATGTTGCTGAGGCCACTTTGGATATTCTCATATTTCTTATAATCATAACGAAATTCCAATAAAATACAGAAAGAATTGTAGTTATCTCTGTTTACGATTATACACATATATGTGCATGTGCTCATACATCTGTATTCATGTTTATACAAAAACATTGATTTCATTACATTTGTTCCTGCCAGGAAGTACCAATTCATTTTACTTGCACAAATGAAGTGATTTTAAATCAATTAATGGAAATACTATCTCCTCTTGAACTTCCTATAAACTTCTCTCTCCTCCTATGCAACCACTAGTCAAGGAAAAGGAAGATCCAGCACTTTCTTTGTTCTTTCAGAAAGGGAGAACAAAAAACTGGCTGCATCTGCTAGTGACAGACTACACAGCTCGCCCTCCCTCCTCAAGGAACTAAGTTATGCAGGCATGAAACAGCAGTTAGTTCTGCTAACTAAATATTTGCAGCCACTTTTCATTAACCTCTCCTGAGGAAGTCACTTGTTTAGCTATAAATTATAATAATTATTTTGCAATATTTTTTACTTTAACTGCATTTCCAAGACAATAAGCATTTTAAACACAGACTTACACTTTCCTCTTTTAAGCCTACCAATCTCTATTTGACTCTTACTGTGGATGTTGGATGTCTGAGCTCACAGGGTAAGAAAGCTGCCTTGGCTTGGAGGAAGCCTCTCTGTGAGGACCAATAGCTGCAGAATCTGTCCTTCACTTTTTAGGAGCTCAGGCTGACTTCATTCAAGCTTAGGAATGTTTGTAATGCAACTTTCAGTGCATTACACCTTTTCCATTTGATAAGTTGACACATAGCAGAAAAGACTTAAACCTCTTAAACCTGAAAGTGACAAATCCATTACCCAAAGAAAGAGTGCCTAATGGTGTTAGCAAATAACCTAAACTAACAGAATTTCTACAGATTCCAAGAAAAGATAGTAAAATATACCTTTTCTATAGCAATAGAAAAAGTATTATCTGGCATAACAGGTTTTATAAGTCAGATATGTATACGACAGTTCAATTGACAGACATCACTTTATGGTATATTAAAATTGTCTTTCTTAGAAGAAAAACAATTTAAACTCTTGCCATGCTCACACTGAAATATGAAATGGCTAGTATAATATCAAAAATTATGTATGCTTTCTCCAACCCACAAAAGATTTTGTAGGACTAGTGACAGTCTTTAATGTGCCATTTATGCCATTTATTCCATGTGTGTTCACATGTCCTTTCTTCTCAGAAGAGTCAGAAGAGAAAATCATGCTAGTGATTTATGATCTATTACTATTAGATGGCTTGAAACTTAAACTGTCTTGATGTACACTAGCCAGAAATTCAACCCTAAACCAGAAAACTATCCCAGATTTTCCAATTAAATTCTTCCACTATTCGTGAAAAGTTACATTGCTTTTTTGAAAACTAGGAGAAAAGGGTATTCTTTAGGGAGAAAAGATGGTGTTTTCTATATAAACTGAAACTGTATCCCGGTTTCACTAACAGAGGAAGAAATATTCTGACTTTTTTTAATTGAGTGATTAGTAGAGTAAAACCTAGTCCCTTATAACCGTGACTGACATTAAATGACAGGCAACATGGACAGCTTCCCACAAGACGCAACACCTAAACAGATGGCATTTAAAAAGTGAAATTTCCAAGTATCTTCAAAAGACCACTTAAACAAAACAACTATCAAAAATGGAATCTAAAAAAAAAAGTTTTTTTAAAAAATTCGTTTAATTAATCTTACTTTTAAAAAAGTATTCCTTCATAGTCACTTTAGTAGGTCAAGGTTAAGATAGTAAAAAAGTGCAAAAATTATGTAGAAGACTTCTTCAAGCAAAACAAAAGAAAACAAACAACAACAACAACAAAACACAACCAAAAAACTCCTAATCAAATCAACAAAAAAAAAGTTCCCATTTCTACTACTTTATGTTTCTTCTTCATTTAGTCATCCCAACCACAAGCAGGCTGTCTTTGATCACATTTTTGTCCTGGCTCAGTCTTTCTTCAACAGTTTTTTCTGGTTCACTTTTCTACTCAAAAGACAAGATTATCCAGCTGTTAATCATTCCTGAATTTCCTCTTCCATTAAGTGACACATGCAGTCCCCAGTGCTCAGGAGTTTCTTCTCAGAAGGAAAACCACATAATCACAGTGCCTATTATCAATGCAGTCATGCTGGCTTTCAAAATGGAATTTGAATTTCAGAGAGTATTTTCACAAATGCAGACTGGAACCTCTGAATCTCTTTTAATTGTCAATGGAGTTTATTAAAAAAAAAATGTATATAACAGTATATAGGGTTTACACACAACTTTTTCACCCAGTGATGAGCAGGCAATTCATTAAAGGTTCTGACAGTGTTAAGGTGTTATAATATTGTTATTATACAGTGGTCAGATGACCTCTGCTTGTTAGATGCTCACCAAACTTCTCTATCACTTTTCCCTCTACCAATAAGACAGAGGGGAGAAAACACATCAAAATGTTCATAAGTTAAGATAAGGACAGAGAGATTGCTTACCAATTATGCTCATGGGCAAAACAGGCTCCACTTGGTGAAATTAAATTTAATATAAATGAAAAATAGAGTACAATAGCAAAAAATAAGAACAAAACAAAAACATCTCTCCACTCCTCCCTTCTTCCTGGGCTCAAATTCACTGACAACTATTTTACCGCCTTGTCCCATGTGGCACAAGGGCACAGGGAATGAGAGGCTTTGTCCGTTCATCAGAATTTGTCTCTTCTGCTTCTTTCTCCTCAAGAGGATTTCTTACAGTCCTCCTCTGCTTCAATATGAGGGCCCTCCCACAGGAGACAGTCCCCCATGAATGTGTCCAATGTCAGCCCTCCCCACAAGCTGCAGTTCTTAATGTTTTCCTTTGGGTCCTTCAGGCACTGGCTGCTCCAGTGTGGGCTCCCTGCAGGGTCGCAAGCCTTGCAGGCAAACCTGCTTCATGGGCTCCTCCCTTCCCAGGCACACAGGTCCTACCAGCAGCCTGCTGCAATGTGGGCTTCCCGAGGAGTCACAGCCTCCTTCAGGCATCCACCTGCCCCAGCATGGATCCTCCATGGGCTGCAGATGGATCTCTGCATCCCCCATGGATCCCCACAGGCTGCAGGGGCACAGCTGCCTCTCCATGCAGCACCATGGGCTGCAGTGGAATCTCTGCTCCAGCATCTGAAATACCTTCTCCTTCTCCACTGACCCTGGACTGTTTCTTTTACCTATTTTCACTCCTTTCCCAGCTGCTGCTGTGCAGTGGATTTTACCTTACCTTAAATATATTATCCCAGAGGCTCTCCCACTGTTTCTGTCTGGCTCAGCTTTGGCCAGATCTACCCAATAGCAAATCCCTCTTTAAGGCAGCTGTGTCACACATGGGGGCAGTTTCTGGTGTCAACTCACAGAGTCATCCCTGCAGATTTTCCCCAAAACCTTGCCACATAAAGTCAATACAAATGCAAATGTAAATGTGTCATATTGCTGATGTAATCGACTCCCAAGGTTTTCAGGAGAGTAATATCTGCATATCATCTCAATTATATTATATTGCAGTACCACATACATGAAGCATGCAAAGATAATAAAAAGTCAGCATTTTTTATCTCGTGACTTCATTTGGCTTTCATATAAATGATTTGGCTGCATCACAGGGCTACAATATAACACTGAATCAACGTGCATCTAAGTCAGTGGAAAGATGTCTATTGATTGCAATGACCTTTGTACAAGAAATTGAATGAACTCATCACTTGTAACTTCACAAAGAGATTAGAATTAAAAAAACCTCAAAATCATAGAAGTTAAAATTTCTTCAATTTTTTCACCACCCTCATTCTCTTATTAGTAATACTGATTTAAATAATTAATCTAATGAATTTTAACATTCTCTAACCATTTGAAAAACAGATGCTCCAAACAGATCATATGCATGCCCATGGAGGCCAATGCAGAAAAACATTTTATTTCATATGTACAGTACAAATTGTCATAATATTTGTGTAAAAAGAAAATGTTTTAGTGAGCTTTTAATAATGGAAACATTTTGATAATAACAAACCTGTGGAAGCGAAGTCAGGAACATGAACTCCGGAAAAATTTCTAGTGAACTCCAGAAAAATTTCTAGACATATCATATATGCTGCTATTATATATGTTGCTCTGTTAATTAAATGGGAAGTGGTCTTGATGAGTAAGGCCTTTGGGGCTAATGGTCTAATATGGCGACAATCAAATATCCCATAATTGAAGATCTGGTCTATTGCATTTGCTGGGCAGTATTGTTCTTTTTTTTTTTTTTCCTAATTTTATTTTTTTATTTTTTATGCTCAAAGGATATTCATGAAAGAATTACTAATAATCTGACAGTAATTATAGTTGAAGCATTAACCTCTGGGGTTTCCATGGTATCCCCTACTATTTAAATAAGTTATTTCTCTACAGGAAATGGATAATGTAGCTTTCCAGTGTAAAGGCAGCATTAAAAAGTCTTACATACTCTGAAACACATAGAGCCAGGAAAGCCATTTAAATATACCACCTGGTAAATGTTTGACCATTTCATATCTAACCACAATGTATTATCAAGCCAAAGATGTTTCTCTATTTTAGATGTCCAGAGAGAAGTTTGTGCTTTTGAGAGGTCTTCCTACCTTAGAGTTTGCTTGAAGATGAAGCTTTAACTTACATGGAAATTGATAGATTTAGACTACAAGTAGAATTCCATTTCATGGGACATACAGTTATTTCAAACTTTGCTTTCATTCTGAAGCAATATGAATCATCAAGTGTAGGTTTCTACACAGAAGATATGTCCAAAAGTGGATTTCAATACACATTCATATATTCCATGTCTCATTTTATTTCTGTTTCTTAAAAGAAAGTCTCATTGAAATATATATATGTCTACAGACAGTTTTATTTCAGTCTCATCAGGAGAACCTTTTTAGCTAGCTCTGAAAATGACACTCTAGCTTTGAAAAGATATTAGATTTAATAGACTGATGTTATTTCATTTCAGTTTTCACAATCTGTTGTTCTATTGCTACTCAGCAGCCCACTCATTTCTAGAAAATTTAATTATATGTTGATTCATTTGATTTTTTTTACTTATTGCTACACTCATGGCTTCCCAAATATGTGCATAGAATTCCCAAGCAAAACTTTAATTCTAATTTTACTTTTCAACGGCTTCCCTAGAAACCAGGTCAATTATAGATGTTTTGGTAGAAGCACAAATTTATAGGAGGACTCAGCAGATGTTAATGTATATGAACCTTACTTGAAAAACAAAGGAGTCCACAGATCTAGTGTAAATTAGATGTTTGATTAACAACTCATCAAAGTTAATTATGATGACTGTCATTACTTCAATAAGCTTTAGATCAGTTTTAGTCAAAATGTTTGATACTTCTAAAGCAGATGGAATGTGTTCCTTCTTTTATTTCTTTGAATTTGTATTTTGGTAGGTGCTATATTTTTATTGGGATTTTATCAGGTGTCAGGGTTCCCAGGGATCAAGGACAAGATTATGGTCTCTTAGAAATATCTATGCTAAAAGTATTTTGAATTGTGTGCATTCCAGTAATTAATGTTTTTTACAAAATAAATCAATTTTTCATTTTAATAATGCTAGAAGTGGCACATTATTGCCCTCCAGAAGTTATTTCTTTTGTATATATATGGATATATATGCACATATACAATGTTTGTGTGCAATGTATATCTTTCAAATGCACACAAACAATATATCTATTGAATTATAAAAAAAATTTCCCTATGGGAAAGAAAAATATTCTCTGTATTTAAACTCAAATCATACAATAATTTTGTTTAAAGTATTTCATTCTTTTATAGAATACTTGAACAGTTTAAAATGCCTAGTATTTCCTTTCTGTTTATGGTTAATACAATAATAATTTTATCTTCTTATAGAAATTTTTATTAAATATTTCTAAATATTGTTATGTCTTTATACAGGCACAGAAAAATCATCTACATGTCCCATGTTCATTAAAATCAAGTAAATCATAAAACTTTTTTTGTCCTCTAGTATTTTAACTATAAAAAATTCCTTTTCAAAAATAACATCTGTTAAACTAATGTAAAAAAATTCAATTTTTACTTTAATTCTAGTTTTGAAACCTAAAGACTTCCTCGTACAGATGAATCCTCATAGCCTAAAGAAAGACTGCAAGCATACAAATAAAATATGATTATCAGTTTAAGTCTTAAAAATAATCTTGTCATGTCCACCTTGTGTTAAAAAACTTCCTCATTATTGTGTAAAATCAATCATTATACTCCTTCTGCTCTCTCTCTGTGCTAAGCATATGAAAACTCCAGATTTTAAAAACCATCAAGACCTACATAATGGGACACTCTTGACAAGGAACAAGTTTATGTTGTGTCAAAGCTACTTCAGTGCAGCTGCTTCTCATGCAGCAGAATTTGGGGGATCCTGGTTCAGAAAGCAGAGTTTCTTTAACTTTCCCTCTTGTGAAAAGAAATGTTAACTTTATCAATACTTGCAAACATTTTTGTCTTAAAACTCCTTTTGTCTCCCCTTAGATTTTCCACCTTGGGTGATAGCAGTGGGTGATATTCATCCCTGTTCCCACATCATAACAGTACAGAAAGGTAGTTTGAGATGGTTAATTCTTTTACTGCCTAGAAGAAAAGAAAGTTACCTCAGCATCTCTCCCAGCTGAGTCTTGTTGATCACTGTTAACCAATCTAGTAAAATCTAGTGGTCAAACTAAAGAAATAATCCATATTCATTAGAGAAATTGAGTCTGCAGTAGCCAGGAAATTTGGGCACTTGAGGCTCATTCATATACTAATCCCACTAGTACAATACTTAGAAGAAAACTATGTGTTGGCTGCCATTTCATTGCTGCTAGGTTGTTTGGTTGATTGGGTTTTTTTTGTTTGTTTTTTTTTTACATAACACTTAATTTCTGTCTTGATTTGTGCTGGACTCTGGTGAAAAAGATAAAGGGAGGGAATATAGCATATAATATAATTTGAAACCAAAGGCTCTGTATTTCTGCTTGGTGTTGCAGAGTCTAGCATATACAGTGCTAGAGCAAGAGCTGGAAGATACATTTTAAAACAGAACAGCTCCAGATTTAGACAATGTGACATTGTCAAATACTAGGAATAAAGGTCTTTCTTCCATAAAATATTATGGGTATTCAAAAGGGGAAAAAAAGCTCTCCTGAGGGTTAGGTAAGTGTCTTAGGAGAAAACTTATATTTCATCCCCTCTTATATAATTTGTTACTCATACAACCACCACTGTCCTTGCAAAGCTGTTAGTCTGTGGCCATGCAGTTAAAATTCATTGCCATAATGCATCCACAAGTAGAAGAGAGCTGTCTGTGCCAGTTTCAGAAAGCAGTCAAGGGCACAACACACTCAGTGTGTGTGCATGTCATATGGCTTCCCTCAGAGTCCCTGAAGTCTACGTGTGAAGAACTGATGCAAGCTGTTGTGGTTGCCTGTGCAGATACTGGACATGCTCAGATATAAGGAGTCCTTTGTTTCCTAATGGGTCTTCTCCAGATGCTTGTGGTTATACAAGCCACAAACACAAGTTCCCTGGTCTTGAGCTGAGCCTGGGCAAAAATCTCAAAATGAAAATTACAGTTAGCTAGAGAAACTTTAATCTATACTATGGAGTAGTAGACTGGAGACAAAGACTACAGTTCTCCCATTTTCAACAGCTCCCTTAGGCAATGGAGAAGCCTTAAAAGAAGATCTTTGACCTCAGAAGAGGAAATCAGGGGAGGAGAGAATATCAAGAGATGGAGGAAACCACTGTAAGCAAAAGGAAAGGAAGTCATCAGTTAGAAAAATCACAGTGACCACTCTGGGGCAGTCCAAAAACTGAAAATAGAAAACTATTTAGTCATATTCCTTTTCTGACCACACAAAACATTGCCCAAAATTTGACCCTTGCTCTGCTGGAAACATCAACAACCTATCTGCAATACAAGCAAAATAATGCTTTCTGTCTTTCCAAAAAAGCAAGCTGTTGCTGTGCCCTGCAAGGCAGGTGAGGTGCATGCAGTCGAGGAAGGGGGACTGCTCAGATTCCTGCCGGTGCCTTGAATCACATCATCTCAGCAAGCACCCATGAGTTATGGTTCTGCAGAAATTCTCAGTTTGTCGTGAGAGAATCAATGTAAAGCAGCGAATTCATTATGCTGAAATCTGGTTTTAACAGCTTCAAGAGATATAGGTACTAAACATTCACACACAGAAATGATGAGTTCTCACTTCTTTGTGAAATGGTATTGTTTAAGCCCTGGACCTCTGACCTACACTCAAGCTCACATTCCCAATATTAAATGCAAGGATGAATTGCTACAAATTTCCTTCTAAAATTTCATTTTCTGAAGCCATTATTTTACTGCTCTTCACACACATGGAGTTTCAGCCTGATGCACCAGAAATTATAAGCAATGTCAGCTGCAAATGAGATTCTCATACACAATAAATTCCCTCTTCAATAAATGAAGTTTCTAAATTTCATTCCTGAAATTCATGTTTCTTGCCTCCCAAAATGATTTTCTAATATGCCTCAAGAGAAAATTAAATTTCTAAATCTCTTAAAAATTAAAACAATGTTCCCTTGTCTTTACCACTCAAGTTTGGGCCACAATGAATCAATCACAGGTGTGGAATGAAGGTTCAGAAGTATCAGTTTAAGAAACGCCACCTTTTAACATCAAAATTACACATTTAGAAACCAGAATGTGTCACAAACTGGCATTTAGGAGAAATAAACATTATTAAAATATAATAATCAATTTTTTACTTCATTTAAATTTTATATTTCTTTGAAAAATGCTAGAAAACTTTCCTTGTGTCTATTATTCAAAAAAAGTTATGCAAATATCCTTGCGCATGTTACCAACCAAGGAGCTTTAAGAGAACATTTCTCACTAAATGTAGGCATATTAATGTCCCTATTACTTCCCTCATTACCCTCAAATTTCCTTTTGAACCATTTTCAAATAATTTTCTGTAGCATGCAGAAACCATGCTCAGTGATAACCATATATTGCCTATTCTTACATAGGTTTATAAAATATAGGTTCTAGGGAACAGCAATTTTAAAGGAGTCATATACTGTGGCATTTTACATGTTAGATTATTCACATACACTAGCATGGTCTAGTAGGTGCACTGCATGAGTACTTGGAATTCTGGGCTGGTTTTAGTTGTTTGGAGGGACTGTTCTTAAGACATCAGAGATGTAAACAAGAGTTTTCATTTATTTTAATATAATACCTTCTCAACCAGTAAGTTTTTCAGCCATTGATAGAAGCAGCATGAATTTTGTGTGTGTGTGTGAGTAGACAACACTGATTAATGCATTTCTATCTGAGAGTATGCTTCAGTTACAATGTCTCACAGTAAATGGCAGAAAAATCATAATCCACTGCTCTCAGCCACTGGGAAAAAGATCCTGAAAGTAAGGAAGATGCATGCATTTAAAAAATGCATTTACAATGCATTCACAAGAATAAGAATGATATATATATGCCAAGATTTACTAATGACTGTGGCTTTTATGGAGAGGTTGGTATTAGCTAGATAAATCATCTGCATTCCATTTTATCAGGCTTTCAAATGCAATTGATATCATCCATCTAGACCACACAGGTCTATACTTCAGGTAAAAATCAAAACAAAGCTGTGTGGTCTAGTTTGTTAGCACTGTAAAGACAACTTATTGTTAAGCTTAAGATAAGCCTCGGCATTTAAATCTATTTATAGAAGTCTTCAATAAGTATGCCTGAGGTCTTTTTTACTTTCCAGGTCAAAGTCACAAAGGCTGTCACAGGAAGGTGTAAATTACACTCCTCTGCTACAGCAAATCCCTTTGCATAAGGGATGGAGTACATTTCAGCTCAAAACAATGAGCTATTTCACTGCTACCTTCTCTCAGGATTTCTATTACAGAGTAGAAGAGTGGGCAATTTAATTTTGATAAAGCTGTCAGTGGAAGTCATTGAAGAATCACAGACCTTGACCACCCCACTTTTATGTCAGAATTGCCTACTTTTAAAAGCTTATACTAGTCCTTCATGCCAGGTAAGAAAGGGAACTATAAAAACAGATTGCATCTTGTTTGTGATCCCATTCCCTCTAGGAAAGGCAATTAAAATAGCTTTCACTTGCTTTCCGTGGAAGAAAATCAGTAAAGTCAAAAGAGTGTTGTATGAATCTACCCATTCAACATCTCTCATGGAACCAAACTACAAATGTACAAATAAAAAAAAAACCCTAAGAATTAAAACACATCTGAGGGCCTATTGAGGTGTAATAGTCTTGGTATCCCCAAGAAAGTGAATTTATTTTCTGCCCTGTCACCTTAGTTCTTGATATACTATTCCCTACCCAAACACACTCACTCTCCATGGCACTCTTCCAGCATAAACAATAGAACAACAATCAGGCTCTACAATACTTCAAAAACTCAACTCAATCTGTCTTGTTACAACAGAAAAAGCTACCTCAAACTGAGAGATACTCAAGACTTCTAAAATGATTACTTAGAAAAGGAGAAGAAGGTACTGCGTTCCAGTTCCATCCCTCAGAGTCTTCTAATGAAATGGAACATTTCTGGCTGAGTTTCCATGTGTACACTGATGTGCTTCAGAAGGCCTGGGCAGACGACCAAACTCATTTTGCTATCCTTCTTTAACAATTACAACTGGCCAAGGGGGTTGACTTATGTCTGCTATTTATAACTTATGTCCCACGGCTTCTTGTTAGAGAGCAGGCTGTGCTGAGAGCTGTGTGATTGATAGTGAGTTAATGATTCCATTGTCTGCAGTAATGCAGAAAGTACAATTCTCATGCATCAAACTCAACAGGAGCTTTATCACCAAGGCTCTGTCCTTTAAAGTCGTGCTGTCACTTAGACACCTGAAAGGAACAGCAACCAGGACCAGAGGCACTAGGATGAGTCTTTGATATTCACGTTATTAATACTTCTGTTAACTCCTCAGGGTACAAAACTTGTAGAGGAGAACTCATCAGAGTTTTTATGATGAGTGCATTAGGATAAACAGAAGAAGGGCAATTTTTCACCTTGCCTAAGGTAATGTCTTGGGATTTTTTGTTCAGCACTGCAGTTTCAAGTGCTCGCAATCAGTTACTCAAAATAATTGTTACAACTATTTTAACTGTCTTAATGCATGCATTGTGTTTTCCATCCTACTTTACCAGCCCTATGACACTTTCTTTGTAATTCTTGCCCTCAGTAATGTGACTGGCAGTGCACACACAACTGAGTGGCTTAAAATTCAGACATTTCTATGGAATTCAGGGAGCACTCATCACTTTTCCTAGATAAATTTCACCTCTGCCTTTAATAGAAGAGGAGCCTTAATATCACTGTCACCATTCTGCATCTCCTTCAAAACTATCAGCGAACCACAACTTTGGATTCTGCACTGTGTGTCAGGTACAGATGAAAAGTTAGGAACTGATCTGTTGACTTTCACCTGTCTGCAGAGATTTCTTCGCATGATATGGAGCAATATTACAGCCACTCACATTGGATCTGAAGTAATGCCTCCAAGCATCTGGAAGTGTCAATAAGTGTAACTTCAGTCTTAGAATTACACATCTGTCCTGCTGAGGGTATGATTTGATGAAAAGGGCAAAAAGCCTTAGCATCCTGCATTTTATTGGTCTTTGCTGAGACCTGGGATTCACAGAAATTCATAACCTTAGAAAATTCATAGGTTTGTGTAGATATACACCCCATCATTGTGTTTTTTGAATATTTAACTCAGTGAATAAGATGAAAAACGTACTACAGCCCTATATGTGAAGAGGATTTAAGTTCCAATGCTAGTTTCATATTTTTGACCAAGAGAACGTCAGTAAACTACTGCATACCAGTCTTGCTCAAGGTGATATTCAGTGTTATTACCTTCTCCCTTAAAAAAAAAAAAAATTGCTCAGCAATATTTTTACAGAAATATGTTGTCCAGTGCTGTGTAGTGTTGGATTTGCACATTTCCTGTGTGTGCACTGAACTCCTGTGAGCTCAGACACAGCAGACATGCTAGATACAGCCTGCATTCCCCAGAGAAATGTCTATATGTTTCAATCTCTGCCCAGAAACAAATTTCAGACAGGCAAACAAGGCATGTTCAGGTAAATCTAAATGGATGATGTTCCTAATAAATATCAGCACCAGAGTTTATATTTCACTTTTATTTGTCCATCATAATTTTACATACAATTTTTCTCCCACTATGAAGAAAGGCAGTCCTGAAATGTTTCTGTAGACATAATGTGCAATTGTGTGGGACACAATGAAAGCTGATCCAAAATCCCCAGTGTTGATATTACTGGCAGAACCACATAATGGAAAACAGAATTTTTTGGTGCTAACATTGAAATTTTCAGACAAAGACGGGTTGAAGTTATGGCTGACCAGGATGAGATCCTTCATACCTATGTACTAGTGTGTTTATGGTGCTAATTATCTTAAAATTACATACCTCCATAGAAGGTGACACAGAGTTCCACAAACTGTGCATTACACAGAACTGGCAACAGAGGAAACAAGGTAAATGTGAATTAAACATAATGACAGTGGTTGTGCTTTTCATAAAGGTGTAGATGACAACACATCACAAAGGAAGAAAAGGAAACTGTCCCAGTTACAATTTTTTCAGTCAACACCAGTGGAAGAAAATCCAGCCCCTTACTATATACCCCTGTTTAGCCCATTATTACTAATGTTTGCAGTGGCAAACAACTAAACCTCAATTTCCTTCCGGAAAGGAAGTAATGAATGTATTAGTGAAAAGAAGAACTTGCAAGGGACTAAAATATATGTCTAGAAGTAAAATAAACCCTCCTAGTGTTCTGTTCTATGAACTTCCTAACTCCTTAAGTATTACTCATCTTTATAACTCTACTTGTCATGTCTGAAGTGCTGTCTAGATTTTTCTGTTTTCTAAATATTATTTCAATAAATCCATTGACTAGAGAAAAAGTATATCTGGAAGAATTCATAATTTATCGGAGTACAAAATTTGGAATGCTTTCTTCAAATAAATACTGATTTTTTCTGGTTGAACTTCTATAATTTATAAGGTTTGGATTGATAACTCATGGAGATAGAAGCAAGGTCATATAAAAATGTTACAAGAGGTCTCTTTTCAGAACACTTTATTCTGATTAAAAAGTTTCTTTTACCATGCTCCACTCTTACAATGAATTAAAAAAGAATTTTAGAATGTGGAAGCTTTTCCTACATGTTCAGTGTTAACATTAAAACCATTACATTCCAAGAGCAACAGAATTTACTTTTGCTAATTTGATCATCTGCTGCTCCTTTAGGATGATATGCAGATATGTGTACATTGACATCTCACTTTGTTCAATCATATGTTAATAAGAACTAAGAAGAAGGTGAGACACACATTTAGCATTTCTGTAGCTCCCAAATAATGTAAAGAAAGTAGTAAAAGACTTTTCTTCCACTCACATAAGCTTGTTTATAAAAGCTAAAATAAAGATATGCCTCTTGCCAGTGCTAGTAATTTTAGGACAACAACTTTAATTGTATACCTTTCACTCCAATTATGTTCAGTCTGTGTTTATTTATTACTAAAGCCTGATGCACTTTTGGTACTGTGCTTTTTATTTTACCTTGCCTTTTTCCCTTAGAAAATATGCAATGCTCCACATAGAGAATCATTAAATGTCCCTTGATTAAAGTTCTTTCTCTTTGACAAATCTGAGTATAATTAAAGTACAACAAAATCCTGAGAAAACTATTTCTTATTCCACTTTTATTTGTTCATCATGGTTTTTCTTCTCCTTTGGCTTTTTAATGTCACTTCCCAATTTCCCCCTTTCTTTGAGAAAAAGCAGCTCTAAAATAATTCTATGAAGACCTACAACTTGCTAAGGAACAGTCATTTTATGTGGTATCATATTACAAACATAGCCCAAGACAGAATAAGATGGATATAGAGTGTGACTTAAAGTCATGCACATTAATTACAGATTTAAACCAAAGCATAACAACTTTTCTCAAAACACTTGGTATCTTCACCTATTCACTAAGCCCAAACTTGATTGCTTGTGTCCAGTGTTACCCTGACTGACTGCACTGACTTTAATTATGCTGACTTCAGTGTAATTGCTGACTGTTTATTTTCCTGAGTTATGGGGAGGCAGTGCATGAACTCAGAACTAGAGACCATTTAGTCACTTCTTACCCTCTTTTCAAGGATGTTTTTTTATAGCATTTCTAATATTTTTTGAGAGCCCATTCAATCTCAGAACACAAGGAAAAAATACCCACTTTTTCAAACTTTAGGCACAATACATAAATTCAGAAGAATAGAACAGAATCACTATTCCTGTTCTATAATGTGCTGGTATAAGTTGAACCCACATTAAGCTAGATTTACCTTAGAGGGCTTTTGCACAGGCACAGCAACTCGTTGTTAAGCTGTAAGTAAGAATATTTAGTCCCTAGATCCCAGTCTGTCTAATCTTTGTGTGTATAGGTGTCACACCAAAGACATGGGAAACCCAGCTTTTCTAAAAAAAAAAAGGACAGAGAGACCTTTTACTGGATTGTCTAAGATGACTCTATTTTGTGCAAACATCACTGATTTCAAAGGCAGAAAAAGAATACTGCCCTGAAGTTATGAAATTGCAGACGTAGTTAACATAATTTTTTTGGCACCAAGTTTAATTCAAAAGGATTAAATAAGTATATTCATAGAATTTTAAACCAATCAAATCTAGAAGCCATTTCCTGCATTAATTTCCCAGCTAACTTAATTATACAGCCTCAGGCTCTGGCTCATGATCAATTAACAGAGCTGTAAAAATCTGGAGCCCAAGACTACCACATATTAATCACCACATCTGATGTGACGAAAACAGCCTTTATTGTGGTTTCTAGATTTGCAATCAAACCAGCATCCACAGCTGATATAGCTGTGCTTTGCTTAAAAAAATAGAAGATTTTTTTTAATTAGTATTTCTCATGACTTTGAAAGATGTGGGAACGATAGACTGTCATATGCAAAACAGGTCTGATGAATATTTAAAGTACAAGAATGTGTTTATTGTAAACTACTGAGAAAAACTATGCATATCTGCATATCTGGAGGAAAAGAGTTCACTAGTGCAGCCCACCACATGGTCCAATACTGCAAATGCTTAATTGTTTTCATGATGCAAAATCTGCTTAGTTCATGCTCTCCCAGAAAATTAGTCATAACAGCATGATGAACACCTCTGCCATGGGTACTAGTTTGCACACACCTTCCCTTTCTGCCCCACATACATCTCGAGTTCACAGTGCTTTTCTAGGACAGTGGGTGCAATTCTCAATCTGATTTCATTTACCTGTCTCAGAAAGAGAAGAAAAGTGTGAGTAACAAAACAGTCTGGGGGGAATCACACAGCAGTTGAGGCAATTCTGCAGGTTCCCAGTAAATTCAGGTGGATTAAGGCTTTTGCAGGGGGAAGATGCTTCCATTAAGCTACAAATGGACTCTTCTATAAATATGTAACAAGAGTATAAATAGCTTCAACAACATTTAGGGAGAAGAACTCCCAACCTTTGTGGTGAAAGAACCTTCCCGTGGTCAGGCTGATGCATGCTGTGAATATGTAATAGCCTGGCAACAAATAACCAAGGAAAAAATCCACAGAAAGGAGCCAGGGAATTAAATACATGCAGACAAAATTCTAATTATACTGAATATTGCTGAAATTTCAGGAGAATATTTTCAAAGCAGTATCTTCAAGGCTTGATTGGCAAAATAGCAGGGCCTTTTAGACTGCCCTGATCTAAAGGTCCTTTGGAAAGGCTTCCAGGGATGCCTCCAAGCAGTAAATCATGCTTGTCATTTGCATACATTTAAATATTATGTTGAACTGATGCCACAGACACCCTGTAGAGACCAAAGGTGAACCATTATGTTAGAAAACATTGTTAGAGTACAGTTTCTCTCAATTTACTTTGTTAAGCACTTTGAAATGTCTCATGCCTTTCTGGAAGGTCAAGCAGTTTCACTTATATCTGAGAGTCAGGAAACAAATCATTAAGCTATATGTTAATGCAATTTTCCAGGGTTCACATATACCAGGAACCCCTGCTTAATACTTAGGTTCTAAAATAGGTGATACCAGATGATGTTAAACTCCTCAGAGTTAGATGCTTTTATCTTTAACTGTCTTTACTCTTCAACAGAACTGAAAAAGGAAGATAAATCTTCTATTTTAAGCAACTACAACATATTAGGGGCACAGGTGGAGCCATGACCTGATAAGGTGGCTGACTGATGTCACCTACCTAGACTTCTATGAGGCCTTCAACATGGTCTGTCATGACATCCTTATCTCTGTATTGAGGAGATGTGTATTTGAAGGGTGGACAGTTTGGTAGATAAGGAATTGGCTGGACAGACACAGCCAGAGAGTTGTGATCAATGGCTCAGTGTCCAGGTGGAGGCTGGCACAAGTGGTGTCCCTCAGGGCTCTGTCGTGGGACCAGTGCTCCCCAATATCTTCATCAATGACACAGGCAGTGACATTGAGTACAGCAAGTTTGCAGATGACACCGAGCTCAGTAGGGCAAATCAAACACCTGAAGGATGAGATGTCATCCAGGTGAACCTGGATGAAACTTCAAAAGTGAGTTTGGAAGAACAGCATGACGTTCAAAAAGTACAAGTACAAGGTAACGTAGATGGGTCAGGGCAATCCCAGACATGAGTATAGACCAGGAGAAGCACATTGAAAACAATTCTGCTGAGAAGGACTTAGGGATGATGGTGAACAAAAAACTTGAGATGAGCAGGCAATGTCTGCTCACAGCCCAGAAGCCCAACAGTATTCTGGGCCACATCAAAATAAGCATGACCAGCAGGTCGAGGATTCTCCTCCTCCACTCTCTCCTCATGAGACATTGCCTATATTCAAGTCTGGGGTCCCCAGCACAGGGAAGAC
>JAWWMU010000153.1:95209109-95224345 GCA_035048155.1 Cinnycerthia olivascens | reverse complement strand
GGTATTGAATGGAGATCACACTGGTCAAGCAGGACCTGCCTTTCCTAAACCTATCCTGGCTGGCCCTGATCCCCTGGCTGTCCTGTCCAGGTTTCATGATGGCACTCAAAATTATCTGCTCCGTGGCTTTCCCTAGCATAAAGGTCAGGCTGAGAGGGTGATGTGTGTCACATTGGCTTAGCTCCAGTCCTCTGGAACCTCCCTAATTAACCAGGACTGGTGATAGGGGTGGAAAGTTGCTTGGGAAGCTCCTATGCCAGCTCCCTCCATACCCTTGGATGAATCCCTTCCAATCCAATAGACTTGTGCGTGCCTCAGTGACTCAACAGGTCACTAACTACTTCCTCCTGAATTGCAGGTAGTACATCTGTTCCCCATCCCATTCTACCAGTTCAGGGGGCTAATTGCCCTGAGGATAATCAGCCTTTATGTTTAAGACTGAGGAAAAGACGTCATTAAGTACCTCAGCCCTTTCCCCTTCATTAGTTACAATGTTCTCCTCCACATCCAAAAAAGGGTGGAGATTTTCCTGGGCTCTCCTTTTCTTGTTAATGTCTTTATATAAATACTTTTCATTGTCTTTCACAGCAGTGGCTAGGTTCAGTTGCAGCTGAGGTTTTGCTTTTCTAATTTTTCCCTCTACATGGCTTAACACTATCCTTGTATTTTTGCCTGCCCCCTCTTCCAGACATCATAAGTTCTTTTTTCACCTGAGTTCCAGCAAAAAACTCCCTGCTCAGCCAAGAAGGTCTTCTTCCCCAACAGCTCATCTTTTGGTAGTCTTGCTCCTGTGCCTTAAATTTCCTTCAAGTGTGTCCTGCTTTTCTGAACCCCTTTGTTATTAAGGACATTTTCATGGGGACCCTGAACCAATCTCCTAAGTATGTCAAAGTCTGTCCTCCAGACAAAGTAGAGGTTTTGTTGACCTTTTCCTTACTACAGGAACAAATGAAAATTCTGTCATTTGTGGTAAATATGCCCAAGACAACCTCCAGCCACCACAGTTTCCACCAGCCCTTCGCTATTTGTAAAGAGTCAGACCAGTGAGCTCCTACCTTTACAGGAAGAAAGCATCTCTTCTAGTGGCACTTTGTGTGGTCTGTGATTCCCAGTGCGCTGCCTGCCTGGCACCCCATACAGTGCTACCACTCAGGTCCCTGAACCAAATATGCTATTCAAAAATACATTTGCATTTTCTATGCCTTTGCAGAGCAAGTACAGGGCACGACTAATAAACACAAGTTATAGACAAAGTCACTCTGATCAGAGAAAGATCACATTATGGACATAGAAATCACAACAGGAATCATGATTTTACCAGGCTGAAATATTAGCCACGATATTGATGCCAGATTCCTTTTCTAACAATGGACAACCAAGCACCTCATCAGTGCTAGAAGTGAATATTGCAGGATGTTCCATGTGCAAGCTTTTTAATCAAAATGAAAAAAAAAGCAGACTATTAAACAGAGGCTCTACTTGGCTTTTTATTGATATACTTAGTCATTCCATATATATATACATCTGTATTATATATTTTTTCATAGTCTTTAAAAATAATCCTATGTGAGACAAGATGATTTGTCAAATTCATGTTACTTAGGGAACAAAGAAAGTTTTCGTGTCCTGCCATTCCCTGTTTTTCCTTTTGTGTTTGCCTCGTTGTAGTTGGGTGCTTTCATTAACCAAATATTTGTGGTTCTCCTGCAAAACAGCCAGGTGGGCTGTGCTGGCAATTAGCCTAGGGAAAGGTGGGATAATGGCCCAGCATTAGAAGGGCAGCTGAGGAAAATTGGGACTAGCAGGTATTTGTAAGGTAGTGTGTAAAAGTGTGTTTTTGCAGATATTAACTGTGTTGTTTTGTGTGAAAGGAAGAAAGGGGAAATGTATTGATACCTTCAGAGCCAAGGAAACTACTCATATTAGTTTTTTAAGGGGGTTGTGTTTTATTTTTATTTTTCAACTGTTTAAAATTTTGCTTTGAAGACAAACGCTGCTCCTTGGTGGAAAAAAAAACAAAACCATAATGTTTTAACTAAAATAGTCCCACTGCTCATGTCAGTCTGATGAAAGAAATGCAAAGATAAGTAACAAATTGTGACAATTTGGTAGTATTAATATTTTTTGCTGAAAGCAAACTGTAGAGTCTAGAGAAATGCTGGCATGTTAGTCTCCCTCAGGTAACATCTGGACTTGACAATTTAATGTCCAAAAAAGGAGAAATGACTGAAACATTCTGATACTTCCAAAAATTTATATCTGCTGTACCTCCAGCTTAACCAATGATCTTGTAAAGGACACAAGAATGAATAGAATATAATTTACATATTTAAAATAGAAGACTTTTATTGTTTGTTTACCTTTGAAGAATAGTCCTTAGCCTTTGGGAAAGGTACTCATAGGTACACATGGACAGTTTGCTCATTTTTTTTAATACATATCTATAGTTTTTCCAGACTTTACAGTGTCTCAGTAGTACTTTCTCATTAGGAATGACTAGAATACTGCAAAATAATTTAAAAAATTTGTACACCAAATTCATCAGGGTCAGGATAAACCAAACATGCCTAAGCAATATTAGGAGAATGTTGCATGAAAGTGAAACATAGAACATGTTTCTAAAGTTTGCTAGTAGTAAATAATAGATCTATATCTAACAACAAACATATCTACTTCCAGACAGTACCACAAAGCCATATAAAGCAGTTAAAAGTAGTTGGTAATAAATATCTAATTTCAAAGTTACTTCCTTTAATATTTATTGTATGAGTAGTTCCAGAAGTCCCTCACTGGAGGTAAAATTATGCTTTAAAATATGTTCTAAAAATGTAAGATTGATCTTAGGGACACTTATTAGTTAGGAACTGACCAGTTAAGGAGTCAAATGAAAAGCATGCAGGGAAGACTTTAATGCTTAAGGCCATCAGCTGAAGCAGGGAAAACAAAATTTACAATTAGCAATATTTTTCTTTAGATCATTTTTATTTTATCCAGAAACAGTTTACTGTAAAACACACAGCCTAGTTCTCCTTTCCAAGTGCAATTATATTTGTTTTTTCTTTAATTCAAATTAAATTCTAATTCTAATTCAATTTCAAGATCCGGAAAAGCTTCACATCTTCTACTGCCATATTCCTTTAAGAGATTTGGACTCTTCCACAGGGTTGATGTTCTCATCAGGAGGTCATACAGGCTTGATCTGCAGCAAAAGTAGCATCTTCTGTTTGTTCTCCAGGTAATAAAAAGGAGAGTTGGCCTTGTATCACTGCAGTAGCAGATTGCTGTGTGAGTATCTCAGTTCTGATTTTATAAGGCATTTACATCTGAGAAAGAGATAATGTGAAAAGTGCAATGAAAATCTTTTGTACCACATAAGGAAATATAAGTCCTGTCTTCTATGCTTACGTTATTAATTTTTATTGATGAAGTAATGAAATATGAATTATCTAAGAATCAAAACTAAGGAAAATCTTACTAAAAGAAAAATATTAAAAATATAAAATATGAAAAGCTTCACTTAAACTAAAGACTAATGAATAGCAAATGTATATGGGAAGAAAGAAAATATAACATGGAATATATAATACAATTATAAAATACATGGAAGAAAGTTCTATAAAACATTAGATAAAGTGAAAAATACAAAAAAATAATGAGAAAACTGAGCATCTAATGGACTTTTAAAGGAAGCATAAAATATTTAGAACTTTCTCTGGTTCGGTCTTCACAAAAAAGCTAACAGTGTCCAGATGTTTAACCTTGTAATTATTAATGAGGCTGTAGGAACACCAGCCTGAGAATGTAACAATTAATTAAATAAGTTGAATATATTCAAGTTGTTATTACTTGACAAGCATCATCCCAAAGCACATATAGAGTTAGTCAAAGTCTTTCTTTATGGGTGCAGGAGAAATGAGACAGGTTTGTGGAAGGTGAAGACGTTCTAGAAAGCCAGAGAACAAACATGGGAAGTTAAAAGGGACACAGGGAACTACAGAAAGGTCATTTTTTCTTTGATAGAAGGATAACTGAACCAAATTATTAAACAATCAATTTGTATTCACCTAAAGACAAAATGCACCAACATGAATTTATGAAGGATAACTCATGTCAATGTAATTCAATTTCTTTGACAGGATAACAAGATCTGAGAAAGTAATAGATGTCAGACTCACATGGCACACATAAACCAGCTGGGAAAATATGGTCTGAGTAAAGCTGCTGTAAAATGTTGCCCAGAAAGTTTCATAATGGCTTGTTGGAGAATGAATAGAATATATAACATAATGCCCTTCACAAGACTGACCTGATATTATTCAATATTTTAACTAATAATCTAGCTATATGTCGAAAGTTCATGAATGAAAACAACTTGTGAAGGATTTAATTTCAAAAGGCAGAATTGGAATTCAAGCTAAACTTGAAAAGATGGACATGCCACAAAGATCTGAATATAGAAATACACACAGGACTAAACATGGAAAGAAGAAATCAAATGCACAAGGAAAAGATAAAAAAATTGTTAGGAGAGAGATTTCATAAAGATGAGATGTTGTATCAGAAAGGGAGAAATCTTACTTCTATGAGCATTAATGATATGTATGGCTGACTGCGAGGATTAAGTGTCATTGTTTGGGCACACTGAAAGGGAGTCCACATCTAGTATTAGTGAAGTCAATAGAAGATGGATTCAACACACTGGGATGCAGAAGAGAACTCCAGACAAAGACAAAAAAAGAGAAAAAACCGCCAAAACTACTCTAAGATTTATGAATAATGATTGAAAAAAAAGTGTCTATAAAAGAGAGAATTGAGGGCAGAATACAATATTAAGTGGTAAATAATAAGTCTTATTCACATATAGTGAATCTGAGACAAGAAATAATTGATTTCCTTGCAAGCAAGGAAAATTTAAACTTCACATATAAAAAATTCTGTTATAGCAGTTATGCAATAGATGAAGTTATTATGTTTGAAGATGTTGAAACCAACATCATAAGAGGAATTTAAAAGATGTGCAGAACAACTGCTAGATGACAATTCTCCATATTCCTTGGATTTTTTTGACCATATCAAATGCTGCCTAGAGTCTCTAGTCTTGCTTTTTAGGTACTTATTTGTGATTTTTTCCAGACAAACGATGTAGCCTATTTGTCAGCTATTGACCTGTGCAACTGGAGGTAATAAATAACCATTTAGAAAATCTTGTCTACTTTTCAGACAATAATCTGTTAATATATATAGCTAAAAATTGCTTACTTACACACTAGGGAATGCTCTGTTTTAAAACTTATGAAGTGACATAGACGTAGAAGTGACATTGCATTCCTGACAGGACTGCAATTTAATCACTCTGTTGTACAGACAGCAAACAATGTCTGGGGCCTGATTAAAGTGTATCCTTTGTCTTGAGTTCATCAAGAATTTCCCATTATATGCATGGAACAGGCCTGTAGTCCAGTTTTAACTACACAAATTTTTAGGGAAAAGTTAAAAACTTAAATTTAGCAAAATAAAACAAAAATCTTAATGAATGGCAATAAAGAAGGAAATTAAAATGTCAAAACCTATAAAAAAGTACAACCAAGATCAGCCAAAGCCAGTATATATAAAGTTAATGCTGAAACACCTTTTAATGGAGTTACACCTAATAATGTTTTTTTAAATGTTTTTAAAACATTTGTGTATGGTTTAATATATTGGTTTTTATCAGTTCAGGGTGGTCTATAGATTTCTAGAAAATCAGTGTAGAGTTAAACATTACCCTTATAATTTTCCAAATATGGATTGAGCTGCTGCTGCCCCTCATATGTCACTGGTCACTAATCAGGCAAAGGAAAAACACCTCAAATAGGTAAATGGAACTTTTCAGAAAGTATTTCAATAGTTGATCAATATCAACTGCCTGAATCACATCTATCATGTCTGTAATTCATCTTTACACTGAAGTCAATCACAGCTCAAGTCAAATAGAAACCCTCCAATTTAGGATTCTGTGGACTTTGCTCTACAGGAATACATTTCCAGAAAAATAGATTTATTTAAAACTGGATGAATTCTGGGTGAACAGATGAATTTCACCTGAAACCCTTTGAAATGCACAGTCTATCTAAAAATACTCCTTTTCCTCCCCTTCACCAGGACACAGACTGTGTCCTCACAGTGGTGTGCAGAGGTGCCATACAGAACGATGTTGATCCGATGCCATGCACTGTACACACACAGGCCACCCAAAAAAAAACCTGAGCACTTCTGGCTGGTAAGGAACATTTTATGCAAGTGTATATGAGATTTGCATTTTCACCATTTGTGTGAGATTACAAGAAATGCTGCAGGGAATAGTGAGTCAAATCCTACTTTTGTAACAGGCAGAATCTATTTGTTTTACCAGCCTTCACAAGCAGGACTGCACCCTACAAATTAGTGACTTCAGTGACCTGTGTAAATTTAAAAGTGCCTTCAGGTCAGTAACCCTGCCTGTAGTAGACATATGTAAAACACTGTTCATTCATGCCTAAAACTTGCAGTCTAAACCCGGATCCAATTAGCAATAGCTAAAAGGATTTACTTCTCCAGCTTTTAAAGAAAACAGAACTGAATTAAAAAAAATAAGACTAACAGGAGTAGTAAAAACATAAAATAAAATCTTTGGCTAATACTGTTCTTCAGGGTGCAAATCAAATAGAAGAAAAAACCCAGGAAATTAGAAACATTTGGTGCAAATTCTGTTCCGCCCCCTTTTAAACAAATCATGAATTATATACCAAGAGATTCCTTTACTCAAAGGATCATGCCCTCAAATAGCAGACTGGACTGGAGATTTTCACTTAACCAGCAAACGTTTAATGTTTGGTTTTATTCCAAGTCTGACTTGTAGCCTCTTCTTCCTGTGTCCTATTCCAAATATAAAATTACTGAAGCAGTTAACTACATGTTAGCAAGTAGCAATCTCTCAAAAAATCGGGACTAGAATTGATTACCTTTTACAACTATACATCTATAGCACAAGAATGTTACTATGTACTAGTAGTACTATGTGCTACTGATACTAGGGTATCAGCTTAATTACAAAATCTGACATGCAGCACCTTGTTGACATTCAGGTTGACCACCAAGGAGCTGGAAAACTAGAAGTCTATAATAACACATTTCTGCACCTTTATTTAGCTCTTAACTTGAATGTGCAGGGAAATTCACCACGAAAGGTTTCTCATATCTTTCTGTTGGTATAATGTGCATTTAGTGGCTGCAGAGAAGGGGGCTTGGTAATTTCGTGTCCTTTTACAAATTTCTCAAGACCTTGACCCCCTGTTTTCTACAAAGGAACACCAATGACCCAGACCCTTTGCTCTTGGGAAATTTTTGTAATCAAAATGGGCCAGACTTCACTTCATGGGAATCTGCCCAATTCTTTCATCTGGATTTGTTGCTAGTGCCACAATAAAGAGGAAGATTAGCCTGAGGCAGACACCTGGTGTGGAAAATTCAAGTCCACATTCCAGTATGAACAAGAAAACTATAAGCTATGAAAACCAGAATTTTATTGTAGGAAATGTCAGACTCTCTTAATAATTCTACCTTTTAAATATAACTAATGGAAAATAAGACTCCAGTTATTAACAGATAAATTTTGGCCCAGTTAGAAAATATCCCAGCTGAGTTTTCATGTCTTTCTGCACCAGTGCTTTTTAATGAAAGGAGAGTGGATTCTATTTTAAATGAGAATAGAGGGAGTAATTAGGTAAATATCTTTAGTCCATGGAATCACAAACTGATTCAGTTTCAGTTGAAGGATAAATACAATTCTACAAGAAGTTTCACAATGTGTGGGAGGAAACTTTTAACGGGGCATCACTAAGAAGGTAAGAACTTTGTTGGTAAAGTCAGATAAATATATTGGAAGGAGACGTTGGCTCTGTTAAACTAGAGCACAAATTATCTCAAAATCATGGTTTATGTGATGATTAAAGTTTAGGTGAAGGGATCCAGGTGTGCATGGATTAATTTCTATTCCCATCATTTTTTTTTGTATAGGAAGAAATTCTGGGAAAAAATTATTAAAAATAATTAACAGCAAAGAAACCTACATCTTGGGAGGGTAGAAAGTAAAGGGATAAAGTGAGAATTTCCAGCAGTCAAACTGAGTTACACCTTGCAAAAGAAATGAAAACAAGCAGTAAAAGGTTATTTAGCAACTTAAATGAAACAAGAGAAGTTGAGCTTGTAAGCAGTGCCAGTGGATTTGAGATTAAGACTTTATAGGTACAGACCAGAAGCTAACTGAATATTTGACTTCAGGCTTCAGGATGGTAACTATGACAAAATCAATATGGATAACAAGTATGAGAATTGGAAAAAGAAATTAACACCATGAACTTGGAAACAAAATTCAAGCCATAACAACAGTTTACTTCTGTCACTGAATATGAATTAATGAAAAATCTCAAATCAAAAAATGCAAATATGACAGCAAAACGACATCTTCAGAGGGAACAGAGATTTTACTTTGCCCAGTAAAAATTGAATTACAGCGTCAATTTTCAATTTATTTTGTTCAGGTTTCCAAATAGCTGTTAAATCATAAGACCTCTCATTCTAAGAAAAGCCAAAAGAGTCAGTAAAATAGAATGAAATATTACAAATGTAGATTAGAAATTCTTCCCCTTTTTGTGCTTTACTGCACTGCATTATTCTTGAAATATAGCTTTAAATTGTGTTGAATTGAAATAAAATCAGAATTTAGTCTTGTTTTGTATTAATGGGAATTCTATTTTAATGCCTGTTTCACTAATAGTACATGAAAAGAATTATAACAAGGAATTGTACTTGTCTAATATCAACGTGAAATATTTTCTTTTTTGAAATAAGTTGCATTTTCAAGGGATATGAATATTACAAGGAAGTCATAAGATTTTGATGGTGACCTTGGTACCATGGGAATATTAATTAACCTAAGAAATTGGAAAAAAATAACAGCTAATGGTCACTAATGGGTTTCATATTTGGAAGTAAACAGAAGAATTGTCATATTTCAGTTCCTGTTGGTGTTCGCAATAAATTTTGATGACGGGGATGAAATGTTATCAAAATTATTTTTCTACTAGAACCCAACGCACATCATTAAAAGTGTTCAAATGATAAAGTGGTCAAATAACAGTAAAAAACAAACAAAACAGTCAAAATCTGTTCTGGAGTAATTTTCAGTTTGACATCTTCTAGAATCAATAACTTTATTTTATTCTCAAACAAATCAGATATGGCTATGCAAAACAGAGCTCTGAATTTGCTGCTGCTTCAGAAAAGATGCAGATATAAATTCTGCTGGATGGGAATTATTGCTGATTTTAAACTTCCATGGGTCGTAGCACTGAGGTGCACAAAGGTTCATAAGATCAGTGTCTGAGGTGAAAGGTGAATCCAAGTAATTTGCAAATGTTATGGCAACATGAAGCCAGAGCTAAACAAGCTGGTGTGCTCCTCATTCAAACAGCATACAAACTAGCTGTTGAGAGGGCAGTTCTTTCAGAAATTAGGGTCCAAACTCAGTAGTAAAACTGGTATATTGCTGTTAAACACAGACCTGTTCAACAATAAATTCAGTGGGGAAGCAGTAACTCAGAAGTCAGGTATCTTACTTACCTAAGAAAGGAGGACATAGACCTAGACTGGCATAACAGTTGCCGGTAAGGGCCGTCTTTACTGCTGTGCCCAGGGTGAAAAATCTCCTACAGTCCCATATTTTTGCTATCTGAAAACTTATCAGTATGATGTGAATTCTGGAGAGAAACAGAGAGTGTTGTGAAGTTTCCCCAGAGAGAACAAGTTTTCAAAGTAAAATCCTAAGGCTAAATTTTTAGGGTAATATTATGTAAATGAGCAATAAGATTGACTGAGGTTTCAGCGGTAGTACTCTGTGATTTTGCTTTGAAAGTTTTTGCTTTTTGGAGTTCACTGTAACCTCATTATGTTTTGCTGGCACTTTCTCCAGGAAAAGCAACAGCTGCATAATACTGATAAACCTTAAGAAGGCTGACATGCATGATTGTGGTTTGTGTTCCAGTCTAAGTCAACCATATGTAAAAGCTCTAACCTGGCACCATTTGCTGCCATTAAATCTCAAATTCTATCTTGCAATGAAAAATGTAGTTAACTAAAAATAATCATCTATAAGAGCAAATGTCTAAAGAAAAAAAAATTTAAAAATATTATTCCATAATTAGTCATACCACTATTATTATAATATACTTCTATCAATATTGACTGAATATGAAATCATAGTAAGAGAGCTGACAATGAAAAAAGTCTTCATGCATTAATTGGTTTTTTTTTAGTAGCCACAAATAAATTGATAATACTTCTAAAACTCCTTTGAATATATACCAAAATATAAAAAATGTGACATGAAATGTTTAATCATTCATAAAATCATTGATAATCCTGGTAATATTCAATACTGGAAAAAAATATGCTTTTTCTGAATATATAATTCCAGGGCACAATAGTCTTCTTTAACTTGAATGATTTAAATGAAAACACCAAGTAATTTTTTTTATTCCTTGCTGAATCTGCAGGTTATAAAATTAATATTCTCCAATTTTTCAACTTCCTAAATTTTTATGGATGGAGAAGAAAGCCAAAAAGTCCCATCATGTACTAGCATTGTCTTATTAAAAGTGCTAGGGTAGGTCCAGAATTTCTCCCGTTCTCAAGACAGAGGAAAAATAAAGGGTGCCATAAGAAATACAGAATGGAAAGACACAGATGAAATAACAAGTTTTCTCCATTTGTCATAGGCCTGTGAAATTATTACTCCATGCAATTCATTGGTTCTAAGAGTTCAACACAAGTGAAAAGGGATTTTTCACATTTTATTATCATAGACAACTATGACTAAAGAAATTAAAAATACAGGAAAGGACACGAAACCTTTTGTCTCCAAATGTAAACCAATGTCTGATTGAAAAAGGCCTCTTTCCTGTAGTTAAAGAACTGACTGTATTTGTGACCCACTGTGAGAAGTATCCTTGTATGTAATATCAATAAGATATTGATGTTATTCCATATTGATTTAGAATAAAGTCCACAGCATTTGGGATCTTTGAACCTTTGCAAGTTAGATTGTAACTGTACAAAGTTTTGTGCAAAAAGACTGGTGGTGTCTGTGTCATTTTGAGTCAGCAGGAATGCCAGTTTTCAGACAGGACTGCTAAAGCTTTGTGTTTAGCTCACAAGAAGGTATCCAAGAAGTCTTATGTTTGAGTTTAGAGATCTAGTTATGATTCTTTAAAAGTCTTCGCCTAAAACTGAAGAAAAATCATAAAATCTCAAGGGTAGCGTGAAATATACTTAAGGTAGAGAAAAGGTATTTGACTTACTGCAAACAACTTTTTTTTTTTAAGTTGAACTCAATAGGTCTTTTCTACAAGACAACTAATTTTTCAAGTTTTCTGTCAAGAATTTCAGGTTTGCTGAATGTTTAAACCTAATCTCTGCACTAAAAGGAGAATTCCTATGTCTTAAGAAGCTTGCTCTCAAGCAGACAAGTGTGATATATAATTCGTCCTATACTTTGAATTCTTTTCCAATTGTGTGAATCTTTTTTACTTTGTATTTATAGACAGGCCTGGTGAAATGTAGTCACATAATGCAGCATCCTAACTCCAGTGATCAAGTACAAATATTCCAGAGAAGTCTTACTTGGGAGATGCAGAAAGGCTCCAAAATTATACATTTCCAATTTCTCTGCAGCTTAGTCATCAATCTAAAGCCTAAAAAATCCCCCTAAAATTTAATAAATCTTACAAAATGTTGAATAGATTCATGATCATTTTGAATAGTTCTGAAATCCTTGCTAATAAACTTTCCATCATAGGGAATTTATCACTTAATTATATGTTTGTACCAAAACCCAGACAATACATTTATCAGCCTTAAATTTTCTACTTCTTTAGCTTTAGTAAATGTTTCATTGTTGTTAAGTTTTTAGAAAAAAGTTGTTATGTTTTGTTGTTATCCTTTTAATTACTGAATGTCTTTCTAAATTGTGTAATTGCAACTGCTTTATTTTCTTCCTTCTTCTTTGAACCCTGTTCATACTGCATACACACTTTTTAGGAGAGCTGTATTTGCAGTCTTTCCTTCAGTCTTGGAGGTCCAATGCAGTGTGAATTAACAATAGCTCTATTTTTGTAGAAAATATGTGCTCTAATTTTGATAGAAAAGTAGAATTAAAATATGAACTATTGCCATCCACAGGATTAAAGTTTCTAAAACAAATAGGAGGCAGATGCTGGAAATTCTGAATCACATTTCCCTCCAAGAAAATGTCCAAAAGACTTATGTTTTTCTCTCAATGTCCTTTGTTAGTCACAGGTGTGGCCTCCTGCATATTTCTGCTGCTTTTGAGACACTGAGATCAGATATATTACAGGCACCTAATGGTGTTAAAATGTTCTGAAAACATAATTCTTTTACAAATTACTAACTTTGAACATGAAAGAGACTTGTCTTAACCATTTCTAGACAATGTACAATGAGATATCTACATAGACGATCTTCAAAGGATAAAAATCCTTCTCAAGGTAAATGTGATTGAGGGGTTTTGGGGATAAATAAAACATATGAGGTTAATAAAGTTAACAGTTAATGTAGACTTTCAAGTGGATTTGATCCAACAAAAAACTTTTTCAGCATTACTAGCATTCTTGGATGCAAATCTTCATAAAAAGAATGTAATTTGGGAAACAGACAAAGCTCCTATTTGCTACATTTCTGTTCCGTTGTTGAGCTGGTTTTGCTGGAATGTGCACTCCTATAAAGTCTGAAGGAGGTTATGAAGTTTAGCTTTGTGCAGGTGTCAGTGCTGGCTATAAGTCAGCTGCCTATGGATTTGGAAAGAGCCTCATGCTGATTCCTGGCCAGCTCTTAGCTCCCTACATGGCACTTCAGTGTGCTATATAGACTGAGCTAATACAACTAATGATCCTTTTTTTCCTGTTTTTCCAAACCTTCCACTAGAAAAGGTTGGTCAGGACCCCATCCAACCTGTACAATGAATACTTAGAGGGGTGGGACATCTACAATTCTCTGGACAGGCTTTTCCAGTGTCTCACCACCCTCTGAGTAGTATCTTCTTCATCTGATACAAATTTCTCCTCTTTAAGTTTAAAATTGTTCCCCCTTGTCCTACCACTAACTGCTCATGTAAAAAGTCGCTCTCCATCTTTTTTATAATTTCCATTTGAGTACGGAAAGGCCAAAATTAGGTCTCCCCAGAGCCTTCTCTGGCTTTTCTCCAGATTTGTTTGGTATGACCCTGTAGAAATCATAATTTGATTTCATAATAGAATGACTCTCAGGAACAAGATTGAATTACAAGGTCTCTTAAAGTTAACAGTGCTGCTATGATTGCAGGTGGTCTTAGGGGATTTTAAATGGAAGTGGCTGCAGCTACATGGAGCTGTAACCTTCTCTTAGTCAAGCCTTCTCTGTATCCAAGCTAATACCACATTAAGTAATTTTGAGGCCAGTTTATTTAAACCACAGCAGTCAAAACAGCCAAAGCTAAATCAACATACACCCCTTCTCCATCTGCTTTAAGAATGTCTACACAAAAGATTAGAATGTCTACACAAAAGATTACTTATGTGCCTGAGACATGTTCACTTTTTACAACTGTATGAGCTAGCCTAATAGGAGATTTCATTTTTCTCTAAAAACCTCACAAGTTACTTAGTAACAGCTTACATATAGGTTGTCCTGTGACCAATGTAATTAATGAAGTATGTGTTCAGTACAGTTTGGATTTCAGAGTGATCTCACATGTGGATTTTCTGATAACCAGTAAGGGATTAATTCAAGCCCTGTTTCTTTTACACAGCTGTCCACCTTTCTTAACTCAGCTGGAATTTATTGTGTTTAAGACCTCTATCTCCATCTCTAAATTTAGCTTCAATCTACAACCAAGCAAAAAAGATGGTGGCATAAAGACACAAATAAGTGCAGCAAAAATGCTCCTGAAATTATATGTGTATGGAACATATCTGGATTTAGTCTGAGGTCTTTGTCCTGACTGACAGAACATGGAATCCATTGACAATCTTTTGGTCATTTTAGTCACTGCTTTCTCTGTGTGTACTTCTGTGGTGCCAGCTGCCCACCAAAGCCTTTCTGTCACTCCTCTCCTCAGCTGGGCAGAGGAGAGGAAATATAAGAAAAGCCTTATAGTTGAGATTCGGACAGGGAGATCACTCACCAGTGATCATCATGGGCAAAATAGACTTGAGTCCGGGTAGTTATTTTAATTTATAACCAATGAAAACAGAGTAGGCCAATGGGAAATAAACCCAAATCTTAAGAGAACTTCCTCTACCCCTCCCTTCTTCCTGGAATAAACTTCACTCCCTATTTTCTCTACCTTCCTCACACAATGCCTTTGCTACTCCTTCCTCCTCAGGAGGAGCAGGACTCCTCACACTCGTCCTCTACTCCAGTATGAGTCCCTCAAGTGGGGTGCAGTCCTTCAGGAACAGCTGCTTCAGCATGAGTCCCCCACAAGGTCACAAGTCCTGTCACCAAACTGCTCCAGCATGGTTCTTCTCTCCTTGAGGCCACAAGGACCCTGTTCCAGCATGGGCTTCCCACAGGGTCACAGCCTCCTTTGGGCATCCACCTGCTCTGGTGTGGGTCCTGTGGCTGCAGGTGGATCTCTGCTCCACCACGGAACTCCCTGGGCTGCAGGGGCACAGCTGCCTCACCATGGGCTGCCCCACGGGCTGCAGGGGAATCCCTGCTCCAGCCTGGAGCATCTCCTTACTCTGCACTGACCTTGGGATCCACAAGACTGTTTTCCTCCCACATTTTCACTTCTCTCTCAGCTGCTTTTGCACAGGGTTTTTTCCCCCCTTTTTAACTATATTATCCCAGATGTGCTACTACTCTTTCTGATGGACTTCTTTTTTGCTTGGCTTGCAGCCAGACAGGGTTAGTTCTGTTGGGCATGGGGAGAAGCTTCTGGAAGCTTCTAAGAGAAGCTACCCATGCTATCAAACCTTCCCATGGAAACCCAATGCAATTTACCAAGGAGGAAGAAGCTCTTCACGTTCATGAGCTAGAATAAATGAAAATAAAATAAAATTCAAAGAAGCAAGAATGGAATATCTGGGATGGGATGGGATGGGATGGGATGGGATGGGATGGGATGGGATGGGATGGGATGGGATGGGATGGGATGGGAT
>JAWWMU010000153.1:95191473-95204276 GCA_035048155.1 Cinnycerthia olivascens | reverse complement strand
ACTTACTGACCTCTGGATCTAGACCAGAAAAAAGGTATAATGAAACTAAACCAACATTAAACAGCAGACTTCATGAAGACTCTCAGGTAGCAAAAACCAAGTTTAAATGGACCTCTAACTATTAAGCATGAGGAGAAGGATTTTGTCTTAACATAAGGGCCTTTCATGAGTATTTCCTGTACTAAAGGTTTCATTCATATGGTATAAAAATGCTTGCAATAATAATAATGCAATAATAATACAATGAAATCTGATTTAAAATATATTCAGCATGATTAAGTTGAAGAAGACACCTTTGAGCTCAATTTTTTATGTGTAATAGCTGGTACTAGCAGTTCAGTATAAAAATTGTGTGCTTTAATGGTTGAATAATGTGCAGTGAATGCTGGAGAGAAATCTTTTCACTCAAGAACCAAGCCTAAGCCCAGACACTTCACAAACAGGAACTCTGTGTTCAGGAATCCTACTAAATTCAGGAATCCTAATAAACTCTGGAGTCATTCTTTATTCAGGATTCCTATTCAGGAACCCTAATGAAATGAATGAAGCTCTGTGTGTCTGTGTGCAAGAGTCAAGGGAGCTGCTTATGTGGAGATCTTTCATTCTTTCATTCATGACATCTGTGTACACATCAAACAGTTCCAAAACAATTTACATTATTTCCTGTAATAGTCCTATGGTTATTCCAGGTAAAATTGATTTCACAGTCAGTTCCTTACTATAGCTGTCTGTCTGTTCCTCATAAACAAACCTCACAAGAATAAATTTATTCCAAATTTTAGTTTGTACTCTTCAGAAATGTTAGGATATTCTAGTTCTGAAAACAAATACAATGTGGCCTCTTTAGGAAAAAACCTACTGCAGACCTTTTACCTCCTTAGAGTAAAAAACTCAAGGACAAGTATTGCTTGTGAAGTCAATAGGACGAGTTCTTATAGGAATAAGAACCAATTTAGGTGTGGAATTCACTAATGACACAGAAGTTCCTCTCTGATAATATGACAAATTCAGCATCAGAATGCCCTGAGGGTATGGTTGAAGGAAAAGTACACCATGTAGATGCATTAGCATATATATATATATATATATATATATATATATATATAATGTGTGTATGTGTGTGTGTGTTATTGAGTTCTGACATCAGAATTTGCCTTGGTTTTGAACCTTGTTTGCAAAAGAACAGCATTTAATCATTGAATGTGTCATGTGCCACTGGTAAACAAAACATTTCAAAACTGTCTCATGTACCTTTTGCTATTACTTGTACATTTACAAAAATACTGGCCTTTTACCCTTCCCCCTGTATATTGCCCAAGTCTTCTCAATATTCCACCTTCTTGATGTGTTAGGAGTTAAACATCCTTATTTATTTGCTGTACATTCTGATTGTGAGTGTAATGATTGACAGATTGCCTTAGTAGACTGGAAGACTGCTGGGTTGCTACCTCAAGCAATGATTCTCAATCTCTTTTCCTTTTTCTTTCTACTTCTAAATAAATATACATTACTGGAATCATGTTGTTAAAAGGTTTGTCTTTTATGTCAATGTGGTAGAAATAAAAAAAGCTTGTGATTTCTTGCCTCCAGAACAAATTGATATAATTATTGGCTTACAATTCATGGCTACTGATATAATATCTTTGCATTTTCATGTTTTCTTCATACATGCAGATTTTATATTTGGAAAACTTATATACTCACAGTTTTAATAAGCAGGGCAGAGGGGTTTAATATTCTTCACATTATGTACTAAAAGAAATTTCCAGCTGTTAGCATTGTTTGATTCCTTGAGCTTTCCCATGTGATTTTATCATGCTGAATTTATTTTTGGAAGAATTTCTACTTTAGGGTCTTCTTGATGTAAAAAAAGACTAAGTGGTAATGTTAGCCAAAATTTTGCTGTAGTGAAATATTTCCCTAAGCTTCAGGTAAAGAGTAACATGTAATTTGTAATGATAACCACAGCAATGAATGCAAATAGTAGCCAGCTATTACCAGCCATAATTGGTGCACCTTTCATCTCCTGTCAAGCAGAGTAGTACCGATTAGGACCAAAAGACAGCTATCAGCTCTCTCATTTCCGGGCTCAAACAAAAGGAAAAGAGGTGCCTGTCTGAGCTGATAGCTTTTGGCCCTTTGATCAGATCCTACTAGAAGTCATCCAGTCACAGTAACCTGATTTCTCATCAATGGGCTACCGTCTTTGATGTAGGTAAGGTCCTACTGCAACTTGCATTTATGAAGGGAAAACAACAGGACATAATCAAGGAGTATAGTCACTGATTCAGGTGGAAAGGTTGCTTTGGCATCCTACTTTCTTTGAGGGAGGTGGTAAATAAGTTCTACTAATATTATTGAAAAGATATTCCTATAAACAGCTAGCAACATGTCCCTTCAGAAGGTTGTGTTTGCCCTCCCCAGTGTAACAGGAACTTGTGCATGTTTTAGTGTTTATGAAAAGTCCAAGGAAAATAACAGAAAATCAAACTTGCTATTGATGGATGGGGAAAAAATTCCCTGCTTGGAAAGAAAACATATTTGGAAAATTCTACTTTTAAATAGTTAGGCAAACAAAGTACCTTTCAGAGAAAGACTTTTCAAGTTTTACTTTCTTTCACCATAAATCTGCAATACCAAGTACAGATATGTAAAATGTGTATCAATCCTTTTTTATTTTTTAAGAGGCTTGCCAGGAATTAGTGTTGGTATCACCATTACAATGGGCTACAGAAACAATTTCATCACACATTCAGGAAGATGCTAAACATGTTTTACATTATGTGACTAACAGTTGAAGTACTATGAAGTAATCCATATTCCATCATTATATGGAGAATTTTTGTATAAAAATTCAAGTCTTCCTCTCAATTTCACATGCAAATACTATCAGTTTAATGCAAGAGCTGTTATTCTCCTCCTGATAAACAGATACTCTGTGTTTTGTGGGAACAAAAAAATCTGCTTCAGAGTGGAAGAGTACTGCACTGTATTTCACTAGTGCTTTTTTTTTCTTTAATCTGACCTCAAAAGACCTTGGTCTGTGACATCATGAAATAACCAACTTTTTGAAGTCTCTAACTAGTTAGAGAGGTAAATAATTTTCTGTTCAGTCTGAACTGTTGAATTAAAAATCTATCACAGTAGAGGAAATATGGTAGTGGTACTTTTGTAGAATAGCATCCTAAATTTAATCATTTTTGTTTCCGGTTAAATTAGAGTGTGTTGTGTGGCAAGTTGTGTAGAGCAGAATAGTTTTTGTAGCATTAAGAAAATGTTTCTCTGCTAGGAAAATTGTTAGTCTGCAAAAAATTCCTAAATTTTACATAATATATAACCATTTAAACACAAAAAAGCTAAAACAAACAAACAAAAAGCAGAACTCCAACTCTATCAAAGGAGAACGAAATTTTGAAAAGGTTAAGATTTCAGTCATGTTTATAAAAATTAAATTCACTTTTGGATTACTTTTTAAATGTATTAAAAATTAATCTAAATCAGGAGACTTATTGTATATGTTAAGGCTTAGAAAGAGGACAATCTACTGCCCTGAGTATTTTTCTCTAATTTGTTCTCACTAAAGAAAATTGAAAGGATGTGGATATAAATAATGGATGATGAGGATCCAACTAACAGTGGCAAAAAGCAATTATATTCAATGTAAAGTACAGGATCATTTTGACGATGTTTGAAATTTATTTTAAAGTCATTTGTGTATGTATTAGGGAATTTATAAAAATATTTAAAGATAAAGATAAAGGCTATAAGACTGGCATCCTCTTCCAAAAACCTAGTTCTCGTCTCTGAATATAAGTCAAATATTTAAATTGATCTATTAAGATAGGAGACATCTATTTTCTAAAAGACAATAAACTACAATTAAGCTAATTTCCAATAAAGTGTATGGCAGAGACTCAGGCAGGGTTGCCTCCCTCTGTCTGTAGCTCTCTCAGAGTGCCAGTAGGCTTTGCACCAATTCATATCTAGAAATATAATTTACACATTCAGCTTCAAGCTATAGAGATGTGCTCTGCAACATCATTTTCATGTTACTTGAGATGGGCTAAACTGAAAAATACTTCAGAGTGTCATATTTTTGGGGCCAAAATGCTGAAACATAGAGCCCAGGGGGAACTTACAGACAGGTGCTATGTGGTATGTGGTGTCTGCTTTAGGACAGGCTTTCCCTAAGCAATGTGGATGGGTGCCAGTGGATGAACGCTGACTGCGTTAGAAGTGGTATTTCTGCCATTTAGAGGAATTTTTGGACCACAGAGTGATTTTAAGAAACACTCAAGACATTGAGCCGTTGAATTTTGAAAAGATGCAATCCCATTCTTTTCCAGAAATGAGGAACATCAGCATGATGACAGTTTAAGTTTGGGTGACCCTGTGTGTTATATACTATCACAGTTCAATAAATTGTATGGAAACCATGGAATGATAAGGACAATTTAATTACACTTTTGGAAGATCCCAAACCACCTACATCCCCACATAACAAGTGGCATATGGAATATTTTGTCATACAGAGTATCAAGCCTGGTTTGTTGTTTTGGAGTGTTGTTGAACAAAATTATTTTTCATAGGAAACAGACAGGAGATACTCACCAACTCTTATGTGACTTGCCCAGATCCCATTAGAAAATACAGGACTGGAGAATTAGAACAGCACATTTGCTGTTTTGGGTCTTTAAAATTTGACTTACATGCTTAAACTGCTGTCTTGAGGACTGCAGACTAACACCAAAAACTTTGCATTTATTACAAATAGAGATTTTTAAATGCTAGGAATTTGTTTAATTTCTAATTCTAGAAGAATACTAGTTCATATCTACAGCCTGATTAATATAATGAATTATACTGAGCAATGTTGATTGGCTTATTGGATTAGATATGCATTAGATACACATTTAATTGAAAATCTCAGTCTATGCTAGAACACATTCAAAAGCTGCTGGGTATTTTGTTGATCTAGATTGCTTGGTGACTTTTCTTAAATATTTAAATAAAAACTTTAGATGTAGTTCCAACTTCTTATTTCTTTGGATTTGCTGCAATTTCATCTTCCCCAAAAGCTAACCAAGGACATTGAGAAAGAGAGAAAACAAATGTAAGGATGGGATAAGCTCTCATTTTCTGACTGGTTCTAGGCAGAGATGGAAAGGTGTTAGTTCTCATTTTCATTTGCCTCCTATTATCCAGTTGTTCTGAAAGAGAAGAGAATGGGTGAAGGACCTGAAGAAATAATATGATTTCTGTATAGAGAGGCCAAGTAGCTGGAGATTTTTCTAAGTTTCTAGCTTGTAATTTTTGTTTGAGTTGTCAGCATTGCAGCTGTATGTCCTGCTCTCTTTCCAGCTACGTAAGATGATATTAAAATTCACTCCTGCTAAAATCACAGGAGTGTTTTTGTATGTACTTCATTGAGCAAGACTATGCTGTTATAAATGACTATAACATAATTTCAGGACTTTAAAAGAATAAGGACTGACTAAAGAAAAAATCCTACAAAACACCAAACAAAGAATTATAGCTATTGCCAGATGTAGAAAATTGCTGAGAGAGAAAAGGTTGACATACTGGAGAAATGCTAATGCACTCTGATTTTCATAGCCTGAGCTGGCGCACAAATTGCAAACAGACCATTGAAAGATTCCGACACCAGCAGAGGAGGTTACATACTTTATACATGGACTCTGGTCTGTTCATGTTGTGGTTCCCCTGGGAAACAGGGTTGAGGCATTCAGGGATAGGAAATAGCTAGAGTGTAGTCTCCTTGGATTATAACTATCAACTTCAGTGAGCCAAGGGACTTCTCAGCATGTATAAGCAAGATAATTCTGTGGTAAAGCTCCATGTTAAATTCTAGACCTCAAAGAAACCATTTATTTTGCAGGTCTCAGAAATTACCTTCAAAACTAGCACCAGTCTTTTTATAGTTTCCTACTAGAGCTAGATGACTGTGTCATCCCATCTTTCTCTGTTTTTCTCATCTAAAATCAGGTTGTCAGTAAAGCACAAGCAATTTGAAGTCTCAGCTTAATTTCAAAGAGAGAAACAGTGAGGATATCCTGAATATCAAAATGCCCTACCAAATTTCTGCAGTTTATTATTTTGGGTTTTTTCCTAGCAAGATCTGTTTTAAAGATATTTATTTCTGCAGCTACCTGAAGATGTACAGCTCAAAAGGAGGACGGGTGGCTATCTCGTTAAATACTAATTCTATCTAAAGTATTCTGAGATTCTCTAAGTGAGCAGACTAAGAGTTTGTTGGATTTTTGGTTTTGTTTAGCTTTGTTTTTTAAGTAAGTAAAAATAGCTTTCTCTAATAGCCATCTTTGGTAGTGCTTGCAACCCTATTAGATTTCAAGAAAAACATTCTGCCACTTGTGATTTTGACAGGTAACATTCAGCTCTAGCAGAACCCTTGTGGCCCTAACCCTGAATCTGCATGTTAAAGCTATAATGAGACCATGAAACGCCAGAGGAAGTAAAGTTCCTGTTTCTTTTCTCAATTAACACACTTGTGTTATATATAACTGTTAAATTTAGTAGAATTGTTCCCAGCTTGCAACTGAACAAACAGAAACATAATCAGACTCCCAATAGTTGGACTTTGCAGAAGTATACCAGGTTTATTTTATCTCTCCTCTATTAACTCTTCTGTGTTAGTTAAGAAATATATTTCTAGGGATGGGCCAATCTCATTGATGATACTGATGCATAAACAAGGTAGATGTTTGGGCAGAAAACTTTAAAAGCTGGCAAAAGAAAATTTTGAGTCCTGTCCAGTCAAAAACCTCTGTGGTCTTAGAGGTTATGCAAGGCCCTGGCTACAGATGCTGGCTGTTCAACAAGTCAAAATATTCAGACACAGGTTGGCCTCCCATGTAAGGTCAAATAAAAATGTCTCTGTGTGTGATGGAGAAAGTTTAACGAATGTGAAGGAAAGCAATATCAGAAAACTTCTATTTGTATCCTAATGATCCAGACAAAACCAGAGACTCTTTGTACTGGTCCCTGTGAGGCAGAGTATCTCCGTGTATTGGATCACTTTACAGTTAAGATATAAAGTGTCATAGCCAAAAACTTTTAAAAGTATTTATTCTCACAGCATTCTCATTAGGTATAGGAACACAAAAGAAGTCTCCAAAGTCCAAACGTTGCATCTACCTTGAGGCATTTGTCTCAGGTGAAGACAGGTATCTTTATACCCAAAATTAGTCACTGGTTCAGCCCATCTGAATATTCTCTGAATATCCCAGCGGAAGTGTTTGGGATTTTTCTCCATTGGCAACCTAATCTTCCATTAGTGCCTAAATTTAATGTGAGGAATCCAGACATTAGTGATTTTTCCATGACTTCACTAGCTATAGGAGAGACAAGAGCTGAACAGGAGTGGCAGTCAAATCTCCTTGGTCTCAGGCTGTAATTACTGAAATGCTCTGCTATTCATCTTCCCTCTAGATACAATGAGTGGGGAAAGTCCAATAAGAATAGAATTGTTGTCACCATCCTAAGATGACCCACCTCCTATGTGTCACAGATATGTATTCTGCTGGTTTTCTTGTTTCTCAGAGTTCTTCCACACATGAATTGGCATTTCTTATATTTTATTCAATGTTGGAAGCTTATTTGTTCTTTTTACTTCTTATTGATCAGTTAAGACTACATAGTCAGGGACCACAGGATCTCTATGAGGGAGATTCTGGAATCTTTTTTCACATCCAGTAATTTCTGTCCAGAATGATATTCAGGTTCTGTCTGTTTTTTTTGAAGCAGTAACACAAATGTGAGATATTCCCATGTCTCTCTCTGGGATGAGAGCTTGTTTTGATGTCTATAATACAATAGTTTCATAAGGATTTATAAGAGCATAAATGCTATGTATAGCAAAGAAATGCATTTTAAGTGTACGAAACACAGAAAAAAAGTTTAATGTAAACTTATATTCTCTACAGCCCAAGCTCCCATGCTGGGAGCCACCTGGTCATAGGAAAATACAAATTGCAAAGAGAGCATTTATTCTTTCATTCCAAGTTGCTATGATCTCAGTTGTAGATATAGCTAACATGATCTCCTTATATTTTTCCAGATTAACGGTATTTATTTCACTCTTCCTTAGCCTCTAAAATTAAACACTTTAAGTCTAAATAAGTCATTCTATGTTCTATACTCACTGGCCAGGAGCAGACATTTGTGAGTAGTGATGCACCATTGGCTTTTCTTTAAATCTGTGCTGGCAAATTGTCTGCAGATGACTGTTATCATTTTAGTTCTATATAGGGTCTACATACATTTGCCACACAAGGCAGAGTGCAATCCACCCCAGTACATCAGAATCTGGACCTCTAACATCTGTACAAGACAGAGGAGACATGGAAACAAAGCAGACACCACAGACCACTGTTATTTCTGTAATCAGTTTAGTTGAACTGTCTTCTCAAGATACACTGACAACTTAGAGACTATCTCAAGTGTCTTGCTCAACTAGACTGGACAGGAACAATGGCAGCACAGGACTTAGAGTATAATGTCAGATATATCTGGGATTTTGATATTTTAAATGTACTGAGGTGTTTCTTCTTGGAAAAATATAGTTAAAGCATTGAATCTCGCAACTCAGGATGGAGAAGGCAGAAAATAAAGGAAAGTTTCCAGTCCTTTTACCAGATTTTTGAACACAGACTTGAACAAAATGCCTGTATTGACTCCTCATACATTTTTAATATGCATATTTCTTTGGAAAGAAAACATGCTGGGCAACTACTTGTTATGTAAGACATATACACATCACAACTGAGTATTTGTTTGTCCTAAAAGCTGGATCTGGATCAGCTGAGAACAGAAAGGTGTTAAAACAGTCAATAGATTTCCAATTAACATATTTATGGGATTACTGGAGCCCAGAAAACCTACAGGGAATTTGAATAGTACAGATTTGACTAGATTCTAATAGTAGAGATTTTTCACTTTTGAAATAAAGTTTCCTTTTATGCATGATTGAAGTTACATTTTACAAGACCTTTTACAAGACATTTCTGTATTTCTTCTCAAGCTTCCCAGTATCATAATATTTATAACTGGTTTGACATTTAGCTGTTCTTTTGATGTTGTTCTTTAGATTAGACAGGACAGGATTCTTAACTATGCTATATTGCCTATGAGGGCTCAATAACTTCTAGCACTACTTTTTCTGAAACTTTATTTAGATAGAAATGCTATAAATGTTATAGTAAGTAAATGACTATCAAGTTATGTTTGATAGTAATTTATTTACTACTGTCTTTTTCATATTACTGTTATCAACTTCATGCAGATCATCAACATCATACAAAGTATCTTAAATATGAAAATTTGTAACCACTACTCTCAATTTATGGAAGACTGTAAATTTATATTCAGACATAAAGCCAAAACAATAGAGTTCTTAGTTTATTGTTCAGCTGAAGAAATACAGACAGGCTGAACAGTTGGGTCATAAGATAGGAACACACTTCTCTAGAAATCTAACCTGTGCAAAAATATGAGGTACTTCACACAAAACTCAAAAAATCATCTCTTTCCCCTACTAACCAATTTTTTTACCAAAAGTGCAATATCATGTAATTTACAGTAAGCATGAAGAATGTTCGAAGTCTCAGACCATTGTTTCACCTCATCCCTGTTATTTTTGTAATTCTATCTAAAAAACTAAACTGTCTTTATCAGCATTTCTGAAAACATATTAAATTAAAACACTTTCTTGCCTTTTTATTTCAGAATCTTGTGAAATCAGTATTTTTTTAAGAAAGCCCTTTGTATTTTAAAAGTGGGAAAAGTTTCTTTTTAAAATACTATTTCAAACTTGTTTATCATTTTTGTGCAGGGTTAACTCTCTGTTGGCCTATTTCATATCAGAAAAGCTGAATTATTCAATAACCAGCAAGCAATATGCATGAAAACTGTCCCTTGAAATCATATTCATAGAGCACTGGAACCCAGTATTATCTCAGTTTCCCTTTATTGCTATTAGTGATGGGATTTCAATTCTGGTTGTACAGAAAGCTCATTATTCCCAAAACATCAAAAACTCCTTTAATGTAAACAGTCTATGGCCTTTGACATATATTGGTTTGAGAAATAAGATGGATGAGCTGCCCTGTGAGACCTCATACCAATTCTTATTCCACAGCAGAGCAAAGATGTTGCTTCTCACTGTATCTGATGAGAATTTGAAATTGTGAGACTCCTCAGCTTCTTTTACCTTACTGCTAGGCTGGACTGTCCTCTTCCAATTTTTCAATATAATGTTAAATTCAAAATGTGTGTCTTAAACTGAAATGTAAATTCCTTGATTGTTCTAGCCCCTAGAAGCTCTTTCTTTTCTTTTCGTATACAGTCCTCCTCCCTGATCTTCAGCCAAAATAGTTTCTTTTAAATATTTGCCTCACTCAACTTTTACCCCTTGGAAAAGGCCAACAACAACCAAGAATTTTTCTTGATTTTTTTCTTCCCTCTGGCACTTTTTGTTGAAGTCCACTTTCCTGAGTCTATCTGGGAACTACTGTCCCAGACTCCCTTACTGTAAACTGAAACAAGGTAATGTTTTGAGTTGGGGCATGTAAATAATTTACTGACACATAGAAACATATCACTAATTTTAACAAACAGAAAATGGACAGGAAATTGAAATATCAAATAGCATGTTATAGATTTTAACAATTAAAATTTCTTGAAAACATGTAGAAACTTCCATGTAAAAAAGAAAAGAATTAATTAAAAAAAGCAATCCCACAACTAAATAAACTGTTCTGACACTGATCATGAAATCACAACATTTATCTGAAATTTTGCCATTTGTTTGACTAATCTTTTAAATGGTACATATAGTTTATTTAATATAAATATTAATGAATGATTGTATATTCAAATAGTAATTAAACAATAGGTCATATCTTGGGGAAATCCCTAATAAAAATGTGTTAACAAGAATGAATGCTGCAATGACACAGGATAATATACTTAAAGATTATAAAGATGAAGAATACGGGCTCTATTTTACATAGCCAACATTTTGAAGAGGATGTTTTATTGATTAGCAAAATTAATAATTTAAATTTCCTTTATTGTGAATTCTTAAGTTGGGGCAACACTGCACTGAAATATTTCAGGCAGGAAAATATTTTTGAATTTTTAGTAAACAGACACGGTTCTGTGTATTCTTATGTATGTTCATTATACAATAAATTTCAGTTCTACCTCTTTAAAACTACACTTAACCTGAAATTTCTACACAGATTGTGCCTACTATAACATGAACTGCATTCTTTTGCTTTGCTTCACATGGAAGCAGTTTTTAGGGCTGTCAGCTACTGAGTTTCAGAAAAATAGCACAACCCTTGAAGTCTTAAAAAGTATTTATGGTGAATATGACATAACCCCATCTTTGCTTTTTGCAAAAGTAGTTTACCTGCTGTGCCTTTCTGCCACAACTCCATTTGCTCTTGGTATTTCCATCCAGAATAGTACAGACCCAGAACTGTACAGAGCCTGTAAGGAGAGGAAAAAAAAATATCTTGAAAGGATAGGAAATATGGTCTGTAATATAATGGGCAGTAAGTGTTTGAATTAGAATTGAGATAAACTTAAAATAATCACTGAAAAATTATCAAGGATAAACCCCCCCCCAAAAATGGACATTCCTTTACATGATTAATAGTCCAACTGCAATTCACTGTGGTCATTTGCATACACTCACATAATGAATAGCCAAATTCATGGAAGAAGAGTCTATTATGGATACTACTGGTGGCCAGAAAACCCCATAGACACAAATGATGAAGACTGGGACAGTGCATCTGGGAAATAATGAGAAATTCCTACTACATTTTTATACTTTTCCCTAAGGGTCTTTCAGACAACGTTGGTGATATAATGTGAACTGGATGGAGGCTGGTCATGTCCTAACGTGCCTGCTGAGACTCTCCTGTTCTAATCAGACTTTTCTGAACATGCTTTAGGCCAAAAGAGCAAAGTCATTCTCCCTCCACAATCCCACAAAATTATTAGAGATTTATTCAACACAAGTATTTCTGCCTTTGCATCTTCTATGGCACATAGACATCATCTCCTTCATCTTAGCTACTGTAAACAAGTTCTACCCAAAAGTTCTAGCCAAAGAACATGCATGACCTCTTATGAGTCCATAAGTCCCACCTGGCTCATGGAGTCCCTTTCTGAAGAGCAGGGATTTTCCTACTTTTCTGGAGTATTAATTGTATGTTGTTTCTTTCATCTCAGTTTATTGTTGGAGGAGCCAAAGATATGATAGTTTGTGTTCCAGATACAGCTGTCAAGACCTTCATTACCATGGACTTGTCCTTAAATTTCCTTTGATATCTAATAGTTCAAGAAAGAAAAGTATAAATTTGCAAATGTATTGTGCTTGTGTAGCCAGGTTTTGGAAGCAGAGGGGCTACAGAGCTGACTTCTGCGAGAAGTTGCCAGAAGCTTTTTCCATGTCCAGCAGAGCCAATCCCTGGCAGCTCTAAGATGGATCTACTGCAGGCCAAGGCTGGTCTAACCAGAAATGATGGTAATGTTTCTGTAATAAGACATTTAAGAAGAAAAATAAGTGATAATGCAGATATAATTGCAGTGAGAGAAGAGTGAGAACATGTGAGCAGAACAGCTCTGCAGACACCAAGGTCAGTGTAGGAGGGGAAGGAGGTGCTCCAGGCTCCAGAGCTGAGATTCCCTTTCCCATGGTGCAGCCCATGGAGAACCACAGGGATGCAGAGATCCACCCACATTCCCTG
>JAWWMU010000153.1:95139073-95190545 GCA_035048155.1 Cinnycerthia olivascens | reverse complement strand
CTGTGGGAGCCCAGGCTGGAGCAGGGCCTGGCAGGGACCTGCAGAGCTGTGGAGAGAGGAGCCCAGGCTGGAGCAGGGCCTGGCAGGGACCTGTGATGCTATAGGGGACTGGAACAGCCTGTCCTCCAATGACTCACACTGCAGCAGTTTGTGGAGGACTATTTCCTGTGGGATGGACTCATGTTGGAGAATTCCACAGAGAACTATCTCCTGTGGAAGGGACCTGGATCAGGAGTCCTCCTACTGAGCAGCAGCAGAAACAACCTATGATAAACTGACCATAACCCCCAATCCCTGCCTCCCTGCACCTCTGGGGGAGGAAGAGCTGGGAATGGGGGTCGGGTGGGGGGAAGGTGTTTTATAAGGTCTTATTTTACTTCTCATTTTTTTAGTAATAAATTATATTTCTAGCAATAAATTCAGTAATATCTCTAATTTGCCTCTATTTTGCCCATGACAGTATTTGGTGAGTGATCTCTCCTGGTCCTTATCTCAACCCATGAACCCTTCATTACATTTTTTTCTATCCTGTCCAGCTGCAGAAGGGAGTGGTCGGGTGACTTTGATGGGTGTCTGACATCCAACAAGCATTAACTCACTAGGGCTCTACAACAGCTACATGTCCCATGTGATACTGAAAAAGAAGACATTATTTCAGAACCTGTTACCCTGAAGTGTCCTTCTATGTGTTTAATATTCCTAGCACATGAATGTTGTTATGATGTTATACTGGCAGTAAACTTAACCCAGCATATCCCAAGCTGGCCAATAATTTTACACAACTCTCAGTGGTATTGCCTATGTTGGAAATAAATTGCAAAACTGGGAACATGATAAAGCTATGTAAAATAATGAGTGGGCTACTGAATGCAGGAGGGAAGATTATGCTCTCCTTGTTTCAGAATACATGGAACACGGTGCATTCAGGGCAGATGGAAGAAGAAAAAGTAATAACATAGATGAAAAAACTTTTTCTAGTAGTAGCAACTAAGATGGGGAATTTTTACCATAGAAAGACTTCAGATAGTGCAATTTCACAATGTCCAGTACATAACAGGACATGTATAAAGATATCAGAAATCCAAGGAATTATTATTTTAATTGTAAGGAACATTTTAAAATAGCTACTAAAACATATGTTTCTGTGTTCCAGTCAACTTATAGTTCAGAATGTGTTTGTGTAGAGCAGATAGTTATTCTGCTGTCTAATGGAGCATCCTTACATTATGTTATAAAAAGACAGCAATAAGATACAGATGGGACAGAATATTATTACTATGTAATAAAACAGACCTACCAGAGAATCATAGAATCTTTTAAATTGTAGAAGAACTCTTAAGATTTCTGGCTTATTTCTCCAAGGCTTGAAAACTTGATTATTTTGAGATCGCTGTGCCCAATGTGGTATCTGACCATCAGAAGACTCACCAGTCCATCTCTGTTTGTCCAAAACAGCTCCAGCAAGACACCATCCCTGGTTGGTTCACTCACCAGGAGTGTTAAGAACTTATCTTCCATACTTTCCAGGATTTCCTAGACTGTTTTTTCTTTGCTGTGTTGCATCTCTAGCAGATATCTTACAAGTTGAAATATCCCAAAAGAACAAGGGTCAATGATCATGAGACTACCCCCAGGTGCTCATAGCATAGTTCATCTGCCTCTTCATGGTCTATAACAGACTCCCACTAGGATACCTGCCTTATTGGCCTTTCCCCTTACTCTTACCACAAATACACAACCCTATCATCACCATCATCAAACTCAAGTCAAAACACTGCCTAACCTACAGGGCTACCCCACCACTTCTCCTGACTTGTCTATCCCTTCTGAAGAATTTATAGCTATAAATTCAGGAGCAGCACTCCAATCATACAGGTTTTTCCATCATGTTTCTATGATTGCAAAATTGTCTTAGTTTTCCAGGTGTACAATGGCACCCTCCTGTTTGGTGCCTGTGCTGTGTGCGTTGTAGCTACACTTCAGTTAGGTTGTTGATCCCACCATCTTACAAGGGGAACAATTCTCAGGCACTTCCATGATTTCCATCTCATCAATAGCCCTTGTGTCTTTGCTGACAATTAAATCTCCATCCCCTACCTCTACTGAGATGACAGATTGAAGGACATGGCTAGTACACCATCCCTTAAACAGTCACCTGCTGACCCCAGGCGAATCTTTGGTAAGCTTGATTTTTTCCCTTTCCCCCTCCCAATCTAGTCTAAAGCTCTTTCTCTGAGATTTGCTAACTTCTATGCAAAGATTCTTTTGACCATTTTGAGGGTGGTGTACCCTGTGTGTCGTTAGCAGGCCTGATGTCTTTTAAACTGAGCAAAGATCAAAAAACCACCCAAATTCTATTGATGACACCAGGCTCAGAGCCACGTATTGATCTGCTGTCTCTTCCTGGTTTTCACTCATCATTCCCTTCAGCTGGAAGAACAGGGAACACTTGTGTTCCTGATCCCTTGGCTGGTCATCCCAAGGCCCTGAGATTTCTCTTCATTGCCCTTCTTGTGCAACCATCTCTGCTCACCTGAAAAATTCACAATGGATAAAAATCCACGACCTGTATCAGGGTAGGAAGCTTTCTCTTCATGACTTTATGTGTCTCTCTGATACTCTCAGTCAGGTCCCCTCCTCCCGCAGCTCTGTCAGTGAGCAGAATTGTTTCTGTACCCAGGAGTGCCTCACACAGGATGCTCTCTGCTGCTGGCTGCTGACCGTAGCTGGGCTCACCCTGCAGTGGGCACTGGGCTGGCAGCATTCCCAACAGGACTCTGCCCGAGGAACTGTGTCTGCTGCGGCGGGCACAGATCTTAGAGGGACATGGCCTTCTGCCACGCAGATACCACTGCTCTGGCCTTCTGCCAGGCAGATTCCTGATCCCACTCAAGTCCCATCAGCCACTCCCACTCCACATGTGGGGCCTTGGCTCCCCTTGAGGTTCAGGAAACCCCCTTGGGCACCACACTGGAGCTGGAGCTGATTGTGCCAGCACCAGAGCTGCTCATCCCAGCATATGAGTGACCGAGAAAAACTGTCAAACTTGTTCCAACATAGTTAATATGTAATGATGTATCCTCAGTTCAGACCTAAGTTAGTTTAGCTACTTCCAATTCTAGTCCCTGACTTCAAACCAACCTCTGTTTCTATTTTTATACAAACTAGCCACTATATTAGTGGGGGAGGTTCAGTGAAATGTTTATATTCCCTGCTACCATCCTTCCCCCAACAGTATCGACAGGTGTTTGAGTGAGAAAATGAAGAGCATGCAGAGAAGCAAATCTCCAAAGGATTTGTTGAGATAAAATGCTCCTTGATACAACATTTTAGTTTTGACATTGGTTGTGAAGCACAAGGCATCTCCACCTGTAAGAACATGTTTTCCTGGCCATGTGAGTAAAAGACAACGAAATTATATTCAGATGCTCTCAACAACCATGATCCTTGCCAGTAGCAAAAGGTCTAAAATTAATCCCTGGCCAATCCTTCCATTAAGAACATCTTACTAAATGTCCTGGGTTGATGCTGAATTGTATCCCTATTCATCTGTTTAGCTCAGAAATAAGTTTTGTACCTTTAAAACTGGATCTGAGAGTGATTTTTCCCAAATTTGTCTTAAACCAAGACACTACCGGTGGAACAGTAGGAGAAGAATAAGAAGAAGTTTAAATACCTTATTTTATATTCCTGTCCAGAAGTATCTCATATCCACCCATTTGTGACAACAGAATTTTCATTTCATCCTTAGTAGAAAGTTCAGAACAATGAACATCTCCTGCACACAGATATGCTTTTAAGCACTCATGGTTAGAAGGTTTGGTTGTCTGTCCCAGTCATTTGCTGTAACTACATTAATATAATACATGCAGAATTATATATATATATATATATATAAGTATAGATATATATGTGTGTGTAATTATATATATATGTATATATGTGTGTGTGCATATATATATGTGTATGTGTGTCTATGTCTGTGTGCATATATATATATATATATAAGCTCTTCCACCTTACACTAGGTATTGCTAAGTAATTCCTGATGAATAATTAAAACTGAAAAAATAAATTTTTGACTGGATATTGATTAAATTTTCAGAAAAGGAAAATATAAGAATTTCATTTATCTGTGCACATGTGTACTCAGATGTACAAGAAAATTAAAGTTTAAAGGCAATATTGGAAACTATTTGAGCAGGTGCTGCTGAGGATAAACTAATTGACAAAATTACTTGAGAGTCTGTTTTTCATTTCATAGTCCAGTTTCTATGACCAAAGTCCACCAGTACACATTAAAGGGGAAAGCAGAATTTGAAGACAATGTTTTTATCATTTTAACCATAACACATGAAGAACTCTTTTTTCAAGAAGGCCATTCAAACAAAGCACCATTGTTTAAAAAAAAAAAAAAATCAAGAAAAAAAATCTCCTTTATAAATATAACATCTAGAAAGCATAAGCTTGATCTGCATTGACTGTAACTACATCAGCTTTAATGGAGTTACACAGCAACAGTGTCTTTTTTCAATTGTGTTCTAGTTCTTCCACTGCTAAATTTGTAGAGAAGATCTCATTTTCAGTAAGAACAGAAGGAACATCTTATATAATCTGTTATATTTATATAGAAGTACTATTTTACCTTTCAATATAAGTTTTGCACTAGTTTGAGGAGAGTAATCTTGCATCATAAAATTAACAGAATACCTATAAATGCATATAAGCATAGTGAATGATGTATTTAAGTGAAATCCACTAAATATATTTTGTGGCAGATGAAGAAATATAATCCAAAACATATGATACTGTCTCATTAGTGTTAACTGTATGTAAATAAAAACCATTTGGAATGGGTTTTAGGTATATTTTTATTTGGACAGTATAGTACATGCATCATTACAGAAATGCAGATTTTCTGAATACAATCATCATTCTAATTCAAATAATATCATTCTAATTCTAATCATATTTCTGCACTACAAAAAAGAGCCAAAAAAGCCCAAACCTGTTTACATGAAGCCAAAGGTCTGTTACTACTTGTTGTTGGAAAAAGTGTGAATTATCTTTCCTTTCCTTATTGCAAGAGTGACTACTCAAAAGCGTAAAATGAAATTGAATTAGAGCACGCAAACCAGCCAGAACAGATCACTAACATATAAAAAGAATGGAAATAGTTTGTTTATACTTGCATATAATTTTATTCTGAAGAATTCTTCATCTGTCCTTGTTGTTACATATTATTAGAAGTCTTTTGGTGGTGGTCATTTTGTGGAACTACTAATAGCTTGTTGGAAATGAGGATGGTTAAAATTGTTTATAAAAATACAAAACATTATTCCCTTTTTATGTCTTTGTTTCATTGAACTCTATAGGTGAGCTACCTTAGCTAAACATGGTTCTTTACACATTACTAAAAAATTATTCATCTGAGTCTAGGCAGACCTTGAGCTTTTTCTGCTCATTGGGATATAAAAATTGAAAATCTAGGGGTTAGGATAAACTGAAACTTGAAGAGTCAGCTCCAAAGCTGAAACTTGCTGAGATAAAGAAGACTATGCCTCACTTCTACCACTGAAACTTTCATCGTCTTTCATCATTGCATCTCTTCTCAGAGTTCTGGAAAGCAGCTAAACTGGTATCCAGCCAGGAAGGAGAGGGCCTTTGCTGAAAATCACCACATACTCCAAAGCTAATCTCTTGGAGGGAAAGAACAGTGGTGTTCTTCAGGGACTATGTATTAGGTTATTCAGCAAGATCTGTTTAATTTAACTTGTCTTTTATGTATTATTCATTAGAAAAAATTCCCATGACATAGCAATAAGAAGGTCACTATGATAGCCTGGATGAAAAATAAAGGTAATTTTTTTGCTGGGTTATATAGCAAAAAGATGAATAATCAGTGTGACACAAAAGAAATAGCTATATAAGGATGAAGGACAGTGAACCAATTATTATTAACTAGTAGGGCCAGACGTTATCACTAACCACCACTTAAGGATGGTTCTGTTATTCCAGTATACAGTCTTATGATACAGTCTAATGAATTAATGGGCATTAAAAAGCAAAACATCTGCTAGACAATAGTACATATATGTCATATTCCTTTTAAAATTGATGTTTGCTCATAGGGTAAATGATTATGGAGATTTTTTACAGAATCACAGAGTGGATCAGGTTGGAAGGGACCGCAATGGGTCATCTGGTCCAACCTCCCTGCTCAAGGAGGGTAATCCCAGGGCACACGGCTGAGGATTGTGTCCAGATGGTTCTTGACTGTCTCCAGTGAGGGAGAATCTACAGCTTCTCTGGGCAATCTGTTCCAGTGCTCAGTCACCCACACAGTAAAGTTTTCCTCATGGTCAGTGGGAGCTTCCTGTGCATCACTTTCTGCCCATTGCCTCTTCTCCTACTGCTCATCACCACCCAGAAGAGCCTGGTCCATCCTCTGACACTCCACTTCAGCTATTTGTGTACATTGTCATCTTCTCTCTCACTCGTCTCTCCTCAAGGCTGAGCAGGCCCAGCTCCCTCAGCCTTTCCTCGTAACAGAGATGTTCCATCCTTTTAATCACCTTTGTAGCCCTCTGCTAGACACTTCAAGAGCTTCACTGTACTCCACATCTCTCTTGTCCTGAGGAGCCCAGAACTCTAGAGCACTTCAGATGTGGCCCCACCAGAGCTGAGTAGCTCAGCTTCTTTCAGAGACAGCTTCATTCTCTTAATATTCATGTATAGTTCATAGTATAAATAATAATTTATTATTAATACTTTGCAAGTTTTTTACCTTGCAAGGTTTGACATTTCAGAGGGAAAGAAGGCTGTTACTAATGTTAACAGCATGGACATAGGGATTACTTTCTGGTTATATCAGTAGAGTAGTAGGTCTGTAGTCTCATTTTCAAAACATCACATCTTACTATAGTACAGCATTTTTCTATTTGTACTTGTATTTGAGAGAGTTTAGGTCAGTTAAATAAATCAGGAGTTGTATTTCTTAAAAAATGGAAACTCATCAAAGATTAGGAGATAAAGAAATATTTAGATTAAGAGAAAAGGATATGCTTATTGTGCAGAAAAGTGTATTTGCCTTCCATTTAATTTCAAACATTTTTCCTACTTCAGAAGAAATTATTAGATATTTACATTTTGCTCTTGTTTCTTTTAAGAAAGGGGAATAAATTTCCATATATTATAAAAAGTCGTCTTAATTTGATTTCATTTATTATCAAAATAAAACTTAGCTCTTCCACAAGATTAATTTTCCTATTAATGAAATGACAATTTTAATTTCAAACAGATTTCTTATCATTCATTATGATCCAATCAAAAAACCTTTGATTATGTGCAATTTTTGTCCTGCCTCCTGTTAAACAGAAATGCTTCCATAGTTTATAAAGTCCCTTTAGTAAAGTCTCTAGAGTACATAAGGGTTCTTTCTACATATTATTTATTGGCAGGGAGGATGAATTTCAACTGAATCCCAGTATGACTGTTTACCTTCAAATAAAAACAATCTGCCTAAAGAATATTCTCAAAAAATTGACATAAAAATGCACTTACATGTGCATGTCTCAAAAACACGTATAAGAAGAAATGCTGTTTTTGTTCTGTGAGGGCAATTTTGGGGTAATTCAGCAAGTTTAAACATAGCAAAAAAATTTAAAGGCAAGCTCAGCCAATCTGTACAGGTTATTGAACAGGACTCAAAGAGTGTCCTTGAAATAGAAACTAATTGGAAACATTGCCTGAATAGGGACAGCAGCATCTAAATTCTTGTTTCCCTGTTCAGCATCATTTGGTGCAGTACCTGAGTATACAGAGAAAACAAACAAAATAAAACTTGCTAGTCTCAGGGTTCAAAAGGAATACATGTAATTGAAAATTAAATCAAAGATCTATGGCCTAAACAAAAATATAAACCTTCTTTTACAGCCAAACAGATTTTCTAAGAAAGTCTGCATGAGCCTGAAACAGGGGGCAAGGAGACAGCAGAGTCTCTGATTTGTATTTCTGCTCGATTTACTTGAGCAGGGTCAAACATGCTACTGGCAGACCAAACTGTGAACACTGTTAGTGCCCACCTAAATCCTGTTTGCAAGACTCAAGTGAAGCATAGACCTTCACTGGCTGTCAAAACAAAGACAAATTTCATCGTTTATGAGTAAACCAGGAAGAAATGCAGTAGAAGACATAAACAATTTTTCTAAGGTCTAGTTTTAAATGCAGAATTGTTTGTACTGGAGCAGAGACTATTGAGGGAGACAAGAAGCTCAAGTGAGCAAACATTTCTTAAAAATTAAAACAGTTTTTTGCCTTCTGATTCTTCTGTGTAAATATTGGTCTCCTATTGTTTCTGCAGAATTTTGAAAACTGATTTGAGTGGCTTACAAATAAAAAATATCTGTAATGTGGAAATGGAATGGGGTTTTCCTTTTCTTGTAATTACCTTTCAGACTATCCAAAATAAGGCTGAATAATAACAGCAGTATCAATACCAATTAGGCTAGCATAGGATTCCAATCTTAAAACTTTTCATAGGTGTCCCCAGATCTGTTTGTCATTTCATAGAATCAAGTGGCAATGTATCCCTTGCCCTAAGAAGTTTTAAAATGGCATACCAATTTTCCAGAAGTAATAAGCAACCTGAACAAACAGCAGACATTTCTATTTTGCATCCAAATGCTTGCTTTAACATTTTGGCTTTAGCAGCCTTGTGGCTGGTGTGTAGCTGGTGAGCTCACACTGCCACTTGTATTTTGATCTTATTTTGTAGTTCTTTGCGTGAAAATGAAGAGCAAGAGTTGGTAAAGATAGGATAGGAAATATAAATTTCTGTGTAATTTTCTGTGTTTCTAGAAGAGCCCAATAAGCATACATATGTAGTAAAGAAAAAAAAGGAAGCAAAAAAACCCCAAAAATTTCACAAAAATATTACATTAGACTGTGGTTTTCTTCTCTTACCTTGACAACTGAAGACAATGAAAGTTCATCACCATCTACATCCATGCATCCTCCTCAGATTACAAAATGGGATTTGGTGACAATCCTATAGATGGTGTGTCATCATACAACAGAGGTTTAGGGTAAACCAAATCCCAGTACTTTTCATCTCTTTTAGTAAAAGCCACAATGTTCTACAATTTTATGGAAATTAAATCATGATAGTTTTAGGTCATAACTTCATGAAGCTCAGTGGACTATACCTGTCAAGGGCTGTTAAAAAGAGAGCAGAGCAGATCTAAGAGCTTATATATATATATATATAATCCCTGTGACAAGAAAGCTGTAATCTTTTGGTTTTCTGTTTAAGAGAACAAGTTGATAAAACAAACAAACAAACCTTTAGAGAATGAAAACTGAAACCAGAAAGTTAAACATGATAATAATGGCACGTGGTTACCTATTTTACCAAAAAAAGGTTTAATTCATAAACAAATGGTTTAATTCATAAACAAATCTGTAGTAGAAATATCTGCCTGTGTAAAACTATGCGACCCGCCTAGACTTCCTAAAGGACTATGACTCTCTGTTCAAAATAGAGAATAGAATTCAACCATCTTCATCTCTGTGCTCAAATCTCTGTAAGCTTGGTTAAGATGTAACAGATGATGAAAGCAAATTAATTGAATTTCTACATATCAGCTGTTCCATCAGTAAGGAGAAAATCACAAACAAAAGAGATTGAATGAGCAGAGTAATTAAAATGCTATCCATGTGCTTGAAAAGATCCTGGTGAATTTAGGAATGTTAGAAGTTTCAAGATTTGCCTCTATCCTCAGACTAAGGTGATAAATCACAATACCTGTAAAAGCCAAATGAGCATCCTCAGACTGCTCAGTGCACTGCTACCAATTTTATAGCACTTTTCAATGAAAGTGCTCCAAGCATTTCAAACAGGACATCCTTATTAGCCATCATTAGCCTCATTTTACAGTTTATGGAACAAACATAGTGAGGGACTGGCAAAAAAACTATAATTGAGAGCAAGATCACTACTGAGTTCTTACGACTTCAAATTCAGCTATTCTTTATTACGCTGTTCTTAGGCTGCCTTGTAGCTGTCCTGAAAATGTAGACTGTCCAGAAAAGAGAGACATAAAAATTTGTGTGCTTCTCTTGTATAGAGGATATCTATGCTGCAGTTTCATTACATATGTGTGCATGGATATGGGAATCCATATCAAAATTGCTGCAGTGATGACAAGTGGATTCAGTATTAGCTGATCTTTGCTCCCACTTCCCACTGTGGCCCAGTCCCACACTGAGTGCAGTCAGTACTCTACAGACACAGCCAGCATACTGCATCTGCCTTTGGGATCCCAGGGTGAGAAGGAAATAAGTGAACAGCAGGGAGTTCAGAGAAGAACTAACCAAGATGGTCAGGGATAAAAGCACTTATCCCATGAGGAGAGGCTGAAGTAGCTGCACTTGTACAGCTGTCATATTGTAATGGGTAATATTCTGGTTTTAATCAGAAAAATATTGCCATATATGCAGGCTTTGTAAAATGTGAAAATCTTGTTAACATCATGATATCATTAATAAATAACAATATGCATTCCTTTGCCTACTTTGCTCATAGTGTATAAATTACTATATCAGCAGTTTTAGCTACTAATGACTGGGGATGTATAAAAAGGAATTTAATGTCACTTAGAAAATCAGAACTCGGAGCCTGGAATAAGTTTTCTGTTAGCCTGAAAGCAGAGATTTTCATTGTAGGGAAAAAAAAACCCACTAGTTTTTTCCTATAGAAGTGTACTGTTTATAGTCAAAATAATAAAAGAACAATACCGTACAGGAATTAAAGTGCAGAACTAAGTTAATGTTTGTTCCATTTTCAACACTGTAAATATTTCAATGTTATTGAAACTACAAATTTTAAAGCAAAACAAAAAATCTACTCCTAGACACCTCATTATTACAAATGTATGCATAATAAATGCAACACGCAGTAAGTAATTGACAGATTGTGTTTAAAATTACATGTTTTACAGTAAAGTGTTTAGAAAAGCATCTATTGAAATCAGGTCTAGACCTTAACCTTGAAAATACCTAAGCACATGTATACCTGTACCTGTGAAAAATTGCTCAAGCCGTTAAGCTTACAACAACGAACTAAAAAAAAAACCAAAATGCTGAGACAAGCTTTTATATATAACAGGAATCAGAGGATAAAGCAATGATGTTTTTAGACTAAACAGACTTAGGTACATGCTCCATTAATTTCCATGAAATTCTACAGAAGTAAAATACCTGTGCGTGGCTTTAGTGTCGTGTCTGAAGTCTACACAATTAACAAGTAATAAAAACTTGATTTATCACATAGTTCTGGAGGAAAATATATTTTCTAAGAGGAAATGAGAACTTAAAATGATCCTTCAGCATGTAGGTGACTGTGAAAGTATCAGATATGTTAGATTAACCGTGCACAGTGCAACTGTTCTGAGTATATGTAGCATTCCTGAAGAACTGGGCTCCTGTGCCTGTGTGCAGACACTCCATATTGCACCTGTGTCATTTCATTTTTCTGTATCTACTCACATTTGCACCCCAGCCTGTGACTGATTCTCTCAAGATAGCTCTGCTTGTGAAACTATCAGTCTTGACTCGAGTAACTTAGTGACTTCACTTCTTTACAGACAACGGTTCCAGAGATATAAATAACACTGCAGTTTAGACCTTAACCATAATCCTATTGGCATACAATGCTAATGTAAAGAAAAAAAAATTAAACACATATATGCAGTTTTTTACAGTGTAAAATAGAGTATTGAAAGCAAATATTTATTGGAATTGTTTGGATTCTATAGGCTGTTAAATCTCATGACTAGTCATATACCTTAAAAATAATAAACCATTAAGTAGATAATGGAGACTAACACTTATACCATGTAATTATTACTGCACAGAGGATATAAGAACTACAGTGTCAGAAACTGTATTTGAATCAGTTGCAAATTAAAAGATCCTTTAACTCGAGACTGGATCAGGGATCTACAGCAATTATGTGGGCACCCATGGGACTAGTTGTCTAGGTTTTTCATATGTTGTGTTAAAAAAATCTTTTATTGGATGCTCTAGTCTCATTTATCTTGAATCTAGGATTCTATTTGAACTTCTTATTTGACACAATAACAGGAAACAACCTAACTTCAGTTCCTCATAGAGATATGGAAAAAGAAATTGGAAGAAAAACATAAAAAAAATAAAACCACCAAGAAGAATTTATAATAAACAAGCAAGAATAATTGATTAAAACCAAACCAAAAAATAAGCTAAGATTATGAAGACTAGATAAGCCAGTCTTTTTTCTTTTTTTTAAGTGTTAGAAAGCTACTGGATGGTGAAAAATATTTGATAGATGCAGTTGGACAACTTGTGTTGGAAATCCCTTTGGATAAACCATCCAGTTTACTTTGGAAACCTCCTTAGATGATTTAAATTTAATTGTGCACACATTCACATCAATGAACAAAAATCATTCAAAAAATTGGTAGAATGTCAGAAAAACAAGTCCTTCTGAATATGATTGTGTCCTTGGTGAAATAATAATCTTATAAAAGTTCTGCTAACCAACCTGACATGCATGCAGATATAAAGTGTATTTACTCACAGGAACAAGGCTGTACTTGTTCTGCTGCCTTTATGCTGTTTGTTGAGAGTTTTGAGACTTTTTTTGGAAGAGTTGGGATAACAGAGTCTGTTAGTCAAAGTCTTCCCTGTTTTTCTGAATATCTTTGCTTGCCAAACTATCTTTAGAAGCATGTGTGTATGTATTCTATTATGATAAACTAATAGGATCCTGTCCTCAAATGACAAGTATTTTGGCATCAGGAATGATAAAAAAAGATGATACACAAAGGTAAATTTTCAAGACAATTTGGAATAGGCAGAATCTCACTTTGCCAGTTGAGCATGTACTCCCTGACATTTTGTGATAAAAGATAGCTGCAAGTCAACCACACATAGTACATTGTCCAAAATTTTGTTATAAAAATGTGATTTTTCAATGGTTTTGCATGTCATTCTCTGACATACGACACAGTGAAGTGAATTCTTTGCAAAAAATACTTCATAAAACATTCGCACTTGGAGTCAGTGGATTGCAAATTATCTGCAAAAGCAGAGTTATCCTGTTACATACCTGAAACAAGTACATAACCAAAAGGATTTCAAACCCTATTGGGCATTCAGAAATGTATGACTGATTTTATTCCCACATACAAAACATGACTTCATTATAGCTTGAATCTTGTGTTTTGCATGAAGAGAATCATGGAATCATTAAATTGAAAAATACCTCCAAGATCATCAAATCCAAATCCATGATCATCAAAACTTTGACTGAACCACTCTGCCAGCTAAACCATAGCATGAAGTTTCATGTCCAGTTGTTTCTTTAACACTTCCAGGGAGGGTGACTCCATCACCTCCCTGGGCAGCCTGCTCCAGTACTTAACCACTCCTTCACTGAAAAAATTCTTTCTGACATCTGACATGAACCTACTCTGATGCAGCTTGAGGCCATTTTCTCTCGTCCTGTTGCAGGTTACCTGGGAGAAGAGGCCAACCTCCACCTGGCTGCAGCCTCTTTCAGGCAGTTGTAGAGAATGTTCAGGCCTTCTCTGAGTCTCATTTTCCCCTGGCTAAACAACCCCAGTTCCCTCAGCAGCTCCTCATACAACTCACACTCCAGACTCTTCACCAGCTCTGTTGCCCTTCTCTAAATTTTTTCCAGCCCTTCAATGTCTTTCTTGTAGTGAGAGATGAAAAAGCTGGACACAGAACTCAAGTTGTGGCCTCACCAGTGCCCTGTACAGGGGGACAATCCCTGCCCTGGTCCTGCTGATACAGGCCAGGATATCATTGGCCTTTTTGGCGACCTGGGCACACACTGGCTCATGTTCAGCTGCTGTCAACAAACACACTGGGCAGCTTTCCAGCCACTCTTCCTCCACCCTGTGGCACTGCACAGAGTTGTTGTGACCCAGCTACAACTTTTAAATGTGATACTGCTGGAGCATGGCTCATTGTGCTGCGTTTGTCTAGGTAAAAGTTAATTTTCTTCATAGGAGCTAGTATGGGGTTATGCTTTGGGAAAACATTCTTGATAATTCAGGAATGATTGTGTGTTTACTGAGGAGTGCTCACACAGAGCCAAGGCCTTTTCTGCTCCCCATCCCCCCAGTGAGAAGGCTGGGGGTGCACAAGATGCTGGGAGGAGATACAGCCAGGACAGCTGCTCCCAACTGACCCAAGAGATACCCCAGACCTCATGATGTCATACTCAGCATATAAAGCTGTGACAAGAAGAAGGTAATGGAACATTTAGAATGATGATATTTGTCTTCTCAAGTCACTATGGCATCTTATGGGGCTCTACTTTCCTGGGGGTGGCTGAAATCCTACCTGCCAACAGGAATCGGTGAATTAATTCCTCAGTTGGCTTTGCTTGCCCACGCAGCTTTGCTTTACCTATTAAACTGTATTTATTTCAACTTTTATTGTCTCCCCCATCCCACTGGGGAAAGTGAGCTAGAGACTGTGTAGGGCTTAGCTGCTCTCTGGAGTTAAATAACAACCTTGTCCCAAAATTCCGTCAAAACATAGTAAGTATGTCAGATTCAGCTTCCTTTCATAAATATATCACAGTCTGTTTTGATAAGGGATTTAATTTAATTATTGTTTTTAATCTTACTCCAGACCTGACATATGGCACATCATTAGGTTCTTTCCACTTGTTCTGTTAAAAATAACTGTCCACAAAGGAGGCATGTAATTTCTGGGACAAAAAATAAACTCAGAAAACTTTGTGTCATCTTACAATGTAAGTCAATCTGTGCGGAACACCTGAATTTTGGTTTCATAGGATAACTGCCACAGCAACTGTAACAACTTGTTAGCAAATAAACTTTTAATTTATACCTCAGAATTTTTCCCCTGCCTCAGACATCAATGATTTATCAAAATCAAATAATAAACTCACACTTCATTACAAAAATGCAGGTAAATACCAAAAAATCTGAAATCAAATAAAAAAGAAAAGGAAATGTAAGTTGTTTTCTTACTTAGTACCTTATAATCATTCAGCAAGAATTTCGAAAGGTAGAAATCCATTCTACAGCATGCAGAAATTCAAGATACATACAGCAGCTGGGATTATTTGAAATGGAGACATATGACTGTACTTTTTCAACCTCCCTGTAGCACATTCATTCAGAATTTTGGGTAAGGCCTTTAGAGGGGAATGAGTCAAAGAATCATAGAATGGTTTGGATTGGAAGGGACCTTAAAGATATCTAATTTCATCTCCACTGTCATGTGCAGGGACTTTTCACTAGACCAAATTGCTCAGAGTTCCAACCTGGTCTTGAACACTTCCAGGGATGAAACATCCACAACTGCTCCAGGCAACGAAAATCACCACAAAAACCCCAACATCCTCTTCAAGAACAATATATAAAGCACAGTTAGCACCTGGTACATCATGGAGGGTTAGGGTATCTTAGGGTATAATGGTATCTTGAACTTGCATAGCACATTTCATCTGGGCAACCAGAAGTACTTCACAGGCACATGCTTTAAGCCCTGCAAAGATGTTCTGCCTATGGGCTCTCTAAAAGTTGTATTTTTCTTTTGCTGAGTTTCCCTTTATGTTGTTCTTGGTCACCCTCTTTGACCATGTAAGCAAGCAAGATTTTGATCCCTGAAGGAGAAAACAATCCAGGAGAACAATATCTCTGTCCAGGGAAACAATATCTTATCCTAAACTTTTTTGCATGATATTCTCAGCCTGAAAAAGAACTTGAATTGTCCAGTAGTCATTTTCTTAGGTTCTTCCATCTCCCTCCACCCTTACTACTGCTATAATGTGAAGCATCAATCTCCAGCTTTTTCTGGTAGCTGTACAACAGAGAACCAGGTGATCCACATGTCAGGGGTTTCTCTTTTGCAGTGGTCAAATATCATGTTTAAAGGGCTATTTAAGCTTGTATGTATGTGCTGGCAAGCCAAATTACAGCAGCAGCAGAAAATCTTATTGTACATCAATTTTTCAACACTCTTTTGAAAAGAATATTTTAATTGAATGATTTTACTGTTACTTGAGAACAAAACATGTTCAATTTTCCTGAGGAAGAATATTATCAAACAAAGTCTTCTTTATACTAAATATAACTCTTCAGACATCTAGAAATCTCTTTCTTGTGTCTCTAATATAACGAAGGCTCCGGATCCTCTGTTGATAATGTTAAATCATTGAGGAGGTCAACAAATTTGGGAAGAATGTGTTATAATTTGGCACAGAGAAAATTATATAACTTGGAGTCTTCAACCCAGACAACTGGCAAGTTTTGCCATAGGGTGCATATCCTCTTTTCTTTTTCTGCAGTACAACTACATAATTCCTTGTCTCAAAAAGAAAATGTACCTGAGGCTATTTAGCTTCCTTTTTTTTTTTTAAATACCTTTGTTAGTGTTGACAGATATTCGGCATAACTTCTGCTTGTGCTGAGAATGTTGTCATTTCCTCCTAAAGCATGAGGACGTCTTTCAATAATAGTTGGGGCTCTCTGAAAATTTTCCAGAACAATATGACAGTATCCCATATATCAATATACTGTGGTAAAAAATTCCTACAGTCCCACTCCAGATCCCGTGGCTCCTACACCTTTAGCTTACTACAGTTTTTATACCCATCTCACATCTGATAAACCTGCTATGCAGAAAGGAGATAACAAATCTAGAAAACTGAGACATGGTAACTTTGAGCCTTCTCAGTGGCAAACCTGTCCCAGGAAAGCACAGGCACAGGGAAAATGCATTCAGAAAACTTCAGGGATAATCCAGATAAATTCTTTTAATTCATCAATCTCAGTTACATTTCTATCTTAGAGGGTCAAACGCAGAGTTTTTGATCTTACCACTGAAATCAGTTCAGTTGGTTAGAGCCTGATGCTTATTACACCAAGCCTGTGGGATCAATCCTCATATGGGCCATTTACTAAAATGTTGATCCCAATGATCCTTTCCAACTCAGAATATTCTCTGATGTTGTGAGTAACATTATTCTGTCAAGCTGCTGTTCTATTCGTTAGTGCATTTATACTACTGATAGTAGGCCAAGCTTCATGATCTTCTTGTCCCACTTTCTTCCAGTCTGTGATATTACCTTATCTTCCTTTGCATTCCTTCTTCTAAAATTAAGGAGCTCTGGTTTTTTCTTCTTTTTTCATGAACATTTTTGTTTCATATTCCTGCATTTTACAGAATTGTAGTTTAGTTTTGGCCAGAAGACCCCTGAAACATCATCTAGTCCAAACCTCCTGTCATGGGCAGAGACACCTTCTACTACATCAGATTGCTCAAAGACCCATCCAATCTAATTTTGAATGCTTACAGTGATGAGGCATTCGTAACTTCCCTGGGCAACCTGTAATGTCTCACCACTCTCCACATGAAAAATTTCATCCTTCCAATGTAGCAAAAAGTATCTCTTCTTCTTAGAATCGCCCTGTATATACTGAAAGGACACAATGAGTCTTGTCTGCTCCAGGCTGAACAATCCAAACTCCCTCAGCTGGTCTTCACAAGGTTGGTGCTCTAGCCCTATGATCACCTTGGCCCTCCTTTGGACTCACTCTGAGAGGTCCATGTCCTTGGGCTTGGGATCCCAGAGTTGGATGCAGCCCTCCAGGTGGGTCTCATGAGGGCTGATAAAGGGGCAAAATCCCCTCCACCCATGTGCTGCTCACACTGCTGTGCATACAGCCCAGAATAAATTTGACTTGGTGGACTGCAAGCAGACATTGTCATGTCCAACTTTTCATCCACCAACACTCCAAAGTTCTTCTAGCAGGGTTGCTCCATGTCCATTCTTTACCCAGCCTGTATTTGTGCTCCAGGTCACTTGCAATCCTTTGGAGTTCCTGATGTGTGTGTAGGGAGGTGGTGGCTGCTGTCACTCCTGCCCACCACATGTCTCATCACCTCCTCTTGGGCCAGATGCTGACTCTGGGCATGTCTTGGAAGTCCCTTGGGATTTCCTTACCTCAGGAACCTTCTTCTCTGAATACCACAACCCCTCACTCCACTGTAGGACCCATCAGAATTGACAAAGCTGGAGAGTATTTTCCCTAACAAGATTTTTCCTCATGAAGCACAAATTCCTGTTTCAAAAGACAGACAACATTCATTAGATATATTCTAAATATATTCTTCCTGTGTAAACTGCAATTTAATGTTTTTTGAATGATGAATAAAACTACCATGGCATTTATATTTTGCAGTTACGTTTTCAATAAATATGAGTTTCAGGAAAAGAAAAATCTTTTAGTTATGACCTGACAAAAAATCTTCATAAAGGAATGACTACATACATGAAAATGTTTACGCTGTTTAAAAAATTTTCTAATCATCAAGATTATCCCATCTTCTTTAACATTTAAGAACTCTATGAAACCGTGTTAGATGAAACAATAAAATTTTGATGAGAACTGGAAAAAAAAAGAATCAGAATGGAAACTTATCAACCATGGTAAAAAACATGACAAGTTTTGAAATCCTTTAGTGGTTCTGAGAGAAACCATAGCAAACCTAAATTCAGCTGAAAATTTTTTAATTCATGTAGGATGATACATATGTAAGAAGGTGCAGGTTTGTAAGTTCCTGTTTACAAAGATGCATCTCCATCAAGATTGAACAGCCAACACACAAGACTGAGTGATATAAAAACAGAATAGAAACCAAAACTGCGCTTTGTCACACCTTGTGTACAGCTGCAGTTTAGCTATTTTGAGATGGCAACACTTATGAAGAAACTGAAGAAGCATTTATTACAAAGAGCAACAGCCTGATTACTTTAAAATATGACTGTTTTTTCACATTATCTGGAATTAAAATTCAGAGATAAGTAGATATGTTATGACCTTCCATGGTGTTTAGCTATGGAAGAAGGAAAAAGACTCCTTATGTTGGCTTGTTGGCTTCTGTATTTAATCAAGATGTTCATTGCATTTTTTCCTAAGTATTATCACTCAGAAATAGACCACAGATATTTTCTCAAGGAGATGGAGAAGTAGAACTATCGCTTTTATACATGAACTTAAAAAGCACAACAATGTAATGAAAACCAGCAAGCTGGTCAAAAGTTTTGTTCAATATTTCAGACTTTTTGTAAACTTATATATTTTGAAAACCATAAATAATGAGTTTGATTTTATTTTACCACTTTTGTTTTCATTTTGCTCAATGTGAAGAATATCAGAAAGGGGATTATGCAGCAATTAAAATATCCACAAGTTGAGGCTCTCCTGCTGTCATTACAAATCTGAAGGCATTACCTAAGCTGACAAATGTTTGTACACATCAGTGAAGGTGTTTCCACACATGAGGCCTTTCCACCATAGCAAGTTCAGTGTGGTGCAAAAATAAGTGAAGTGTATGCATGTATATGTGTGTGTCTGTGTGTCTGTGCCAAAGTGAAAAGTAAAACTTTGTGTAGCCTTTCGCTGCAAGCTCAGTGCAGGAAGTTGTTCTGCTGCACTGGTTCTCATCTTTTTAAGCAATGGTCAGGGATCAACACTCAAAATTTACTTCTTTTTGTGTTTTAAATTTTGATTATAACAAAAGGTTGCAGTGCAAAGGTAAAATGTTCTGTCCGCACTCCTGCCAATACATTGAGAACTTTACCTTGTGATGGGAATTTCTAGGCCTTAATAAAGGAGGCAACTGGAGTAAGGTGCTTTATAATCACAGGACTGAGTAACAGTCAAACAGCACCAAATACCACTACATGCTACCTGCAGAGAGGAGGCTTTTCAGGGGACTTGCAGGATCATGAAATACTTAAAAGAAACAGTTGCACAGTGGGTAAAAATATAAAACTTCTGCATGATGAGTTAGTGCTGAATGATCTTACCTGTGACTTTGCTTTCCCCCACTAGGAAACCACTTTAGTCCTCAAAATCAACAGAGTTATTGACTTGGCTGAAGTAAAAGCAGATTAGATGGATTTTAGTCTGATAAATAACCCAAATAAGGAAGCTGAGACCATGGAATTTGCTGAAATACTAACTGTAACCATCGTTGCATGATTTTGTGTTGGCATTTGAAAACAATACAGTGAATTGAAATCCTGATCTCATGCAAGAAACAATTAAAAGAGTGGATTAAATGGTACTTCCACTGAAGTCAGCACATATAGTTTTATCCCAAGTGTGCAGGTTTTTTATTCTTTTCCAAAAAAATAAATGGAAATACTTATTCTTTGAAGTCTATATTCATTACAACTGTCTTAAGACATGAAAACAGCTATATATGGTACTGAAAATGCAGTGCAAAGCTACCTATCTTTGCTGACATTATATTTTGTACTGAGATTTCTATTTGAAGATTGAAATGCACTGAAATATTTCAAATGAAACAGTAAGCAAGAATATGAAGAATAAGGAAACTTCCACCAAAAGTCTAAACTACAAGCCCACATGATCAGCTTTATCTGATCCCACTAGACCTTTTAAAGTTAAAGCATAAAAAGGTAAAAAAAAAAAAAAGACCAAAACACAAAAAAGGATTGCATAGCTGTAGTATTTAAAATTTGATAATGACACACGAATATAATGAATAATAGAATTCAGCATTACACTCTATTGCAGCACTTCAGCATTATTGATACTGATCCTTCTCCAGGTGGGTGATATTGTTCTGCACAACAACATTACTATTGACAGGACCTGCATCACAGAATCACAGTAGGGGAGAGGCTGGGAGGTTTCTGTGGAGGAGATCTAGGCCAAACACCCCTGATCAAGGCAGCATCCTTTACAGCACACAACTCAGGATCATGTCCAGTCAGACATCATACATCTCCAAGCATGGAGACTCCATAGCTCCTTTGGGCAGCCTGTGACAGTGTTGGAAAGCCTTCTGGGTAAAAAAAAAATTTTTTTTTTGTATTTTAATGGAATTTCCCATTTTGTTTTTTTGCTCATTGCATCTTATCCTTTCACTGATCATCACTGAGATGAGCCTGGATCCTTATGAATCTTTCATGATTCACTAGATCTATATTCCCCATAGTCATCTTTTCTCCAGACTGAAGAGTTCAACCTCCCTCAGTATCCCTTTGTTCCCCAGGTGCTCTGGCTCATTAATCATCTTTGTGGCAATTTGATGGACTCACTCCTGTACCTCCACGTCTCCCCTGCACTAGGGAGCCCAGAACTGGATACAGCACTCCAGGTGTGTCTCAGCAGAGCTGAGTAAAGGGGAATGATCACCTCCCTCCCATGTTACTAGACTTCCTTGCTGCCACACTTTGCTGGTTTAGGGACAACTTGATGTCCACCAAGTTGCTCTCCATGATTTTGCCCCACTGTTTTCATCAATATATTGAGTTACTCCTACCCAGGTGCATTTCTTTTTGTTCTGCTTTATTTTTAGATCATTTCTTCTGCTTTTTGAGGTCACTTTAAATGGCACTAAGACAAACATATTTTAGCATATACTTGAATGTATTTTTATTAGGGTGTAAAAACCTCCAAACAAATATAATGTGATAAATGATAGAATTGCTCTCATTGTGCAAAGAATTTGCAGTCTAGGTGGAGAAAACCTTGTGAAGGCAGGTAAAGAGGGCTGTCCTCAATTTGGAGAGAAGAGCAACTGAAGCACAGAAGTTAAATTGTCACCCTATCTTTAAAAAGGGGGTCTGTGGTAATGAATCTACATAATATTCCCTAGTCTGCTCAAATAATCAGATCATTTTTCTGTCTCAGTACCCCAAAATAAATGGAACATGCTAATTGTGCTGTACAGTGTGCAACACCAGAAAATTTAGTGAAGTTGACCTTGATCACACAGAAATTAGGAAAAATTATCAAAGACACAAAATAGTATTAGTTTTCTAATACTATGCAAAAACAACATATTAATTCAGCATAGCAGTCCAAAAACTGTTTTCAATATTTGAAAATCCAAACAGAGTTCAAAAGCTAAAGATTGAAATCTCTTTTTCATGCAGCAATCAGTACTCTCTGTGAGCAATTACACAAATAGCTCTTAAGGTGAAAAAGAAAAAATATGATCACAAAAACTTCAATTTCATCTCTGATACCAAGTTAATATGTTAACCAATACCTGAGTTCATTATTGTTTTAAAAAAATCAGGGCAAAATTTTTTAGGTATTGTCAGGCCTTTTAACTGCCCTTGGAAAAATTCTCTGTTTGATACTGTATGTATCAAAATTATGATACATATTACTTCTCTCTCTATACTATAATATAATACTTATGTAACATTGGGAAATATTCATCTCATCTGCATTGTATATAAAAAACATGTATATCTAATATTATTTAAGTAATGGCAAAACTTTCTTTATGCTACTTATATGAACTTACAGAAAAAAAAGATATTCAAAAGAAATATTTATTCTCTATTTCTAATATTTCAGCTGTTACAAGAGAATGAGACTTTTTATTATGCATACACATACTTCATCAGTACGCTGAAATCAAATGACCAATATATATTTGTAACAATATGTACACACACCAGGGAATTTCTTTTTGGATGAGTGAAATAAAAAAACCCTCTCATAGAAGAATGCAATGTGGTGTTTAAATATATATTAACAAATTTAAAGAAATTTTCGATTCTACTGAGCTGCACATAAGGTTTGTGAGAATGATAAGTTTCTTGCTTTCTGTAAAATTTTACACCAAAAGACTGCAGCTGACATTCTTATCAGAAACAAGCTGTTCTGATAATAATTGTTCCTTGCCAATTAAAACTTAAAATACACGTCAGTCCTCTTATGACTCGTTTTAATTTGGTATTACCTGGTGGGATGTTTCTATTCCTTTCCAACAGAAAGCAAAACAACACCTGAGAGAAGTTTGAAAGACATAAACTTTGCAGCTGCAGGATTCCTGCTGTTCATCATCCCCTGCCGTTCTCCAGCCAGCGATGCCTGGCCTCGGGAGCAGAGACTGACTGGCACAGCAAACCCAAGGACTCTGCTGGGCACAGCTCAGTGTGATCATGGCATTGCAGTTTATGAGCTGAGGAGTCAGCCCAGTCACATCACACACCTGGAGACATAAGACATGGCTGCATTTCAGTAGAAGTAACAAACTATGAGACTAAAGAAAAAAAGCCAAGCAAATGCAGGGTGAAATGAGATGTATTTTTGCACATTCCTTCACCTGAAGCCAATCAACTGTGCTGAGCCTTCTGCTGTCACAAAGGTATTCCCTGATACCAGGCCTGCACACAGGGGTGAGATAGGATACAGCGGAGTGAAAGAGGCAGATAATTCACCTGTCTAGTCTCATCAAATAGCATAATTAATCTATCTAAGCAACTGGTTCTAATGAAGATAAGGTATCTAAAAGTATTCTTCTGAAGCAAACAGGGACACAGGAAATGAAACCAATTTTAATCTGAATTTGAGCCCACTGCAGTGAAAACATATTTATCTCTCAGCAGAAGCCAGAAGAAATTTTGAAAGATGTCCGTAGCCAAAGGAAAAGCAGGATACCCAGAATCTTGTAGAGCCTGGATAAATATAAATGTTTTGCAGTAGATAGTGAATCTTATATTAAGCAGGAGGAAAAAGATAAATTATTCTGTGCTGAAATATGTCTCTGTCTTATTAGAATCTTTGTCTCCCCAAATAAAGTTCTCCAGTAGGTAGAATCCTCAATTCTAATCTGACTGAGTCAATGACTCAGTCTGTGACCTTGGGCTAATCAGTTGACCTTCATCTGAAGCAGTCAAGCCAGCTAAAAAATTGTGTAAAAATATCACATCGCTGTAAACCAGATTCTGTACCTAAAATGAGGTTTTCTTTAGAAAAAAATATACACTGCAGGGAAGAAAATAAATTATTATTTATTCTGAACTCTGGGTTAGAAGGGCAAACCAATAATTTCCAGTGTTCACTCTATAATGATACGATTCTTGCCTCATAAATACCATGGCACTGTGTAAGATATATTAAATAAATTGTCTCCAGTTACTTTTTAAGCAGAGTTTATTCACATGCATGAAGTTTTAAGAATTCTGTCAGTTCAACTTTTCAACATTTAAAAAATCAGTATTCTCAATGTCTGCAACAACCTTGCTGCAGAAGAAAGAAAAAAAAGTTGAAGCTTATTAAAATTTATGTAATTCACAGCAAGGTTCCAAACACTTTCCCATTTCAAACCAGTGAGGTTTAAATGAGAATATACGGTTCAAACAAAATGTCACTGAAACCAGAAAAAAAATTAACTCAAAAAAAATTCCTTTAATGTGTTCATTAAAGAGCTGGAAATAGTAAGTAATATATGCAAGATTATCTACCCTTCACTTGTTACTAATTATTGAATGAAAAAAAGCCAGAGTTTTAACATATTTTGTTCCAAATATTCTCTGAAAGATTAATATTTCAATCGGTGAATGAAAAAACTAATGTAAACTGATTTTGCTGTAAATTGTCTGAGATTACAATAGTTAAGTAGAAGAGTATAAACATAGTCATAGAAAGCAGATAATATTTCAAATATCCATAGCAGATTAAAAAAATGGCCAATAGTTCTTGATCTTTCATTTTCTTCCTTCATCTTCTATATTCTTTCTTTCATTTCACAGTTTAAAAAAAAAAAAGTTGGAAAGGAAAAGTTTTAAATAAATAAACAAAAGAGTATTATTTTGAAAATTCAAACATGAAATATTTGATACCCATAAAACAATAAGACTCATTTTTATATTGTGGCACTGAAATTGAACACTTCAATTTCTGACATTTTAATTTCTGAAAGTATGGTATTTAAATACATTTCCATTTTCTTATGCTACTGTGGGTGCTGGCATGTAGCTAGATTATATTTCTAACAAGGGCAATTAAGCCACTAAGATCTATAATAAAAATATAGTTTTGTCCTCATGGCAGGGGAGTGTGGTGAGGTAGAGTGAGAACAAAAAAGAAAAATTGCTGCTGAAAAAGGGTGAGTGTTTTCAATTTGTCTTGGATATACAGAATAGTTGAAAACAAAATATCAGAACTTCAAAGTTTTAGAAGACAAGTCACCATGAACAATATCCTCAGGAGAAATATTTGATAGCACTTTTTATGCCACTAACAGAAATTGTGACTCAGAAATTGTAGGTAAGTAGAAATTCTATCTAAGGTAGTCTAAGCAAATGCTAAAACATCTCTGGTTAAAACATCTGGAAATTTGTATGGAATTGATGAAAGACGGTAAAGAAAGTCAAGTGTTATTTAAAGTGATCTTAGATGGGGTGTAAATAATGTCATTCACCCACTGCATTCATTCCAGTATAGGTCGAGAAGAGAAATGGTTTGGTGAAACTTTTTGAGCAAACAGCCTCATACTCCTGGCTGACACTGGAGCTGTTTACACTTGTAGGAGTTCACTTATGCTCTTGTTCAAGTACAAGGTTCTGCTTTCCCTGAAATTAATGTGAATGACTATGACATGAGAACCTTATCCATGAGCAGAAGAGGAATATGCTCAGATCTCTTCACACAAGTTTTTTCTTTTTTTGTAGGACAGGACTAGAAGTGTGAATTGGTCTCTCAAATAGTTTGGTTTAAAGTTTTAATATTAATTTTATCCAAGAAGCAATTTGTTGAGTTAATGAATAATATGAAGCATTGGCCAGTCTTACTGAGATTTATTGACCATAGCAGTCTAACATTTACAAAGGCTTTCTCTCCCTCAATAATAATCTCTTACTCTCAGCAATAAATCTCTTTGCTGGTCTCCTAAGAAGCCAATATCTAGTTATTAATCACAGATCAAGTAGTTTGGATCATATACATTTCTTCTACCTTCATTTGCCAGCTAAGCAGCTGATTCTGCCATGATTATATAAAGTGGAAAAACTATGTTTTTTAAATTTTTTTTAAATAATAAAGAAAATTATTTCAACTAGTTTTATCTTTTATTTAAAGAAACATAATTCAAGTGTTACTTTATTTAAAGGAATATACTTCATTAAATGGGAGAGGCTACTTTAATATTTTAAAGAGATTACTTTCATTATAAAGTAGAAGTTATTTACAACTTGTCTTACCCTCTATGCAATATGAAATGGAACTGTGTGAATACTAAGAAGCAAAAAATTCTGCGACATGCACTCAACACTTTATCAGCTAAGTCTTATCAGAAAAGTTGTTTTTGCACATACAAATCCACTGAATATTACTTTCTACTTTTCCTATACATTAAAAAAAGAGTAATTACATCTTGATTAATATTTCTATAATTTTATTCTATCTCTCAGATATATTCACACTATTAAATAGAAAATTGTAAGTTTGACCACAAGACACCAATTTTAATTACAATTGGATGTCCTGAGGTATTTAAAAGACATTATATGTGTATCTTTAAGACCTGAAATGCTCTATAAGTTTTCATACCCTGGTGGCTCAACCAACATGCACACATGTGTGTCCACACGTGCCAAGGAGCTAAATATCCACCTAATCCATGCTTTCTGTGATGTTAGGAGAAAAAAGTTAAAAATATTTGGGTTTATCCGAACGAAGGGAAAATCTAAGAAATGTCTGCTGCAAATCAAAGCTGTGGGGAAGCAGTGCTTCTGCTGTCACTGATAAGAGCCATATTACTTTAGCTTGCTCAACGTGTATTTTTTTGTCCACGCTCAGCTCAGTATGTGCTCTCTTCTGGCCATCAACTGACCTTACAAAACATGCTATTTGTTTCTTGTACTGCTGCACATATGTAAGTCCACTGTTCATTGGCTGAGCTGCACCCCAAAGCACCAGTGTCCCCTGAAGAACACCTAATCTCACTCCTCTCACACTTTCTTCCAGGTGTTATTTGTAGAGCAAGAAGCACTCTAATGCACATGACTCTTGTGGCTTGGTATCAGTACAAGCTAACAAGTCTTGATTTTCATGAAAGAAAAAAAAGATTAATATATTCACTGCTAATTATGAAAACTGACAGATTAAAGCTTTCAAGCTCTGGGAATAGGAAAGCAATCATGATTACAGAAAATACATAATGTGTTATAATTGTTTTGGGGAATACCTTAATTTTGAGGAGCAGTCCCTATGTTCTCCACAAGTATTTGATATTCCATATCAATAGTTGGTACTTGCAAGCCATGTGCTTCAGCAAGGTGTTTAAGCAGGTATAGGTCTTCAAGTAGGCAAATTCAGATGGAAATTTCCATGTATTTGAATTTGTTTTACAGAATTAGATGACTATTTACATATGAGTTTTCAGGTAGTCAAGTAGCTGGAGGAAATTTTGATAAAAATAAACTGAAATGAAAGAATGAAATCAATATAGCTAATCCAATTGAAGACAGCAGAATGAAGTTTATTCTCTAAGGAACAGAAGAGCATCTCCACAGAGTCTTATTGTTGTCATATCTGCCATTCTGCCATGAAACAGTGAATATCAGTTAATTTTTCACTCTTCAAAACTTTGCTCATGTAGCTGCATTTATTTACATCTGTGTATTATCATGACTTACCTTTCACCACTGAAGACAGATGCTATCATCAAATTACTTGGAAAAGATCATTTGATTAAGAATTTAAAAAAGAGCCTTGAACCATGTTTGTGACAGAGAAAATAGTTTGAAAGTCAGAAGCCATGCTTATCATCATTTGCAGAGGTAAGAATATGTCTTCAAATTATCAGGTTAGTCTACAGTCCACAATTATTCCCCACTTTTAACTGATGTTAAAGTCTGTGGGACAAACCCTGAGCAATTTTTCAACCCACCCAATTGCTGTTGTTTCTGCCAGGAAGCAGTGATCTATTCATCACTCACTTCTATCATTTATTATCTGGAGGAAAGCTTGTGGTCTTTGGCAGATACCGAACTCCAGCCAGTACTGAACTGGCAACATGTGTTCCCTGACCATGCCCACATGAACAAATCTCAGCATCTGAGACAATAGACTTGTAGAAAAAAATTTCCAGAAGTGATATAGCCTTATTGCCAAGATCTCAGTTGGTCCTCATATGCAGGGGACCATAACACTGATTTAAGAGCAGTAAAACAAGACAAAACAAAACCATTTTGTTCATTTGAAGTAAAAAACTTTATTAAAAAAGACATTGGTGCAGACTTATGTGACCTTGGTCTACACATTGCAGAATTGTCTTCAAGGGAAAGTAAGGACCATCTTGTGACCTTCTCCTCAGGATGCACTCATTCTGTGCTCTGCTTTCTCAATTGTGCTGGCCAACCTTTTGTTTCTCTGGATATCTTTCAAACTCAAACACACCAGGCTGCTCATTTTCAAAGAAGGAGAAGACAAAACTGTAAACACAAAGCAGATGTTAGTCCTTTTGTTTAATTCAGTTCACAGATACACTAAGACTTTGGTATAAGAACCCTCACAAGAGTTACAGACCACATAGTTACTAATGAGTCTAAGTTTATGTTACCTTAAAAAATAACTGGCTTTAGAAATGCTTCACAGAACAACATCAGCCTCTTACCCATGCTCTTCACTCAGTAACGCAAAATGTCAAGTAAATGGAAGTGAGACATCAGAAACTTCATTCTCTCTTTTCCAATTTAAAAGCTATTGAGAAGTTCATGCATTTTCACATTATGCTGTGGTGTCATTTGTCTTTGTTTGGCACCAATTCTCCAGTAAGCTTGTCTTTTCACCATATAAATGGCTCTGATGCTGTATTAGCACAGGGCACTAAACAGAAGCAGCTCTGTAGTACTATCCATGCATTTAAAAGCACTACCTATTTCAGTTGATGTCAAAGGAGCTTTCCCACTATCAAATTAAAACAGGATCTGACCATAATAGTTATATTCCACTTGAAGTGAGTAGAAATAAATCTGCAACAATGCCATTAACAATATATTTTGCTCTGTTGCTTCTCAAAAGAGATTTTTCTTCAGCTTCTCCTATGTTTTAATGTATTTGTAGTAGCAAAAAATGTGGTTAAAAGAAATTTATATGGACAGGGTCACAGAAAGGAAAGGTACATTTGAAACTTTTAAATCCATTCATATTCAGGTTTTCCTTCTCAATTTATTGTGATAAGATTGGTTTCCTGAGGTGGAAGACGTAATTAAAAATTAAACCACTGATAATTAAATCACCTACAGGTGACCCCATAGAGATGGAAGATTTTTGTCAATCTTTGTTCCTTTTTTCTGACCACATTTCTTTTTTGTTAATCATAGTGAAAGAAAGAGAAGGTACACATTGCATCTTTCAAAAATGAGTGTTGAATTCACCTTTTAATTTTGAGATGTATTCTGACTTGGTGCAAATATGAAAATCCTACTAACGCTCACCTGAGTGCTGCATCCTTCTGGACAGCAGGGTAGATTTTTTTGCATGATTATGTATATATAAGGTTAGGCTCAGCATAGTTTTAAAGATCTAGAAACTTCATTAAAAGAAATCCATCATTAAAACAACAAAATCATTATATTTGCATTGAAATTTTCTTCAATAAAATTTGTTTGTTTTCTTTCAAAAGCTTATTCCCTTCAGCCAACCAGTGTCAGCATTGACAGTGGTGTTTATATGTAACAGACTTGCTACAATGACAAATTATCTCATTTACAGCAGTGTCCAGAAGTTCCCTTGCAATAGAAGATACGAATTATGCCAATTATTCATCACTTTCTTATAATACCTTCTTGACATACAATATAAATTTGCTCATAAAAAAATATGATCCTCTTTCCACTTCACCCCTGCTCATTTCATTGAGAAGGTGACAGGACTGTGGGTAATGGTTATGGGTCTTAGCTTTTGTAGCTTCAGTGTTCAAACTATAAGTGAAGAAAGGAATTAGAGCTGTGTCTGAGCGACCTATAAAATCTGGATATTAATATTTCAGGACTGATTAATGCCATTCTGAGAAACGTAAATTTTCCAGAAAGGCCTGTATCCTGAAACTCCTGATGCCAACAGAATTTTACACCTCATACTGAAAAGTGATTGTATACAATTAAACATGGTTCTCATTCCCTGAAACAGTGTAATGGTCTACCTGAACCTCAAAATATCTATCCCAAAATAATTACATGACTTCAACTGTTGTTGTGGTTCCAGTGGAATTCAGGGAATTTCTTGGAAGTTGAGTTTTTATGTAGGTGTTTCTGCCTTTCTCCATACCAGTGTCTTCCACAATGATAGGAAGAAGGGACAAGTACTTCTAGCTGTTCTAATCTGGGGGCATACATGTTACAAATAAGTAAGGCAGCACCAAAACCCAAAGACCAATAATGATTCTGCTCTTCTGATGGCAATGATACTTTCTCTGAAACAAAATACAAGAAAAATACAAGCTGTGGATGCTGCACCCTTGAAAACATCCAAGACCAGGATGGATGGGGCTCTGAGCAACCTGATCTGGTGGAGGGTGTCTCTGCCCATGTCAGAGGGACTGGAATTTGATGATCTTTAAGGTCACTCTCAACCCAAGCTATTGTATGACTGTAAGATGAAAAAGGGTCACCTGTCACAACAATGTACACAACCAGACCTTTGCCTGGGGCCATATCTGTTTTTTCCTGATGTAAGTAACACAGCTGCCTGCTGAGATAAACACATAATGCTCATTCTCCATGCAAATCAATAGCAGGAGGAGTTACCCACTACTAAAATGGAATTATGGGACCAGATATGGAAGAGGATTTTTTTGCTTATTTTACAAATTCTATTCTTTGATGGTTGTTTTCCATGGTGTACCCAGATGTTTTTCTTCCAGTCCCCCCAAAATTTTGCATAGCTGTATTATAGGTGCCCTGCAGGCAACTGTGTTTTACAGATTTTGAAAACTGTGGAAATAACTGTTAATATTTACTCTAGAAAGTTTTAATTCCAAAGTTTAAGGGTACTATACTGTCTCTCAAGACAAAATCTTAGAGATTTTAGGGGTGCACATATGCAATAGATATTCAAAATTCAAAGAATGTAAGATAAATATGAAAGCATAAAGCAGCATGCATTTATAAGACACTAAAGGTGAAAGGTAGGGCCACAAACATAAGCTGTGGTTACTTAAGACTGTCTCTGAATAGTCCTGTGGCATGATCACTTACTGAAAGATCCTAAAAGAATATTCCTTCATTACAAAAAATACAAAAATTTTTATTTTAGATTTTACATTTACTTCTGAATTTAAATTTCATTTTACATCTACTTTTATCTGATTACCACAAACTATTGAAATAAATTTAGCAGAAATAAACTTATACAAAAGACAATTTTAGAAAAAGATTTGGTGTATTATGTTCTGATCCAATGACACTAAGGACACTGGCAAATCATCCTTTCATTTCAGGGATACAGAGCCATATCTCTGGCGAGTGAAAGAAAAAGACACTACCTATTAAAAATGATGTACTGCAGAGTAATTACATGTTCTTGTAAATGATTCAATAACTACACAAAGTAACTCCAAAAATAGTTTCACTTGCTGTTTCAGATCCCACAATAAAATCCTTCTTCTAAAGCAAGAAATAATCAATAATATATCCAGTACTTTTATAATACTGATTACATTGTGCTTAAATTTGCGACATATTGTTGTCACCACAACTGAGCAGTTGTTGCAAGAAAATTCCTAGGAATATTGCTTCACAATTTATTAAAATATGTTCTATCACATCTATGTCCCTTTCTATGTTGTATCTTACGTATTCATCTTACTAAGTGAGAATCTCAATACCAGTAGAACTTTAATAACTAGTTCTTGCCACAGCTTCTTGTATTTTTAAATTAATATGCTGCATTAGAACAGGTACATGTTCTAAAAGGGGTTTAATAGTTGAATTCTGAAAAAAAAAATCATAAATATATACAAATATACTATTTCAAATTATTAAAAAAGAAAATTTACAATTTACTTGCTACAACAAATGAGATAATTATGAAAATGAGGGGGGTTTTATGGGTTTTTATAGGTTTACAAGAGACACACAAGATTAACCTCTATCAGTGATCTTTTTGTTAGCCTCCAACGCAAGTGAACTGCTTTTGAGAAGTCTCCAGATTGAGTCAATTCCAAAATGGTGTTTGATATGTATTTGGAGAGTGTTAACTGATTCATGCCAAAACCTTTTAAATAATTTAACTATTTAATGGTTGAACAACTTGAATAATTTAACAGTTTAAATGAGAAAGTTCCAGTAGCTGGAGGCATACCTCGATAGTGTTTAATTTACCAGAACAGACAGGGACTTAAAGTTTAAAATCCTGTTTTCACAGACAATGACCAAAGACAACTTCTGTGAGTTACCATCACCTCCTTGGCAAGTGTTAAATTCAATCTAAAGTAGATAGAAGTGTAGAATTAATATGTTTGCACTTGAAAGCTAAAAAAGATATAGAAAGTAAGATATGGGAGAACTCCCATGAAATATTCACATACAGAATCATACTGTCCACTACACTTGGACGAGAGGGTGACAGCCTAAGATATCTGAATTTTAGACAATCTGAACATTGCTTTATTTTGGAGACCTAGAAGTTACCATGGCTTTAGAACCTGGTATTAGACTGTGGTTTCTCAAATTACACTAGAAAACTAGGAAACCAGAGGGGAAATATTCTTGGCTTTGTCAAACATCTATCAGTCTCTTCCATCCTCTACTCTTGAATGGAAACACATAGAGAGCAGATTGCTTTAATGTCCAGAACAGAAGTTACCACAGCAGCATCTCATTCTAGCATGAGCGAAGTATGGAAATGAAAAAGTAAATTTTGGATCTATGTGGACATCAGGAACAATGACAGTGTCTGCAGCAAGTGAAATGGGCACCTGGATGCATTGAAGATCCCACTCCAGGGACTGGTGATGATTGAGGTTGGTCACCTTGTCCAGTAGCCTGGTGCCTTGACCTATATTCCACTGAGCTGTACACATTTTAAAGATAAATCCTTGGCACCACCTGTGTTTCTGAACATTTGTATTTCGGAGCAGGACAACTGCTCACAGCTACAGCACACATACATGTCTCTTTATAGTGACTAAAATCTGTGTTTGAGGGCTCCTGAGGAAAAGAAAACAAGCAGCCCATGGGATGTCATGACTAATAACTAAGTTAGTTATACAGACTCTCAGAAATCAAATTATATTAGTCTGTTTCTAGTGGCTTATTCCTCCCTTCTAGGAACTAAAGGTCTGGTGCACACATGCAGAAGAAATTATTGACAGGTATATCAATACATTACAGATTTATTTTTACTAGTATAATTTTTTCTACTAAGGAAGAAATGACAGGCAGAGTGAACCTCAATGTTTTATTCATTTTTTTTTTTTCTGAGCCATATCTGGTTACTGCTCCTGATTCCTCAAAGTAAAGCATCTGTTTGAAACTCAGTCAGAGTTGTAGATAGAATAAAGATGCTTCTAGTGTGGCATAGGAATAATATTTGAAAAAAAAATTATATTTTGTTCTTTAATCTTTAAAATGAAGGCTTGAAATTGTAGTTTTCTTGAGTCATCTTCAGGCTTGTGTTGTTTTTTTTCAGACCTAACAGTGAAGCGTTATGTTCAGCAAAATTCACCTATCTCCTTAGATCCTTCTCTTCCTCCTGTACTCTATTTGAAAACACAAGTAGTAAACTGTGTCCTCCCAAAAGTTAAGATATTAATGTGAAGGCATTTGAGGCACATTACTGCCATTGTCAATTTTTTTCCCAATTCCCTCATTTTGTGCTCCTGGACTTACTTCCAGGAAAAAAAGGTCAGTGTAAAGTTAGTCAAAGGGAGGGCTTTTGATATTTGTTGTAATAGGGGTTTTAGAGTCTCATCTATAAGACTTTTCTATACTGTATTTGTGTGACTGTGTTATAGAATGCCATATATAACACTTCACCTCAACCTTTTCAGTAAATCAAAATTTCAGAAGTAAGAAGTAGCATGGAGTAACTATGTAGACATCAAATTTATTCTTGGTTAATTGTAATGGATTAATATCTTTCCAGATTTTGCAAATTGAGTAAATAAAAAAGACTGAAATGGACTTTTAAGTGTTGAGTCTATCAATAAAAAGCAGATGAGATTAACAATGGAATAATGATTTTAGAACTTTGTTTGATCTAAGGCAAATGACAAAAAAGAGAAAGAATAGCATCTTTGTTATGAGCAGACAGATTTTGTAGGTAGAATTTACTTCAGGCATTTATAACTTATTTTTGTATTTGATGGAGATAGATATTTCTGGCATGCAGTTAAGCTGACACTTTTCAAACGTATTCTTTAGGACATATGAATACATACCCAAATGTGATTCTTCTCCTCTACTGCCAATAAAGACAATCTAATCTATCTAGATATTTAACATTGACATCAATTGACTAAATGGAAGCAGTTAAAAGAATTAAAGAAAAATCCTAATTTAGATATCCATATAGTGGATAAAATCTATTCAATGAGATTACAAAATATCTAACACTTAAAACATTCCTAGCAATTTCAGGAGTGATTTCAGCATCTTACTGCATTTTGCATTCGGACTTTTATTGTCTCAGCTCAGAGATCTGTATAATGTGATGAATCCTGACTTCTTTTTATTTTTTTTTCCAGGGAAAATACACTTTTTCAGTTGAGAAGATGCACATTCAACACTTGGTTTCTTTGTCTTCCAAAGAACTGTAAAACCTCTGGGTGACTATTTATTTGTTATTGAAGAATAAACCGATTTATCAACCTGTGAGAGGTCATTATACTAGCAAACAATCAGAAAAAGAATAATAGGAAAGTGAAGATAATTGAAAAGGTCCACAATTTTTAGCATAAACATTTTTTTTGTTTTGTTTTTATAAACAAAACAAAAAAATTAATATTCTAATGACATGCATTTTTCCTAATACAGTTGTCTCTAATTATACCTCAAAACAATATTTTACATTAATGATAAGGAACACTGCAAATGTGGTAATACAACAGTTGATATTATTTCTGTGATGTCTTCTTTAGTTATTTTCAGCAGTGACATCAGTATGGAAATCAAAAGCAGCCAAATAAGGTTGATCAGGTGCTTTATATGAGTGTCATGCTGCCCTTATGCAGAGGAACATTAATGTCAATGCCAAAGCCACACTGCATACAGTATCAATATTGATGTTCCTGTGAACCTTGTTTCTTATTCATGTTGCAAATGGCATGATCAAAAAAAAAACCAAAAAACTATTTGTAGTGTAAGCACACTAACTACAAAAAAATAATAATAATGATATGAGGATAAGTAACACAGCTGTAACCATGGTAACATTGCAGAGTGAATAATTCACAGCAAATAATCTACTTCATGAAGTTAGCCTATTTTTGCTGCAGTGGAATGACTGTTAGCAGACTACAATTTTCTCTTCAAATGTACCTGGGACATACAGGAATATTTTGCATGTGATTCTCAATGTCTTAAAATTGAGTTGCTTGGTAGCTATGAGTGGAGACCAGACTTTTTTTTAACGCTGCCTGATCAGATAAGCATCTATTGCCAATTTAAACCAAGTTCCATTAAATTCAGAAGAAAAAGATATCTATCACATTGAGTTAGAACTGGATCAATAAGGAGTTTGAATTTATCTGTTTATCATTAATGATTTTTGCTTACCGAATTGAATAACTATCCATAGAACTGCGGGCTCTCTATTCAAAAAAGAATTTCTCTCTTTTTCTTTTTCCTGTATGGAGACAAAAGAGGATGTTCTGATTCTTTTGACATCATTAGGAAATGTCTTTTCAACACACCTCTTTATCCAAAAGTTAAATGTGAAGGGGATTGGGAATGGTGTGACCAAAACTCAGCTGGCTGCTCTTGGCCTAGCATGCATGGTTAAGACATGTAAGATTCATTAGCCAGCAGCACACCAGATCAGTAAAGAAGCAGTAAAGTTAGCACCACAACCAGCTACCTTTAAGTCCTGAGCCCAGGCAGGTGTTCATTCACAGATGGATCAGCTCAGGTAGTGAACTGTAGATTTACAGCACTAGCTCACTGGAAAGTCCACATTCCCATCTGTGGATCTTAGCCAGAAGGCTCAAACACTCTGCTACCATGCTATCCCTTCCTTCTTTATTCTGTCTTTTTGGTGTCCCTCAGGGCCTGCACACAACCTCAAACTGATTACTTATATTTTATTTATATTAGATTAGTCCCTCAGGGCCAGCTCAGAGAGGAAAACTACTTCTCAGGAAAGAGCAGATGAAGTTTTGGCTTGATTTCACCACAAGTGTCTCTTTGCCCTTGTTTCCTTTCTCCCTCCTCACTCTCCCAGACCTCCAATTTCTCTAACTCACATCCTCTTGGCGACTGGAAAAGAGGCTGTGCTTCACTGCTGCCAGTGGGAGAATCTCACTGAACATTTTGCTCCAACACACACTGGAGACTTTAAAGATACAATTTGAAGTAAAGCAATTTTAAGTTTTCTTTGAAGGCAATTTTCAGTTGGCCATTGAATAATCAATCATTTAAATCCAAATTTAAATCTATACTTTATAGCCTTATGAATCATTCTACCTGCTTATCTTAACTTATAACAAATTTTAATGAGTCTTGTTCTGCACTGAAGTAGGTTCTGAAAAGCAACATATAAACAGATATTTTCAAGGCAGAACAATTTCACCATTGTGTTATGTGCATCCCAAAATATTCTGTAAGCACAGATTTAGTCCTGGTTGCCATCAAAATTTTATATTCTTTATGGAGATTTTTAAAAAATCACCCAGCAGCAAAAGAAAAAAGAATAAAAACGTGTTTTCTCTGCCCCACATCAATAATATCAACCCTAAAATCTTCAGCTGAATTAACCTGAATTTTGTTGGAGGCTTGCACCAGCTGTCCCATTGCTTTGCATGTGGCACAGAGAATGCCAGGGATTAGTATTGCACCTTTTCCATGGAAACATATGACTTTAGGAAGGGGTTCCTTTGCCACCTTATACAATTTTAAGCTCCTTTGAGAGAACTGACTTTGTGAGAATTGTAAGAAAAGCAATATCTTCACAACTAAAACTAGGCTGGACTGGCATAGAGTTGAAAGGACCTTTATGCCTATTCCTCCTTTTGAAAGGATAATACATCTGAGCTGTCAAGTTTGTAACTGTTCTGATCGGCAAACTCCTGTGCCTGTCAGGAGGCCCAAGAAAGTTCTTATAGATGGGTGACACCAGCTGGACTAAATAAAACACAGAATTTGAGTCTAGGGTGGAGACAGAAGCAATATTTCTAGCTCTCTTTGGCTCTGATTTTAATTAATTTTACATCATAGAGGACTTTGTCAAATTTTGTACTTATCATTGAATATGAACAGGTAGATTTAATTTAACTAATATTTGAGATTTTCAATTTATTTTAGAAACATAATAGTCTGTTTACTAGTTTCATTAGTGACTAAGTTCTTGGCTAGCTTAAGGAAAGTCTGTAAAAAATTGATTGACCTAAATTTCTCGCAAGAATCCTTTTTCATTTTCTCCCATTTGTGTGTGCATTGGAGAATATTTGGCAAACTGGATAGTACCTTATAATTAAATAAACTTTTTGCAAATATATTCTTTCTGTTGCTCTACTGTGTGAAATGACAGAATATTACCCACTGTGAGAGAGTTGTTTTCTCAAAATTCCCTGAATTTCTAGTAACTAGACAGATATTTCTTAAAAGTAGACAGCTAGGTTAAAGAAATGCTTAGCAGAGTATTCCTTTGTGGTTTTTAAATGCTATGCAAAAGTTCATTCATTTCTCTTACCCTTGGGAACTATACATACTAGTTTTCATGGTATGCAACACCAGTTCTCAGGTGTCATTAGTACCAGTGCTGCTGCCACTTCATTTCTGTCTTCTTTTACAATAATGATAATGATGCTGAAGCTTACAAACATGGATTTACATTAGACATCAAATGAAAGCCTCCAGTGAGTGGATTAACATATCAGGACAGTTGGCTGATCCATTTCAAGAAACCTCTGAATTATATATGGCCCCCAGTGCCCTTATCATCAGGCAAAGATGTACTTACAGTTCATTGAATGGGACAGGGTAAGTGAAACAGGACAGCTTTGCTGGGTGATTGGTAGGAGGGTGTTATGCAGCCAGATAAAATGGATTGTTGATTACATTCTGTTTTAAAGTCCAATAAATTCATCCCCAGAGCCTATATTGGTGCTAGAAAATAATGGATTACTCAGTGCACTGTCACGGTTGTATTTAATATGGTAGAAGCCTTTATGAGGTGGTCAATAGTCATAGATTTATACAGAAAGGGAAAATAGCCTTTCACTTAACGGGAAATACTCAGTCTATGCAGTATTTTAAAACAATCATAAACTTTCTTAGCCTGAATAGATTGTTGATTGCTGAAGGTGCAGTTTTACTTTTTCAACAAAAGCAGTGGAAACGTAGATCAATTAAAGCAGAACACTAGGCAGAGAGTTAAAGAGAATGGGCAAGAAATTTAAAACTCAGTATATGGCTGGTTGGTGTCTGTTCATGTATCCTTAGGTAAAAGTGAATTTCTTTAGCATTCAATTAGGAATTCAGTCTTTTGATTTTTGTAAAAAATATGATCTTATCTTCCCTTCTCAATATTAAACTTGTGGCATGGAATAAGTTTCCTAGGAATTTAGCTTTTCTAAAGTCATTACTTTAAGTTTATTAGAAATATTGCATGACAAATTTCTCTCAGGGGCTTTTGTTCAGTCAATTTTATGGTGTTTTTTACATATAAGGACATAATTAAACAATTGTAATTAAAATGATGATTCTATGTTCTTAGATTTAAGAGTAAAATCCCAATAGTATTGCAATTGTTATGAAAAGCTTTTTAAAATCAGGAAATTCAGCTTAACTGCCCACAAAAGACATCCCAACATGTATCAGTAAGAAACACAGATTTAAAGTGTTTTTGTAGCCTTAACACTGCCTCATGGCAGTTCAACATAAAAGAAAAAATGGAAGGTAAAAAATCTAAAAAAAATGTCTGAAAATCAGTGGGTTACATTACTTCCTCATTGTATACCTGCAGGGAAAAATTGTGTTAATATCTCTCTATATAAATGCTTGTGGTTTTTACATGAACATGTTATGTTTTATTGTGTCAATCTTTTGCTAAGTTCAATATCCTTTTCACATTTCTAGGCCAAGAATTCCGACATACATTTATGTAGAGGTAAGGTCAGTTAAGAGATATAATATATTTTGTCAAACAAACCAAAACACCTATAAAAATGAATAAACATGCACAAATATAGGCTTGTGGTAACTCTAGGACGTAACAAGGCTTCTGTGTCCAAAAATGAGTTTTCTCCAGTAAAAATAGTTAGTGTATTAAAAATGCTAATAATTAATAAGGTTTATTTTCCTATCCTCTTTTTAAAAAATGCCTAATTACTATGTATTAGTTATTTCTGTCTTGAAAGAAAAGAACCGCCTTAAAGAAAATCACTGAACTTCAAAGAGACTCAAATTCAGCAAACTAAAAGTTTATCAGACATAAAATACTCAATGTTCTGTTAGCACAGGCAAAATCTTGGCTTCTGCTGATGGAACTGGGGCAACAAAAGAGGCAATAATTAGTGATGTCACTACCGATAAGCAAATGTCCTGACTTTTATGTCCTCACAGAAGTACTGCACTGACTGGAACCACATCTCCAGCTGCATGTTCTACTGTATTTTCAAGGATGACAAACAAAAAATAAGAAATATTAGCAATATTATTATGAACAGAAAGTAAGTATATTTTTTTTCCACATTGAACCCAAAGGGAAAATTTATCATTATTTTGTGTTAATGTTTTCTTTGTTCGTTTTCTTCCTTCTGTTTTCCCTTTGGTACGACAGTAAAGAGAAAAGAAAGTGTCTTCCACAAACTGTGAAACCACAGGTGCTCAGTCAGCCACCAAATAGGCTGCTAAGCAAGGGGGAGGAAAGGCAGAGGTATTGTCACTGGTTTTCTCTAACAGTCCAAGAGGTGTTCAATAAACTGCTTGTGGTGTAGCTTATTAGAACCTGCGCCTGGTACTTTAATGGTCCTGCAGACAACAGGAAAGTGTAGTGATTTTGGCCAAACCAGGACAGAAGGGAAGAAAATGAAGCTCCAAACAGAAACCAAGGCCTTCTAATGTTTCTTGCTTTTAGAAGCTTGATTTCATGATTCCCCACTGCCTGAGGAATCAACACGTGATTAAGTTATTGCTACTGCAAGACAGGGAGAGATTTGGTATTACCTGACTCCCTAAACAAAAGAGACAATTATCCTTGTTGAAAGACTTATCAAGGTAGCAAAATGGATGAGGTTTTACTGCCTGCTTTCCATTTGGTATGGCCTGGGAAGCCCAGTGAGATTCTGCTGCTGGAAATACCAAGAGGGTGTTGTAGCTGCAGGCAATGCTGAGAATGGCAAGTGCTGCACTGAGCCAAGGCCAGCAGGATGGTTCTCCTTTGTCCTCACCTCTGACAGCAGGAGCAAAAAAGAGAAGTGATGCTTCTTCTGGTTCTTCTCCTCTCTTTGGTCTTTTCTCTTTCCTTGACAATAGCAGCTAAACCCTGGCCTAACTCTCAGCCTTGGAGTGAAAAAATTAACATTTACCTCCGCCTTTCTTTGCCAGATTTAGGCAGGCTGTACCATGGAGATAAATGAAACATGTTGTGCATCTGCTATTACACCTGTCAGATTAATACTCTGAGTCTCTCCTCCTTATCAAAGCCTCTTTCTTACATATTCCTAATAACCTGTGCTTGTACACCCAGGTTTTATACCTATGGTATGGCTGCGAGTAATCACACAGAATGTTCAGAAAAAAAAAAAGGGTAACCTGAAAATTTTGGCTGCACTCTTTCAAGATTGGATGCATAGTCCTCCCTGTCTGCATGCCTGGTGCTTTAGAGTTGGGCTTAATATGCACATAAATTTTAGATTCCAATAAGTCATAACCTTTATTCCTATATATTTCATTAAATATATATAAATTCATAGGAAAAAAAAATTGGAAACATTTAATGCAATATAAATAACAAAATTCATTACTCTTAACAAGAAAAATAATCAAAAACCCCTGAAGCATCCTCCAAAGTTTTTGCATTAATATTTTAGTATGTTGTTAATATAAAGAAACTGACCATATAGTCACAAGGGACCATCAACCAACGTTCCAAGAAGTTACCAAACCAATCTTCTGTTTAAATGCAGTTCAACCTATTAGACAAAAATGAGTGAACAAAAATATTTCTGATGCATTTTACAGAGAAATGAAAGCAAATTCCAGATAATTTCACTTAGTGAATATAAAAACCATCGCCGTTTCAAAAACCTTATCAAGTACATGACAGAGTAAACGAGCTTCTAACCACTGAGAGTTGAAATGAGGAGTGATGATATGGTTGGAATGTGCTAATTTTCTTATGACACTCATGCACTGTGATTACTTGGGTTGCACTTCCTGGGTAATGGTTTCAGGGCATAAAAAGCCTCTTAGCCACATGCCATAGAGTGCTGAGCAGGCAGAATATCAGCCTGACATATTCATGGTTACTAAAAAAAACAATTTAGGGATTCATTTAAGTTTGGGTAAACTTAAAGTACATTTAGTTTGGTCAGGTGTTTAATCTTGTCTCTAGTCTGTTTCAATTGGTCCATGTTCAGTTTGAAGCCCCATTTTCTTCCTTCTCAGTACTGCCTTGTAGGACAATGCCCTCTGATATATTTCCTCATTCTTAAAGAGCTGTGGATTTGTTCACATATTCAGTACTTCTCTACCTCCTGTAACACCGTCTTGTTCCCTGATAGCAACAAGCCAAAGCTAGATCCTGATCAAGTGACAGATCTCAGGAGCCACCCAGGCTGAAGGTGACATTGTGTTCCTCACAGCTGTGGTCTACAGACTCCCTTCACTACAGACATGCCTGGACCAGAGTGTCTGAACTGAGAACAGAAATATCTGTGCAAAGAGCTGTTGTTGGGGAGTCACAGAACAGTCACTAAAAGGCCATACAGATAAGTCACAGACATATTATTCCAGCACACTCTGTGAGAAGGCCGAGAGCAGGTCTCTACAGTCAGGCAGTTTCTGTGTGAGATAGAAACAAGACACACGCTTGGTCCCTGTCATGTTTAATGTTAGCACACTGCCTGATTCTTCATTCTTTCTTCCTGGAAAGGGTTTGGCAAGACAACACAACCCAGTAACTGTTCTCAGCAATCAATATGACTTAAGATATCTATGTTTTTTTCCTTTCAACAAAAAGAATTTCATTTTCTGCATATGAGTCACACTGTAACACCTGTCCTGAGGATGAGATAGTGAGCCTTGATTAATTTAAATCATGAAGAGGGCTTCTTGTATCTCATTTTCCTAGCATGTGCCTAATACAAAAAAAAGTTGTTTGGAGTTTTGGAGCAATCAGGAACCCCTTCAGTGCAAAAGCAAATAGTCCTCAACACCTTAGTATGGAACTGCAGCTGCAATTCAGGTACCCACAAAAGCTCAGCTTTATAACCACTACCCTCTACCATTTCATATCTCTGCATAATTGAATAAGTTCTGCACAGTTTTTCTTACAAGCCCAGTTCTACTTTCCTATTCTATTCTAAAACCAGATGCAGATAAACTGAAACAGCAAATAGATTTACCTGCTGGGGTGAAGCCAAGACTATTTTTAGATGATTCTCTGCTTTAATTTACAATATAATTATAATATAATAATGCAATCTCAGTCCAAGAATTTCAAAGTTAACTATTTATGTATATTTATAAATGAAATTTCTAAAAAATAAAAGGAAGCTTCTCAATTCTGTGCTGACCATCAGTGAGCAAAAGTTCCATGGCTTCTTCCAGACAGTCATAGCTCTAAAATCTAAATAATGCTACAAAAGTCCTTAGGGAGCAAAGCCCAAGTAGCTTCCTGTGCCAAATGAGCATGCACTGAGTATTTGTTCTTTTTGACTTGGAAGCAAGAAACTACATACGCCTTAGAATAACTGTTTGCTACAATATTGTTCTAGGGAACTCTTGCTGAAGGTAACTGGTATTTTTGGCCCTTATGCATCTTCTTTATAATCCAAGAGACCCATGTGATTGGCTGTCCTAATTTCTGTATAAACAGACCTATGTGGAACCCTGGAAAATCTCTGCATTAGCCCTAATGTAAGTTTTATTTGAAACTATACTACATCTTCCATAGATATATTTAGTTATGATTATTTTTAAAGTTGTGAATTCAACCCATCTCTTGGGGTAATCATATTTCTGGACAAAAGCCTTATGGGCTGTTCACATTTCATCTAAGGATTTGATATTAGCTTTAATGTTTATTTTGCCAAATAGGATGTCTATGACCTTTAGACCTGAGTTACTTTATTAGACTCTGGATTGTTCTTATGGCTCCTTTAGGACCCGCCTCAATTTTTTCAACATTAGGTAGTGTAAAGCAGTAATATTCTCTCTTAAATCCTACCTGATATCCCTTTCTATGTCCCAAGACATTCTAAAGAACAGAGTTCAAGACAGTCTTTTAGGCTTCATCACACAGCTTATGTGAGGCAATTTTAACACTATTCATACTTGGACATTCTGTACCATTGCACATCAAAGAACTTTTCCCAAACCAAGTCTAAGTCAAATTTGACTTTGTGAGAAGCATTATATCAAGTATTTGTTACTAAAAATATAAATGCTGATCTGATTTATTAATCCAAACTGTGTAATTTTCCTGTCATTAATATTTATCATTAACTGATGAATTTTTCAACACCGAGAAAAAAAAAATTGAGTAATATTTTTTTCTTTCAGATCATTCATATTCTTAAGAACTAAATACTCACTTAAGCCATGTTTTATTTTAAGAAATTTGCTCTGAGGGATATTTTAATTTAGCTCAGTTTTTCTTCATAGAATTTCAATAATATTATCGCAATATGCTGAAAGATACCCATTTTGTATTACAATTAGGACTGATCACATTACATGAGAGATTATCCTTCCTTATTTAGAGTAAATAGCTACAAGTTAAAAGAAAATAGACGCTCTATTCATGAATGATTTACATGCTGTTTCTCAAGGTTTCATTCTATTCAAGTAGAAACTTGTGCCCAGAATATTAAGGACATATTCTAACTTGGTGTACACAAACAAAGCTGACTGCTTGCAGTAGTTTCTTTTGATTCAGTCTTATCATGGCTATAAATTTACTCATCTCTCTTTGAGGGTCAGAAAGAGGAACTCCAGAATGCATGGTGTGACATGTATAATAATATCAACATTATTTTTGGCAGATATGAACGGGCATGGATGTCTATGTTCCAATGGGAGAAACAGCTTCTTTAGTATCTAGAAAATATTTAATTTCCCTATAGTTAAATGAGCAAGTAACTGTGATGGTTGTCTTGTTATTACTTCTTACATGAGGGCAAATTAACTTCTTGAATGTGCTTAATAAAAATTTTCAAATTTGTTTTCCTATGTTTATAACAGTCTGTTTTATTGAGAATTCGTTGAAGGTACATTTCAAAAAAAAGGGAAATATTTTAAAAGACACCTTGCACATTGGCCATCTGTAAGAACAATGAATAATATAGTATTTTTCCAAGGACTCAGAAACAGAATCAGCATACTAATGTTTGATACCTTGTCTGTCCCAATAACTTTTGTCTGTGCATAAATTACATAACTTCCTGCATTAGGAAATATCATGTTGTTTGGGTTTTTGCTCTATCTCTCCACCCCTATTCTGTGTGCAAAGGAATGAATTACCCTGGCAGAAGAAGAGAGAGAACTATGTGATAGTGACTTACCAGTGGCAGCCACACTGTATTTGTTTTCTCAGGAACTTTTAGCTCTCACCCATATTTTGAGAGGAAAGCTTGCAGAAGGACTTGAAATCAGAGAAGAGAATGAAATCTGAATTTCTTTTCTCACTACCTTAACCAGCCCTTCACATTTTTTTCACAGTCCAACATCGTGCAACAAGATCTCAAGGAACTTCAATGCCTAATCTGTTCAACACCTTTTCCCCTAGTGGAGGTCTGAAAACTAGAGATGGAAAGGAATAACTAACTTGTTTATGAAACAATCTCAGTAAAATATTTTGGTTGCACTGATCTGATATTCCACTAGGATTTTAGAACTAAATATTTAAAAAGAAGGAACAATGTCCTAGGTCATGGTATCTTTCTTCCCTTGCTTATGGGAATTTCTGAAATTTCATAGTTTTCTCTACAAGATGTAGCAGCAAGATCACCCTATGTTAACTGACAAATACTGTAACTCTGTAGGAGCTATTATGCAGTTACCTTTTCCTAGTTCCTATCTTCACTTTAAATATGTTTCTAAGTCTCTAATATTTAACTGGTGGTGAGAAGGGAATGTGAATGCAGAGTTAGCATTCAATTAAGCTTTACTGTACAGTCAGAGATTTACTAAGACCTTGAGCTCTCTAGTCAGCGATGGGAAAGGTAAATAAACTTAGTTTTGAATAGTTTACTGATATATGAAGCAATAATGTAGCAAAACAGCGCAGAATGCTCATTACGTGATTTTTTTTTCTTAGCTTCAGAGAAAGCGTAAAAGTGGAAAAAAAACTATTAAAAAACTGGAACATATATAGCAGAAGAAAATTGAGTTTTCTTCTTGCAACATCTGCAAATTTCTCTTTTTTTAATATCCCAAATCAGATGAATAATTAAATAAATGCATAAAGAAATAAAGAAATATGTGAAATAAGGCTGTCTTGTAAGTATACAGTCTCATAAATTTGACAATATTGATGGAAATATTTATGTACCTCTCAAAAATCCTTACAAGATTCCTATCAAATTCAATAGCTCAGAATTAGTCTCTTGAGTTTTGACAGTACTTTTATTCCAGTACCAGATTAACAGGATTTAGTTAACATGATTTTCCACTAAAGGCACAGTGAGATAGTGGAGATGGGGAGACAGAAACAGAGAAAGCAAGGAAGCAATCAAGCTGCATTATATGGGCATGAAATAAGAAAGTCATACAGAGGAGTTACAAATGTATTTTGTTTCCCCATATAGCTCATATTTAGCTCCCTAAACAAATCTGAAAATAATGTCAAGAATATTGTCAATAAAACTGGATAAAAATAAATCCAATCCACTTCCTTTATAACTAAATCCTGACAAACAGAAGAGAATGCATATATTTCTTTAATTTTAAGTCTCCAGGGCAGGTTTTTGGCTACTTTGAGGTTGCTTTTCTCCACACCGCTAAAATATTCTGGGCCCTGATTTGTATAACTGATCTTAAAAATATACTGTCAGGTTAGGAAACCTTTTACAGTCTCAAAGCTGGCATAGGAGTTTTTTTGAATCCTTCGGTAATCACCCTAATTTGGAGAAGCCTTTGTAATGCTCTAATTTAACCTAATGACTTGTTTATATATATTTTTGTCTTATTACATTTAAAGTATTTCTCACCCTCTTATCTCTCGATTTTAGGCAAAGTAGTAGATAGCATTCCTTTGAATCCATTGACTAAAATTCAGATGTAAACATTTTGCAGTAGCGAAAGAATAATAAAGATTAATAATTCAAAAAGATAAAAGGAGAATAAAATGCTGTATTTTGCTGTGTGTCATAAAATATTTTGAAATTATCTTCTTTAAACCTTCCTATTTTTTCAAGTATATTGTTTCTATCTCTTTTGAAAATATCTGGCACCTTGTCCCATAATAATCTATTGTTTCAAGAATAAAGATTATTTTCATTATAAAAGTTTTGTCTAAAATAGAAAAATGTAATTACAGTTTCATCTTAATGATCACTTTAACCAAAAGAAAGATTACGATTATACAGAACATCACTATTCTCCTATGGATTCCACACAGAATGTTTTGCTTGGGTTAGTGAAATATCAAGAGATTTTTGACATTTCCTCTTGTAAAGAACTTTATTTAGTTTATTTTTTCCAGCTTCAAATTTTGGTAATAAAATGTTAATAAAATATTAATAAAATACATTGTATTTCACTAATTATATTGAATTTTCTGTGACTTGTATGTAATTTGGATGCAAGGCAATAACTGTATGTAATGTGGAAAAGTTCTAACAAGGAAAAAGGTGAAGATAAATTTTTAGTCGTAAAGAAAATGTCACAATCTTCCTCCTAGAATTATATTTAAAATATCTTTCTAAATGAACAAAAACATAGAAATGCATGGAAAAATGATAACTTTACTAAAACAATTGTATGCCTGGCTATGAAGGTGAGTAGGACAATGAACACTTTTTCTGCTTGAAGAATTGTGCCTCTGTGTGCCACGCAGGCAAGGAAGTGTCCAACACTACTTTGAATAGAAATGGTACTTGTAGTGATGCTTCACATGATCAGAAACCCTGACTTGCAGACAAACTCTCAAACTACAGTAACTGAAATTTGTATTCTTGCCTTCCTTCTGGAGCAGTTGTGAAGATTAAACTGGGGAAGAGCTGAGGACACTGAGATTTTCCTGTACTATTTTATCCTAATTTTATCTCATGACCTACGAGCCCTCTGCTGTCACCACTGTTTGTATAACATACCTTGGACTGCTCTAATCTGTTTGTTTGAAAGAATTTCCCAGAGTGAGATATTGTTTGATTTATTCCCAATGTTTATCCTACTGAGAAGTGACCTACACAGAACTGGAGGCTTGAAGTTGTGTCAGGGGAGGTTTAGGCTGGATGTCAGGGAAAGGTTCTTCCCCCAGGGGGTGTTTGGGCACTGGAACAACTCCCCAGGAAAGTGGTCACAGCACCAGCCTGACAGAGTTCAAGAAGTGTTCAGACAATGCACTCATGCACGTGTGAATTTGGGGCTGCTCTGTGCAGGGCAAGGAGTTGGACATTAATGGCTCTTCTGAGAGCCTTCCAACTCAACATATGCTACGAGTCTAGGATCTTATTTGGAAGTAAAAAAAAAAGCTAAAAATTCACACATCTTTACCTGCACATTACTACAGACCAACACAAGGTTTGATAATTTTATAGTAGCAAATAAAACATGTCAGTGAACTTGGTTTTATCTTCAGCAGCCAAACCAGGCTTATACAAGCCTATTTTTGCAATATGTTTTTTCTTCTCCTCTTTTTCTCTCCCCTATATTTCTATGAAATTAAAAGCCTGTTTTAAACTCCTTGGGTAAATCTTTCTTCAGCCAGAATTCTCCTGTCAATGAAACATCTCAGATTTACAGACAAAACAACTCTCAGTAGATATTAGTATGTAAACAGAACATATTACTATTAAAGATCCATTTATTAAAACCTTTTCAATTGTTTACTTTTATAAAGTGAGTTTGAATTAATTGACTACGGAAGGCACCTATATTTAGCAAGACAAGTAACTCAAGATGAGCTACAGTGCAATGCAGTGCCAGAAAAATTAAAAACCTGGTAAATTTGCTGGAAGATTAAAATCACAGCTTTGTTGTTTGGAGAGTCTTCCTTTTGACCGTTACCTTCTTATTTATTTTTTATCCAATAATGTAATTAAATATGGTTGAGCTACATGATATAGGTATAGTATAGGTGAGATGAGAAGACACCCAATGTAACACGGCAGTTGTGCAGGTAGTTTGTGCACATCACAAATCAAGCATAATCATTACATAAAAATACAAAATTAAGGATATGATCTGATTTTCATTTATAGATTTGCATTGACAATGTAGCCTTCAAAGTTAACCAGTCTATGATGTCTTGTTTTAATCAATAACTCCATTTAAACTGCATCTAAAGTTTTAACATGATGATGTTTGCAGTTTGAAAGAAACACATCAAAAACTAAAATTCTATGATTCATCTATTGAATTTTATGCAATCTGATGTTCGAATTTGAAAAGAGATATATAAAATGTAAAAAAGGGGAGAAAGAATAATATGTGGTTCAAAACAACTTGCTCTCAGCTTAACCCTACAAGACAAAAGTTGACCTCAAATTCATCTTCTCCATATAAAAAATTTAAGAGATGAATGCAACCAACAGTCATGAATTCTAGCCAAATGAGTGAAAGATGCACTTATCATTCCATCAAAGATGAATATCATGCTCAAAATACTGAAATAGAGTCTGAAGAATTTTGACCACTTAAGAAGTTAGAAATACATATATCCTTCCCAATGCCAGTGGTTGATATTCTTACCACATTATGATTGAAGTTGCCACTTTCTTAGACAGCTTCCCCAGATGTCCAGGGGTTCCAAAGTCCTTTAGGTAAAGTATGAGTGGGAAACTTCACGAGGGCTTCTGATTGAAACGGAAAAAAAACCACAGAGAATCTTCATCCGGCTTGGAGGACACAGTTGGATCTTACAGAGAGTGAGTAGAGGTGCAAATTTCCCATGCTGTCCAAAATATATATCTTAAAAATTATACCTTTTTTTCTCCAATTCCCTCACACATCTGTTTATTTAAAACTTATTTCCTTCAGAATTTAGCTCTGAAATAATGATTGCAAGCTAGGATCTCCTGAAAGCTAAAAATAACCACATCTTCAAGGAGAACATGAGCTAGCATTTTTATTAATTTTCACTGTGGTATTAAGAAGTCTTTTGCAGCCAATGAGAGTGTTTTAGACTTCAGTCACTTCCTTAATTAATTGTTAATCAAGTTTTATGAAAGACAAAACTAGGTAGAGTTGTTGAGATCTGTTCTTTATTGACCTTCTTTTCCTGAAAAGTGTTGAAACATATGAACAATTAATGTTTCTTCATCTATAACTAGTCTTCTAGCATGAGAAAAATACAATAAAGTTCTTAATGAAAAAAGAATGTATTTTGGGAAATGTAACATAAACACATAAGAAAACCTGTTCACTTATCATCCAATAAGGGAATTACTAATCATACATTTATTAAACTACAAGAAATTTTTTTTTAAAAAGTCATATAGGGCTAAGGAGATGTTAGGGAAAATTGTAGTAATGATGTTTGAGGAATGCAAACCAGATACTGGTAATTACTATCTTAATGCTTCAACTGAAACTCCTAGTAAAATAAATAATCTGCTTTTAAGAGAAAAAAATGTACTGAAACCAAAAGCCATACTGAAACTAATCACTAAACAAAAGAATAAATCTTGTCATTCAACAACTCCTTTGATCAAATTAAATAATCAATAAGCAAAGTGTAAATTAGTGACTAGACTAGAGGCTTGTACTCTAGATATACATTTTCGAATTGCAGCTCACTTCTGTCTGACAGAAGTTATTTAGGTTTATAAGTCATGGTCTTCTCTATCTCCATGTTTATTGTTTCAGAGCCCATTATGTCCTTACCTTTCAGGTGCCCATTGAAGAAAAATCCCATTAATGATTACAAGATGTCCAGATAAAACTCTGACAAGGATCATAAAAGTGAGCAGAAAGGTAATTAGTAGGGACTGCATTATTGCATATTAAAGTTAAATGTAATATTATATGGATAAATGTAAACATAATGCCTAAAAATAGCCTAATGTGTAATTTTGTCTCTATCTAACCCTTCTGTAATCAAATTAAAATTGTGTTTTGCAGCAAACATGAGTAAATGTACCTTTGGCCTCTAAAATTTCAAAGTTCTCCAGCAGAATGGGTTTGGTAATAGATTTGTTTTATTGGGAACAGGAAACAGTACAGCACTAAAGCTTAATTAATCTGGTCTCTAGTTCAGAACAAAACAGGGTACATTGAAACATTCAGTTGTGTTGAATAAACCCTTTGGTTCAAAAGGAACACTTGAGTAAAGCACAAAGCATTTGTTTCAGATTAGGACGGAATCAGACACATGGTTATTAATGACATTAAGAGAAGAAGTGAGTGTCATATTTCCTGAACAGACATGTTTCATTCAAAGGTCTTCCATGTATTAAATGAGATCACACAAAGGAGAATGGAGCTAAAGAGTTTAAAATCAAGATCAAACATAAAAAAATCAACTAATTGTAGGAAATTATAATGGTATTTCTTTATCCTGCAAAAATATCTGGGTATGCTAGGCAGCTTAAGTGGTATATTTGATTTGATGAGTCACAGAACACGCATATCAAAGTATGGCCTGTTTTGTACACAGCTACTAAATGAGCTTTGAAAATTATTATGAAACTAAGGTTAATTTTCAGTGTCTTTAGGAAAGTCTGATGATATTCAAACATAGCTAATTCTCTGTGTTGTTTTTCTTTAAAATGGCACTAAGCCAGTGGGCACAAAGCGAAGAGAGGAGAAGATGCAACAAAAGAGATGTAGATGAGGACTCACTGATATAATTTTTCTTCTTTATACAACCTTTTTTAAGTATCTGTATGGTCTTTTCCCATGTGTGGTTTCCTGTCAAGAATTTAAATCACATGGGGTCTGTCTCAGTTTGAGGACAGGTATGCCTGCTAGGAAAAAAACAAAACAGGAGTCTTTCTCCTGCAATGGAGAGAACAAACCTCCTCTCCCCAAATTACTATACCTTTAGAATTAAAGAGGCTCTCAGGCAAAGAATTTGGTATAAGAATA
>JAWWMU010000153.1:95112440-95138973 GCA_035048155.1 Cinnycerthia olivascens | reverse complement strand
AAGTACTCAGCAATCAGCTTCCTAGCCACTCTTTTGGGAAAAAATTCTACAAGAAAGTAACCCAACCCCCAACAGGGTCCCTGCAATGATAAAGTCATACATGAAAAAACCACACTGAAATACATGGCAGTCTTATAAATATATACAGATTTAGTTGTATTTCTGATTTTTTTTTTGGTAAGTTTTCATCAACTTTTTAAATTATTTTTTCCTATATGACCATCAGAACCATGGTAACTAACTTTCTTTCCCATGTCTGGTCTAATTCAGTCCAGTTCTCTTGGTTAAACTAAAATCCTGTGTGCGAGCAGGGGGTATTTTGGGTTTCATTCAGAGGAAAATCACCTGTTCTATAAATTTTTGACTGGTATGAGTTTAAATTGAAACATCCAGTGTTTTCATGAGCTAGCATGAGAAGTGTGAGATGTACAACTCTAGGTAAAGGAGATCACTGGGGTCTATTTTAAGACATTAAACAGTTTGGATCCATGACAACACGTGAAAGAGATCATAAGAAAAAGCAGACAAGCACAAAAATTTTTGTGGTGCTTCACTAAAACAGGAGACAAATACCCTGTTTCTTTTCTCACAGCTGGCTGCATACTTGAGGCACAGCCATTCACCCCTGACTCCATCCACTGAACCTGTTACCATTCAATGTTCTTCCCTCACCCACAGATAAACAATTGACCCCCTTGTCTGAAACTGGGTGCTGCTTTGCCAAGGAAATGTGGTACCAAATTACTTCATACCTCTTACTCTTACAAAAGATGTCAAAAATTCCTTTTTCCTCTCATAGTTATGTCTGTAGGAAAGGACAATGAGCCATTGACAGCATTCTTGCATTCTTCTACACAGTGGATTTCTTTATACTCTAATCCTCCAATAGTCTATATTACTGAAGTTAAGGGGAAATTTTTAATGTATATTTTTTGTTTCATTTGTTGTACATGTGTTAAAAAGAACTGCAACAAATGAAGGTCACATTAAAGGAATAGGAGAATCTGAATTACATGATGGATTTCCAAGGGCTTAACTCTGCTTAATTCCATTACACAAACATTAAGCATTTTGTTGGTCATTGCTAATTAGATCTCTAAATACTCTGCAAGGAAAGTCAGCTATGTCAATGCAAGCAGAGAAAACACAAATGTTACATTTGGTTTTGTTTGCTCTTGTTGTCAATCTAAAGCAAAAGTCTCCTAAAATTAAAATGCTGATTCTTCCTTATACTGTTTTTGTGCTGAAGTTAAAATAACATCAAAATTTTGAAAAATAAAAATATAGTAAGTTAAAGTGCACCAGGGAAAGTTTCTGTGTGGCAAGTCATGAGAAACTTTTGGGAAAGCTCAACCTTCCCTAAACTTCAATGGCATGTACCTGGAAAGAACTTTCAGCAGAGAGCTCAAGATCCAAAAGGCATTATAGCATTGAGAAAAAAAACATTTCCAGTTTGATCCTATTCAAGTTGACAGGATACTATAATTGTGTAAATAAATGTGATTTTGTTTACTATACAGCTTAACTATAACTTCTTCTTAAAGGCAATCTACAAGAGATGAATTAAGTTCGCTTGTGTCTCCAGAAAAAATGGCAGAGTGGCATATGAGTGCAAAGTGGACACACTTCTGTCATAATTCTCTTTGTCCATATTTTCTGAGCTGCTCCATAATTATTGGTAAAAATTGCTGTTTATTTAAATATGAAATAGTGACAATTATGATAATAAAGCTGTGACAATGATAGCAATAAAATAGTGACATTTTACTAATAAAAGTGAGACAGATCCACATTATCCATCAAATATTCACACTCAATCTAGTAGGTAAAGTAACAGGATTTTTCTTTTGAAAGAAAGGGAAAACGTTAGGAATTCTCAAACATGTCCTAACAAATACAAATGGTAGTTAGGAAATATACAGCACCAATGGAATATGACTTTAACACCCAAAACCAAATGAAAACTACTATGAGTGGATCACTCCTCCACTACAGTCTTCTGAGCTCTGTAAGAAAATTTTGGAGATGAACCAACCAAACTCCCATGCCCGGCCTTGTTGTGCTGTCTGTAGGAAGAAGGGAGAGCCTGGGGGAGGAAAACACGTTTTTAAGGGCTTATTTTACTTCTAATCTTCCTCTGATTTTGTCAGTAATAAACTCAGTTTGTATCTCTAAGTTGAGTCTGTTTTGTTCTTGGGGTGTTTTCTCCTGGTCCTTAGCTCATGAACCCCTCATTTAATATTTCTCTCTGCCCAGCTGTGGCGGGGGGTGAGTGAGTCTGGCCTTTGGCCAGTGTCAAACCATGACACAGTGACATCAGGAGCAGCTGACACCCCAGACTTGACACCTGCAGCTCCGAGTGTGTGGGCTCCAGCAGGGGGAATTGAGTGAAGCAGGAGCCCTGTTTTGTGCCTTGAGGAGTTGGCAGCAACCCCACACCAAAACATTTTGCACCCAGGGCAGCAGTCAAATCACAGCTATATGGTAACAAAATCAGGGTCTCACAGGAACATCTGCAGATGATTTTCCAAATTTAACTTTCTTTTCTTAATACCAGATAGGTTTTTATTAACGCCATATAATTGAGATGCTATTATAATAAGTCTATATGTTAATTAATCTAATGAAATTAATGATATTTTAAGTTTTATGGTAAGCTTTCTTAAAAAGATTTTTTTTGTTTAAATTTCAGATGAAAACAGCATGAACACTGATATTTCGTTTTATCCTTCTCATAATTGGTAACAGCCTTGTGAAACGACCTTTTTGAAAAGTACTAAAAAAAGTGTACTCTTGAAACATGGTCTCAGAGAACATAAACACAATAGCATTGAGTACTGAAATTACCAACTCCCAAATACCATGCTTTGTCTCCCCATTAGTCAGGTTAGTTGCAGAACTATTTTATTTCACCTACTTATGGTATTTCAGACTTCTTGTCTGTCTTCATTTAGCCCCCTGCCCTCCCATTTTGTCTCCTCCTACAAAATGACTATCATTGTTGTGTTTTTTAAGGGACCACCTTAAAGTTCAATGCTGTAGAGTGCCAAGAGCATTGAAATTTCTGTTTTCTTTAATGTTTTCACATGTGTTAGGTTAAACATGTTTTAAAGCTTTGAAATTAAAGGATCCTGTACCATGGAGGACTGAATCTCTCTTCTAGACTGTGGAGAGAGATGTGACCAATACCTTTTTGCTGTCCTTTCTTTTGTGCTAGAAGGATATATTGAATTTTTAGGAGGAGTTTTTAATTAGATGGCTTAGTTTGTTCATGTTAACTGAAAGCAAAGGAAACAGAGAGCAACTGAGGGAGTACTTCTAGGATTACAGGTTGATGTGATATCAGCACTTTGCTCACAGTAATTAAAGTGCGGTGGGCAAAGGGAGTGAAGTCTGCAGGGGATAGATGCCTGAAAAAGGAGGTGGACTAGGTGTTACAGAAATACAGAGTGCCCATCCCTGCCAAGGAACAGGCTGAGTGGGTTTTATTGAGAATTTATATATATTTATATCTATTTTATATCTATATCTAATCATCAATTTGAACACGTGAATTAAAACAGTCAAATCGGTATAGACAATAGAAAGAAGGAATTCTATAAGGTTATATGAGCATAGTTTCTCTTACTTCCCACCTGGGAATAATTATATCAGTTTCTCTCTAATATATCAACAATAACATTGTTATTATACCTGTTTAACTAAAACTGGTTTAAGTCCTTGCATTTCAAAATGATCCAATGTTAGAGCTGAATAAATTTAGTGTAACACTACACCACAGCCATGTGGGACAAGGGGCACAGTAAGTCATCCAATATATGATAATTCATGGAGTGGCAGTAAATCTGACCAGTTTCACACACATCACCATAACTTTAAAGTGACATAGCTGTATAATTAGATTGCTCACTTCTGATATATATATAGGTACTTACAGCACTCTTTATAAATATCTGTAAGTAACACTGCGCAAGAAACCATAGATGAGAGCAAATGGTTGGCAGCTGTGTGAAAAAGTTCTTACAGTTTTAGAATTTTAAGAGATGATCCAAAAAAGCCAAATAACTAGACACTGGTAGTGGACAAAACTTGATTAAAAGCAGAACAAACAGAAAAACACTTAAAACTGAAAAAAGACAGAGATGAGCAGAGATAGAAAAGGCTGTAGATTAAGAAGTTAGGTCTCAGTCTACTCGGTGTCAAACAGAAGGCATAATCTCAGAGTACACTATCAAAATGAAATTCAAGCCAAGGAAACATATATTATACTTCCAGCTTTTCAAAGCACAAATTGTAAAACAACACACTTAAACAAAGCATATATAGTTACTACAGCCAATTCTAAGGATTTTTACCTATTTATAGAGAAAAATGGTATGTAAAATGGTACTCCAACATGTGTAAAATCTGTACAAGTCTTAAATAATTTTCAGGACATCCCCAAAATCTGATTTTTCACAGCTATAGATAACATTCCATTTGCATGACAAGAAATCAATTGCTAGCAACCCAGCAACAGTGAGAGCTGCCTGATCCAAAGTGTTACTTTGTAAAAATGCTCAAATGTCACCTGGTTCAAATATTTGGCTTATCAAACACTGAATACCAGGGTTATTTGCTAACACGATAGTGGCCTGGTGTTAATGTGCAATGAGAAGCCTGCATGTGAAAATTGGGGTAACTCATGGACACTGAGCTGTGCCTGCCAGAAAACAGTGTGCTGGCCCCCTCCAGTGTCACAGCAAACTGAGTGTGTCAAACCAGGGCCTGCCAGGGACTCACCATTTCACACTGCCCTGATCTCACTGGGCCACTACAGCAGATAGAAATACTAATCTGCAGCAGCCATACTTGGAAAAATAAAAATTCCACGTAAAAATAGTGGAATATTTGGCTGTCAATCTAGTCATAAGAAAGGAATATAACAAATAGTTATTCTTCAGGGAACAGATTTAAATGTGAAGCTGGTGAGTGACATGCAAGATACGGCCAGGGTTTGAGTAAATCTTTCTGTATTTGTCCTTCCTTGTTTCTATATTATAATGAAGAATTGTTTTCTACATTGGAAAACATTTTTTAAAAATTTGTTTGTAAAATTTAGTAGAATTCATTTCAGTTTTCCACCTACATGTACACTTCTGCACATAATTCTACTGCCATTTGCCCCCTGTACAGTAAACAAAATACTAAATTAGGAAGTAAGCAGTGAAAATCTTTGTGAAGACACAAAGAGTGCACATTATGAAAGTACTTGCCTCTTAATCTCTGTTGCAATAAACTAACTTCACATAGTGAAAAATTAGTGGAGCTTACTTTAGAACATCATGCCACTTCTTGGGCCTTACTGAGAAGGGCACTATTGCGAACTCCAGGCAGCTGAACCTGCCCCAATAAGCTGAAATCACCTCCCTGAGTTTACTGGACCAAGGCTTTGAGAAGAGCTCCTCATAAAAAGGTAAATATGCGTCCTTTCTCACTCATTTTTCTCTGCAATTCTTGTCACAGACTCAGAACCAAAGCTTAAGGAAGACTGCAAACACTAAACAAAATACATGCCTCTTACTCAAGGCTGGGAAAAGCCGAGAGCTTCCCCACTGCTTGAAGAAGTGCCAAACTCCTTTATACAGTAACTTTCTCTACAGCTGCCATTGTTTCCTCTGCTACCAGCAGATGGGGTTTGTATTTCTCAAAGCCATGGGGTCTGCATTTCTAGTAACCAAGAGTCACTTAGAATCAACTGGTTGCACATCACAGTTTGACAGATGACCTAGGACTATCTCTACCTCTCTAGACAACCTAAAACTTTTCCCAGAGCTGGAAAATCCTGGCCAACATATACAAAATGGCAATTGCAGAAAAGAAGGTATGGCTTCCCAGACTCCTCCTAGCATATCTGCAGGCTGACAATACATTTGGGCAGGAGCAATTTCTTTAAAAGGCACAAACTTTTGGTCAAAATTGGAAAGGATTTTTTTCAAAATGTATCACAATGGTACAGCTTCATGAACGTCACCCAAACACTTTTTCCAGAATTAAGGATATGAAAATTTCAAAGGATTTTTCACTTAAGTTTACCTTATCCCTTGCCTCACAGTTGGCCATGAAGTCCAATTGTCAGCCTCATTCCGGAGTGAACAACAAGGTGGATAATTTTTCTTCAAAATCCTTCTCACACTATAGTTACACTAATGCAGGGACCCAAACACCAGCAAGATCACTGATCTCTGTTCTTTTTTTCGGACACATTATAATTATGGCTTTTTGGGCTTTCAGTTGCTGATTCAATGCAGATGTTGGGATGACTTCTGTGACTGCTGCTGCACTGTAATGGTATCTGAAAAAGGGATGCTGTGGTTTTGTTTAAGCTAAATGTTCCTTACAGGGCACCTGCTATTCCTTCAAATGCTGCAGTCCTAAATTCCAATCAGGTTTTTGTCAGCCAGGAATGAGCATAGTCAGAGTATGCTCAGGGTGTTACAAATCTGTGCTGTTTACTGCTGCAGCATTCTCTGGACCATTTGCAGCTCACCAGGTGGCCTTGCCTCCAAAAGGAGCCCCCAAAGGAGGGGGTTTTACCAGCTCCTCCCAAAGGTTTACTGCTGCTAAACCTGCTAGTGGGCAACAAATGAGGTTGCCCAAGGTATGACTGCTTTGTTGGGTCAGTTGGTTGGTTTGCCACTTATTTTTTAACTCAACAGCAGCATGAGAGGAAAGGCTGGTATGTAAAGCAGCAAGGCTGAAGTCAGGGCCAGACTCCAAAGGTATCAGGCAGCTCTGGCTGCTTGACTCTAGCTGTGGTGGTGAATGCCCAAAGGATTGTGTTCAAATGATAAAGATTCCATCCCTCCTCCAATGTCATCTTGTATTTTGGCAAAGGGCATCCCCCTTGGCTGATATTTCCTCTAAATCAGAATGGGTCTTTGAACAGATTTTGCAGAAAGCCATAAAATGTAGAGAGCACACAGCATTTGTCTGGCATAGAACATCCCCTCAAAAGATTTTGAACATGGAGGAGGGTAAGAAATAAAACAAGGATTATACTTTACTAAAATTTTGGCAGATTTTCGTTGACTGAATGATAGACTAGGACTGCAGTGTCTTTTAGATGATTACAGCAGCCAGATGGATTCCAGCACTTTAGGCAAAAAAAACCACCAGTTTGGAGAAAAACATAATTGGCTGACATCTGCTGGCTGCAACTATGTATCCCACCACTAATTCCATCATGTGACAGAGAACATACAGCGGGCTTTCATGGAATATTTGTATTTATGTATAAGACAGTAACCTGAGGTACAGAATCCTTCAGGGAAAGGTAAAATATTATTACTTTTCTAAACAAGTGTTTTAAATTAATTTAAAATCCCTCCCAAACTAATTCTACCTTCATCTAATCATATAATTGACTTTATATTTTCTCATTATCCAGTAACTAGTGATTTTTTTAAAAGACACTAACAATTTAAGGGAACTATAAAGTACAGATTGAATGTAGAAATAGGTATCTTGGCAGAAATATGCAACTTCTTTAGCACTTGAACTGATTAATTGGCAATAAACTATCTAATAAAACTATGTTATGTTCAATAATAAAACAAGTGTTCTACACAGAAATGTAAAAAGTAGGGAAAAAATGAGAGAGTCATACCCTAAGGGAAGCAAATACACATTTTAAGAGAAAAGGTTTTTTCATAGCCTGCTTTCTTTGATTTATTATTATGCCCAAAAAGTTCAACATTATCTAAGTTCTTGTGGTAAGTAAGAATGCACAGTACATTACATAACTGATTAAACACATCAAAACATTATGGAATAGCACTATCTTAGTATAATAATTTCAATAGGCCAGTTGCACTGATAGTGCTTTGACTGATTTTTTTGCCAATGGGTCTCTGACAACCCATTCACAAAATACACTGAGCCATCATCTAAAGAAAAATCCTGCAAACAGTAGGAACACATATCTTATTTAATTCATGAATATTGTGGCTATTGCAAAAGACAAAATGAAGATCTTACCTCATGCCTTTAAAATAATTTTACTCTATTTATTGCTGCTATTACTCACTGATGTGTTACTATTATTCAGTGACAGTTAACATGATTTAAGATAGCTTCCATTCTTAATAGCATTTCCTAAAAGAACCATTATTACTATAAAAGTCTTAAATAATACTTGGCCAATGCGGTCTGCTAAGTGAAATGCTAAAGCAAGTTGGTAAAGGAGTGCTTTGATAGTTGTGCAGTTTAAACCCCTCTGTAAGGTAGACATATTGATATCTGACATCAATACACCTTTTAAGCAGTAGTAAAACACATAAAATATTTTGTGATTATATAAAGAAATCTTTTGAGATGCAGAATCTTGTGGTGATTATGCAACTCTTATGTAATTAGGCATAGAATTAACCCTAGATCGGTGTAATATGAGTAATTTAATTTTATATGCCTAAATTTTGCCTGTAATTTCCCAGCCTTTAGTAGGCTAATGATACTATACCTTAGGCTACTTTCCACCTATGAGTGACTTCAAGGACAGAACAAACATCTTCCATAGCATCTGTCTCCAAAAAATAGGAATGTTTATTTATAAAGTCTGTTGGCCTTGGTCAATAAAATATACTTGGAATTTTTTAGCAGGAAATATGCACTGCAAGTATATAAAGTTATGGTGTAATTACAGGATTAACTTCACCTTCTTAATGCCTTTATTAAATACCAATGGAGTAGAATTATAATAGATATACAGTGTAATCTGCTATGGTTTATAATTATGGATAGACATCCACCCCAGGATTTAGCCACTGCCTTTTTGCATTTATTCCCATATAAGATGCAGTGAAAAAGCTGCTATTTTTGCTCTCTACAGAGATCTGCTAGGTGGTACAGAAGCAGGAAGATGCTTTTACTGTCAGCCCACTCTTTTCACATCCCAAATGCATGCCTCTGGCATGATTGGATAGCACCATGCTCCTCTCCTGCCCCATTATCTCTTGTGACAGAGGCAACTGACTGCTCAGTCTCCAGCTAGTGACATCTAGTACAGAAAGTCAAAGACACGTGGGAAAGACTGTGAGGCTGTTCTGCATCCCAGGAACCACACACTTGTCCACAGCAGACATAGTCCATGGATTGCCCAGGGTGGAGATCCTTCCTATCCCATGGCTGTGCTCTGTTGGGTCAGCCTCAGCCACTGAGAAGCTGCTAGCTTTTAGTCCAGCAAAAACCACAGTGTTTTTGATGGGTTTGCAGATTTTGTTACTCATTGTACATTCCACATCTGTATGTTCTGATGACACACAGCCATCACAGAAGACAAAGCACAGAACTGCTTGGAAAGGTAGCCAGAGATACCTCTTGGCCTCAAAGACTAAATTTCAGACTGATACTTCAGAGGGTGTCTCAAGACACCACTAAGCATCAGCTTTTAGAAACTAGCTTGTCCAACAGAGGTCTTCACAATTCATTTTGCTTTCTCATTTTGTTTGATCTTTTCATGTCATGAAGTCAATATTCATTACTGCTGCATTACAACATTTAAGAGTTTTGCTTGTTTCTCTTTCCAGATGTAGCTTGCCTCAAACGCAAATTAAGTATTTGAGCTAAGTTGTCCTTTCAAATTTGCTATAAGGCAAATTAACACTCTCCCAAATCCATAATAAAAATAGAATCAAGCTTTGTGTTTCTTGCAGAAAGCTTTAAAAATCTATTCCAGGCTGAGAGGCATGTGCTGAGAATTCCTGAGTTTTATAGCAGCTTGTGCCAAATCACAGTAGCACCTCAAAGGCAACCTTCCCACCCTTCCTTAGCAGGATGCATTTCACATTAATAGGATCATCTGCAAGAGAATTGCAACACTGTCAAGAGGAGTAGAGATTGACACAGTAGAGCAAATAAACTATATTTTCATATTAATATATATTTGTTTGCTTGTTTTCTTAGCATGTGACCTGGCTGCAGACAAGTACATAAAAAATAGCTCATAACAAACTGATAGAGATCAGCCCTAATCATAAAAAAAATTGAAAACATTGATCATTTTCCTTTCATTTTGAGCATTAGGACTAACTTTTAAAGCCTGGACAGAATTACATTCCAGTAAAAAGTGACACTGAGTGCACCAGAATTCCTTTCTATTTAAATTAGCTTTAAATTTTTAAAATTGTCAAACTAGAAAAAAAGGTTTTAGCAAGAAAGTGTTTGCAATTCTCCATTTAAGCTTAGTTTTCTGAAATATTGAAGGTCAGAGGGTTTTTTTTCCTTGTGAAAAGAGATTTCTATTTGGTAGTTAAGACTGGTCATATTTAGGAATGATGTATTCAGATAAATAAATAACAGCTACTAGCAATGTGCACACAAAGTTTAGTGAAAGAAATAAAATTGAAAGTAATTTCTCCAAACATATTAATTCATAAAATGTGAAAAATAAATTCTTCCATTTGTAATAATGTTCCGAGTACTCTAAATGTATTTCTGTATAGATTTATTAGAAGACTATTTATTACTATAAACAAGCAGTTCCATGATTTGCAAATCAAGGATGTCATTACTTCCTAAATTGTTGATGATTGACTTGGGAGTTGAGGTCACTATCCTGCCGTCAACCCATGTTCTCTAGACAGATGGCAACTACAGATATTCTTGGGATGAAACAATGCACTGATGTAAGGCGTAGTGAATATGTGACAAGAATAATACTGAGTGCCAAGAAAATTCACAAGGCAGTTCTAGAACTGTTTCTCTAGGGAAAAGAAATAGTCCAAGTAGTTTGAGAGAAGCATTTGCTTTAAAACTTGTCAAAACTCCAGATGGGGTAGCCAAAATAGTGTGCATTTCATTTTAGCTTGTGGGGGAGTTTTCTGCTCAGTCTGCTTCTGAAACCAGGACAAGCTGTGGATATCACAGATGAGATCACAGTACAATTTCTGTTTGAAGACAAAGACCTGTCATCCTAAAACTCACTGTCTTTAGGGGCTGATTCACAGGCAGTGAATTGTCAGACTGGGGCCAGGAGCCTGGGTGAATTTGAGGGCTGCAATTCAACGGAATGGCTTTGCTTTACATAGCCATAAACATTTATTGGTTAGCTTTTCTTTCTGTCTCCTCCTTTCTTAGCCTATATGTGCACTGAGGAGTAGCTTCTGTGCTGCAAACACATTGTATTTTATCACTGTAGCCCCCTGGAGTTTCCCTAAAACTCTTTTTTATAAACTCACTATCATAGCTGTAAACCAGGATGAAATCCAACATGGCCAAATTCAAAGCAACCAGGGAGATGAGCCCTAGGCCTAAAAAGTTAAAGCTCTTAAAAGAAAGGTTAATTTAGTGTCAGAAAAACTTAATTCTGACTAATTTGTTTTAGTTTAATACATGCCTGGAGAGCAAAGGGTGGCACAAAATCTGAGGCTCACTCCTTCCTTGCTTTTGTTTCGCTCCAGGGAGGCAATAAGTTACTATTTGCACTTCAAAGACCGAAAGTCAACAGAATCCTTTAGCCAGGGAACAGAAGGGGTCTGGATAGAAGCAAAGATTATCCCATTTTTCTCTGTCTCTTTCCATCTATCTTGACAGTAGTAAGAAAGGCATTTAGATCATCAAGGTACGAAAAAGTTACTACCCAAATTGTCATCAGTGGGATACAAAGGCAAAGGCATCCTGAGGTTATTTCACTCTTTCTGACTTTCCTCACTTCCAACACAGCCCTAGTATGCCAGCACATGATGGCATATGCTGGGTGCACATTTAGGGCAACAACCCAACACAAACATCTTGACTGGGAAACAAAGAAATGTTTGGTTCAGAGTATTTGAAGAATTTTCTTTGTTGACCAATGATAATAATAAGAAAATTAAAAATAATTGCAAAAGCCCAGATGAGTTTGAATGCTGATTTGAAATGCCAACCACCATATATTTAGATTTTCAATTATTTGACCTGAATTTAGAACATTTGCAGAATTTTAAGGAAATGGAAGGGAAAGAACATAGTGGTAGTGAGACCTTATCTTCATCTAGTGAATTTTTGTCCTTGCTTTGATTGCAGCTGTTGACCTTCAAACATCTTTTATCACATTATATCCATAAGTTTGTTTTATTATCTTCACTTGGTCTAATTACCTGGATGATTCTATACTGTTCCCTACAGGGAAATGTACTGCTGAAGTTTGGGTTTTTAAATACTAATTAAAAAATTCATTAGTGTGTGAATTAATTTCCACTTTTTGTATTTTCCTCTCTCTCTAGATAGTCATTAGAATCTGATAGTAACATAGTTGTTGCCATACTTTAATTATACTGTTAGAATTCCTTTATCCACCTGTAGTATGAGGAAATAAGCTTTATTACACACAGTCTAAATGCACAGCCATCTAAACTCTAGATCTAAAAGGTTTAAATATAAATAAAATTACTTTGCCTTGTGTAGCTATTTCAGCTACATTCCTAGCATTTAAATATGTATTCAGGGTGCGAAATAATATTTTAAACTGTCTTTCTCAAAAGTATTCCCAAGCACTATATTGAAGGCTGGGTTCATAAATCTTATTTGTTGAGATAAGTTGTATACAAATGCACTGCAAATGAATGTCAGACCACTCCCAGTTCCTTACTTGAGGCTGATGTTCACTCAAATCTTACATGGCTTTTTACACCCTTAGTTCCACAAAAGTGCCTTTACATTTGTGGGTACATTAGTTGTGGCTTTTTGTTCCTACAATTGATATGTACAAGTTAATGTTCACTGACTGTAGTAATTGGCCTGGTTTTAACAACATAGAATTCACATTTGTTATGGAAAAATACAAGTATTGCATGACTGTTATAAAAACAAGATCAAGAGAGAAACATTTGTAAAATCATATAAAAATACTATAATAATAACATCCATGACTACTGAGCCTCAGAAACATCAGTATGTCCTAATTGGCTCACGAGGAGCACCTATTCATTGCATTATTTAAATGCTATTAACTACAAAAGCAAGCATCTAATCAGTGATGTTCATTTCCCTTTCTGCATAGCTCCATTAATTTTGCCTTTTGTTTTTACAGTTGTGAAGTTGAGTGAAAAAAGCAGCAGAAGAGTTTCTTTGTGCTGTATTTCATTAAGATCTCACCCAGTTGGTGTCTATCAGTCTGGAAAAACAGGAAAAAAACAGTCTTTCTAGATTAGGTTGTCGTTCACAGTCTTTATATGAAAAAGATAGAAATGGCTGTCATAACTCGTGTTCCACTAAGGATAAAGTAGTTTTAAATTGCAGCCTTATCCATTGCAGAATATAAAAGTTTTTCAAAACTCATGCAGGACGATGGGATCATATGGGTGCAACAATGGAGTCTAGCAGTACAAACTCAGGTCTATAGTATAAACACTGTTTCTGAGTGTGACAGTGGAAAATTCTAGAACTGCCGCTGCTCTTGCCTTTCCTTACTCTGATTCCTGTTTCTTGAATTGTTTTCTGTTCATATACAGAGTTTTAGTAGGAAAAGTTAAAGCTGCAGATCCATTGCCCAAGAGCCCAAACTGCTGATCTGGATCTCTAACAGTGAAGGAGGAGTAGAACCTTGAGTTTTGCATCCAAAATGACTACTTCATTTGTCAGGATGTTATAGGTATGTCATTGCAAGAGGGTTTTCCAGGGTGTAAAACCTAGTGCAAGTCTCAAAAGAGAAGGGTTCCAGTCACTTCCTAGCACCACCTGTGGGCAGTCATAGCACTTTTTTAAGTGCTGGCTGAACTACCTTTGGACATCCATAGCTTGCTCTATATATCTATAGATATGCAAAAAATTTAGAAAACTAATTTGCATTTTAGGCTCAGAACAACCTAGATGAGGAGCTCTCTAGATGTTCCATTGTTATGTGTGATGATACTAGACTTCAGCACTCCTGAGTTCCTTTGTATTACTGACTACATGCACTTCTAGAGCTGTGCTTCAACCCCCCAAATAGACTACTTTTTGTAGAATTTTGTAGCTCTGAAGTCTCTCTGTTATTTTTCAGAATTTGTATAAACACTTTACAAAAACTGGCTTCAACAGGACAAATTCAGAAATATTAAAATCACTCTCATTTCTGAAAATCCACAGATATATGTGTTTCTTTATATATACACCTGTGCTTATATAACTGTACAACATTCCTCGGTACACACAAATATAAATTCACAAACTTAAATCACTCTTCCTAGAAAATAAACTTTCAATGTTTTTTAATGCTGATACATATAATTCAGAACCTTATGAGAAAACAAAGTGAAATAGCAACAGTTATATCCTCCACACTCTTATTTACAAGTTACTAAATTAAGGTTTCAAAAGACCAGACTGTCAATGATAGTCCTTCTGCTGTTGCCGAAGTACAGAAAAAAATTAACTGTAAGAGCATGTTTGCATTCCTTTATATCAAGTTGCATTCCCACTATCACACAGAAGATATACAATCTCCTCTTATACTGAACACAAACTGGTACATTCCAGTGATGAATGTATGCAAGTCAAAAGAGAGGACTTCAGCTGGTTGTTATCTAGCTGGGTCAAGGTTTAGATAGGGAGACACAAAAGTCAAAAAGACAAGCAGCATAGGTGGCCTGTGGATAAAGAGGTTCATTCTTCTGGGCAATCAATCACATGAGCAGAGAAAACAAATACATATATGACTGAGAGGGTGAAACTAGCTTTGAAGAGAGATAATTACATTTGACTGAGTAGTGTGGCACACTGGCTTCTTAAACATCCAGTTTAGTCTGCAGCATGAAAATACAGATTCAGAGGACCATTTAGACTGGTGCTTTTCCAGTTTCAGTGAAAAATTCTATTTATAAGCAATTATTATTCAGGAAAAAATCGTATTCTCATGAGAGGAAATCAATGAATTTAAGGATACTAAATGAATCAGAAAATACATTGTTCTATTTGCAAAAAATATTGGGTTGAGCGAAAAAAAAAAAAACCAACAAATTAAATATTAACTAATAGCCAGATTTTTCCTGGGGTTTGTGCTTTCTTCATAAGAATAAAGCATTGAAAGTGTTTTCAAGTAACTGGTCCTAATACTAACATTTTCAAATCTGATATTTAAAAATAGACCTTGTACTGATGTCCTAAAGTTGCACTGACATATGTGTGAACAAGCAAGCTCCTTTATTTTCTGCAAGATTGGATTCATAGACATCTATTGCATGATCACAGCACGGATGAAGCTGGCAGGGATCTCTGGAGGTCATCTGGTCCAAGCCCCCCATACCACACAGGACCACACAGAACTGTTGGTCTGAGACCATACCAAGAGGTGTTTTTTTGTCTCCAAGGATGGAGACTCCACAATCTTCCTGGGCACCCTCTGCCAGTGCTGGGTCACCCTCACAGTAAGGAAGTGTTTCCTGGAGGTCAGACAGCAGCTTCTGTGTTTAGGTCTGTGCCCATTGCCACTGGCCCTGTCACTGGGCACCAATGGAAAGAGCCCGGCTCCCCAGGTCACTGTTTTGAAAAGCTGCTTTCTAGCTGGGTGGTTCTCAGCCTGTAATGGTGCCCAGCATTGTTTCACCCCAATTACAGGACTTTGCACTTCCCTTTGATGTGTATGAGGTTTTTATCAGTCCATTTCTCCGACAGTATAGGTGAGTGTGAGGATTTATCCCTCTAAAGAAATCTGGGATTAACCAACTCTTCCATCTCACTAAAAGTGAGGAGAAGCTGACCCTACAGAAAGGAAAGGATTTAGAAAGAGTTGATATGGAGAGAAGTCACAGGATGAAGAACATCGATTTCTATTTGTATAAAGACCATAGTACTGGTTTATAACCAGTAAAAGAAGATCTTCTGTCTTTCCAAAACTGGACACAATTCTGTGCCCAAAGAACTGAAGAGAAAGAAAGGAAAATTATTCCAGGTTGTGTTTATGAATGATTTTCACTGTTTTTTAATATCTGCTGCTCCCCCTAAAAAGCCAGAGCATCCAGATACATCTGCACACTCCAAGGCTGGTCTTGCCACCATTTGTTCCATTTCAAATCTGAAACCCCTGTAAAAATAAATAAATAAACTGACCACAGAGAAGATGATGCTTTAACTTCAGAAGTGATTACCAAGCTGTATCATTTACAAGAAAACTTGTTATAATGGTTAAAATGGGAGCAAAAAAAAGAAAAATAGAACTTGTGTTTTTATTCTTGTCTTCTTCGTGTTCTGCCTGCAAAGATGCACAAAAGGTCACATATATCTTTGAACAGGAAATGATTGTTCTTGACATGTAAGTCAATATAACTTCTAAAGCATGGGGAGGTATAATGTGGCCAAAGATCATCCTGCAAATTTTTCCCTCAGTTCTTCTCTAATAATGTGAGGTGACTAAAACTTTATTTTCTTACCTTACATTCTTTGCTCATTTGAATGTTAAGATCCTTTACTTCATTTGCCTGCCACAATGGGAAGCATCTTATTTGATATCTCTAGAGTTTAAAAAACAAAAATAGTGAACGGTAGTTCTGAAATTACAGCCTCCAGCACATTTTTTGTTATCAAAATGCAAGAAGATGAATTTTGTAACCCATCCCAAATGTCATATTAGGGCTAATTTGGCTAGTTGCAAAAATAGATTTGTGGACTAAAGAATTGTAATAGGAAAAATTCTGCTGGAATTCCTCTTATATCTGTTACAGTGACAATATGCATCTTTCTCAGACACAAGTGTTAAATGTATATTCTACCTCTTTTAGCAAAACTATAAAGAAGAATGAGAATATGCTTAATCTGAAAGGGAAGTGTCATAAATGTTTATGAAGGTTCTAACATGTAAAAGTTGCACAGAAAAAAAAATAATGCTAAGATTGTCCTCACTTACTAATATGAAGACACTAGGAAATGGAACTTTTACCAATGTCAGAGTTAAAGAACCAAACCAAAAAATGCTCTTAAAACTATAATACTGTGTTAAACCTAGAAGAAAACTTACTGACAACAAGTACAATTCAAGTGAAATCTTGGCAGCATGAACAACCTGACAAGGGAGCCAAATTTTCAAAACTATGATCAAATTTCAGAGTGACTTGAAGTGCTGACAGTCTTGGAATGTATTGTACATTGTCTCCTGAAAGCTGCAAGGATGGATTCTAAGACTGGGAAGTTCCTGATAAACCTGTGCTGGCCTGTGCCTGCTAAGGACAGCAAAACAGCTTCTTGATTACTGTTTCTGCTGATGCAGAAATACATGGAAATACAACATGCAACGCTACCATATCAGCTGGAAATAATTGCCTGTGCTTTTATATTGCATACAGCACACTAATAGAAGCAGGCCCAGACATGGCTCTTACCAAATTTTCCAGTATAAACATAACTCCATCTATGCTCTGTGTTCCCATCTAACCACACATCACTACACCATTCATAGCAGTGCCAGGACAGGAACATAAGGGCAGATGTTAGCAATACACCAAAATCAACACCATAATAAATAAATAAATAATTTTTAAAATAATGACAAATAAACTCAGAACAGAGTATCCTTCAAACTGCAAAATGAGGAAGATCATTTGAGGTCAAATGAGGAAGAAAACACAATTGCAATAGATGAAATGAAATTTCATTCTTAGAGTTAACAAGAGAGTCAAAAACACAAACCAGCTTTCCTTTAGATATTTGACTGGTAGTGTAAACTGTCATTCTATGATTTAAGCACCTGTTTCTACTTCAGTTACACAAAATCCTCTTTCATTTTTTAGGCTATAAAATTAAAATGATGTAATAAAAATATCTATTGCAGGAGGGTCCTATCAGCCAGTCATTAAAACACAGAACATCTGCAGGGTAAACTAAGACCAGAGTTTTAGTAAAAAGAAACAATACTGTGAAAAAGATCCATGCAGCTATAGAGGGAAACATTTAAATCACCACAAAATTATTGTAATTTGCTTGTTCAGAATATAGTTAATATTTGATTAGGTAGGTGCTTGGAGTTAATGTCCTTCTTAATTAAATCAGACTCCTCCTTCTCTACCCCCAGAGAAGAAAAAGATTGATCGTACTTTTTTTCAAATGCTAATTAGTATAAGCGGAGAAAGTCTTAAATCAGAATGCTTTATTCAGTCCTGCTGCTTCATCCATTTGGATCCTGCTCACATTTCCTTGGGAGGCCTGCTCTTTTGTATCTGTGAAAATAAGCACAGATGTTGGCTCCACCTCCCTCAAAGAAAGTTTTGCCTAATGACCATTTTGAATGCATCCCACTTGCACCTGTTCAGCATTTTAAAGTAAAATAAAGTACTTGACTGACTCCAAATATCTTGTCCAGATTTTCTTAACTTGATTATGTTGCCAAAAAAGAAAAGAGATTATTTGAGTAGCAGCCACAGTATCAGCTGGAGTAAGGCCAATCTCATAATTCCTGGAAGCATTTTGTTGTTGATGTTGAAAGTCTGACTTGGGAGATATTGCAGATCAATTAGAACATTAGATGGCACTACTACAGCACTGAGGTACACATAGAAGCAAAGATTACCATATGCAATTATTTATAATGTGCCAAGTACACAAAAATGCTGGTATTAAAATGGTCACATTGATTTCAATATGACATTTCTGCAGAACTGTTCTTTTTTTATCAACAGAATAGACTAGCTATCTTTTTTGGTACCTTCTCCTGCCACAGAAACCATCAAATCTCTTTTCATCTATTATACTTCCTTCTTCTTCCATTACAAGGGTCTATATTGCAAAATATTTTTTTCACAGAGTTGACCAAATCCTACCACATTAAATTTCTAATTAATCTCCCAAGGTTTTCAGAAGTCTGGGAAAAAATATTTTCATTTATACTTTCATAAATAACTTTCATGAATAAACTTTTATGAAATCTATATACCTACTCTGGTTTTACAATACACAAAGTGAATTTCATAGAAAGTTTTAGCACCTGAAAGATCATATAGTTCCCAACCCCCTGTTTCACTAGACCAGGCTGCTCAGGGCCACATCCAACCTGGTCTCAAACGCTTCTAGGGATGAAGCATCCACAGCTTCTCTGGACAGCCTGTTCCAGTGTCCCCCAACTCCATAGGGAGCAATTCCTTCCTAACATCAAATCTAAACACACCTTCTTTGAGTTAAAATTAAATGCATAAGTAATAAAATAAAAAATATAAATAAATAATATATAAAAATAATATATATATTAAGAAAAAATAAAATAAATATAAATAAAAATGAACAAAAACTTAAAAGCCATTCTGCCTTGTCTTAACTCTACACACCCCTGTAAATAATCCTTCCCCAACTCTCTTGCAGCCCCTTTGGGTACTTAATGGTCTCTCTTGAGCCTTCTCTTCCACAGGATGAACAATCCTAACTCGCTCAGCCTGTCTTCTTACGAGGAGAGGTGCTTCTCTGAGAATATTTGTGACCACCTCTGGACTCACTCCAACAAATCCACATCATTCTTGTGTTGGGGACCCAGAATTTGGTCTTTAACATCTAACAATATATATTACCAAGCCATTATTAGCATTTTTTAAATTTACAAAACCCCATTGTTTCATAGCAAATGAGACAAATTTTTTCAATTGATTACACAGTTCTGTAGTTCTGCTTGAAAATAAATTCCTTTTATGAAGTGATGGCAAAAAAAAAACCAAAAACAAGACATATGATGAAATGGGAAAAAAAAACCCGTAATTAATATCTTAAGCACACATGTTAGTATGTGACACAATATTTAGGAAATAGAACCAGAAAGCCATTCTGCAAAGAAGTGTTTGCATTTTGTTCAGAAAAAAAGTGAGACCAAAGTATCTTTTTATTGCCAGGAGGCATTTTCTTGGGTTTTCTTCTCAGTTATTATGAAACAATTTAAAATAATGAAATGTGACAAATATGAGTGTGCTGTACTCAAATAACTATTGGAAGATGGTTTTGCAAATAACTGGTGAGTTAACACAGTAGTTGCTCAATTTCAGATTTTCCATCTAATTAAAAGACTGATTGCAGTCTTTTAGACTGCAAAACTTTTAGAAATTTATGATTTCTTTTTTTATCCACAGCGTATCAAATAAAGGAACCTTATATCTCTTTCTTGATTTTGTAATTCGAATCATTTTTTTTCTAACAAACTCTTATCATATGAATTTATATTGTACAATTCTGCATGTATATACAAATTATATGTTTGTGTGCATGCACATATGTGCGTGTATATGTATTTTTCAAGGAAAAAGTTATTTTAAATTGCATCAGATAATAGGATATAAACTGCTAACAGATTCCTCACCTATTTTTTTTCTCATGAGAATTGAATGTAATGCAGAATTCTTATGAATTTCTGACTATTGTATAATTTTAAAATATGTATTATAGCAAACATACAAGAAGAATAATGAACTCCTTTCAGAAAACCTACATTAGAGCATTTCCTGAATTAATGCTTTCTTTTGTTTCTTTTAGTATCCTCCTTAAAATAGAACAAATGCCTATAGGTACACATCAGTTCTAAGTAAATTATCTAGGATTACATTAGCCACCACATATTCAAATTAACTGCTGGCATGTCATTACTAAAAATAATAGAAAAAAATGTTGTTCTTTAAGTGATAAATGGATAAAGTGTGATACTAGGACATTTCTGTGTGCTTCTCTAAATCATTGCACATCTTAATGCAAGTGAAAATCAAATTATTTACATTGCAAAACAATATCATAATGCAAACTGTAAGAATTAAAGAAGATTTTTCATTGATGTCAAATTTCTGGTAACCAGTACTGTCATTTGTTATTATAAAATATCTGATCATCACAGTGAATATATCTACTGAAATTCTCACATATGAAGAAAGACAGAGGGTGTGTTGTGATTTGGTCCTTCTGTGACTATCCATAATTTAAAATTATATCTGCTGAAATATAGTAATGACCCTATTAAACACAGAATAATGCATTATACTGGATAAAAATTATTCAAAAGTACACTGATAGAGAGATTAAAGTGTCACTGGCAAATTATCAAGCTGCACCTTAATCAGTCTGTTGAATGTAATGTTCAGTAACACAGAATTTTATTTCATACTAGACATTTCTTTAAATTAGATATATTGCATCTTCAGTCTTCTGTTAGTTGACCTGGCAATAAATATGATGTATAGTAAATAACCCAAGATTATTATACAAAATTATTGTCCTTTTTTTTTGTTCATAGATGGTTGAGCTTATATGGACACAGGTGACTGTAATAAATATCAGGAACCTGAAATCAAGATTTTCAAATTATATTTCAAACTTATTTTCGAGTATGATTTTTTTATTCAAAACCAAACTTTGAAAGACCCCAAACAACAGTGCAACATAATTCATTAAAAGAGAGAGGTTATTTTAAGGTGCATGTATGTTAACAGGAACCCAACAAATGCGGCCAGACATTTAAACCCTGTGGGTGAAGCCCATGTCACACCACCTTTCTTACACAGATGAGCATAGGACAGCCAGATTGCCAGCTGCATTAGTTTGACATAGCTCCACTTTATCCAACAAGAATAAATAGTTTCACACAAGCTAAGGATCAAATGCAGAAAATAAGGAATTTTAAAGCAAAAAATGATGTAATAGTTCCCTTTCTAAGCTGGGATGAAGATCAGCTTCCAGAACTGATGCATCTTTTGTGTTCTTATGTCACCCCATCCCTCTTTTCAGTGCATGCTCATTATCTTTTCTGCATACAGATGGTTTCCTCTATTCAAATACAAGTTTTCACATTCAAAAAATGCTTGATAGGCAAGGTTACTCCAAAGTCATATCAGATTATGCTCCCAAACGATCTGTCAGATCAACTGGATTCTGCAGATCAGCTGCAGAAGACTTTAGCTTCAGCCATTTGTGCTCCATGATGCTCTGTCAACAATTGATCCCCAGAATTTCCCAATTAAACTATACCTTGAGGAAAGTCCTCTTTTCACCAGATGATGTGTCAGGAAAAGTCAAACTATGGTGAAGATATTCACACAAAGCAAGCAAAACCTGCACATACACAATGCAGTAAAACCAGTGAAACTTGCAGCTGGCTCAGTCCCAGGTATCAGTTACCTGCCTGGCATGTTGGATCGCCATCTTAAGGGTGTCATTTTAGAAATGTTACTTTGTTTGGTTTTTTTTAAAGTTGGGTTTTTTTTGGACATTGTATTCTGATTATTCATGGCCCTATATTTCATGTAAAACATGCTAAATTCTCCTAGAAATGACACTTGATGTGTGCATCAAAAAAATATATATCCATGATGTGAAATCCCTATATATTTTTAGCAGTCATATGTACAATTTTTTATTGATTTGTATAACTCCATTGCTACAATTATTTATTATGGATAAGCTTCATTACCAGAGTACTTTAAGAGAAAATTTCAGCTGTTATCTCAGAGATGAACTGCCTTTGAAACAGGATTAGCTGAGACCTTGGAAACAAATCATAATTTTCAACTACTTGAAAGACATAACGATAGCTGAAAATACACAATACTGTTCATTCTATGGTACTTTTCACACAAACAGTCAAAAACTTTCCTTTCAGATTGTACTGAAATGCCTTATCAAGGTAGGAACATGAGTTGCTTATCAGCCATGACTGACTAGGAAAAAAAAACCACAGATATTCGTGAATAAATAAATAAGTAAAATAAATAAATAAGTAAATGTAAATTCTTAAAACTTAATGGATTATTCAGTTATGTAGTCCGACTCTTTTATATAGCATAAAGATTGAATTTTATCCAGTAATTCTTGCCTAATACTTTCTATTTACAGAGGTACATATTCCAAGAGGATATTAGGGTTTAGTTTCAATTAAGGATTATAAAACACAAATATGATCTTTGAACTGTAACACCATAATTTCTGGTATGTTTTCCTCTGCAATACTTTAAATGAGAACACAAAATTTCATTTTGTGAGATTTAACAAATGTAGAGTAAAATTAATATATAATTAAATTATGCAAATATTATCTTAGAATAAGTGCTGTCTATGACAAAAACAGAAAATTGAGATCTAAAAATGGAAATTGTAAGGAAGAAAGAAGTTATGTCATTGAGCCAAGACAATCTTCCAGCAGAGTTTTAAGTAAAACATAATCTTCGCTGTGTATCTGGTTAGGTGAATATAAGTATAAAGGAGACAAAGATTGTGATGTCCCAGAAAACATTACTGTCATCTTTGTCTGCCTTGTCTCTAAAGAGTCCTTTCCCAGAGATTCCTGAATTGCAAATCCTAATTAGATATGTTATTAATCTTATTCACATGAGAAAAGTTAGATATGTGCACAAATATTTGTTGGATTAGAGCCATAATATGCTTCTGGTGGGTTTTGGAGCATAAGATCCTTTTAATTTTCTAATTCATTGAATACATTCCATTTCATTATTAGAAATCATGGTTCCTGGTTGGTTTCATGATCTTTTTTTAAGCACGTATAGTTTCATTTTTACCATGATTCAATAAATATGCAAAATGCTGCCCAGTGATAGTGAAGAAAGTAAATGTATGCTGGAACTCCAGTAATCTTGATAAAAGAGATGTTGCTTAATAACTAAGAAAATGTCTTCAGTCATAAGGGCTGAAAATCTTTTGTTTAGTACAAATAATAAAATATTTCCAGGTAAGCATAGGAGATAATACTGATGAGGATGGGTTTTAATCATAAAACAAAAGGAGACAAAAGTTCCAGGACCTGCACATATGGAAAGAGTTGCATTTAAACTACTAAATGATGAGACTTGGCTTCTGAATCCCAGTGTGCAGGTTGGCTTCATCCCAAACCGTAAGAGCAAAAAATCTAAAATCCACAGCCCCAGTCACACACGCTTCATTGCTCTACGCACTGATTTCCATACAAATTTAATATTGGAAAGGAAACCATGGTGAAGCCCAGTCTCACATCTGGAGAACCAGGAATCAGGATACAAGTGAGACTCTGATGTGAAGCCTAGTTGTATCCAGGGAGAGAGACCTGCTAATAGAGAAGGTTGTCATTATTGGAAAAAATGTAAATAATGGAAGTGAGGTAGAGAAGCAGCTGTTTATTTTTTATAAAGCCATGATAGAAAACTGATTTCTAGAATCAGGAAGGGCAGAAATAAATATTTTTTAAATAACCTGTCCTTATTTATATGACGGTTTTGAGTCCTTTAGCACTCTCTCTGTTCTCAGATACTTTCCCTTTCCAAGAAGTGACATATGACTACATGAAGGCAGAGGTATATCAACTAAGATCAACTATCAACCTTTGTAATTAACAACCTTTATGCTGACTCATATCTGATTTATTAATTTCAGCAAAAATACTAAATTTAAATGCATGTCAAGGCAGCCATTGATTTTTTTTCCCCTTGAGAAACCTGAAATGAGCAAGCACAGCTTTTAATGGTTTGAAACAATTAAAGCAGACCATAGGAAAGGACTACTGTAAAAGTTCTTATACAAGAAATATATCCTAAGAACAAGCTAACTTCAATACTCTAAAACATCGAAGCAGAAGAGAAAGTTTTACATTTTGGTTTAAACAACATTTAATGCTAATGTGCATGCAGCAGAAATATTTGACAGGAATCTAGTTTTTATGTTGACAAGCTATAGCCAACACATGTTATTAATTTTTCTTACTATATTTTCCTCAGCGAAGATCTCTAGGCATGGTGCTAAAACAGTAGAATCATAAAATCATGGAATTGTTACATTTCAAAGAGACCTTAAAGATCACATAGCTCCAAGCCACCTGCCATGGGCAGGGAACCTCCCACTAGACCAGGTTACTCAGAGCCTCTAATGAGATGGAGACAATAATAACATGGTGGTTGTTCAGTAGCTTAAATATTGCAAATAATAGTACAGATGGACCTTAAGAAATCAGACTCACCTTCCTTATTTTCTTCCTTTTAGATGCCACTTCCTTTATTCCTTATAACTACAATTCCCACACAAAAAAAACCATGGATGGAATTGTGAGCTCTTTTGACATTTGTACCATGGGTCAGCACTACCCACTTTCACAGTCCACCTCTTCTGCCATAATTTTCTTAAAAACAATTCAGTAAAACCCCTTTAACACTTAAAATTTCTGTCCTCTCAAGCAAGTCTCGAGAACAGGAGTTTTGCCCTTATTGTTTGCGTGCTAATGAAGATGGCATTTAATTCACAAAGAGTGAAACTCTAAAACATAGAAATGAAATGCATGTTGACCACGATATTGAAAATGAGTGTAGATAATTTTCTTTATGTCTTTTATGTATATGGACAATTATATGTATGCACATATTTTTCCAATAATGAATATGAAGAAAACTTCTTCACATTCAGGACTAAAAGAGTAGGGCTTTTTTTTACAGCAAGACTGTGGAGTCTGGGCTGTAAGAGATTAGCTACATATTTGCAAATACACAGCCATCGTTCCTCATTCCTCTATAAATACAGCCTTCATGCATTTTGTAGATTAGAAATTATTTTTCACATTTCTGCATACGAAAAATGGCTCAGGTTTTTTAATCTTGTTAGCAATGTATCATTCCATTTGTTGAAGCTATATTTTAATTGCTAAATTGCTTGTCATTCGTTACACTAAATACATTCTCAATTCCATTATAACCATGAAAGACTTTCAAAGGTTTTATGGAACTTCCTGTATGATAAAGGTATCCACTTTTTGAAGAAAACCTTATGTCTGTGTATTTCACAGGAGATACAATGTCATCCAAGAAAAAAACACTTTAATATATTTGACATAAGACATCTGATGTATAGATAGAGCAATGCATTCAACCTGAATTTTGTTTACTGTATATTTCTCATTCTAATATTAACTTTGCATATAGTTTCTGGTTTTGCCTCTTTATTCTTTTAATATTTCTATATATGCTAAGACTTCATAGGGCACCAAATAGAACCAAACAGATGTCAAATGGATATTTCTAGTTAGATAGAAGTCAGGGCTACAGCCTGAAGGATTTGTTATGAGATATCCTGAGAAGAGCATGGTCTTTACTTCTAAGATGTGGCATGCAAGCTGCTGAAAACAGATTTAGTAGCAGTCTTAATTATCAGACAAAAGACTGCCAGCATGACAGCAGGCCAATCTTTTCTTAATTGAATTTTCCCTTGACTACTAAAATATCTAAAAAGTGTATAATATTAAAGGCATATATTTGGTTCAGTAAGAGACACAAGACCCAGACACACAATTTAGATTCAGATGTTGTTGGGGATTGGATTGCTTTCTTGTAGAATTTTTTTCCCAAACGAGTTGCTAGGAAGCTGATTGCTGGGTACTTGTGGGGACTTAAAGGTATTTGGAAGAGACAAAAGAGGTGACTGTCATGGGGGGGGTGACACCGACTACACCTCTCTCTTGGGGGCTCAGAGGAGTTCAGTCTTTGACTCCAGGGAGATCTCACCAGATCTCACCTGGAGTTGAGCTCGGAGTGACTTTCATGGATCCCCCGGGAATTCAGACCCTGGTCTCTCCCTGCCTGCCGGGAGCTGCTGTCCCATCGCTTTGCACCCACGGCTGCTTCGG
>JAWWMU010000153.1:95091260-95112340 GCA_035048155.1 Cinnycerthia olivascens | reverse complement strand
GAAGTTTACTTTCTCCATTGCAAGAGAAAGACTCCTGCTTTTCCTAGCAGGCATACCTGTCTTCAAACTAAGACAGGTTTACTGATATTTCTCACTTTAGTTCTCTTTTTTTAAGTAACAGTGGAGTTCACATCACCCAGAACATACAGGGAGGTGCCTAAGATGGTAGGAATTGTTAGGAATGACATTAGGATAAATGACAGGATGTGTTGGGAGAATGTGTTCACTTTCACATGTCTCTTCAGATTGTCTTATTTAGCTGAATGGCAAATTCTCCTTCTGATCAAGGTATTCAACTCAAATTGTAGGAGAAGAGCCTGTCCTTCCTCTTTCAACATGGCCAGAAAACAAGCTTGTTCTTCTCCTGTCCAGCTGTTCAACACCTTTGGAGATGTAGCTCAAATTTCTGGCCACACTCAAGGACTTACAACTTGAATCACCACTCTCAAAGGAAAGTAATTAAATGAGACTATGCAAAATATTGAAATGGATGTCAGCAAGTAAGATACTTCAAGTGAAGCAATTTTACTTCATGAGGAATAAAGTATTCATGGAACTAATTTCAAAGCATTTCATTAGTCATACTAGGTTGAATAAAGAGGACTGACATCCACTTAAAACTCTTTCCACAGTCAAGCCTCAGATGAGTACTTTATCTGCTTCAGTCAATGCACTTCACAAAATGTGGAAAGATGTTGGATACACTCCAGAAGAGAGAAATGGGAAGAATCAGAACTCTAGAAAATATGTGGAGATGCTAAGCTATCAGAAGTTATATAGGTTAGGGAAAAAAGTAAACTAAAAATTGCAACCATTTAAAAATAATGTGAAAAATATTGGAAAGAAATTATTCCCTGTGGCTACTTTGGATAGAACATGTGGTTCAGAAATTTTCAGAAATGTCGACTTATGTAAGGTATGAAGGGGTAAGAATCAGCTTCTGCTACACATACTTACATTTCAGTGAAGAAAAACAGGCAGCTGTACTACCATCACATTCAGTGGAACTTAGAGAGCTCATCTTAGCCAAAACTTGACACTTACACATGCTCAGCTGACTAAATCCCTGTACTCCACTGACTCTATTGACTAGATTTTCACTGAGCTGGTCAAATGCAGATGTCTCCTTTGTGTATACTCAAATGAACATCTGAATTGCAAGATGAACCCTGGTGTAAGAAAAATTCTGCAAGTGAGGATGGTGAAGTTCTGGAATAGATGGTCTGTGCATATTGCCTGAAGAAGTAGCAGCAGAGTGTGTTTTATACAGAGTTGACCTTTCCTTGGGGCAAAGGCAATGCTATTCTGTAAGCAGAATAGCCTAGTTCAATAAAACTTGATATTATAGCTTCTGTACTACTGTTAAACACTGCCTACAGCAAGCTCTGTTCACTGCTTCTTCTCTGGGGAGCCACACAGCTTGTGGCAGAAATCAGAATTTTCTCCCTGTGCATGTCCAAGCAGGGATAAATGCAGATGGTACTACAGCTCCTGTTACTGGGACACATTGTATTAACTAGGCAGAAACTCTGTGGGCAAAAGAAACAATTAGATCAGGTTCCTTCCTACATTTGTCTCTGAAGGGCTGCAACAGCATTATGTGCAATTTTGTTTGAGGATAATCCAGTTCGCAGCTCAGGTAATCCTTAAATTAACCTTTTGTATATATTGGTAGTAGAAAGACAAGGTTGTGGGTCTTCGTAGGGTTTAGGCACATGACTATCAAGAAGCTACTCACGCTATGTAGGTTTATTCTTTAATTGATTCATCAACTTAATTTATGGGTTTTTTTCAATTTCACATATCTTCATATTATTAACTTTAAATTTTCCTTATGAAACCTGATGTTTATACTGTGTTACACATCCACTTCCATGCTCAATTACAAACTAAAATCTCATTAGTCTAAAATCATTTATATCACCTTGGAGGACCGTAGTTCAGTTCCCAAAGAATAGTGAAATAGCAGACTCAGTCTTGAAGTGTGAATTTCACCTCATCTAACTTGAGAATATTAGACAAAGAAATCCGTTTGGCTTCATCAGTCATCAGTGAAGAGAGACAGGTCTCATATGGACCAGCATCCATTCTGTATTTTAAAATATTAGGATGATTACTACCACTGCCTTTCTGCAAGTGGAGTAGGAAACTCCATAGATTTGGGGAGATAGTTTTTCACTGACATTGTTTAAGTGTATACATCAAATGTATAATCACAAATTAAAAGATTGACAATAGGTTTGGTGAAAATGTCCTCTTTAATTCACCATGGACTGCTAAACAGAAAACTTCAGATATTTTTTTGCTTTGATGGTGAATGCCAACCTGTGGTATAATAATTGCTGACTGTGTATGAAACTATAGAGACACAGATCTGTGTTCTCTCTTGTCTTGTTTGTGTTTGTTAATTCAGTCTTTCATATAATTTTCATGTTACAGACTGTAAGACAAATGCAGTTCCCAGTGTGAACTGGTGTTGATTCAGAAAAGCACAATGTACAAACCCTGATATCTATACTCTTATCTGTTCTGTAGTGTTATACAATACCACACAACTTAGACTTTATCAACATCCTATGCAATTGGCTGAATGAGTTTTAATGAATCTTTCTAAAAATACTTGGGGTAAAGAGAATATGATTTCCTTGGTTAACTTTCAAAACATACTATCAGTTACATACAGAAACACACATTAAATCCTTTAGTTCATTAATTGATTCTGTGTAGAATATCTGCAGTTCAGCTAAGTATATCCTATTGTTTTTACTTCTAAGCTACTTTTGAAAAAAAATGTGGATAAATGGATTAAAATAACATGTTAAATATTGTTAAGCATCATAAATAGTATTTTAAACTGTTGTCAAAACACATACTTAAGAAAAAGTACTTAGAGTTTAAAATATTAAAATTTATTTTTCTTATATACTCATAATTTGAACTGTCAGAATACCTGTATTAAATTTTCCTTTCTGTTTATTTTCTTTCTTTATCCTCCAAACGAATGAAAAAATAAAGAATACGGAAACAGCTGAATTTTTGCAATAAAACATTCTGTTCAAAAATTTATTTATGTTATTTGAAGCACTTTATTTTGATAGTACTGGAGAAAACTTGGGCTAAATTGCCCTTTGAGGAAAGAAGAAAAGAATTCAACATGTTATTACTGGTCCAATGGGCTATGAGTCACTAATTAGTGCGGTTTATTTTTTCTGATTATCATAGCCTTAGTCTATCAGATGGACAGTAAACAAGGCTCTGCCATCTTATTCTAGTGTCCAGTCTGGTTAAATCATTTTCTAGAAATAACGTGGCCTGAAGGTCAGGAAGGACACTCATTCCAAGACTCTAAGTGGGCTACTTGAGCTTAACTGGCAAGAAGAAAGATCCTCTGTTAATTTGGTATGTATGGGTGAGTGCACCAGTACCACAAAGGGCTCCATTATTGCCATATCAAAGTAAATAGCTAACAAAAAGTGAGTCAGGGAGATGAATGATGAGTTAAGTGTTAAGCAGACACTGAGTGCAAACAGTAAGTATTACACAGTTGCTCTCAGAAGGAATGTGGCATCTCTTAACTCCTTAATTTCTACTGTGATAGATCTGGTTTTCTGCAGATCTTTCTTTTTGTCCTGCAGGTCCTTTATTACTCATTTTAACGAGAATTTGCAAAGGCTTTAATAAATTAATTTAGCTTGTGATGTCTGGAAAAATCTGCTCCCAAATAAAACCCCATCTTAATCAGGGCATATTTTTTGCATGGGAGGTTATATTCATTGACAGAAGATAATGCTGAACAGGTGTATATCTTTTCCTAAGAATTTTAATGATTGTTGCACAAATTTAGATTTCAAAAAGGTAGCTCTCACAAGTTTGAATTTTCATAAAACCTCATATGGGACCTGAAAAACATAAATTGAATATAAAAGTGCAAGAAACAGAAATTGAAAGAAGAGGTTAAAGGAACTTCTGTGAAAGAAGTGGAAAGTGAGTGAAGAGAAGGATACAGGAAAACTACTTATAAGAACTGAAATGAAACAGTTGTCAGTTAAAGTATTAAAGAACTATTTTTAGGACTTAGCATACTTAATTTTATCATTATTCGTCTTTGCAGAAAAAGGAAAATGTACTTATGAAATGCATTGATAATCTGCAATGTAATTAGAGAAGACAGTTAAGTATCATCCAGAGAGATAAATCTGATGTTGAGAACTAATATAACAAAAACGTGAGAAATGCTCTATTGTGCATTAGGGAACGTAGATAAAACTTTTGTGTAAAGTAGGGAATTCAGTCAGATGCAAAGGCAGAAGGAACAGCAGACATGAGTGCATGAATTAATCACTGAAAGCATCCATGAAAAAAGATAATTTTTGCTATGTTGATTTATTTTGCTAACTGATTTATTTCTTGTCATATCAAGAAGGCAATAGTGTTATTCTGGAATGAATGAATAAAAAGTACTGTAGCAAGTGTTGTTGCACACATTTGATCACAAATATTGAAAAACCCTTTGTACAAATAAAAGTAATAAGAAAAGTGGTTGGTGAGAAAAGCTCAGAGTATGATGTCTGTCATACAAGAGGGACTAAAAAAGCTTGGCTTCTTGAGCCGAAGCAGATAAAGTGGCTGGGAATATCTTCCTCAAGCAGTCAGGATGTGCAGTGCAAGTGCAGGAAAAAAGTGGGAGAAAATATTGCACGAGACAGTAAAGTCCAAGAATAAGGAATACAAGCTTATACAAACTTGAAAAAATATTATATACTTATCAAGTACACTTATATAATAATTAATAAATAAATTTGCACAATAATTAATAAAGATCTGCAAATATTCCTTAGAAAGCACAGAAACAAGCTGATTCTTTTCAAATAATTCAAAACTGTGTTCTATGAATGTGTTACTGTGATCTTTAAATCTTTAATTTCAGATAAAGAAAAGGGTTATAAAAAATGGCTGATAATACAAAAAGCAGTTTCAGAGGAACAGTATCTCTTAGAGGACAGATGGCAAAAATGAAGATCACAACAAGCAAAACTTTACATACCTTAAGAAGTGATCTACAGATTGCAGCCGGATGTGCTGATGCACAATGTAAACATAACCAGACAGCTCATGGGTGCATCACAGCTCTGCTCACATAGTTTTTAGTAAGGCTTTTCAATTATTTCCTTTTCCTACTCTTCTGCAGTACCAGAAAGTGAATCTATGACAGTGGGTTGAAATTATACACATCACTGAATTGCAGAATATTCTACTTGGAAGGTATCTAAGAAAGTCTCAAGCCCGGCCTCATGCTGAAAGGAAAGTCAGCTTTGCAATCAGACTTGGTTGCTCAGAGTTTTAACCAAGTATGTGTTGGAAAATCTCCAAGGATGGAAACTGCACAACCTCCTTGGGCAACCTGCCCACTTTTTAGCTGTTCTTCTGGTAGTAGAGTTTCTCCTTCTCTTCAGCCTGAACCTCTCTTATTTCATCCTAGGCCTGATGTTTCTTGTGTCCTGCCACAATCGGCGGTGTGAACATTCTCTGTCTGTTCAGGCAGTACCCTACAGGTACTGAGGCTGCTGCTGGGCTTCTCCAGAGCCCTCTCTGCTCCCAGCTGAGTGAGCCCAACTCCCTCAGTCTCTTCTCAGAGGGCCAGGAGCTCCAGTTCCCCTTGACCATCTTGATGTCCTGTCACTGACGCCACTTTTATCAAGGAGTTTACTGCAGTGGGAGTCCAATAGTGTATGTAGTTTCCTAGATATGGTTTAAAAAGTGCTGAGCAGAGGGAGCTAATCAATTGGTCCTGATTTCCTGGCTATGCTCCTGCTAACAGAATCCAGTAAAATTTTGGCTAGTCTGTTACCAGGTCTTACTGCAGTCTCAGACCCAGATCACTGCTCACCAGGACCCCCAGGGCTTCTTCAACAGAGCTACATCCTGTCCAGACAGGCTCACAGCTGTACCATTGTCAGGGGTCTTCCTTCCAACATGCACAGCCTAGCATTTGTCCTTACTGAACTGTGTGAGGTTCCTGTCAGCCCATTCCCTCAGCCCCTCCACAACTCTCTGAAAGGTAGGCAGTACATCAGCAGCCCTCCTGCCAATTGATGGCATCTCTAAACTGGGGGAGCAAGCACTCAGTCAGCTCCTCCAAGTTGTGGATATACATACTACATAAAGAAAAATTCCTACACTCATCACTGTGGAGTCCACTTTTTCATCAGTCTCCTGCAAAAGTACGATCCATTAACCAATAGACTGTACTGGAATAATTTTTTTTTAATTATTTCAATAACTTTTCTAGAAATAAAATCTGTTTCTGAAAGCAAATATAAGCAAATTACTAAAAACTTGAGAACTCCCAAATGAGAAAGAATCACATCATGAGTCTAATTTTCTGATCTCTCAAACTAGAGACTTCAGAAGTATACTGGGGAAAAAATCAGTGAAGAGTTTTCAATTTAGGTTAAAAATTTTCATCTACTTTAAATTAAAGTTGAATTTTTAATAATTCTAGGATAAAGCCACAGAAATAAGTTGATGAAAAATGTAGGTGTGACTCACTGAAACACAGAGAGAAAAATAAAAGATAAGAAAAAAAGGCACTGGATGATTCAGATTAAAACAAAGTATGAGGGAAGGGGAAGAGTATAGGAACTGCCTAGTCTTCATTATGTGTAAATATAGTGACATCTGAACATGGTGTCATTGGGGTAAGATTGGCTGTGCCATATTCAGCAGATGTTAAATTAAAAGGTATTCTGAGAGAAAAGGGCAGATTGGAGACCTGTTCACAAAGGTCAAGCTTGTGTAATCACTGACAATTTGATCTATTGCTAGGTATAACTGTGAAAGCTGGATCCTCAGGGCAGCAAATGTGAAGTTATCAGAGTCCTTTGAGAATCTGTGTGGCTAATATACATTGAAGACACCAGAGCAGCAGAGAAGACAAATGAGCATACATTGCAGCAGTGCAGAAAGAACCATTACTGCTCCCAGAACATCAAGGAGAGCAAGCTGAAATATTTCAGGGACATTCCAAGGAGAGATGGAGATCGATCACTAAAAACAATAGCGTAAGGCAGAACTGCAAGCAGAACTGGAAGCACGGATTGGGTCAGCAACATAACAGAAGGGAGATTTCCGCAAGCAATGAAGGGATGTCAGGTCTTGTGAATCATGATGCAAAGGGCCAATGACCTTCAAATTTAAGGTAGAGCTTGATAATGATGGATATAGGTAATTTATCAAACAATAATGTCGGGTGGTAAGCAGCCTAGTTAAAAGACACAAGAAATGTAGCCTCATGTTTCTGACACCTCAAGCACCATACAAATAAGATGAGATTTTCTTCTAATAGAAACTGTAGATTTCATATATCAAAACTCTAATTCATATAAATCCATAAAATATATTTAGACACTTCTTATATATAAACAGACATAACATTCTTATGCAATGACAAATATAAAATTGTATAAATTAGCTAGATTATTTTTTTAATTCTGTCTGAATATTCTTATAATCAATAGTTTCATTTTACATGGCAGACTATTGCTGGTTATTCTACAAGTTGTTTTTTTTTCCTGAGAATTGATAAAATATGTAAATATGCCATTATTTGCGAAATTCTCACAAACTTTTCAAGAGACCTTTAAAGAATTTATTTAATTTTATTTCACTCTGACTATTACTACATTTCCCTAAAAGACCTATTTTGGGCTTTTGCAGCCCAACATTTCAGTGTCTGTCTGTACCATGATCATTTACTTTCTGTCTTTCCCATACCTCTGAACTCCGTGTTTCTTTGTGTGACCAAAATTAGGCTTCTTCACACCATCACATTCAGCATAATAGCTTCAAACAGGATTTAATCCACTGAAAAACCTGGTTGTGTAAACCTTAGCCAATACCAAACCTCTTTCCACACCATGTTATTGTTTCTTTCTGTACCACAGACTATCATCAGGGCATATTCTTATCTTAAATCTGTAAAATATCTCCATTGCCAGAAGAGTCATTGTTTACCAAATTTATACTTACTCTTCTCTGCAGATGACTGAATTGTTATCACACCCAGCATAAACTAAAATATAAAACAGTACATTGGGTTATAAATGTGTGATTTCCACATTGAAATTATCTCCTACAATCAGATTTTTTTATTCAAAGGTTCTGCAGAACAAAACATAATTAATTACATTTGGTCCAATAGATTGTTTACAGAAAATAAAAATAATGCTTTATTATCAGGCTTATTAAACTGTGAAAAAGACTTTTATATATGGCTAGTATTTCTTCATCCACAATGTGGCATTACAGCTCTGCAAAGTAGGGTCAGGTTTATGAAGAAAATTAACTTTTTCCCTCTACTGTTCCTACTGCAGTGTCTTAAATAGGAAAATACTCTGAGGATATGCTAGTTTCTCTTTTCACCTAAAAGTGACAAATTAAATGCAAAAATTGCTGATGCTCCCAAATATTGTAAATGTGCAGCTGTATATGCCCTTAGTTAAAAAGGATCCTGGATAGGAGAAGGATAACATTCAGTTCACTACATTAGCTGCACCAAGCAAATTTCTCTATGTACATTGCACTTGATAAATTACAGCTTCTAAATCTGAATGAACCGCTTAAGCTAACTCTGTCTACATGTCATGACTCTTTGAAAAGCAAGATATATTGCTTCAAAGATTTTTGTGTGGTTATAGATCAAAAATAAATAACACTATCTCATTTAGTTAAATAAAGTGAGTATCTATATAAATCAAGAGTCCTCTCATGCTTTCAGGAGACAAGCTGGCAAGGCATATATAGTCCTTTACAATCAGAGTTCGTAAGTTCATGGCACTTAAAACAGGTATGTCTTGAGAAATAGTCAAACTCCTACATATTCTGCTTGGAAAATATTCTGTATCACAGAAATTTGTCAATAAGAAGCAAATTAACTTTATGAACAGGTGAAAAAATGTGTTTAATCCATGCTCAATGGTGATGGAAATAAGTCAATCACTGCCATTAGCTATACTCAGTTCTAGCCAGCAAGATCTGACTCTCACAACCCTGAGTAACCAAGGTAGCTTTAGCCTCAAGAGCACTTGAATAAGCCTATTCATTACCAACACTGCATTTTTAAATCATATTGCAAAACAAGACATAAGGGGGTTTGGTTTTCTTTAAGGGAGAAATTTTAACAGAATTCTTGGGAGACACATAGCTATATTGCCTCACCTTGCATCATTTTAATGTCAATATTTTTAAACAGGTGAAAAAAGATTACAACAGAAGTAGTCTTAATGCGAGAATGGTTGGAAAACAGAAGAAAGAAGTGGATAAGGTTAAGGTAGAGCAATGTTCATTTATATGAGTAAATGTCTTGCAATAACCTTTGACATGCATTTCCATATTTTACATTTCCACATCTCTAATATTTTTTTGTTCTTTGCATTGAGTGACATTTGTTTTAATGTAATTTTAACTTATAATTGGCAATGCATATACATAATTACTGTTGGTCTAATCACATAATTAGAGCACATATATTTACATAATTGCAATACTTTATTAGAAAGTGTAGTTACAGTGTTAATGGAATTATGCTCAATGTCATCCTAAAAGTCCACATGAATCTATAGGAAAAAGACATAAAGAAAAAAACTATAAACACACTTTAAAATTTCCTACCTTATCCTTACCTCTCAATGTTGTATCAGCAACTACACATTAATTTCATTATTATAAATAGAGATTGGCTAAGACTAATAATAATTTTTAGAAGTCCAGAACTGAACTATGGAAGTCTGTTACAAAAAAACCCTTAAAACCATCTATTTATTTAACTAGGGATTGATATTTGAAATGAAAAAAGAACAGGAATCAATCTTTAAATAATATACTTCTAGAAGATTCTACCCTTAGTATTACAACAGAAACCAATAAGATAAATTAAACTCTGCAAAGACCTCTTAAGTAGAAGAATCTAATAAACTGAGGACCACTTGGATGGGTTATATTGATCAAATTTTATTTGAAAGAGAAGCCTTAAATCCTATTTTAAGTCCTGTAATCAGCTCAGTCTCTCCTTCAGTGTTAATAAATATTTGACTTCTCAACTCTGGATACTTTTATAGTAGTTTTGTTCCTCCATTGACTTTAAAGGCAAATAAAACAACCTTTGGCTTTTGCCATTGATTGTTCAAACAGTTACTGGATGGAGTCACACTAAAGCTTTCGTTCTGTCCTCTCCCTTTATATTTTTCCTGTAAGCAGTTGTATCAAATGTGTACCTGTCCTGGTTTTCAAATAATACCCTTGGAAATAAGATGCCTTAAGACTACAAATAGTGTGTGTTTGGGTGGACTTGGTTTTGTTTTGTATTTTGTGAGACTTGGTGCTTCAGAAATAAATTTAGGCACAGTAAAGGATATAACAAATACCAATCGCAGGATGGCCATTTCTTCATTTTGAGAGGAAAAAGAACATATATTCCCAGTTTGTAGGGATGGAGATCCACAGCCTCATTTTACCTGAAATACATAAAAAGGGGACAGAGTAAAAGTTAGAAGATGTTATATTGCAGAGTGTGTACATGCTCTGAATGCATGCTGAAATTTCAAGTGTATAAGCAGTGAGAGGCTAGCAAATGGGTATATATATCAGTGTTTCAATTAATGATTTTAGGTCATGTGAACCTAATCACTACCTTGTAACAAGACAAATATTTACTTAGCAGATGAAATCGTAGGATTAACACTTTAGAAAATGCTTTAAATGCTTTTTTTTTTACTATTTGTGCAAACTTGCACACAAACCACCCAAGCTGTGATTTGAAATGCACCTCTGGCACACTCCAGTGTTACACTTGTAGCACAAAATTTGGGATGGTCTGAAGAGTGCCTATGACTACTTAGCAAGTGCTGACGCTCGTGAGAACAAGACTGTAGTTTTCCCTTTTCAGATTTGGTATCCTGCATTTGAAAGCTTGCAACACTCACCAGGCTCCAAATAAAGTGAGCAGAGCAGGTCAGTGGTGATCACCCCTGTCAACCAAGAGCCCAGTGATCTTGAAATAAGTTTATGGTGATGAGGGAAGTACAAGACCAACCATCGAGTCAAGCCTTGGTAAGGATCAGGAAGGTCCAGGCACAGGCATCTGCCCCAGCAAGAGTTGTGGGCATGGTAAGGTAGGCGAGGACGAAGAATGAGGGTCTGAGCTGCTCGCACAGCAGATCTCGAGAAGATAAGCTCCACACACAGCTCAAAGTTGAAAGAGGAAAGCCCAGGTGCTTCCAGGACAAGCTACCCTTCTCTGCCCCTGCCCCAGTTATCGTTAAAAGCATAATAACCATAGTCAGGGCTCAGGTGTGACCATGGCTCGCAGTTGTCCCTGCTGCTAAATCATTACAGCTATCCAGGACTGGTTTTGGCTCAGGACAAACAGCACTGCTGTGCCCCAGACAGTGGACACACACAGTTCAGGGGCAAGTTTAGGGCCACATAGGCTAGTCACCCTCCCCACAGCTGCTGATTTAGGGGTTCTACTGTTTTGGGAAGGAAGAATGAGAGTAGTATTCAGTTGTATAGAAACAAGCTAAGCTGTGCCCATCAGACTCCTGGCCAGAAAACAAGTTCTAGCCTTGTTTTCCCTTCCAGCATAGATAAAAATCTTTTTACTGTTTTTCATTTTTAACGCTAAGAAGTGACATTTCTGACTACAACATGAGGGTTTGGACCACAGCCTTAAGGGAAAAGGTTTGGGGCTGTTGGGATTTCTCTGTCATATACTTTTGCTAGCAATGAGGGCATAAATCTTATGATTTCTTGTCTCGGTTGGTTAAGGGAGAGCTTACAATGGGACGTAATGGATGCAGTCCTGGGAATTTAGGTCTGAAAACAGTACATATCCAACTCACCTGCATACAGCAGCCCCACTTCTGCCTTGTTCTTCATCAGGAGTAAACTGATTTTGTGAGTCTTGGAGACTTAATAATCTAGGATAGTCATTAGGCTCTTGTTCCATTATATGAGGACTTGAAGTTTCATCCTGTCAGCTTTACAGAGAGACACAGAGCCTGTAAAACAGAAATTTCACTGTAATTTAAGCATTCGAGGATTCTTCTAGATGTCTTTGAGAAAATAAATTCTGTCAGATTCACAAAAAAATTACACTTCAACTAGCAGTACAGTGCTATGAGATATTAGTCGTTTCTCTGTGGACAATATGTATAAAATTAAACTATAACTATAGTTATTTGCAAGCATAAATTAGTAAAATTTTAGTAGACAGTGTATTAGTAGACACCTGTGCTTCTCTTCAATACCAATGTGCTTTGAAAGAAGTCAGTATTTTATAGGACTCAGAATGTGAGCATTAAATGCATATAATTGGGTATGAATTAATGTAAATCATAGACCTGGTCAATTTTTTTTTCTTGTTTTAAAGCTATCAATGAAATTTTTTCACTATCTTTCAGTGTAAAAATAGTTATGGAAAATATATATTTTGTCAATTATTTTGTTCTTTTCCTTCAAAGACATACGGTTTTCTATATGTGGCTATGCATTGTAAAACTTAAAGGGATTGTCAAGCAAAAATTAAATGTCTGGGTTTATTTGAAATTAATACACCTGAGCAGCCCAAATAATGCATTGTTTTGTAAATGTAATAATTAATAATTTAGAAATGTGAGATTGAAAACTAAACTTTAGAAACGTGGTCTTCTCACATGCAAATGTTTGACATCAGTTATGTTCACAGTTTTAACCTCTTTGTGGTATTCTTCCTGACCTTCAGCTGCCACACTAAAAATGGGCCATAGGCCTGTCAACCTTTTGCAGAAGTCTATGGAGCCTAAGTGGTACTAGCAGTTTACCTTACCTTACATATCTATAACCATATGAAATTGGTAATGAGATGCAACTTAGAGGGTTTTTTTCGGGATAATTCTGCATCTTTGCAGTCTAGAAAAGTCAAACACACAAAAGTAATAAAAAAAAATTAAAAATATTGAATGGAAGTTTGGTTTTGTGGTAATTTTTTTACCCAAAGTAAATTATTAATATTTATGTGCCATGTGGTGTGTGCCCAAACAAGAAAATGGCAGCTATGAAAAGCTGTCTCTTTCACTGAGAAGCAGTTATTCAAAATTACCTCAAAAATAAACTAAAATAATTTAATAGCATTTTATTACAGTTTAAAATTTCCAAATCAAACTTGATATAAGGCATAGGCTTTTCATTTCTTTCTAGATTCAGATCAATAATCTACAGCCTTTTTTTTTGCTTTTATCTTTCAAGCAAATTGGATCTTAAATATTGTTGCCTTCCACCTTATAAGAAAAAGAATTTAATTTTACAGCAGTACTTTTTGAGAGCCAGCCTCTTTCATCACTTTGTTATAAAAATCCAATATGTTTTTTTAAACATCTCAGTTTATGGTGAAGTCTCCTAAATTAATGAAAATTCTAACAGGTTAATATTTTGGACTGCCTACTTGCACATAAAATTTGTAAAATATTTAAAAGGATAGAATTGATGTTCCTAATCTTCTTTATGAGTTCATTTATTCTGTCATCACTTATCACTTTATCTAAATTGTCAGATATCACTCTGCAAGCATACTAGGTACTCAGTACACTACTGTAAAAGATTTTCAGAAATATATTGACTTTTCATTTCCCTGCTTTACACCAGAACACCTTTGAACAGTGTAAAATTGAAAAACATTTCTCCAGAAGGGATTTCCACAAAAATAGCAGAGTTTTCCCTCAAATCTGCCTGCTGAAGCAATACTACTCCTACTAGAAATATCCTCTACTTTTCAACCAAAGGAAAAGATAATTTTTGTAAATGTCATAGAAATCCTGTAGAGCACTACAACTAATCCTAATAATAGTATGTAAGGTATTTCTCTAAATTTTCCAAGCCCCAAGGAGATAAGGATTTTGGTAGTAATGAACGCACCTTTCTTAAAGGAATTTTGAAGATAATGTGTTATAAAACAGTAATAGATGCTCATGGGCTGTGCTAGTTTTCGTTGGGGCAGAGTTAATTTTCTTCACAGTGGCTGGTATGAGGCTGTGTTTTGGATTAGTGATGAAAAGAAGTATTGATAATTCAATGATCATTTTGTTATTGCTAGGCAGCACTTGCACAGCATCAAGGCCTTTTCTGCTTCTCGTACTGCCTGAACAGTGAGGAGACTGGGGATGCACTGGTGTTGAGAGGGGACACAGCTGGGACAACTGAATCCAGCTGTTCCAAGGGACATTCCATACCACATGGCATCATGCTCAGCATTTAAAACTGGGAAAGAGGAAGGAAGGACATTCAGAGTGATGGTGTTTGTCTTCCCAAGTCACTGTTACGTGTGATGGAGCCCTGCTTTCCTCAGGATGGCTGAACATGGTTAAGTGGTGAATTAATCCCTTGTTTGTCTTAACTGGGTATGAATTTTTTGTAGTATTTGTACTGTGGATTTTATTAGAGCTAAAGCGCAGACAAAACACCAACTCAATCTTCCACTTAGATTATTGCCAGAAAAGATCTATGACAAATAAATTAAGACTGAAACATAAGTGCAAAGATATAAGCAAAAGGATATTTGCATGCTTAACACATGCATCTAGGACTTTGAAAGTTTACATTTAAAACCTAACTCTGTAGCATGCCTCCTGTGTGACCCTGGGTTATCAACTTTGAGACCAATTTTTTTAGTCATTATCAGAGTTGCAGTACTTCCTCAGAAAACAGGCTTTAAAGCCTGATGGATGTTGTGTTCTTCTGCAAATGAGGTCAAAAATAAGCACCAAAATGGAATGATGAACATGACACCATGCTCAAGATACTCCCTGCGTCATCAAATCTAGTCATCTGCTAATTAAGACAACATACAACATAATCTTTTTTATAAATTGTTACAGTTCCAAAGAAACAAATCAAGATTTTGCCTTCTTTCTTCTAGAAGACTGTTCCAAATTTTCATAGCATTCGCAGGTCATGAAAACCCCAAGTTTCTCTTAATTTTACATTTAAATTAATTTATATCCTTGTGCCAACACTAATTTAACTCAAATACATCTTCTCTCTTCTGCCCACTGGTGATTAATCACACTTTTTTCAATCTCCGTTTTGCAAGACTAAGAAAGCAAACCTCCTTTCCAGCCTCTCCTCAAGGGAAAGCTTCCTGACATTTGAAAATCTTTCTTTCCACCTGTTCCTACTTTTGTAAATGTATCTTTTTCAGTCGGAACATCAAGACTAAGAGGTCTTGTGAGACAAGAATCTCTCAACTACTACTAGAAATGTTTTGCTCAAAATCTGCTCAGGTATCATTTGTTCTTTTCATGTACACTTATGTCCATATTTTTGATTCTATCTTGTATAGAAAAAGAACCTTTAACTTAGCAATTTTCAGTCCCTAACTCATTATTACATTCTCTATCTATTAATACTCTTTTCTAATAAACCTATTGCACTCAGTTCTTGTGGTCATTCAGTTGTCCTACTAAATTATAGTCTCTTCCTGCTTTTTTTTAAGGTTGCTTTGTGACCTTAGTAATTTTTCCAGCACATGTCTACTTCTGTCCACTTTATTTATGACAATGTTAAAGAAAATTGTCTGAAGATGGATCTTTGAGAAATTTCAGTATAATGACTTCCTTCCAACCCAACAATTTCCCTTTCGACTTCATTCAACATAGTCTTTTTTTACTCAGATATGTACACACATTGAACTGCTGTTGAACTAATAACCTCTTATGAGGCACTACATTCAAAGGCTGCATTGTATTCTAGATAGATGAGATCTGCTGCAGTTCACTTGTCTGGAAAATCAGTTATCTTCTCTTAGGAAAGTATAATATTAGCCTCACTCATTTTGTATTTGTTAAAACCATGTTGTATCTTACCTCATTTTGATCTACTTCCTCATCTCAAGCTCTTCTTCACTTCTGTAACTATTCTAAAATGTTCTGTGTTATTAAGGTTATATTGACAAGTCTGTAGCCAGGAAGAGAGTATGATTTTTTTTGTTTTCTTAAATGTAAACACATATACACAATATATTTTTTTCCACTCATATAGATCATTTCCAATTCTACAGATACTAAAATAGATATTCTTGACAGCAAATAACCAATTTTACATGCAAAATTCTTCAATGCTGTAGTCTAAAGGCCATCTAATCCTAGACACAGAAGTATGACTCTAAATCAGGTATGTAAAATAGAAGGGATTTTTCTTCTGATAATCTGACCTTGACTATTGATGATGAGTACTATATTCATCTCCAAAAAAAGTGTTTCCTCTAAAATAGATTTAATCTATCTATAAACAAGAAAACAGATAATAAAATAAGTAATTTTTTGTCTGACTACATCTCTAAATCTTTCCAGTTCTAATATATAAAAGATTTTAGAAATGTTTCCTAAATGGCTTCAAAATTATTTTAAGAATATTCCTTATAAAAATGGAATTACAAAATTAGTCATTATTATTGTGCATTATTAACATTAATTGTTACTGTGCATAATTAGAAAAAAGTAAACAAACAAAATAAAACACTGGAAGATCTGATTACAGCATTGAAGTACAGGAAGAATTTCAGACATTGAAATACTTGAGCAAAGTAAAAAATAGTAGTGACTGAAAGTCAAGGCAGATTAATTTAAATTAGAAACAAGATGCATCTTTTAACAATGAAGGTGGTTAAGGAATGGAGCAAAACCTCAAGAGACACCATGAATTTTCTGTCTTCTAATGTCATTAATTTAGAACCCTCTTGGTATGGCAAAGCACAGCAGTCCTGGCTATAACACTATGCTAAAATTATATAGAATCTCTAATCATGTTAGCATGCTGTTACTGCCAGGGCTGGTGAGTTCTGTCACACTTTTGGGGAACCAGCAAGGAGAACTACAGGGATCAGCACTCTCCAAGAGATGTACCTGCCTAAAAATTTTACAGTTTGTATTAAAAAACATTTTTCAAGAAAATCAAGAAAGAAGGAAATTCAGTCTAGGTAGCATAGGAGCATTTCTCCCTGAACCTTTCTAAATGTACTTATGGTAAAGTATTGCATTAATTGCATATACAATAAAACACTAATTAAATCTACAAAAGGCTGAAAGACCAGAGATTGCCAATATCGACTACGAAAATAAAACAAACAATACAATCTCAGCTGAGTGTTTCAGAAACAAAAGAATCCAGTAAAGTACAGGTATTTCTGAAAGAACATTATAAAAAATTAAGTATTCTTGAAATAAAGCATCAGGGAGCATGCAGGAAATGAGGAATCAGATGTTTATGAGACACAGGTCCTTCACATAACAGAAAATAGATGCAGCTTTTCACAAGGCATTTAAAATTACAGTATGCATTGGCAATATCTATCAAGAAGAATGACAATTAGAGCATTGTGTTGTACAGAGCACAGAAATATGATGATAAAAGAACCCCACCAATGGATTAATTTCAGCCCATGTGACTACCTGTGTGCATGTGCAATGCCACATCTTTTCTGTTGCATAAGGAGACAGAAGATCACATGTCAAAATTTTTAGCACATTTTAACATGATAAAACTTCTGACACCCTCTTTGCTGTCATTGCATGACCGTGTGGAAAGAAATGGTAGCTTCTGGTTGCATTTGTACCAAGTAATTAAGCAGTATAGGAGAGCTATCCTAGCCACTGATTTTTTTTGCTGTTAAACTGCTGCCACCAGAATTTTGGCCCATGTTGATATGTGCATAGCCAAACAGTTATTGGACAGAGTTTGATAGTGAGGGTCAGGGATATCTCTAACCAGGGACCATACAAAAGGTAGTCTGGATGCAAGAAACCTGTTTTGGAGCTGCAGAGATTTTAACATTATGGACACAGATTTTTCTATGACATTTTTTACTGGCATCTTTCCCTTAGAGGCAAAGGGACACTAGTGCTAACATAATTAGAGACTCTAAATCATTTTAACATGATGCTTCAGCCAGGGCCACTGTGCTCTGCCATACCAAGAGGGTGTTGACAATGACAAACTTTGTTTCTAATTCATTTTTTGCTAAAAATTAATAGATAATATTGATTGAGTGAGTGTCAGATAAAATATCTTTGAGACATAGAGGGAACTGTTCAGGATCTGAACTGAGCAGAAATAGCTGTTCTCTAAAGCTAAAAGAAAAATAAATATATAGACATAAGTCATGGAGAACTCGGAAATAGACTCAATAAGAAATTGCTACATTTTTATATAAATTAATCAAATATAAGTGACATATCTGCAAGAAATACTGAAGAGGATGTAAGATCTAAGATATGTGTATATACATTTACATGAAATCACATAGAAATATCAGATTTTCAAACTATTAATTGCACTTTACTTATGCTAAGGGGATGTTAAACACTCAATGTGTTTAATACCTGAATCAAAATCTTGAACACTCAAAGAGATGTACTGAAATTAGCAACAGATTTAGTGATCATTTTGATGTTATGGCTTAGGTTCCATCTGTCGATTTTCTTCCCTCTGTGACTGCTCTTTTAGTTATTTAAAAAATACACTGAAGTCTGAGATTGATTATTTTCAAATATATTCAGAGGTTGTAATTAGAAGTTAATCACTATCCTCATATACAAAAATATCTTCTCTGTTAAGGCTACACTGTATCAGTGGTAATATCTTAATTCTTTTCAACTGTTGTTTATTATACCCTTCACCACAGGTTTTGTTCAATGTACAGAGACTCTCCCATGGTAGAGTTTAGGCTGGAGGAGACACTACACTGTCGCTAAGACTCTGTTTGGAAGTGATATAATACTGTTCAAATGCAAATCCAGTAGAACACACCAAACTTCCCATTTTTTTACTCCTGCAAAGTACATTTCTGCATCAGCTGCCCAGCTCAGCTTCCTGGGCAGAGTGCTGCGATAACGCACAGTACAGAGGTTAGCAAGCCTGAGAGCACAGCCCCTTCCTGACAGCTACACCTTTCTAAGTCAAGAGAGTTTGATGCTGAAGGTGTCTAGGACATCTATAGTACAGGGATCAGTGCATAGACTTGAGCTTTATTTTGCCATCATCCATATTGTCCATGCTATTGTTAGCAGGCTTCTCCACATTGATGTGGCACATGACATGCCAGGCAATGAGGAATAGCTTGTGAAAGAGCAGGAGCAAAGGGGGACAATTCACAAGAGGCAGAATAGGTCTGTTCATGCCGTTTATGGGGGAAAAGATTTTAACCATATAGCTGTAAGCCTGGCCATAGGCACTTAATCTTAGGGGCAGAGAGTAGCCTCTGCCCACACTACCCACTAGCTGAGACACAGTCCTACTGCTTTTAGCAGTCCAACGAGAGGGAACAAGTAGCATCACTGAAAAAGGAAAGGTTTCCTGAATCTTTTGGCTATGGCTGACAAAATCTTTATTCATCAATTTTCTGCTGTCCTTCCTGGTGCCAAGGTCTCTGGTTGCTAATCTAAGCACAACTGTTGTTAATAAGGACATGCTGGCAACATATGAAAGGTGCAATATGATGAGAGACAACAGGTGTTTCCATTGCTTCAGAGCACTGTTTTAGGATAGTGCTACTCTGCATAGTCCCGCTGGATGCAGCATTATGAAAGTCATCATCTTGCTTCAAGTGTGTCCAAAAGAATTCCAATGCTGCTGGTATTCCTCTGTGTAAAAGCACTTAACCATTCAAGGCTGCTGAGGAGAGCAATTAAACAGTCACACAAGCCAAGACACCTTTGTTACAAAAATCTCTGCTGAAACAAAAACAGAGGGAAAGAGAGAACTGACCTTTTAGTTCCTGTCCTCCCCATCGCAGAAGAGAGAATCAGGCCAGGGATGAGTTCTTATGTCACTGGTGGAATAAACAGGAGTATTCAATACCAAGATTTTGGCAGTATTTATTCAGGCATTACAGTGTCGGCCTCTTCCCTCTACTGTTCTTCAGCTCTGGAATTTAATTTCCCCACTTCTCACTTTTGAACTGCAAAAGTTAAAAGGAAGGAGGTTGTTAACTGTGCAGGACAAGTGGATGTTGCTGCTTCATTGGCCAACAAATTTGACAATTCTCATCTCTGGGCCCAGTAACAAAAGTATCATGAACAAATAATAGCAAGAAAATCTAAAACCTGTAAAGAGAAAAAGTTTTTGAGAAAAAAGAAGTTTACATACAGTTTCAGCAGAAACTGGACATAAGTCTTTGACAAAGACATGCAAATTATGGAAGGAAGGCTGTCTTCCTTTGATGGGTTGACCCTGGCTGTAAGTCAGGTAACCACCAAAGCCACTCTATCTCTCCTCTCCCCAACAGTGCAGGGAAGAGAAAATATAACAAATGTTCATGAATTTAGTGGTCACTCACCCATCACAGTAAAAGTACTTACCATCACAGTAAATCAGACCAAGCTTGAAGAAATTAATTGAATTTATTGCCATTCAAATAAGAGTAGAATACTAAGAAGTAAAACAAAAATCTTAAGACCACCTTACCCCCACTGCTCCCTCCTTCCTGGCCCTAACTTTATTCCCATATCTCTACCTCCTCTCCTTCTCTAGTCACCTCCCCAACACTGAGATAAATGGTGAATCAGGAATAGTCAGGTCATCACATGTTGTTTCTGCCGCTGCTTCCTTCTCAGGGAGAGGAGTCCTTCCCCTCTTCCAGATGGAGGGACCCTCCTGAGGGAGACAGTCCTCCATTAACTCCTCCATGAGTCCTTCCCATGGGCTGCAGTCTTTTATGAACTGCACAAGATATTCCCCAGCCAAGAATGCAGCTGATAGAGCTGACTCAAATTAACAGCACAGGGAGACAGGGCATGGGGGTTTCATCAGTTCATCACTGAGATTTTCTTCTGCAGCTCCAGGAGGAGTCCTTCCCCTGTGAGACTGTGGGGTCCCTACCACAGGAGACAGTTCTTGAATTTCTCCAATGTGGGTCCACTCTCACAAGCAGCAGTCCTACCACACCTGCTGAACTTGGGTCCCTCCCACAGGCACACGGTCCTCCCAAACTGCTGCAGAGTGGGTCACTCTTCCACAGGGTGCAGTCCTCCAAGGACAGGCTGCTCCTGCCTGGG
>JAWWMU010000153.1:95051203-95088482 GCA_035048155.1 Cinnycerthia olivascens | reverse complement strand
GCTGTGGGTGGATCTCTGCATCCCCCGTGGATCCCCAGGGGCTGTGGGTGGATCTCTGCATCCCCTGTGGATCCCCAGGGGCTGTGGGTGGATCTCTGCATCCTCCATGGATCCCTATGGGCTGTGAGTGGATCTCTGCATTCCCTGTGGATCCCCCCAGGCTGTGAGTGGATCTCTGCATCCCCCATGGATCCCCAAGGGCTGCAGGGGCACAGCTGCCTCTCCATGGTCATCACCACAGCCTGCAGAGGAATCTCAGCTCTGGAATCTGGAGCACCTCCTCCCCCCCTTCTTCACTGTCCTTGATGTCTCAGGTTTTTTTGCCCTCACATGTTCTCATCTCTTCCTCTTCTCTGACTAAGAGCAAAACTGTGTGATTTTGTTTTGATTTTCTTGTTAACTGTGTTATCCCACAGGCATTACCAACCTCTCTAATTGTCCCAGTTCTAGTCCATCTTCAGAGCAATCAGGGATTGGCTCTGCTGGACATGGTGGAAGCTTCCAGCAGCTTCTCATGGGGGCCACAGAGGTGACCTCCTGATACCAAAAAACAGGCCATGTAAAACCAATACAATATGTCATTATTTGCAGCCAGTGCCACAATTTATCTATTGCTTAAGGCTGGGAAAAAGAGAAGGGTTGAAGAATTAACTTGATTAGTCTTAAGCTCTGACTAGGGCCCATTCTTGGTAGATAGCTACCACTTAATGCCACATTACATGTATTTGTATCATCAAGAAAGCCCTTTAATGCTCCGTACAATATTATTTTTTTAAATAATAATTTTATTGTATAAATATATTGGCATGCTCTTTAAAGTACTTCACTGCTCTGTTGTGATATGAAAGGTACTTCCAGGATCATCTTGATAGCTATCTCATAGCCATCTTCAATTTTCTTCAAGACTATGAGACAATAACCAGATGTCTTTAGATAGCTTTTACTGATTTTTCAAGTGCAAGCCGTTGAAAATATGTTGACAGAAACAGCCGATTTAAGTTACAGTTTCTGAAATTATCACATAAGAATTCATCCTAGGTGTCAATTAAATGAGTGAGAGAATCTGGATCTTTTCTGAGCCCCTCATGCAGTTTGCTACTAAACAAAATAATCTAGGGCCTGCTGTTTGGCCTGGAGGCAAAGAGCATAGTGAGGCTTGAGCTCTGATATAATTCTCCACTCTCTCCTCAGCCACAGAGAGGGTGGCCCAGAACAGCACACTAATAGATAAATCATAGGGACAATCCTGTCCTAATTATCCAATTCATGCCTGGTCTCATTTACTTTTCCAGTCCAGATGTAGCTCATGTAAAAGTATCTTTTTCAGTGGGAAAAACCCCAACAAACTGCAAAAGATTTTGACTTCAAGGCACCTTTTTAGCTAAATGAGTATCTGGTCTTCCTACAGCCTTATACTTACCTCAACCAGTACAATCCAGTCTTTAGCAAACTATAGAGCTATGAATTGGTAATAAAAACAATGCAGCTGGCTCCCCACAGGACCATGTCCCTTCAGCTTCACAGTCAATTGGCAATTCCCCAGACCTCCCCTTTGAATTAGATAGCTGCCACTGGAAACTCCCAGGAGTCAGAAGGCTGACAGAATATTGTATCATCTTCCTCTTTTATCTACACACTATCTAAGATTGGAATTTAATCCACTATCACTTTATGTTTCATAAATGTTATAAAAAGAAAAGGAAATTAATAATAAAATCAGAAGTAACACATGAATAATCATTGTTGCTTCCCTGTCTCACTCATCTTCTTGCTATTCTTGTAAAATTTTAATGTTGAAACTCCTTATTTCAGATAGAACCCAGACATGGTAGCCTAGCACAAATTGCTACCCATGAGGTCATCAGTCTTGTTAGTTCACATGAAAGGGCAAACAGCATGGGGCTAAATTAAGTGTGGAGCTTCATACACTGACTGCACATGTCTGATGTCACCACTGATTTACTTTTATGTGCTGTCAATCTATACTGGCAATATATAAGAAGTAGGAAATCTTTTAGGGGCAGCTTAATTTGTGAATTTGGTGGTACTCTGTTTACTTAGACACAAATACACAGTAATGAGATAAGTATGTGCATATTTCCTGTGCTGATTATCTTCCCGTGGGCTTGATCCAATTTCAACTCAAGTCAGTGGAATTTTTCCACTTTCTTCAGTGGCAGTTGGCCCATATCCCCAATAAGAAGTATACTGCATTGAGCAGAAGTTCTCCATAAGAAAAATTATTAAAGGATTAGAGTCTACAAGGGGAAAATGGGCATAAGGTGTCCTACAAGCATGCTGACAAGGCAATCACAGTGAGAAATGAGTCTCAATAAACTCCAAGCCTCATTTGGTAAGTTGTAGACAGAGATTCAAATTTACAAAGTAAAACATGCTACTTGTTGCACTGAAAACTTGATAACACTGTTAGCAAATTTATTCCTTTGGGTTAGATGAATCTTGCCTGTTCCAGTTTAAGAGTACCTTCACCTTATTGATCAGGGAGTTTCAGTGTGATTTTTATTTTAAAAACTGTTTTAATACTGAAATTGAGTTTTGTCCAGCTAGAAGGGAGTAGGGGTGTACTTTGAATTGAGTAACATTGGAACAATTGGTGTTTTTCACCACTGAAACAATTAACAGTAACAATTGTGGTTGCAAATAGAAGATTGATTTTCATGGGCCTTTAATTCTCAAATGTTATTTCAGAAATAAATAAGTCATGCTCAGAAAAATGTCAACAATACTTCATTTTATTTACATTTTTTGTTAATATAATTCACAATATCAAATTATATGTTTTTAAACAGAATAATTTTAATAAAAATCTACCCTCTCTAGAAACCACAGATTAATCACTAAAATTTGTTTACTTTCCCTGTCTCAAAATTGGGAGGAAGAAACCCATCTACACCAATAAATGACTACTGCAGAAGACAACCAACAATGAAGTGTAGTTCTGTGGTATTCTGAAAACTAGTTTAGAAAAGTTATGTACCCAAGCACGATTAGTAAGGAGCAAAATGCAGGTCAGCAGGTAATACTCTGGGTCTGAAGTTTATGTATGCCATACTACTCCATATATCATGGTATAGATCCGTCGCCCAAAAAAATATTTGGAAGGCCATCTAGTGTCATCCAAGTGAAATGCAAGATATTTACTTAAAATGCATGCACCTGTTTTCTCATAGAACAGCTAAACAATCACAAGTATTCACTTTTGTTTTAAATTAAACTGATTATCACCATCTCTAGAGAATTACTGACATTTTGCAAGGAAAATGTCTTCATTTTAACCGTCACAAATATACAAGATTTTAAATCATTAAATAATGAAAGGAAATATTACTAAAAGGAAAATATACACAGAAAGTAAACAAGTGAAATTTCTGTCATTGTAAGATGTGAAAAACTAACATTAAAATGTCAAGATGTAAAAAACCATAATTTTGAAAAACAGGTAATCAGGAAGACGGTGTGATAGCAAATCTGTGTGAGGAGACACATTCATCCAGCCACAGTGTAAAAACACAGCAATGGAAATGTGTGAACTACAAATGTGTTCTGACCTTGAAAGAATGTTCATTTTATAGCTGTTCTAAATGTGAGTGAATAAAGAAGTAAATAAATATTATCTAGTCTATCTTAATTTTTATCCACTAAACACATATGCACAAATACCCTTACCCATCATAAGGCCAGAAGGAACTGTTCTGATTACCTGCTCTTGCTTAAAAAAAAAATACAGGCTGCAGAACCTCAGCATATTCATCATACATACAGCACGCATAAGAAAATAATAACTTCCACACATCTTTATCTTTGTTCTATCTGCATATGAAAAGATTTTCATACATGTGATAATTTAACTTTCTGGTTTTCAGATAAACCATTCAATTTTCGTAAGAAAATAAACTGAAGAAATCATTGTAAAGCAGTAAAAACAGTTTCTTTTGCAAGATACTGCTCACTTTTTCTGTGGTATTGTACACTCTTTACTTCAGAAATGCTGGGAGGCAAACAAATTACCTTAGCATTTATCTGGGATTATATGCCAGCCTAATGGCTACAGCAGCCATTAAGTTAGTTAAATTAAAGATTTAAAGTTTACAGCTCCAGGCTTACAATGGCATATAAAAATTCCTATTAAAAATTACAACTGCTTTCTCATTTGACTAATGAACTCACAGTGGGATTTAAAGTGTTTGTAAAACTTCTTTTTTCTTGCACATTTAATCATAAGTTATATAAGATAAAAATCAAATACAGCTTCAGCAGTCAGTGACACAGTTTACTATGGTGTAATTTTTTTTCTGTTAAAAATTATCAAATTCACACTGCTTTACCAGTGGCATTGTTTAAGTACAAAAACACTTGAAGATATGAAGAAGTATTCTGTGATGTTGATGGCATGGTAAGGACTTTTTCCATTAATGTTCATCTGTGGACATCCTTTCCAGATGTACCTTTGTCATAGGTCACAACAACCTTGCCATCATCTTACCAGATCCAAAACTAGTTAAGTCACTGCTTTTTGGCTCTAGTCTGACAAATTGAAAAATTCCATCCAAAGAATTTTACCATTGAGATACCAAAAAGAGGAGGTAGCAAATTTTGTACCAAATTCCAATTTTAGGTCTGATTTCATCCCTAATTCAAACACTCATTTTCAATTTAGATTCACATACTACTGAACTCCTAAACCATTGCAATGATGTTGGATGAAACTCCTACCAAAGCAACAAAAAGTCAGGGCTCTTCCTTCTGAAGCAGCCTTAGCAATAACACAAGGGCTCACTCCCTGCGTGTTCACACCATGGGGGAATCCCCTTTGGAAGAGTGACTCCTCCTTTGGAAGAACCAGGCTTTCACTGACAGACACAGCGATGAGCTGCCATGCTGGTGCAATAGCCACTCAGGCCAGTCATCCACATAAACAGCATCTACCTCCCACCCACCCTTTGGTTTACTGGGACAGTTTGCACCCCCAGAAAGGGTCTCCACTGCCATTAACAGCAGTAACCCAAAAATGGGATGCAAACAACAGTTCTACATATCACATGTGAGCCCAGGGCAACACCAAGCAGTTGCACCAGGCACTGTGCCTACTGCCACAAACCTACTTTCCCATCACTTTGACTGCAACCTGCTTCCATATCCCAATGGATCCTCTGCCTGCTCAGTCTTTTTTGCCCTCTCCTGTCACCTGTAAAGAATAGACCCATCAGTGTCACAGCTCTGCTGTTTGATACATGTGAAAGCCTACTTGTAAATGCTTGAAAGTCACCTACTTGTAAATGCTGAACAGCTACAGGAGTGGTTTTATCTAAGTAAAAAATGCTAGTTTCTTATCCATTTTCTCCCCTGTATTTCTTCCCACTAATATCCACACAATTCTCAGGACTATTCTTCATTCTCACCAATTGCCTGTCACCTCAGAGAGCTTTGGCTTTTTGCCACAATCAATACAAAATTCATTCCCAATGAACAATGAGATAAGGATATCAAAAAATTTGCTATGCAAGAGAGTAAACCTCAGGGGGGTCAGGACAGAAGAGTCTCCTGGGTACTTGGCCAAAGCAGTTTGGGAGCAGACTTAGGACTGGTTTCACATAAAGAGATCTGTTTCTGTGCTATATTACCCACGCTATATAACCCATTAAATATGCCAAAGTACAGGTGCATACCCAGGTGCCATTTTCAGAAGCTTCCTCACTGCTTCCATGCAGCAGGGTCCTACTGGAAGAGTTGCAGCTCTCCTGGGATGCCAGTTTAGCAATTGCAGCATTTTCCAACTACTCCAGGGAGGTGACAGTGTGCTCTGGCAACTACCACAGCATGGCAAACCCTGAGGTCATTGGAATTGCCCAGAGGTAAACACCTCTTCACAGGTTATGTCTGAGATTTCTCTGTTTATTGCTACCTAAACTGAGGTTCAGATGAGGGAACCTGAGATTTAGACTGACTGCCCAAGTGACAAGAGCTATTTTTCCAGAAACAGGGGTTATGAAACACTAGTTGCCTTCATTTAAGATTTCCTAGTCCTGCCTTTTCTTCACCTGCATCTTAGACAGTAACTTTTCTCTTTTCCTCTGCTGACAGTGGCAGACAATCCTCTCTGGGACTGATGTTCCTGTTCTCAATTACATTATCCTTTATGCTGTGTCCCCGCAACCTACCTATGTTTGTCCCAACAAACTACAGAAATGTCTGGTATTCCAAGCTTATTTCACGTCCCTGAAGAAAGAAGGATCCTAACATACAGTGGTTAGTAAAGTCTTTATCTGGCAGAAAAAATACCAAAGATACTGTCTTCTACACCTGAGACACTGGAGCTTTGAAAACCTGACAGTGATTGACATGTCTTTGTCTTGTCTCAAGAACAGCTAACTCCACCTTGTCTTTTCTGAAAAAGGGCCACAGATGTAATGTAAATGGAAATTATTGCTCTAGAAAGCAGTAATCAGGGATGCAAGGAGCTGCACAGCAATTCTGTGTTTTGGACATAAACTTTCTAGGCTGCTTTCTACATAACAAATTAAGGTGTTACAGTCAAATGAGTGCTGAGGAAGGAGCTACCTTGAAGGACAGAACAGGTAATATTTTCTGTAGGATTCTTTTTTGCTTCAAGTCAAAATTATGGCTTCAAAATCACATTTAAAATCTGACTCTATTTTAAAACCCACTGATAGAGTAATAGCAAAAGAATAAATAAAATGTTTGGCTTTGAACAAGACACACTGGGCCATGTTCTACAATGACTGACTTATTTTCAGAATATTTTAGGTTTGCATTATAAAGAGAGGCCTCTTAAAGTTTTTACAGCGTCACAGTAGAAAAATTAAGTTGAGCAGTAATATCTTGCCTGACAGATTTGTTTGAGAAGAGCACATACAAAATCTCAGATATTTTAGTACATTTCCTATGAATCATGATTTTTGCATCTGGCATATCTTTTATACTCTTCTGTTGGAGATTATTGTCTCTAGAATTTCTCTTGTTATCATGTCTGGGTTATGTGTTGAGCACAGAATCCTCCTTACAGGTTTTCTTCCTAAAGGTTTTCTTCCTTCATACAATTGGATAAGAATGTATCATATAAATAAAGTTTGAAGATAGATAAGATCTACAAAGGTAGATTTCCAAAGATCTTGGAAAATCATGGATGTTCATGTGGTATCCTGTAGGCTCAAAAGTGTCTATGCAGACAGGAGTACCAAGATTGGGAGCCCTCTTACCATTGCCTTAGTGTTGCCCTGTTTCATAATTTTTTGCCCAGTAGGATTGTAAGGTAAGATCAGGAACCAAACCACTCATGGTGTTCTAAGGAACACAGACAGAGCCAAGCTGTGTAGCTTTATAAATTTGTAGTGCATAGTATATCATCACATGCAATAAAATCAAATTGATGTATAATTAGTTCACCATTATATGTGCCATAAACCATAACAATAGCCTATATTTTTTTCAAAGTTGCACTGGAATTTTATTTCTGCCAATAATAAGAGGTTTTCAGGTGTGTACATTGGTCTCTTCAACCAGCAAAAAACATTGCTTAATTCAGGACAAAAGCAAATGCACTGTTCAGGTGACAAATATGTTCCACAGTCATTTAAACATGATTCTGGACATTTGCATTGTCCTAGTGGCAGCCCAAGCAGTAGCTGCCCATGCAGTCAAGCAGACATTCCATTTTTGGTATCTACCTGTGCAAGACAGACCCATGGCAGCACCACAATGTATCTTAACAGCCCTTCAAGTTGGGCTACAAGGGCTGCAGCATGGGGTCTCTCACTACACAGGGGTCAGCAGGGATAGCAGCTGATTTTTTCCCTGGCACTGGACTTCTTTAAAGGAAGTGAATGACTGAATCCAATAGCTGGCACCACTTCTAAAGTCATGCTACTACTTTCTCTGTGTTGTTCATGTATCATGACATTTTGAGTACTAATGCCTTAGTGTTCTGCACTTCATTTAATCATATTAGAATGAAATAATTCTTGCTTTGACATAACTACTTTATCATCACATTGCCAGAGAGTTAAGAAAAAGCAGAAATTCCAAAGCTTTGGCATATCTTGTTCATATTCACACAAAATGAGAGATTAATAAATCAAAAGTAATGTTTCTGTTATTTGAAAAATAGTAAGTTTTTGTCAGGAATTATCACACTGAAATCTATTTAATTTCATCCTTCATTTTAAAGAATGTCTTAAAAATAAAATTTTATTTTGAATACTGCCATGGTTTAGGAGCTATATTCCCCAATTTAGTGTTCCTAGTGAAACACTCCAAACTTTGCACAGTTTGCTTGCTTCCTGATTTCAAAAAACAGTGGCCCAGTACCAATCCCTGGGCTCTACCTTTAGTGACCAGCATCCAGCTGGTCTTTTTATCACCCCTCATAGTCCATTGAGCCAGCAGTTCAGACAGTTTTCAGTCTGCCTTGCTCTCCTCTTACAGAGTCTATATTTCATCAGTTCGTCTCTGAGGGTGTTATGGAGGCCAATGTACAAAGTCTTGTTGAAGTAAAGTTAAATGATATCCTGTGTTTCTCCTGTTTCCAATAGGCTGGTGATTTTTTTCATGGAAGGTTATCAGGCCATCAATCATGACTTCTCCTTCCTAAATCCCTGCTGACTATTTCCAGCAATTATCTTGTCCCTCATGATTTGGAAAGTTTTCAACATTATTAGCTCCACCATCTTCCCAAGCATCAAAGTCTAAGAAGCCTGAAGCTCTCCAAATCCTTCTTCTTCAAGCCCAAAATAACACTAAGCTCTCTGAATCCATAGGAACTTCCCCTGGTAGCATTGAGTATTTGTTTCAAACTCAATTGTTGCTGTGATTTCTAAGTAATTGAACCTTGACCTTAAAAATTGCTTGTGTTCTAATGCTTTGGTTAAAACACCATAGAGATTAAAAAGCACCCAAGACAATGGTTGCAATTGCATACTTAGCAAAATTAATTTAAAGAATCCAGTAGGGTAGAGGCCAGAAAAAGAGGAAAGAGCAAGTTTTTTAAGTAAAGTTCAAATTCACTGGGTAAGAGAAAATTCATCCTACAGTATTGTGGCTTAAAAGTTTCTAAATCAAACCACTTTGTAAATATCTGGGAAATAAGATAATGAAGGAAAAGAATCTACTATTATGAACAGACCACAGGTATTTTTTTTTTTTTGATGGTGCAACTGAGCTAGTGAATGATGGGAAATGAGTGGCTGTGATATATTTTAACTTTTGTAGAGTTTCTGACACCCCATCTTATGACATTGCCACAAGTAAGATAAAGAGATAAGATCTAGCTTTAATCACCCATGAAAGTATGAAAACTAGAACATGCTTGCAACAGCTCACAGTCTTATATGTAGTTGCTTCCAGTATGTTCCCAATGTCCTTTTTCTGTCAGGTGATGTTAATAGAAGGAAACTTTATGAGGACTATTTTGTGCAGACATATGGATGAAGATGGCTTCAAACATACAGGGGCAATTTTATTTCTAGACCTTTCAGCACAGCAATTCTTGCTTTGGCTGTTTCTACAGTTCTCTCTGCTGCCTGAAATCTCTGGCTTGTTCCATAATATGGCAGCAGAGATTTATGCAGGAATATTTTCAGAATAATTGTTTTGTTCACCTCACCAATGTAGTGGGATTCTAAGGTGATTCATGCTGATACAGAAAGTTTTGAAATAAGAAGCCAAATTATTTTCATATTTAAAATTAATCACAGTTGCCTTTTAAAAATGTTTATTACAGCATATCACTGTCTCACTCAAATTGCTATCCCTGTTAAATATAATCCACATTCAGACTTTCAAAATACCAAGATCTTCGCCTCCTCTCATCTTCCTCAAACTTTCTTCCGTTCTCCAATCAGAGCATGGATCAGTGGTCAAAGGCAACAACAGATCATGAGCCTTCTCTTTCTTGAACTCAGGTCAACAGACAAGCATCAGTGAGCTTGCCATTTGGAAGTATTTGTTCAAAGCAGTTGATAGTAAGTGCACATTCTGCTGAAGCTCTAGGAATTATCTCCAGGACATCTGGCTTCATGCCCAGCCTCTCCATGTGAACTTCCCTGAAAACAAAACACCAGAAAGTATAAAAATGTATTGACTTGTCTGCAGAAAAGATTTGCAGGCTGTTTGCTTTCTTGTGAAGTAAAAAATAACAAGGTTGATGTGAGCAAACAGAAAGACACAAAGAACCTAAGATCTGTCAATAAAAAGACAAAACATTATTCAGCTGCAAGTCATTCCATTGGGGATTATCTCTAAAAGCAAGATTTGTTTTTAGCATCAGGTTTTAAAAAACTGCTTGAAGTTTTCTTAAAAAGTATGTGATTATTTAGAAGACTTTATGAAGGAAAGGATCAGAGAGCATCTCTTATCAATTATTATTTCACTGTTTGAAAAAACATCCTGTATTTGGGCATGAGGGAAGAACAAAACTTCATACTTGTGATCCTTACATCATTGGAGAGCTCAGACTTGAATTGCCCAAGTAACACTGATTTATATTTTGTTATATCTCTGTTGGGGAAACAAGTTTTACCTTGCAATGAGAGCCAACGAGTGTTTCTGCATTGGGATAATTCAGTGCTCCCTCTGCCAAAGATTTTAATCATAAACTATAATTAATTTTGCTTAAAAGTAAACCAGTGAAGAAAGCCAGTAGAATTCTTGCACTGCCTTTATAAAATTAAATTAGGTTCCCCCGAGATAATAACTATCAACTGGAAGTGGACAAAGCTAAAGTTTTAATTATGTACATTACTAATTAGTTGCAATTCATATTTCATATGGTAACCACCTTTCTTTACCTTATGGAATTAGAAAGACCAAAATTATTTAAGTATCAAAATTTTAAAAAACTAGAAAGAAACCTGATAATTCCTGACGTGGATTTGAGTACATATATATAAGTACATGCAAAAATACTGCTGGATTTCAGGAGTTATCATGATTATACAGACTTGATGAAACATCTAACCTACTCTGTACAAATCAGCCACAAAAACCTATAAAACCCAAAATAAACATCTGAAGGAGTTCTCAGAGAATTCACTTCTCTTGTTTTCCTTAGTTCCTAAGAAAAAAATCATTTGTCTTGGGATCTCTAGGCTACTGTATAGCTACTGAGCCTACCATTAGGACACGGTACTTAGAAAATAGGGCAAGAAATCTTTCTATCCAAAGTTCCGAATTGTTAACTTATTTATGTTCACCTAAATGTGGCAAAAGACATTAATGCAGTGTGAAAGCTTCTAGGAGGTTCTCCATGACCTCCATAGCTGCATCTACCCCTTGGCACATCTTATCTGCAACGTCCTGACAGCATTCAGCATCATACTTCCCCTGTGAAAAACTAAGAACAGCTGTAGGACTAGCAGATGCCAAGGTGTTAGTATTTTTGATGATAAATATACAAACCACCAACAAAAAAACGGTCTGAATGACAAGAAAATAACTTGAATATTTTCTTCCATTTGCACTGAGTATTTTGTGTTTTGAGATGCCAATTCTCTGGTGTGTTTCTACTCTGTTTTCTAGTTTTGACTTTATCAAAAAAAGAAAAACTGTAATTAAGGACTGCTTTTGCAATCTTTAAATAGACTATTGACTAGAAGGTAGAGATCTCATGAGGCAGTAATATCTATTTAACTCCATGTCTTACTGACAATAAAGCATGATGAGATAAACCAAATAAAAAAAGGAATACACATCACCTTAACAATAAACTACTATTTAAGAATAGATGTGTTTTAAACATACTATAGCCCTAATCATGGAATTATACAATCATAGAAAGCTTTGCTTGGAAGGGCCCTTAAAGACCATGCAGTTCCAATCCCATGCCATGGGTAGAGCTGACACCCAATAGTAAATATTAGATCAGGTTGTTCAAAGCCCCATCCAGCCTGGCCTTGAACACTTCCAGGGGTGAGGTGTCCACAACCTCTATGAGAAAATGAAAGAATAACTATTCTTGTCTTCAAATACTATAAATAGACTATCTACTGTTATAATTAGTGAATTAACTACATCATGATTCTCCAAAGAATTCGATCCTTATTTATAAAGTACTTGGTCGTTCCATTAAGGTCATTTGACTTACAAATGAAATGAAGCACACGTAATAACATATTCAGTAACTGTATGTTATAGTTTGTTATCAACACATTTATAAAATATATTAATAAACTGACTGTTAGAATAGATTATTTTTCATGTTAATAAAAAATTAATTGAGAGTTATCTGTGATTGAATGTAATTAGTATTATCAAGAAACTATTAACATCATTAAGTATTGCTCTACTATAAAGCCAAGATTTCTATTCTGTTACAAGTAGAAAGCCTAGAAGATATTTTATTCAAAGTAATTAAATATATATTAATGCACATCTCCTTGTAAGGACAATTTAAGTCCAAGAGACCCTTAAAATTCAAATTAAGTGAAAAAATAAATTACCATTTTCATACACTTTATAGGCATTCTGCACTACCTAGAAAGTATTAACTGGATGAAATCTTAAAATTGTACAACAATTTCCAGGAAAGCCTTTTGCACTCCAGGACACTACACTTTTTCCCCTCAGTGATTAATTTAATGCTTAGAAGAAGGTGACTGTTATTTATGCTTTTAGCTAGCCTATAACTATTGTTACTATAACCAAAATCAAAGTTTAATTTATGGTCTAATAATACTTAAAGGGTACAAACAAATGGGAGCCCACTGTAGTGTTTGATATCACAAGCAGACAGTTCCTTTCCTTTAAGTCATACAAAAATGAGCTCTTTATTGATAAGGAGATCTTAAGACAGGAGTGTGAGCAACCTTTTTCTGACTGGACATATGGAAAGGAGCCAGTAAGCCATGAATTTACATGGAGAGAATTAGAAAAATAAAGCTGGGTAAGGAAGAGAGAGTCTGAAAACCAGAGAAGCAAAGGGAAAGTAACAATGATATAAAGAACTATCAGTAAGCTTCAAAACAGGGCCAGGATATGGGAGACATAAGCAGGATTGGCTGTAGGAGAAGAAAGAAAAGTAGTGGAAAGTGAATGGGGATGAGGAGGGATCAGAGACAAAAAGGAGAGTAACATCAAAATTGACTAATGACAACTTCAGAATATGTCCATTTTGAAATTTTGCATCAGGACAGAAACTGGGAAGGAAGTGGTAGAACAGGTTTACAAGAATAGGACGTGAGGAATGTTAAGGGATCTTTCTAAGACAAGGGAAAGAAGCACAGATGACAAGTTCTTCCTGTCTCTTTTTTAAAAAAGAGAGGCTCCTATAAGGAACCTGAAACAATTTTCCCCAAGGCTCTGTGCTTAAAAGATACAGATCTTCATATCTTATCGTCTTTACAATACCAACACAAGCTGTTACCAGGATTCCAAATCCTCAGTTGCAGGAAAAATGATAGGTTTTAAAATTTTCTTAAGCAGTGTCGTTTCTGGAAGTGGGAGGAAGGAAAGTATGAGCATGTCTTTGTGCCATCACTGTCTCTCAAGTCTGAGGCACACTTCTCTGACCTGCTTATAACAATCTTTTTCCTTCCTATTCTAGATAATTGCCACTCACAAATTTTTGATGACAGAACACAAAACAGAGCTTCCCAACTCTTACAAACCATTGTCAAACTCACTTCCCTTTGATTCTCCTCTTCCTGACTCCTTTATTTCCATCTCTTTAGCAGACTGTTGTCTGCTTGCTCTCACCTCTGCTGTTCCTTCTGTTTCCCCTTGGAAAGATACTTTTATGCCAATAGAAAAGCATATGCATGAGTACATACTATTACTCTTTTTGTAGGAATATTAACCAGAATAAAGGCCATTTTATCAGCATACTTTGCATCTGTACAGAGAAAAAAGGTTGGCCAGTCAATAGTCTTCTTCCTCTCCCTTCCTTCTCTTTCCTTGTTTTTAATCTCCTCCCTATCTCTCTCCTTTCAAATACCAATCAAAACACACAAAACCCCCTGATTTGGAAGTTTTGTTCTGCATAGCACAAGTCAGATTAAATTGCTTAATTTTTGTACAAACTTCACACTGCCCATCACTAGTGCAGGGTGAATGAGGGGGCAGGACCTACCCAATGGACCTTTGTGAAGAGAACAGACTTGTATACCAATTACGACCTGTGTTATTCCTGTTACTGCACTCTTTCTCAGCTTACATACATCATAGTAACTCTGGCTGATCTTCCACATTTTTTCAAGTTTTTCTTTCCTCTTGAAATTTCCCTAACCTAATGCTATGCTAGTTGTTGCATCCAGATGCAAGACTAACAGAAGTGACTGTGTGGCCATTAGGAGGATTTGAGAATAACAGGCTGTAAGTAAAACCCAAACAAAAATGAAGCCTATGAAAAAAATCGCTGCAGAATTTAAGTTTTATCAGCCTCATATTTTTAATACTAAAGCAACATGGATGTTTATGCTACACAGAGTTTTTCATGCCCTAAACTTTTCTTGCAATGCATATGGGAATTGTGTCCAATAAAAGTAATTATTTAAGTATTGAGTAATATAAGTATTACATCCAAATACATGAATTGGTACAACTTTGTTAATACTGCAGACTGAAGCACTCGAAAAGATACTAAAATGAGGGCCAGGCTTAACAGTTTCATTTTGATGTTTTTGAGCCCTTTATACCAAAACTTTCATTAACTTGACCACTGTTTTTTCCAGGATCCACTCCAGACAAGAGTACATGAAATACTACTCTACATAAATAAATTTATTCACTGAACAAAAGCCTGGGTATGACCCTGGAGGTTGGAGGTTAAGTACAACCAAAAGAGAAATGAAGAATTTGATTCCTAATTCTACTATTATTTTGAGTTCTTTATAGAAATTAGAAGAGCATCAGTAGGACAGACTGAAATACATTGACTTAAATAGATTCTCATTTATTTGATATGGAAAAGCTATTTGAAATGATTTTCTATCCAAACTCTAGTTACTCTAAGCATTTTATCCTTTGGGGTTTTAGAGGAAAAAAAAATCATGGATGGATTATCTCCTTCATTTTCTAAAAGAAATCTGCCTTTTCTTGTGCACTTTTTGAAAGCGTGTGGGTGGATATGTATATATATGTGTGTGTGTGTGTGTGTGTGTGTGTGTGTGTGTGTGTGTGTGTGTGTGTGTGTGATTTTAGGAAGGCTAAAATATACTGCATGCTAAATTAGGCCTGAAAGTATATTTTTGGTCAATCTCAATGTGTACTTCTTATAAATAAATAGCTTGCTGAAAAGCATTTTCCCAGACCTGCTGAGACTAAGAAAATGTAGGTTTAAAAATCTGTAGCAGTTAATCAGAGGAAGCAATCTGGTATAGTTGACAGTATATGGTAGAAAGAAGCAGAACCTTGTTATGATTTGATCTTAATCTGGATTTTATAGACCGGTATACCCCAGACTTCATGCCACAATTTTAAATCATAGTGTTCCAAGAACAAAAAAAAAAAAAAAATTAGCAGAATATTTACTTCTCTCAGAATGGTCAGTCCTGCATGTGACTTCTGACAATTTCTTTTACCAAATATGTTTCCTTCCTAATTGTAGGCCCTACTGGGAACACTGTGCTGACACAAACTCACATACAAGGGTCTTAGTCTCAGGAATTTCTAGTCATAACCTTTATTAATATAGTTAACCATAATAGTTCCATGAAACCCAAAAGAACTCTTCTCTCTCTTGCTCTGAGAGAGTTTGCTTCTCTCACTGTAAGGGACATATTTTACCTTCAATTTTAGGCTCAAGCTATGAGGTTCTATCCATTTAGATTTTAAAGTATAAAGAGATAGAATATCTCAAACAAAGGGAAACTCTGGCCTCGATCCTTCAAGAATTGCCGACCTTTGTAAAAGAATATTACCCAAAAGAGAAAATCCCTTCACTATTCTTTGTATTTTCTTGAAATAAATAGCTAGAAATTTTAATTGACTTGTGTGATATTAAAATAAGTCAGGAGACTACATAATTCAGCTTGTAGCTATTTTAATTAAAGCACAAAAATTGCACAGTATAACAATCAAAATAATATAAAACATATTTTTTTTATTTATGTATATCATATATTGTCAAATCACAAAACCTCAATGAGGAAACACAAAAACATGTCACACAGTGGACTTTTTACTTTTCCAATATTAGCTTACAATGATGAGCAATTTTAGTATCAGCTAAAATATAAAATTTTAGGAAAAAACATTCACTCATTAAAGATTTTTTTTAATGTTTCTTAAACCTTGCAAATGAATCCCTCCCTTCCCCTTCCTTTGGTTTCATCCTTCTGGATGAAAGTAACCAGAAAATCTAAACAGAAAGCTCAAAAATACAAAGATTTAAAATAGGAGGACCTTTATGAAACCCAGTAATATAAGTACAAGAATCAGAATTAGATCCACTACAAGGCAGAAAATAATCAATTAAATATTTAATAATCATTCAATAAATTATGGTTATTATCAGAGTTTTGATCACTTTTTTCCTTAATAATAGAAAAATTAATCAAAGTTTGACGGGAAGTCAGACACAAAAATTGGGCGGGGTTGTTTTGGGGGACTTGTCATGCTTTTTCATTGAGTATAATTTCTCTTAATTTAATCAATTAATTCTGTATACTAACGAAGTATACAGAATACAGTATACTAAGGTCAGGCTATTCTCTGTTCAGTTTTTGGTATGGAGTACAAGAGAACTCACATCTTGCATCAGAATTATCCATCTAGATGAGAATGTGAGAGTAAGGAAGCCTTTGTGGTGAGGTGCCTCACTAAATCCCTTTCTTGGCGGACAGGTGTAAGTGAGACTATGCAGCTGCTTCAAGCTTAAAACAGATCCCCTCATTCTGCTTGGAATATCCCAGCAGCTTCCACATCCTTATCAGTACTCACCCTCAGAGCCAAACCCTTCAGCCAGGGGATGACAGATTCTAAAAACAAAGAGATTATATTGTCATGCAAGTAATGACTCTATGACAAACTGCGGAATGCTCTGGGATGCATTTTGAAGGGTACATGGGAATTGATCAGGGAAATTTTATTCTGTTTTCTTGGAGACTGAGAGGAGGGGAGGGTTTGAAGGTTTTTTTGGCCTCTGTTCTTTAACTTAGCCTTGCCATCATATGGTTGGCAAAAGCACATGTTCTACACTTTAACTGCACAGGGTGGCCCTTACTGGTGCCAGCTATTACTGTGTGCTCTAACCATCCTGATAGCCAACAGATAATCACCACCAAGGTGTCTTCCAATTTGTGCACTTGTGGGAAACTTTTACCATGCAGAGGGAGAACAGGATGAAGAAAAGATGCAGACAAGGAACAAGAACTGCAATCATAAGATCACCCTAGGAGCAAGTCCTCTTTAAAAAGTGAGAAGCAATTTTTGACATATTGGTTTGAAGAAAGTCTCAGTATTCTTTTTTAATTTGATGTTACAGCTAAATTATCAACTTGCCTGAGTTTTTCAGAACTTAGACTGAAACAGAATGCTATCAGTGACTAGCTAGACCATGACTACATATTTTGCTCCAGTCTAATACATATTTATCCTGTCAGATCTCCTAACCACACACAACATTTTAAACTGGTTACAAGTTAGAATATTTTTTGCAAAATCGTGTATTATTTAATGCATTTACTACGTAGTATTTTAGATAGATAGTTAGATATATTTACATTATATTCTTCTTTTTTCATTTATAGTTTGGAATATTTTTTTCATTCAGAAAAGGTGCTAGTCATTAAATAGGGCAGGAAAGGTTGAACTGCAGCAGAAAGGTCTGGGCCCTTATTTAGTAGTGAATGAAAACTATTACCTATCAATAATAAGGTTGTTTTGTGCCTCTGGAGAGCTTTCAGGTCATTAGAATTTTTACTTGTCATCAAGAAAAATGACAGATCAGAAATAGCTAAATACAGCAGTCAAGACTGTAAGTTACTTCGCAAATTGCAAGTAATAATTCCTTTTTTTTTTCCAATAACTCCCAAAATCCATTGCAGATATGTAAACCTCTACGCAGTCTGCAATGACTTTTGGGTCTGGGGCTTTTTTTCTCCTCTATGAAAAACATTTGAGTGTTCTATATGAGAAAAAAGTTTTATAGTGAAAACAATAATTGACACTAGCATAAGACTTTGATCTCAAGGTTCTCTATTTTTAGTGGGTTTGGATTCAAACCAACCGGAAAAATATTTGAAAAATTAATAGTTACATGACATAAACAAAAGTTGTTACACTGATCATTTAAATGTTTCACAAATTTAAGATCATCGATCTCTTTGCAAGATAACTATTAAAAATAGCATTTCAATTACCTTCTTTTTCCTTGTGAATGAATTTTGCTGAGTTTATTTTACTATTTCATAATTATACAATGACAAAGTAGTTGTGTTTCTTTTTAAAGATTTGTACTTCATATAGCATCAAACTTTGATTTCAAGGATGTACATATTATCTTTCTTAGAGTGAGAAGCAAGCATTGAGATATGGACAGTGGCAGAAGAGATTCTGAGTCATGTCATATAAATACTAAAAAGGGTACATGCAAACCAGAAATTAAACATTTTCATATAATTATTTGAAATTAATATAATACAGATATTCAGAGAAACATACTTAACTGCTGGTGAAGATGCAGAAGACATAATAGAAATTTAAGTTTCTTATACTCTGACTTCTGTGTGTTTAGCAAAGAAAAGAACAAATCAAAAGCCTTGTATTAAAATGTCACAATTTTTGCCAAGAAATTTCAATTGTAGTTCTTTCCCTTATATATCAGAAGCAGAAGTCTTAAAACTCTATGAATTTCTTTCCCCAACAGGTCACTTGAAGTGTGAAGAGCCCAGTTTGGAAAATTGAAAGGCAACCAAGGACAGTAGTTTATTTTATTACATTGTAGCTTAAAACTCCTGCATAAATGCGTGCCAGTTGACAGTAAGCAAAAAATACATTATCTATCATCCACTCTAAAATGGCAAACTATCTCCTATTGAAAGAGTTATTTCTCATAGGTAGGCATAGTTTTTACACCGGTACTTTGATCAAGGGCAGAGATTCAAGGATTCCTGATTTCACACAGCAACAGAAGGCAGACCCTGCCCTTCTTGCTGCCCGTGTAGTACTAAGAGAATCATTAATAAGGCATCAAATATTACACTTTCTTGTTATATGCTTCCTAGTTTTATGGTGTGTCAAGGTCTGATGAAGTGACTTCAATCTATTTCTACCATGCATTGAAGAAAAAAAAAACCTGTGAGCAAAAGTACTAGAAGGTTGAAAAGCTGGATATGTATGAATAAAAGATTGATGTCTAAAATAAAAGCTTCTGTTTATTGATCACAAGCTTCTTTCTTTGACTGTAATAGCTATAGCAGGAAAGCATTGGAATGAACTCAGCAAACAATGAACCATTTGGACTAAGGTTTATATTCAAGACTGTTACTGGGTGGATAGATACCAAAACAATATTTCTATATTGAGACCAGTTGGGGAATTTGTTTGTTTGTTTGTTTTAAACAGCTTGCTTCAAGTCACATTAAATCACTTGTGAAAACTGTCCCACCTGACCAATATTCCTGATGAAACCCCTCATATCTGGCAATGTCTCATGTAATGGATATAATGTAATGTAATGCCTCATGAGATGGAGACAGAGCTGGCCTATTCATCCCCTAGAATTAGTATAATCTTAACAATAAAGCAGAACTGCAATACAACAATCCTGCTAGCTACTGAAATTCATTATCATGTTTTTCTTGTCTGAACAGATATCTAACCATGGCTCACAAATTATGGGTTTCCAAAGACCATCTTTACAGAGTGTAAAAGTCTATAAAATTTCTACATAAACATGAGTTTTGCATTTTAAGCATTAATATGCTGTTTTAATCTAAAACATATCAGCTAAAACATTAAAGATATAAGGCCATTGAAGAAACAAGAATGAGGAAGGACCTGACACATGGGTGTCCTGGTGGTTAGTGCTAGGAGAAAAATACTGTGGGATTCATTATCATTTACATAAACTAATATCTTTATAGATCATATTAATTTAAAATTGAAGATTCTTATTTACATATTTTTCTAAAAGAATTAAAGTGATTCCTTTTATTATGCATTACAGGATCAATGGCAAGGTCACTTAAAATGGATTTGAAGCAGCAGCAAAATTGAAAGAACCTTGGTATGACTCAACATAACTGGTTTATATTTTAATATTCTGGGAGAAGTAATCAACAATTGTTTATTTACAATATCTTCTGCTCTCCTCAGAATCTCAAAATATCATATATTTTGCTTAAAACTTCAGAGGAGTCAGACTAAGGTGAATTGATCAAGTAACAACTCAACATCCTTTAATGATTCCAGATGGGAACTAACAGCCACTTCTCTCAGACTGGATGCACACCATAGGGGTAACCTTTCAGTGCAGAAGAAAGAGGAGGAGAATTCGGCCAAAGTGTCCTTTCTATTAGAATGCCCAAGGAAAGGATATTTTGTATTGGTTGCAGAAGCAGTATAAGAATTGGGAGAGTAGTAATTCATTCTGTTAGAAAACAAGATTCTTCCATGCTCGCAAGCCATCAACCTATTCACTTTTAAAGACATTCAGCATGCAATTAGTGCTTTATAAATAAGTAGAGTAATAATATTAAGGTACAAGATAAAGGGTACTACAGATAGGGCTGAATATCCTGGTTCTCAATCCTTGACACATATCCCTGAGTTTACATCCTATTTAATGATACATAAAAGCTAATTACTTCAGTCTGGAGCATTTGTAAGTGCTGAACATGCTCCCTATTCTCCACATTTAACCTGCTTCCCTTCAAGCTAGGCACACTGCTTCAGCTGTATTTATGTACTAAATGCAGGGGGGGTTAATAGTGAAAAATAGGTGTATCATGCATAAGAGTGACTAGTCCACCACGAACTAAAAAATGTCAGGCTATATTCACAAAACAAACCTGGGAGTCTGATGCTTCAGCTCTCAGTTGGTAGCAACCATTTTATCCAATCATCTCCTTTCATAAGCAAGTGGCTAGTTCAAGTCACTTCTCCAGTGAGTGGTTTGAACTTTAATATTTAACAAAAAATAAATTACAGATTACTCTAGCTAACAAAAAAAACCCATTATAGCTACCATCACATCCTATAAACATAGCAACAATGTAGTTTTGAGAAGTACTAATTTTTTGTACTTTAAAATGATACTATTCTTTTTTTAATTTGGGATTCTATTAATTTGTTGCATGTATGATGAATTACTTAGTAGACTTCAATTAGCAAATTCATCCAAATTAAAGCATGTTGATTCAAGTTTTATGAATGCATATACACAGACAACATTAAACACTGTAACTTAAACTGTTCTAATCTAGACATAAAATATATAAAAAAGGTATCTACTGAGGAGACATCAATGTGCGTCATCTCTGATGGCAAAATAATTATTAAACCACTTAACTCATCAATATGCCTGACAAGAGATTAGTATAGACAGGGTCACTGTAGACATGTCATGACATTTTCCATAATTTTTCTGGTTTAGAAATTCACAGTTATTTTCTACTAAAGGGGTAAATACTTGCAAAGCTTATTTAGAATTTCCTTCACCCTTCTAGTGTTTCCCATAAGCCTTCTATGACATTTGACCTACCTCTCACAGGTCAGGACATTTTATCTGAGTTGGGAATAATTACAACTGACAGCAGCTCATAGCTTTTTTTTCCCTAGTCTTAGTCATAGAGAAAGAAGAACAGAGACAGCCAATTAGAGGATTGTTCAGCAATCCAATTTGTGGCCTATTACAGTCTTGAACAATCTTTTACTCTTGTTGGACAGGCTCATTTATAAGTTTATCTCATGGAAACTTTGGTCACAAGGAAATGCATGTGACAAGAAACTTGATAAACAATTCTTAAAGAATTACAGTCAGAAATCACTTCCATGGAGTCTGATGCATTATCGGAGTACTCACTATCAAGGAATAATTCTGGTACTTTTGCAAGTAGTCATTTTCTAAAGTACTACTAAAAAAAGACATTGAACTCTTTCGAAGACTTTCATTATATCTGTTTTCTTCACAAGGGGTTTGTCTCATCTTCAGATGGGTCCTGTCACTATTAATTTAAAAACTATAGTAGATACAAGCTGATTCACTGTCCAATTACCTTTTACAGCCAGAATTTATCATTAGGATTAGGTATCACCCACATTAAAATAAATTCATAAGGTCTTGGCATTAAATTAGAAAAATAGCCTGTAACAAAAGTTCACAGTAGTTCTTTAATTGAGGATGTCTCCTCTTTTCTGGAAGAATTTCTTTTTCCATTATTTCTTATTTAAATACCTATATTTTTCCTTAGAAATAGAAGCTAGCATCTTAGTAGTTCAGCATCTTCTAATCCTTGACGGTTTTCTTCTAACAGAATTCCTCCATCATTAGATGACGACATTTAAACATCATGATCTACCTCTCGACACCTACCCTGCACAATTCCTAAATGCTTCATTCTCTTGAAGAGGGAACTTTCCACAGCCTATGTTAGAAGATTCTGTTTAAACTATACAAATGTGTAATCACTTGAGGGCCTCTTCACCATCCTCCAGCCTCCCACAGAACTGGTACAGTAGCTGTGGGATAGCCACCTCATTCTCTCTCTTCCAAACTCAGTTTTAGTAACACCTAAGTATCCCACTCGACCCAGAGAGAACTCAGGTTCCAGACCTTTCACAAACTTCCTGCAAACAGAGAAGCCCAAAACTGCCAGTACTTCTGTCCTATGACTTAAAATTAAAAACAAAGGGTTGCTTTTCTTAAGGTCATACTGTAGGAAAATCACCTGAAAGAATGAACATTTATTATTACAGGTATTATCATGCAAGAGTCTGTGTCTCTGTTACTCAAATATACAAGAAAAACTGTGCTTTGTCCCATTAGCACCATTAGCAGCCTCAGCCATCAGGGTACACAGGCAACAATAACTGCTGAGAAGAGCCCAGAAAGTTGCAACAAACTGAATTATGAGCGTGTTTTCAGCCTGAAGCCTGGATTTCCCCTGCTGTGGAAGTACTACACGTGCACCTGTGGGGTCCATTTCATTGCACCCACCCCATGTATGTGCACGTCTCATGTGGGTCTTCTTGCTCTGGCATTCACTCACAGTCCAGGGCAAAGTGGGTAAGTGTAGGACAGCATGAGTTTGGCTTTGTCAACACAGACACTGATCACTGGAGAAAAGACAGTTTTGAGCTTGTGTGCAAGAGGTAGGTGGTTCTGAATCCCACAGTCAAGTTAAAAATGCAGACTTACAGCCTTAGTTGAGAAAGTGGCAGAGGTAGGTTTTGGGTTGGTTTTCAGTTATTACTCTTCTTGTCTCAAGATAAAAACCAGATTAGCTGTGTTGCTGCTTTGAAGTTCCCATTTAAGCATTAAAATTATTAATTCCAACCACAAATTATGAATAAAATTACCCAATTTATTAGAGACAACAGGGATTCAATCTCAGTTTGGCAAACCACACAATACTGACAAATGACATAGGACAACTAGAATAAGAATATTCTGAAATGTTTTCCTTAGAAGAAGGAAATTAATTAGCTGTGGTGTGAATTAAACAAAAACAGATCAAATTGTATGATGAGGTAGAAATAACATTTTCAATTAATGTTCTACTATTACTCTGTAAAATCCCATCTTTTATGGGTACACTCTTTGTGTCTAAATTGTATAGAATAAAATATATAGTAGTATTGCAAGATAGGTCTAAATAATAAAGGAATTTCAGTTTGACATTCAGTAGATAGTTTCTTATCATTGTAACAATTCTAACATGATTAAAAATGTTCTCAACACTGGTTACTGAACTATTTTTAATATCAGAACCATAGTTTTAAATGTATGTGCAGTTTTATATTGCTTAATACATTTACTTTGCCATTTCACCATAGTCCTCACTGAATTTGATTAACACGATATGTGAAATGTTATTAAAAGGGGAAATGCTCATTAAATGGCAGTAAAACAACTGTGACTGAGGATCTGATGAAGGACCATAAGGAAAGAAAACAGAACCATTCATAAATCTATAGTGTATGTTCCATTTTTTGAATTTTACTCTTTCATACTGTTAAGTGAATGCAAGAAATACTGACTTTCCAAGTATTCTACTGGGGGAAAGGTTTAATATCACTGCTACCACATTAGGATATGAATACCTTAGTAATTTTAGAAGAAACTCATATTTCTTTCTATCCCTCACCAGGTGAGAAATTTCTTGGCTTTTTTAATCTACTCTGTGACTGGAGCAGATTTTCTTTGTAGTATTGAAGTTTTTGCTGCTCTGATGAAGGGTAGAAATGAATTCATTGCTGGAATTCAGCACAATCTACATATTCTGGGTAGCACCCCCCCCGAGGCTGGTAATTCCCTTCTCCAGGGAATGACAGGTGTTGATGATGATCACAATCTAGGCAGGTGTGCTAGCTTAGGTAGCAGAAGTGGTTTCCATGGAGACCTTTGGAAATCAGAGTTAAATCTTTAAACATGGGCATTTTGCATGCAGAGCAAAACCAAGGGAGGCATCTGAGCTGGGCAGTAGGGATAGCTAAGAACATTTGGGCAAGTTCTTAGACTGCTCTCCTAGTGCAGCTAGGTCACTAACTGTGCCAGAGAGAAGCACCTAACTCAACTCCTCAGAGGATTCACAGCTGTGCATCCTCCTTTACAAGCTGACAAAAAGGGTATTTCAGGCATTTCCTACAGCAGTGCTGCCCTCTTCTCTTCTCAGAGGTCAACATTTAGAGCAATTACAGCACATGTGCAAGGCACTTTCTGCCTTGCCAGAACACAGACTTAACAGAACAGAACACAGGACTCACCCCTCCATAAATACAGCATTAATACCTTGGGGTTTTTTCAGGTTCTTCTTGTGAATCTGGTCTTTCCTATAGAAACTGAGGTATCCTAGAGGACTGTTTACAACACCAAGCTAGATTTATTTTTCCTTCCTCAAACCCACAAAAACAGGAGAACTTTAGAATTCTGAATCCAATTCCCTGCTATTCAGTCACCAAACTTTTAAGTAACCTGCCAATTTCTACCTTAACAATGCTTAAAATTTTACTTCTTCCTACTAGGAGGCAGAAATTCTTGCTCTAATGAGCTAGAAACCTTCATATTTCCAGTCTCTGTAAATTCCTGTCTGTTGTTTACACTCAGTTGTTCATGTGTCAATCGTGTCTCATTCACTGCCCAGTATATTTATATTTGGCCATTCTATACCTTCTTAGTTCTTGTTCTGTTAGGTCAAACAATGTTGTCTTTCAGGTTAGCAGAAGTAGGGTTAAAAAAATGAAAATTTTTCCTCTTCCTCCATTATTGAAAGCAAAGTAATAATTCTCTTTCTTTTTCATGTTCCCACAGCTCCCCCTCCTGTTTCCATTTATTCAGGCCCTTGGGAAAAGGCAGTAGCACCTGAAGCAAACTCCTTTCCCCTGCCACAGTATGGGAGGCAGTATGAAATGCAGTCTGTCAGTACATGGTGAGTTTAATTATGCTAAAATTCAATTAGGCTCGTAGGCAGTTGAGGAGAAAAGACACCAGGCCAAATCCGTCCCTTTTGTTCATCTGTGAAAGCATCAGGTTAAATTGTTTTCCCATATATGTAAATATGACTCTGGGTGAGAGTTTGCATTGGTAGGAGAGCAGGTTCACCTATGACCCAGCTGTGTAGGCTCTCACACCTCCTGCAATTATCTCACATCTGTTCAGAAGAGAACTGACCTATATGTGGGTGAAGGTCTCTGCCAGCTGATGTATTCCCCCAGGATGAATGTCATGTCATGTCATCTTATCCATCTCATGTTGCACTGGTGTGAGACACAGGCACAGGGATGCTTTTATTGTAAGAGCTGGTGAGCACTGTGTTCTTTCAATTTAGCCTTTACTGTTAAGCTTAAAAACTCTGAGGAGTTGCAAAATGTGTTAATGGTTTCAGTGTTAAATGCCACAATTTTCAAAGCTGTGTATGTTTTCAAGTAGCAAGAACTAGAAGGAAAAGCAAATTTGAAAAATCTCTAGCCAATGGTTATTTTAAATTTTATGTGTTTAAATGCTGCAAATGCAGATTTTTTTAAGTGATTGATGTAAAAAATGCATTTATAACATTTGCCTCGATTCCTTACAAGTGGGGTTCTGTATCTGTAAGTAAATACAAAGTTGTTTCATAGCCTGGGAGTTTTATGCTTTTTACCTGCAGATCCTTATCTCAGTTTCCCATCTCATAGGTGTTCTAGAAAAAATTTGTTACTACATATAAGGAGCCATAAGGATGCAATTACATTTCCCATCTACAGTTCTTCTGGGAACCAGAATCTAGGTATCTATCAACTTGAAAATTCAAACTTAATTTATTAATAGATAAGTTATTTTAGAGTCCTGATGTGCTACAGACCAAAAAAAATGAGGAGAGAAAAGAATTGAATACATTAAAGAGTCTAACTCCAGTGCAGACCTCCTCAGATTAACAAACCTCCTTCAACCTCCATTTCTAAAATTGAGAGCACTTCCCGTTGCAATATGTCTGGAACCATACTTATTTCTGACAAGTTGCAGAAGACACCAGGAGGACTAGCATCCAATTCAATAACAATCATATTAGAATATATAACATTCTTCCTTTTGTAAATATCAGCAGTCTAGATTATCAGTTAAATGACACGCATCCCTAATCACATTGCTATACCATTTTTCTGATTTCGGCTTATTTTTTTTTATAAAATGTCATTCTGATGAGCAAAAATTGTTTATTCAAATCAATAACACACGTATAACAATGAGCCAGTGATCAGGAATAAAACTTTCAATGTTTTCCACTCTTATAGTTTAACTCCCTCGTCCCCATTCCACAGATGCCTTCCACATCCTACAAATGCTACACATTGCTAACATTGTCACATCATCAGACATTGCAGCATCTACACTAAGATATCCAGCACAATGGCTGGCCCATATTTCTCTTTATTATTTGTTAGGTACCCACACATCTTATTAAGTTTCAACAGTGCATTTCCTCTAGCCTGCCCCACCTACCTTTTTCAGTATGCACTGTTGGCCAACACTGCGTGATGAATATGATGGAAAATTTGCATGACACCAAGCCGTGGTGCAGTGACACTTCTGAAGGATAGAATGCCATCCAGAGGGACCAGGACAAGCTGGAGAAGTGGCACATGGGAATCTCATGAGGTTTAACAAGACCAAGATGCTGCACCTGGGTTGGGGAAACCCCTAGTACCAGTCCAAGGCTGGGGGATGAACAGATTGAAAGCAGCTCTGCTGAGGAGGATTTGGGGGTGCTGGTGGGTGAGAGGCTGGACATGACCCAGCCATGTGCCCTTGCAACCCAGAAAACCAAACGTGTCCTGGGCTGCATCAAAAATAGCCTGGGCCAGCAGGGTGAGGGAGGAGACTCTGTCCCTCTGCTCTGCCCTGCCCTGCTGACACCCCACACAGATGCATCCAGGTCTGGGGTCCTCAGCAACAGCAGAGATTACACACTAGGAGTGAGATTCATCTCATCTAGCAGCAGACACTCTATTAAGAAATTATTCTGTTCAGGTTTCTGAGGTCCTGCATACAGTCAAGAGGGAGAGGCAAGAACATCCATCAAACCATTCAACCCAGATGTCTAATTGCTTTAGACAGACAGGATCTGTGTCCAGTGCCTATAAGAGACAACTGCCCCAGGGAAGGTGCACATGTGATACCAGGACATAAATCCTGTGCTATGGCAGAAGTTTCCCCAAGGCATTGCAACTAACTCCTATTGAAATCAGTGGAGGACCGCAAAGACTGAATGTGTATTTAGCTAAAATAAAGCAGAAGTCATAAAATTATAACAGTTAACATTGATAAATGTTGCTCCAGTACTTGTATATTGTTTCAATGAAATCCTAACTTTACTTGGAAATGAATCTAATGTATTGTATTATGGAATAACTAATCACAGAAATGGAGGACCCTAGATTCATGGTGCAGAAGTGTTTGTTGTTGTTGTGCAGAATTTTTTCTTTTTCCATTTAAACCACTTAATGCACATATATCACAAACAAAAGACACACATTGCCAACTTTCCAGATGTTCTTGATTTCCTTTGTGGGCTATACTATTTGCTGAAAAAGACTTCTTGCTCAAGAAAAGCCCTTGACGAATCTTCACTGTTCTAAGGGTATCACCCTGTTTGATGGATACCAAGTACAAATGAATAAATTACTCTCTTTCAAAAATAAATGCAGCTTGCAAGAAGCAATCATCGATCTAAATGTTAATAGTATGGAAAGTTCTTTGTGGTCGCAGGACAATGCTTCTAGGTTAAGGCCTGATTTATTAAATCTCCATCAAAGTTTACTGTTTCAGGCTTATCATCTGTAAATAAAGAGAAGATAATATTTTCCTTCCCAGATTAAGTAGAACTCATGAAGCCGAAGTAATACTAATTGCTTGTTCTGTCAAAAAGAAGTTTTTGCAAAGAGAAAGAAATGAATGTAAAATGGATAGAAAAGACTTTGTGATAATTATCTGTCACTAATTACGTATCCAATCTCTAAATAATAGTAGGTTAATGATGGTAACCTGTATAAGGAAGATTTCCTCCTTCATGTGTGTATGCTCTGAGAAACCTTTTAACTCCAGCTCCCACCTCAACATGGCAGAATATCATATTGCAAATGCCCACAGAACAGTTGTGAGGCAGGGGAGGAATCAGTTCTCAACCTGGTAAAAGCCAGTTAACTTGATGCCATTTCAAACAAAATTTGGACAGCCAAAAGGAAAGATTTGTTTTGAAGAGCTAAGAAAGCTGACAGTCCCATCAGAGGAGCAGCATATAAATGCCAGCGGCATTTCTATAATCTCAGATTATTTACACTGCCAGACTAAGGAACTGCTAATTTAAAACTGCCTCTGCTCTCTCAACCTAACATAGGAAGGATTCAGCAGCCTCAAAGAGTTTGGTGGTTCCAAATGTGCCACAAGAACACGTCATTGCCACCAATCCAACAGCCTGAAGGAGTGGGAAGTAGTTGTTATATAAACAACAAGAAATAAAAAAAAAAAAATCTATGGGAAAAGTTGGAAAATATTGAGAAATATCTGTATTTTCCTCATTACAGAGTGCCCAAGTGGGAACTAGCAACTGAAAATCACAGGAGACAAGTCACTGTCAACTTTTCTGACAGTGATATATGTACAGTTCAGCAATCTCATATTCTCAGAGAAATGGACATAAAATTGACAAGTGACTGGCAGGAATATCTCTGAAATTATTGTGGAAGAGTAGAATAACAGGCATCAAGGAAGGATTTATAACAGAGTGCTACTTAAAAAATAGGAAGTCTCCAGTATTGAAAAACTTCATCCCAGAATCTGCAGCAAGGTCGGTAATTTTAAGCAGTATCCAAAATGTGCAACACTTACAAATCCTAGACTCAAAGATTTTAAGGCCTCTTAAAGTCAGTCTTAATAGGCTGCTCTCATCATCTTCTCTGCTTGCCTGCACAGCACAAGCTGTAGCATTCCACCTAATGACAACTTGTAGAATTAAAACATATGTAGCTATTATATCTTCTTTCACACTTGACTTGACGTGCTGTAGGTGTTTGTAATGCAACACTCAATTAAATGAACAGAGTGAAGATACAGTCACTAGCAGAGCCTGTAGCCACAGTGCCAAGGCTTCCACCACACATGGGGAGTTTAGCTGCTGAATTCTCATGTGTGACTTCATAGCATATTATAAAAACAATGAAAAAAGGCAGTGTTCGACTACTCACAATACATGTAACTAAGTGTTTACATAAAATATAGTGACTAATCTGAAACTCTATAAAGGAAATAGGACACTTGTTTGCATTCCAGAGGGATTTTTATCTCTTATGTATATACAGTATTACACATAATTATGGATCTTCTATCTGTATTGTCTTACAGATGAACTATTTTCATGAAGAAATATAAGTACTATACTAGTAGTAGGAGTAGTACTCTGCACCATCTAGGATTTTGTCTGTGAACAGAGAGATCTCAGAATCCACCAAGTGAAGGAGCATAAAAATTAATTTTCCATAGAGAACACAAGATAAAATGCATACACTTGGCTTAAAATCAACTGCTTGCCTTTATGCTATGTAACTATTTTATTACTTCAGAATAACATCTTTTACATGCAAAAACTCCCTGTTGAGTCACTATGCATCACATAGTATCAGTCTCCACATCATTCACCCAGGAAATACAACATGTACAGCCAACAGCAGAAGTGGTATTCCTCATACCCCCTTCAATGAAAAAAAATATAAGGGATTTCCATGCTGCAGGTGGTTTTTCTCCCCTTTTATTTCTCATTGTCTTTAACTACTAGGAAAAAAAAACAACAAACCAATGGATTTTCACACATTAATACATCTGAATAGATGTTTAAGATCTAAAAGCACAGATGGTATTGGAGGTGAGCCAAATTTGAGGCTTATTTTGTAGCTTGAAGCTTTTTTGCACAGCTGATCTGCATTCAGAAAGCACCATTGGGCCCAAGAAGCAAAAGACCCAGAGTATTCATGGGCATAGGCAGAGATTCTTGTCTCTGTGTAGGCTGACTTAAGATCTATGCTGTAGCTTTGCCAGATTTCCAGCATGTGGTTGGTATGCAACGACACATCTGCTCTGACTGAAGGGGAGGGAGGGAGATGCATGAAAATGGCTACTATTTCAAAATCGTGTTTTTCTGGAGCAGAATCAGAAACTGCTATGAATTTTAGAGGAAGAATATCCATGTGAGTGAAGGTAAAAATAAACTTGGAAAATGGTTTTACTGTTTGACTTTTATTGAACTTGTATGTGTCAAATATGAAACATTTTATAGAGGAAATTATTTTTCTTTTGGAAAGACTCTCCTTTTGTTCTATTTAATTTAATTTTCTGACACCTTTACACTAACAATCCCTTAGCCAGTACCTTCAGCATATAGCTACTGTGAGTTCAGCTTTTCCTCAGAGGATATATAGCACAATCATTAAAAAGATATGCAAAAGTACTAGAAAATCTCCATTTCTGCTTTGCTACTGCCATGAATTTTCTGAGAAATTAAATGTATATAAAATAATCTTTCTGTGATTCTCTTATTCTTCTGTAAATTTTCTGCAATTTTAATTTCATTTTTAGTACCTGGAGGGTCAAATAAGTTTCTTCCATGTAAAGGACAGGGATGCAGAAACAGACAACCTGTATTCTAAAACTACACTGATATTAACAGCCAGGGTACTAAAAATTGTGGGGGAAAAAGAAAATAATTCCCAGGGTGCAGGAACTTACATAATTTATTGAAGTTAACATAAAAATTTAGCAAATTAATCTAGATGGATCACTTGCCAACCAGCTGAGTGACTATGTTGTATCCACTAATAAATTATATAACAATATAATACACTTATAGGGATATTGTGATATTAAATTAATCTATCTAAAAAAAAAAAAAGAGAGAGAAAAGGAGGCACAAAAATTTTGTAAAGTATGTTAAATTCAACTTTAGTCAAGGACAGAATATAAACCTCTGTGTCACAAAATTCCCATGTGAGGAACATTGATACTCCAATGCCATTGTCTATAGAGGAGAAACATAATGGTCAAAATGTTTCCATAGGTGGAAGAACCTTGCCAGTGTAGAAAGGAGCCCAAAAATGTGTGCCTGGGTGGCCAGGAAGGCCAATGGCATCCTGGCCTCTATCAGGAGCAGTGTGGCCAGCAGGAGCAGGGAAGTCCTTCTTCCCCTGTCCTCGGCACTGGTGAAGCTGCACCTTGAGTTCTGTATCCAGTTCTGGGCCTCTGAATTCAGTAAGGATGTTGAACTGCTAGAGCACATCAGAAAAGGTAACAAGGCTGCTGAACGGTTTGGACTCCAAGTCTTGTTAGGAGCAGCTGAGAGAGCTGGAGTTGTTTAGCCTGGAGAAAAAGGAAACTCAGGGTGATTATCACACTCTAAAACTACATAAAGGAGGTTGTAGCCAGCCTCTTCTCCCAGACAAACAGTGACAGGACAAGAGGACACGGTCTTAAGCTGCACCAGGAGAGGTTTAGATTGGGCATTAGGAATTTCTTCACAAAAGGGGTGATCAGGCGTTGGAATGGGCTGCCCAAAGAAGTGGTGGAACCACCATCCCTTGAGGTGTTTAAGACAAGACTGGATGTGGAACTCAGTGCCATGGTCTAGTTGACAAGGTACGTCATAGTTTGGATTTGATCATCTCAAAGGTCTTTTTCAACCTAATTGGTTCTGTGATTCTATAATCTTCAATTTGACCATTTTGTACTCCCAAGTAGATAATGTCCAATATAGTTATATGGTGCCCTATTCTGAAGGTCCTATGTCATCTAATATCATCATTTTTAAGCACTAATTTATGAACAAATAAATATACCTCATTGCATAAAATGAAAAGCATTCCTTATTAGTGTGCTAAATACTGAAGCAATTAGAAATTTATGTGGGCCTAGAAATCAAACTTCATCTCTGATTTTTTTTTCAAATTTATCTGGTTCACACACCTAAATGAAAAAAAAAAAAAGAGCAACAGGTCACAATTTTTGCTCACCATTCAGACATCTCCAATTTTATAAAGTATTATTACAAAGCTACTAGAAAAGCCTCTGCTATAATTCATCTCATGGATCTAATTACTTGTTTCTCCACACTGAGTCCAAATTTTTCAGTGTTTCTCTGTCATCATGTGTTATCATTGTTGCTTTGATCTAAGAAATAGCTGACTAATATCTCTTTGCAGTTCATCGAGTCTCTACTGACTCTTAAATGTTAATTAAATGCATTTTCAGCCTTACCTGAATTTTTCAGCTTCCCTATTTTCACCTTCCCTTATTTTTTTTTTCCTAGTCTATAATAATTTAATTTTGGAAGAAACTTTCACATGTAATGCTTTAATACAAAAAGCAGTTCATTGCATTTCAGTGATATTTAAGAAATATGCTACAAATCATCTGTAGCTAGCTTATATTTGTTTAAATAACCATATGTCAAATTATTCATTTTTATCTCAGCTTCATAAATTTGGAATAATAAAGCAGTCAAAATATATGTTCTTGTATCAACTGTACATCAAATAACTTGTAGATCAAATGTACAAAGACAAGGGAATTCAAAGGATGCATTTATTATGTCATTGCAGATCAGTTAATAATGCAGATGTCTAATTATCTAATTAGATTTAGCATTCAGATGCCACACACGATTAACTTAATTAGAAAATGAATTTAAAAATCAATCCTGCAAAAGGTAAACTTTTACTATGGGGCTGCTCAATAAATTTTTCAAATATTGCAGACAGAGATACAAAGTATTTAAGATGCCACTAAATGCAAATTAATGGCAAAATAATACTTATACATCAAAACTGTGGTCCATTACTTTGTCTAGTAGATAGCAATAATAATGAAGATAATGCAGAATTCTAGCTATATCTGGAATAGGATATTAAAGAAGCAAAATATTTTGTAGTAAATGTAGTCTTCTCTAAAGAAAAGCAAAAATCCCAGTTGGTCAAGAAAATGCTCCATATTTTTGTGGTAATGACCTAGAGACTATGCATGGTGATTCTGATTAAAACATGAAAGACTTATTTCAAGTTATGTAATTCAGTCATAAACTGAAATTATGATTCGTCTAAACTTCAATAATCATCAAGAAAGCAATAGGATAAGTTGACAGATTTCCCAGCAGTATTTGAAAATGACCAGGGAAATCTTCAAACTCTGATCATAATTTGAACCCAACCCATTACAAAAACAAATTGATGAAATCAAGCATCCACATTTTATTAACAGATACTGAAAAAAAAAAACAAACTTCAAAACTCTTGAGAAAAAATGTATTTCACTGAGAACAAAATCAAGTGACTCTACACATATGATATACCAAATCCAAAACCTGTTAGGAGTTGGAGAGAAAACTCACACCAATCTCAGTGTGCTTTTGATCATGTACTGTTGGGCTCCCCCAACAATTATCAAAAAGTTATTTAAAAATTGTTAGCTAAAGTAAAAACACTGAAACAGATGGTGCATGACTACTGCTACTGTAGGACCATGACCTTAGATGTGGCAATCAGAATTGGCTCCATAACCAATTAACACCTAGCTACTAACACCACCACTGATACCAAGATGCATATTTGACTAGTCAGAGAAAACTACTTGCTTTTTATCCTTGATCCTGGAAAGGGGAATCCAGCACAATATCACCAGCTACAAGTGTTTCTTTTGTAAGAGATTCTTCTCTTTTTCTGTTTTCTTTAGCTAGGTCCCTAAGTTGTCATCATTCATATGGCCCATAGCTTGAGGTTCAAAGGTGAAGAAACCAATTTTTTTATTAATGACCAAAAGTCACCAAAATTTTAAGGCCTGATTAAATGAAAATTAAAGATTTCCCATAATTTTGCTGATGTGAAAGGGAACACCTCAACTGGAAGAAGGTTAAGGGAGGTGGATGGCATATTTATGACTTTTCCCTCACAAATCATACAACATCTACTCTAAGAAAATTTCACAATCACCAAAATTATATTTGTGCTGGAAATGGGACTCATGCTAGCATTAAATCATTCCACTGCAGTGTAGAGGAAATAATATTGCCGTTCAGTTGTTTACACTCACTTCTGCATGACCCATAAATAGGGGATTTTTTTTCACTTCAAGGGTGTAAAAATCAGATGCTCTACACAAATTTGCAGCAAATTTAATTCCATTTCAGTTGCCAGGTACAAACAACCTGTTTAATACGAACATGTTTGTGTTCCAGTTATGGACACTTCTATGTTAGATTCTCTGTGCTCATTCTTTATATACTTTGCCTCCCTATTTTTTTTTTAATTTTTTGGGTTTTTATATCTTAAAAAATGGAATCTAAATAAACAAAGGGTATCCAGATAGGTAATTGCTGCTGACTGAAAATCCCTCAATAGTACAACTTCCTCCAAAAGCATCAGCTCATGAAGCTTTAATTAAATTTTACTTTTTGGGAGAATCAACTGGCTAGACAAAATTTTCAAAGAAAAACTTTGAAAAAAATATCACTGTCATTCCTTTCTGAGGCTATGTGGTTCATTTCAATCTTTATATTAACCTTAATATATACTGTATAGTCATCATTGTAAGTATCAAAAAGAGTCAAAATAAAATATGTTTGAAATATCTTTTTATCAATTCAAGAAGTAACAGAAATATCTTTTAACCAATTTAAGAAGTAACATTGTCAAGTAACATGCCATAAGATCTCCAAGTTGAGAGGAGTTGAGATTCCTGCTTCCCTTTGATTCATAAAGCAATTAATTTTTAGGATGTCAGAATTTCTTTCCAAACTGAAATGTCAGGTCCTGACCACATGGGCTGATTAAAGAAACAATATTTATTTCTGTAGTTTGCTATCTGACTTTGCTATTTTTGATTGTCAGAGCAAAACATTCAGAATAAATGGTCAGTAAAGGTCATACAAAATGAGTTAATGTTTTTTAAAAAATCCACAAAGCTGTAACAGAGAATCCAGCTCTTCATTAGTGACATCAGCTGCCTGTTTACCTTGAATTCTGCTCATGCACTCACACTCGCACCGATATTGAGCTGGACACCTGCCCACACAAGAAATAAATAAGACCATAAGTAGACCAGTTACCATTAGGGACACTATAAGAACTGCTAGATGTGCACATCCTGTAAATTTATTTCAACATATAGCTTTTTGCCAAATTTATCAATTAAAAAAAAAATCCAGAAAGCACAAAAAGTACTTTAACAGAGAAAAGCTTTTTCTGTTGAAAATTAACATCTAATATTACTGATGGCCAGAACTAATGCCCTCTGGTGTGTTAGATTATTTTAATTTCCCATCCAGACATCTTCATAACAGCAAGAAATGCTGATACAGTTAAAATTCAAAAAGGAAACCTTGTCCCTGCAGCTGAGTACCAGCACTTTCAGTGTGAAGACACCAATGCTTATTGCACCACTTTGTGGAGATGAGATGGAGCTTAAGACCTGACAGCTGCATCTACACCACCATTAAAGTGGTGAAATTAAAGCCAGCTGTGAGTTGCTCCCTGCTATACTCTTTGGAGCATTTTTTTGAACTGGCCAGGTATAAACAGTCCCTGCTGCTACAGGGGGGATGCTTTCAGACAAAGATTTGTGAGGACACTAAGCCAACTAATTTAAGGCATTCTTCTTTCATTAGAAAATTCAATTAATATAGAAGTGGACAAATATTTTGTAGATGGCTGTTTAATGATTCCATGAGAGGGTATCATTTATTTTAAGTGCAGATCAGCCCCATCCTAGTACTCCTCCCTTCCAACTACTAATAACAATCTTTTTCTGACCAAAGATGTTTTTTTTCTTGTTAGCACCAAAGAGGATTTTTAAACTCCCCAAAGTGTGATCCTCCTCCAATATGTCAGGATTGCTATGCTAACACATCCTATCAGCATGCTAAGCTTAAACTAGTGTTCTGGGAAGCAAGTCATAAATTCCTTCTTCCTTTTCCCCTCCCATTATTTTGCTGCTCCTCTGCTTGCTCTCTCACCAGGTACAAATTGTCCCAGTCCTCCAGCTCTGGCTCACTCACCAGTGCTACCTAGTTCCTGCTTACTGTCATGGAAATGCTACTCCAGGCAGTCCCCAAGACAGTGGCTGGCTGTTCAGCTGACCCCACTGAATTTAGAACCCCTGGCAGAAGTCTAGACAGTTCTCAGCAGCTGATACAAAACTGAATATCTGACAAAGCAAACCAGGAACTTTTTATCAGAAATAATCCTACAATCATAGCACACGGCTGACCAAAAACTCTGGGTTTGCAGACTTACTGGATATCTTCCAGATCTAAATTGTCTAAACTAGCCCCCTTAGTCTCAGTGCAAAAAAAACCCCAAAAAAACCCACACCTGTCTGTTTCTTGAGCTTCCTAACCCACTATCCTGGGTTGATGCTAATTTGTATCCCCATTCATCTGTTTAGCTCAGAAATAAGTGTTGTACCTTTAAAAACTGGATCTGAGAGTGAAGGAGATGTGATGGAATGTCTGAGGTGGTTGTTTTCTAAACATAAAGATCAGAGCTTTGAGCTTTCCTACACACGGCCTGTGTTGTCGGCAGTGTGTGGACAGCAGGACAGAGCTCTCCTTTGCTTTTTGTTAGTTTTTGGCTGGCT
>JAWWMU010000153.1:94994426-95041383 GCA_035048155.1 Cinnycerthia olivascens | reverse complement strand
ATATTCTAAGAGGCTATTAAACAGATAGCTTTAGCACATGAAAAATGCATGGTAGTCATTTTGTTCTTATGTCAGTTATTTAGCACACTGTATATAAATCAGCTTACAAGATATAGAGTTTAATCTTTTCTGGTTTTATTGCTTTATCATTTCACTGTATTTATATTGCCTTCTGTGAAGATGAAACTTTGATTTAAAATTTTACATTTGTAGGCCTGAGTAGGCCACACACAACTCAGACAATCACTCTGATGGGAATCACACCATCAGGCTTTACAACCAACATCCTCTCTATGGATTAATGTAATTTGTAGTCCCAAATGAATTCACATTGAGTGCACAAACAGTACAGTAATGTCCTGTGGACAAGAGTTACTTCGTGTTGTCTGCAATATCAAGCACAGTGTAGCCTTTTATGTTCAGAGCCTCCAGGTATTATATAATTTATAATATATAATTTATGTCCTTTGGGGTTGTATTTTTTTCCCTGCTAGTAAAAAGTAGTAATTTATTCATACATTATATAGCTGTGTTCTAATTCCTTTATGTTCACTTATCTTTAAGCACAACATAGGGACTTAAAATGGAAAGATTTTCTTGGGGTATGGAGGCCACCGTCATCCCATTGTAGCCACTGAGCCCTAGAGACCCTTCAGAAAACAGATCAAACAGGAAAACACCTTAAGCTCCACCTTGCTGGCAGGCAGTGACATTTATTCTCACTGTGCTTTCTTTCCCATGCTGTTCCTGTTCTGCCTTCCCAGCTCAAATTTCCCTTTCCTTTTATTACTACATACAGGTCTCCCATTTCCAATTTTTCTTTCATTGTTTCTTTCTTTCTTACTCTCAGCCTTCATCCTTATTTCTCTCTCCTATGTTTCCCAGAATTATCTTCTTGTCTATGATTGCCCAAGCACCATCTCTTCTCTAACACACAGTGGTTTGTGTTCAATTATTTCAGATTAATGTTATCAGGGTTAAAATATCATGTCTCATAGGAAAACTTATAATCTCAATTTTAAAATCTTCCGCCATTAAGTATATCCCCCACTGTCAAAGTTTCCAACCATTGTCTTTTATTTAAATAACTAATAATTTCTTTATCACGCTACATTTTTGTCATACCCCGAAATCAATTTTCTCTTTTAATGTTTACCTTACATTTTCTGATTTTTGAATGTATCCCTTTAAACATATGGGTTTATTGCATTATTTTCACATGGTATGAGTTGCTATGCATGAATGTGTTATGTCACATTGTGCATGAACACCTTGGTACGCATAAGAAAGGTTTCTTGGTCTAGAAAAGAGTTGGTCCCCATTTCAAGAATGTCTAATTTCCACAACCTGTCTTATTTTTAAACAAAGGCTTATTTATCTTCATATATCTAAATGCATGACTTCAGTGAGTAATTTACACATTCTGAATCCTGTATGACAGACATGTCCAGCAGTCCTGAACTGTAACCTCAGTATCAGACAGACTCTCTCTCCTGAATTCTCTGCTCACTGTCTGAGACATCCTGCTCCTCCCCACACACAGTACAAGGAGTTTATATCCCTAACAGCACTATGAATTCTACCCAGCTCTCAGGCTGGCTCTCAAGCTCTTAGATTGCTAAGAATTCCACCTCCCAAACCTCCTTTACATTTAGCCTGAAGTGTTTTTTCAGAGACATGTATTTAGTACAGATGGCAAGCCATAAACCTGTTAGAATGATTATTTATTTTGAGCTATTTCATCAGGAAAAGCTCACCAAGATGACTCAGTTCATTTCCAAGGCTATCCTAAGGCAAAATATGTTGGTAGAAAAGTCAAATAAATCACACATACAAAAAACAATTACAAACTATTGTGATTTTTTGTGGAGAATAAATTTTAAAAGCTGTAAAATAGGAACCAAAGTCTTCTAGCATTAAAGGTTCTTCATACATACTACATTCTAATCCAGGACAGCTGTTTAACATGCAAAGCCTATTATCTTTCATAATCATTAGCCTGTGCATTGAAACATATTTTTTAATACTATAAATTGCCAGATTACTCTTTTATAATTACATGTTGAAATATTAAAAGTACAGACCCAAACTTTGCTAAGACATGCATGTCTCAGAGCCACAGGAAGGCTGCAATGGCTTCATATAGAATAGGTATGTCAAATGTTCATATAGAATAGGTATGTGATCCTTGTGTAGATTATATTAGTATAAACTATTTTAATAGTTATCAAGTCTTCTTCTTCTGGGCCTGCAGTTGGCGTCCTTTGCTCCCGTACCATGCCATGAGAACAGATTCTTGGTGAAAGGCACTGTAGAGAATATATCTGAAAAGAAACAAGTGACTCACAGGAGATGGACGGGCTTAGAGTTGCCTGCTCAGTCATCAGACACCTCCTAGCTCTGTCTTCAGTAGATTTTCTTCAGTTAAACTCTGCTCTATCTCCTGAAATTCCCTATGAATTTTCTTGCCATATATGTAGAGAAGTAAGTTTTTCTTACAGGGACACAGCACTATGTCCAGACGTAACAGTACAGCTCCTAAATGTTTATCTGGCCAGAGATATACAGGAAAAGCATAGGATATCACAGCCTTACTTCTTAAAACGTTTTCTACTCCAAGTGATTTTGATTTTATCACTTCATGATGAGCAGTTTGACACCACACAACAAGACAGTAGAAGCATCAAGGTTGTAAGTCAACACAAGCATTCAGAAAAGCTGGAGTCAAGTAGTGAAAGAAAGAAACTAATTTCAGAATAAAGATTGCAGTACCAATAGGATCCTGCCAAACCTGGAAAGAGTGAGCAGTCTGGCCAAAACATCAATACACCAAAGAGGAATAATGATGCATATAGAACTCACATGTGATTATTATCACATAAACAAAAATACCTGGCTGTTGTGGAGTGCCACTCTTCCTGGCATGCTGTTGGGTACCTATAAGAGTGCCCAATAAAGGTAGGCTACTTATATCAAATTTGTGAGGCTCATTTCAAGACAAGAGACATACTTGTCTCTCTTTAGGGTCATTTGAAAATAATAGGATTGTTTAAACTACAATTTCTAGTCTATTTTGGGCTCTGTGTAAGAATTATTTGAATTACAGTCTACAGTTGCCTGTTTCTGCATTCTCTCTAAAGGAAAACTGTGATAACTAGCTCAGAGCTGAATATTTACACTAGAGACATCAGCATTTGGTGAGATTATTTTAAGCCTTAGAGTTTAGATTGAGAAGACAAAGAATAGGATTTTAATAGCATTAACAAAGTCATGATTGCATCAGTATCTTGCAATACAACCTGAAATTTTTATCTTTATTGGATAAAGGGTTACTAGAGGAACTTGGCCTTTTAAAAATATTATTGAATGGTTTTTTGCTAAGTACAGGGCTTGCAGGAAAAGGAAGGAAAGGAAGCACAGGTGAGGGACTAATGAATACAGGACAAGGAAAACAACAGGAGAACGTGCAAGACTGACATGAGGGCAGCAGTGTGCAGGGCATGAAAAGGTAAAACCAACAGCCAGGACTTTTAAGGTTGGCTGGATCCAGCCAGAACGTCAGTGTGGAATATGACCTCAAAATCACCACCTGATGAGCCCAGATTTGTTATTTTGAACTTTCACAGATTGTGAGTATAGGAAGACATGAAGTTGAAAGACAATATTTAAATTTTCTGACATTTAAAAGCAATAAAACCTACTACATGTGTTTTTGTGAATCTGAGGGCATCCTCTTCGTTTTTTGAGCTTTCCTCCAAAACTGAGAGAAGGCATTAAACGCCCTTTTACAGGAACTAAAGGTGTTGGTAAAACTCTGAGGTGCTTTATTGAGCAATAATTGACCTTTTAACAGAAGCAATAAAAATTGTTGAATTTTTGTCAAAATTTCTTGGAATTAACAAAAGGCATGTTCTTTCTGACCATATTTTATGCATGAGTTTATTCAAAATTTTAGGACCTCAGGATAAAACCTCTCTGCCACTTTTTTTATTACATAAGCCTACATGACTTAAGTGATTCAAAGCTGTCATATGAACTCTTCACCTATCACATCCTTGACAGAAACATCTACCACTTAGTTCGTTATTGTGACTGGTCTGAACAGAAAGGAAATTATGCTCCTGTTATTCTCTCTTAGTAGCAACAAAAGATCAACCTGACATAGACAAGAAATAGATGAGTTGCACACGTATTTCCTTTGCAAGGGTTGTTGCCTATGAATTTTTCCAAATCTTGAATTGAAGGCTCCTTCTATTGTGTATCTGGGAATTCGATCTCATAAGCAACGTGAACACTGAAATGCCTCGTGACCACTTTTCTCTTGCAGGTAATTCATACCTGTCCTGAGTCCTGTGGTTAGAAAAAACTACATCTAGGTCTCTAACCATGCTCTGTGATCATACTGTGGGGACAAATGAGGTAAATGGAGGCTACTGGGATTGCTTAAATATGCCAATGGCTGATAAGAGGAGCACCAGGAATGTTTCAGTATCTGAGTACCTGAGGTTTGCACCATGAGTACTAAAAAAATCCATCTGGGATGCTTCACAGGAAAGCAGCACTAGTGACTGAATCAGGCCTCCAGCCACATCTCCTGCCCTGACTGCAGCCTTCATGTGAAAGTTCACAGAATTGAACAAGATAGAGCCACAGCTGCAGACACTGAACCAAGGTGCTTTGGACCATGTTAAAAGACAGAAAGTGTCTTGTTCTGTCTGGTACTCAAACTACAGAGCACATGCATGCATGCCAATGTCTCTCCCAAGTGACTGAAACAGAATTTCTTGAACAAAGATTACACTTAGCACAAGTAGCTTAAGAACAGAAATGTGCTTTAAACATCCAGTGTTCAGGTACAGGTAACACAGATATTAAAATCTTTCTTTGTCTCAGGTTATTTAAATGTTTTTCATATCTAATGTACCAAAATTTTCTTATATTATCATTTGTATAATAAATAAATTATTTGCTTCATTTGGCATTAAAAACTGTTTGTTTCAAAAGGAATAAAGCCCCCAGAATGATTCATTCATTGTGATTTGGAAAATAATTCTAAGGAAACATTTAATTTGAATTTTAAAAATTTATGAAGGATTCTCTTAAATGCAATTTGCATCCCATAGTGGGTTGGCTTTTGTTCCTTGTTGTTTATACAAAATACATATCTTGGGTTACAACACAGCTTTCATGTAAACATATATCTATGCATCCTTTTTTTTCATACATTCTGGGTTAAGTCCTTAAGGAAATAAATGCCACAAATTTAAACTGATTTACATCAACTGATATAGCAACTTACACTATTTGATGACTTAGTTTCCCTTAATTATTTTGAATTGCTTCAATTTATCCTGCACATCTATGGAAAATTAAAAATACCAGAAGTGAAACTTCTATTTACAGCCCCTTTTGATTCTTCTGTACTACCCTGATTTGCCTGTAGTGAAGAAGATTGTATCAGACAGGCTAAGGATGGATCAATACAAAATGACAAATACCTGAATGTTTCATTCCCATAATATTTGACAGTTCTCTGTCACATATTTTTTCCATAACTGCTGTAAGGAAGCATAAGAGATAACACTGTGAACCACAGGAAGAAATGAACACAGCAGATTTTCTTTTCCTCAAGATTTTCAATATTAAAAAGAGGAATGAAATAAGAATATATTGGCTAGTCACTTGTGTGGTGTAGATCAGTCTACCACCTTTAGTTTTAATGTTGCCTTTTCAAGTTGCATCAGAAAACAATTTGGCATTAGAAAGCCTGTAATTCTCTGAAGTAATTACATCTCAATAGAAAAAGTTACATCATCAATTATCAGCTACATCATCAGGCTTTCTGGAAAAGAGCTGGAATAAAAAAGATATTGTTGCAAATTTGCTAAGAGTCTTGTTTTCCAACCACAGTGATGCAAAAATCTTTGAAAGAGACAGTTTAAAAAATAAGGCAACCAACGTGTATTTTTAGGTATTTCATAGAATTTCACCTCAGTAGTTTTATAAGCATCAGAACAATATCAAAAGCAAGCTCTCTTCCGAGATCAGAGAAGACTTTACTATAAAAGCTCTCCAGCTTGAAGTGCTTTGTATATTACAGCATCATTTTGTAATCTCTCTTCAAATATCTCTCTGACCCTAAGGTTTCATATTCAAAAGCTCAGAAATCAGAGGCCACTTATTCTCCATTACCTTAAGGATTTTTAAATAAGCCTGAGATCACTGTAAGTCTTTTCTAGTAGAAGCATTTCACACTATAGAAAAAAATTCTCAGAGACAACAGAATTTCAGAGGTGGAGGTCTTGATTTGCTCATGTTTCATTTCTCTCTCAGAGTGCAGAAAAGAAACAGAACTTTACCTAGGATTTATATTAATTTCCTGAACATTTGGATGCTACCTTCCCCTCTTTCCAAATGTCATTGGGTTGATGGGATATGCATGGGTATCTCTAGCATAAATATTTTAATGTACTACCCCACTACCTACCTTTTTAGAAGTAGAAAAGTTGTGCACAACCAGGAGCCCGAACAGAGCTGTTCCTTTCAAGTGCATAGTTTTCACAACTTGACTATCAAATGTATTTATTCCATTCTGCTCTGATAGGAAATTGCAAACATGATCTCAAAGCCAATTCCCAAATAATGTCCTCAAAATTAGGACCCTTGTGAAAAAAAAATATTCCTCTTTCAGAAATTGGAAGTAATATTCTCTCAAATGTTCATCCAAAAGTTTGTCAACAACTCAATCTTCCCTATGTCTTCCTTCTTGGAAGGAAACAGAGCATTTCTGAGGTCTAAATGTAGGGTTTTAAGAAAAGAACTGCACTGGGAAGGATCTTCTTTGTTAACAACAAGTCACCAGACTGACAGACACTTCCCACTTACTAATTTCCCCATCATGCTTGCAAGAAAACTCTGTGAAAACATTGACTTATTTTCATTGCTCCAATTCTTCTTGTAGTCTTGGCCTACTCATTTAGTCAACATGAAAGCAAACAGACAGATGGAGGTGGATATGTTCATTAGGAATAGAATCCATGTATTCCATCCCTTACTCTCCAAGCACTCAGTGCAGTGTGCTGACTGTCTAAGGATAAACCCTTGAAAAGAAATGTGAGTTCAGCACAAAAGCATAAGGTGTTTTTTTCAGGACCAATGAAAAACTAGTTTAGATGATACAATGTTCCTGTGAGAGAATAATTGTCAGGGTGGTGTTGATGCTGTTTACTTATTCATTTGGAACATCTAATCAAAATAGTTTAGGAAACAAATGGCTAATTATGTTCTACATGTAAAATAATTAAACATTCAGAACATGATATGTAGCAAGGATGTATATTATATTTTACTAAATATGATATTCAATTTTATCTAAAGGGACAGATTAGGCCCAATGAAAGAAAGCAAGAAAGGAAAAAAAAGAGAAAGAAGGGAGAAAAATATCTGATGGGGAAAGAATTTACTAACAAAAATATTATTCCTGGAATAGCACCAGAAAATCATGGTTCTCGCAGATATATTTCCCCATGTATACTACCAGCAATTTATCAAGTATGGATGGTAATGTAGCAGATGAATATTCATTTGATATTCTGAATTCCTAATCTTCGCAGTCATGTTACACTGTTTGAACCTAGCCCATCCATCCCGAATGAAGAAAAATCATGCTGGACCAAAAAGACCCTGCCTTATCTGCTTTAGGGCACACTGACACTGCACAAAGCAGAGCAGCACAGGCACACACCAGGCAGCTGCAGCAGCGACAGCAACGTTGTTGCACCATGACATTACTGCAGCTGAGCTGAGCATCTCTGCTGGTACAACAGTGCTCTTCTGGGACTGGAACTTGCTCTTTCAGCCCACACTCAAATTTCCCCAGAGAGTACAGAAGGAACAAACTCACAGCTGGTATGGCAGCCAACATTTATTATTAGGAGTGTCAGAAGCATTTCTGAATATAAGCTATACAGTGGTCTTTGTATGTTGTTCTGCCCTCCTATTTCCAACAGTCTTGAAGTTATTCTTAGGTAACCCCTAAACCCTTCACAGGGCTCTCAGAGGTGCAGAATAACCTTGGGATCCACTGGTACTTGATGTATATTTGAGCTAAACAACTAAAAAGGCCAGCAGGCAATGCTTCTGGCAGATTATTGACTTTCTTGTGATGTGACCTAACCTTTACAGACAGAGAAAACATGCCACACTGAAAGGGTATAGTTTATGCTTGATTTAAAAGCTCTAAAAAATACCCTGAGTATTTTGTTCATATTTCTTATTTTTTATGAGTTTAGAAGTAAATGTTTGTATATTGTGAGGAAGGAGGCTTGGGATTTTACCCACACATGTAGAGGAGACTTAAGGTTTCCTATGTATTTTGATTCTGCTTAGCTGTCACAACGTGACTAACAAATATACAAGTATAAATGCTCCCAAAGAAGGATAAGCTAAAGGAAACAGTCTGGGCAACATTCATAGGGAAACAATGGCTGGGCCAATAACACATTGAATTCTGCTGCAGCAGAAGGATGCTTTTAATCATCAATTGTTCTGCTCTGCCCCTTCTACCATTTCTTTGTAGAATAAACAGCAAAAGAATTAAGATCAGACAGTAAATATTAATTTTACCATCATTAGTTGTTAAATCAATAGCCATCACGGTGATATGCAGCATTAATTATCTTCTCCTCCTGCCTTTTCTTAATTTATCTTCCAAATAGCTTTTATTAATTGTGCATTTTGCATGTGGATTCTTAAATATGTTTTCTGTTTTCTTATGTAAACTTCTCAGGACATTTTGTAACACTTTTACTTTCACAGCCTAGCTAAAACAGATATTTTGTAATAAGTTACAAATGAAAATAAAAACACATATAATTTAAAATTTTAAATGTTATTACTGTAAAAAGCCTTCATTATGTGATCTGTAACAATGCTCTGCTACAGTAGAACCAAACACTAGTATAAGGATGGGGCATTTTAAAAAATATTATGGCAAACCTATAATGTGACTGAATAATGCATATCCTGGTTGTCTTCATTAAAAACAAAAATAGATAGGTTTTGTAAAAAATTAAGTAAGAAGTGACATGAACAAAGGGCAGCCTTCCAATGATATCTTGTCAAATGCTGTAAAGCAGCCAGATCCAGCTGCAGCCTCCAACAGGCATCTCCTACTTGGCTTGCCATCTTCTTCTGAGGGGCAGCCACACTTTGGGTCAGGATTGTTCAGGATAAAGAATCTGATCCAGTGGTATTGCACATAGGAAGGAGAGATTAGGTTCAGCCCTCTTCCTGGACAAACAAGGTCCCAGCACAGGGTCAAGAACTGTCATTGGGCTCCTAATCCAAATGCCCAGCTCTGCAGTCTGCACTACCCTGTTGAAGGTGACTCTAACTGCAGTCTGTTGTATCACTGTGATCTTCACACGCCTGCCTGAAAGCCACCAGAAGATTGAATCAAAACTTGGAACTCAATGGAAAATCTGAGATGTGTTTTGGAATGGTTTCTCTGCTCCAGTGCCGCTTGTTTCAAATAAAAATGAGCATTTCTGTTACATACACTTCCTCTGCAGCTCCATGAAACTGCCTATTAGCTACAAAATGTGAGAGCTGCTGGACAGTTCCACACTTTTGGTAGGCTACCAAAATAGACACTCTTGAAAAGGAGAGTACCACAATATTCTGGTGCTTTATCTCATAACTGTAACATGTATATGTCCTTAATTGAAGGTATAATTTCAATCCTTTACAGCTCTTTAAATTTCTAACATATTCTTTTTGTGATAAGAATGGGGGAAAAAAGGGGAATATAATCCTGTCTTCTAACCAGAAATGAAACCTAGAAACTAAGAAAACAAGCAGTTACTTTCATTTCTGGACTGAGTTAAAAGCATATAGCAAAAAAAACGAAATTCTAGGCCTTCATCTGCACTCTGGCCAAATAAACCTTTTCCATCATTGTATATAAAGGGTAGATACTAATAGAGGCAGTGAAGGTGAGGCCTGAACTAGATATTTCAAATAATTCTGTTTTCATTTATCAATCTGACTACTAGCAATCAGGATATTTTTTTAAAAATTCCAATGATTTTTTATCTTGACAGTGCCTCTTTAATAACTAAATGGAATTCGTATTAATTATTTATCTCCTTTAAAGTACATTGAATAGCTTTGCTGAAAATTACCACGTTTATATTTATAGAACACTAGTACATGTATGGATAGGTTCAAAATTCATTATTTATACCATGATGGCTTTATTTATAGGAATCAAGTTTGATAATTAGCATCAAGTACAAAATCTCCAGTAGTGATGGTAATATTAACAGAAAGAGTGCTCTTAGGTTTGTTTTGTCACTCTTGAATTTTCAGTGACTGTTTTAGTTCCTTAATCTTTAACTCTACTATTCATTATTGTTACCTGGGCTTACCTTGTTCCTTTGAAAGATGTGGAGAAAAGCTCAAAATGCAGTGAGTCCAGCCCTCCTTTCAAAACTCCTTACTTGTAAAGGCGCATAAGGATAGGAGCATGAAAAAAATAAATGAGGAGCAATTTCTTCTAACCTTAGCAAAAATGCAACCATTCTGCATGACGGTGAAATGGATGGCCTCTCTGTTACATAGGATTTTAGATGCTATTAAGGTTTTGAAAAACTCCAAACAACCTTCACCCTGTATTTCCAGGTTATATTGAAATTGGCCTGATAAATACAAACCTTAAACATTCAGATGCTTACAGAGAAAAAGCTGAAGGCTGTAATCCTGTGGCCTGCACCTAGTAAGACTGAATGCAGTCCACTTTTATTGCCATCATGTAACTAGTGCACCATCAATATTTCATGCATGTAATTTCAAATGAGTAAATAGCTTTCTGCAAGTTGCATAATTTGCTCATAATCTCAGTGCATCTTGTTCCATTTAAAGCTAAGTGCTACCATTTTAAAAATGCCCCCGCCGGAATGATTCAGCCTAGCCAAGAATGATTATATCTTACAAAGTCCCCAACCTCCTTTCTGCTGTTACCCATCCTTCCTGCCAGGGTGAACAATTTATCCCAATGCAAACACCAAAACAGTCATTCAACCCCACCAAATCTTTAGTATTTCCACTTTTTAGTCACTAAGGCAGAGAGAGGAGAGCAAGCAAAAAGCAAAGATGTGACATATGAGGTGTGATACATTTAGTGAAGGTAATGAAACCAAGGGCTCAGCCATTAACCTTCAAGGAAGAAAACCCAGGCCCACTGCTTTAAAAATTGCTAGGACCAATCTTTCACCATGACAAGCATTAGTAATGAATAATTAAGCATTTAATATAATGTTGCTTTGGTGAAAAATGATAATTTTACAATTGATGGCCCCAAACCTATTCAGTGTTATTATGGTGCAGTAAAAGCAGGAAGAGAGTTTTGATGAAATGCTTGTTTTCCAGTGGAGCGAGTTTTTCCTCTTTGTTTTTTTTCCTGATGGCTGGACTGAAGCTGTTATGGTTATTAGGTTCAAAATACTTTCAGAGCTGAACAGTGGCCTGCTGAGAGAATTTCATGAAAAATTTAAAAGGAAAATTCAACCTGAAACAGTTTTACATCTCATGCCAGCCTGCTGGAGGTTGAACTGTGTTTTCCCCCATAATATTAAACTAATATCAGGGATATAAATCATTCAGCAGATGCAAATGCTGAAATCTTCCTAAAGGAAACCTTAACAGCTCTAGAAGCTATTTTGATTAAGTGACATAGTTATTTAAAACAATTTAACAGATGCTCTCTAACAGTTCCTCATAATCAAATGTTTATTGCAAAAGTACTATTTGAGTAGTAAATTATTTGAACTGTACTCTAATATCTCTCTTTTCTGTTAAGAATACTGAAGAACTAAGCTGCAGCAGTTCTTCGCAGCCTCTCTTTAGACCTTGCTTCTGTTACTAAGAATTTTAACTAGATTATCAAAAATACAAATTTTGGTGGGTTTGATGAGGTGACAGCGTATATTGTCATCACATATCAGACTAAATTATATAGTTCTGATTTAAATTGATTCAAACACAACTTCTTCGTTATCTACTTTCTAATATAGCATGGAGTTATTAAATAAAAATTACACCTTTTATCCCATAGGTAAGAGGTGATGGGAAGTCTTCACTCCTTACAGACATGCACTTAGGTATGACACTTGCCAGTGACATTGTACATTTGTTTGGACTCCCACTAAATAGGCTCTTCTGGGACTAGGAATTTTCAGTGTATAATGAATTATCCTTGAGAAGCAAAAGGCTAAAAAATATTTAGGCTATATTTTCCTCTCTGTGGAGTAGATTATTCTCCTAACCTCACAAAAAACTGAATACGTCACATCTATATTATACTTTTTCTGACTTTTAAAAACACCGTAGACTGTAGGGAGTGTGCACATGTGTGCAAACACATGTGTTTAGAGTTACTAATTCCTGTGAAGTAAGCAGCATAAGTCAAGAAAGAACATGCAGTTAAACTATTCTCCAGACAGATTGCAGTCTGTAGCAGTTGTGTAGAAATGGCCACTAGCTGGCTGCAACAGCGTCTTTTTGCAGGGTTTAAAAATGCATCAGCTACAGGAAAATCCACTGAGCAGGTTACTGCTGAAATTCAGACCCTAAACTGTTCATAAATGAATGATCTTAGGCTCCTACAAAAAGAAGAATTTTCTGAACACCTAGAAAGCTTTTTAGACTATCCACAGTAACCAGAGATGAAGCATTATGAATCTCTGAAATATAACTATTTTTGCTTTCTCTTGATAGTATATTCTTCAAATTAAAAAAACAAAAAAAAAAAAAAAAAACAAACAAAAAAAACCAAAAAACACACCACCACCAAAAAACACCCAAAATGGAGTAGGCTTTTCCTCTCCAAGTTTGTTCTTGAAAAGTAGACACAGTAACTCCACCATGATTTTAAGTAGATCTTAACTATCACCATTCCATTCTGCAGTAGAGACATGGAGATACAGAGCTTGGGCTGATATCAGAGGCACAGCAACCAGTGCTACCTCATTTCCCTTCAGTCCCAAGTTCTCTGCTTCTTTTGTCATATAGTATCATCTGTGTCTTACTCTCTAAGTTTAGCACCACAACACCCCATTCCAACTGCACACGTTGAAAAGAAACATCTTAGAACTGGCTCTGAGTGCATTAATACAAATATGCCTTGGATTTAATGGAATTTATACGACATGTGATTAACTTCAGGAAGCTGTCTTTCCTCTTTCAGGAACACAGCTTTAGTAATAAAAATTATTGAGTTTTTGTCTTCTTACTGAAAATGTCTCATGGAAAATGACTGAAATTTGAAAAGCCCAGATAAAAAGGGAGCTCAAAACTGAAGGGATTAAATAGTATCCATCCCATTAGAAAATAATGCTAAAAAGTACAGAAAACTAGGAAGAGAAGGAGAAAGCCAGTTGTGTATAGAAAAAGAGGTTATCTTGTTCTTGATATCAGAAACAGAACAGTTTTTTCTCTGGAAACATCTTCTTAAGATCTAACAAAGAAATTAAGGTCAGCACTCATTCTTATTAATCAAACAGGTATATCCAAAGAAAACCAAAGAAAAGGAAATCTTCAGGAGTACTTTCTCCATGTATAGAACCATCTCCAATATTTATACACCATCAATGATTTCTAAGAATGAAAACACAGATGGAAAACTAACATATTTAAGAGGGAACAGGAGGGAATATAGGCTCATATAAATGTGATACAAAATTCTTCGGAATTGCTTAAAGTTTAGGAAACCTGGTAGGTTTCCCATGGTGGCATTTTTCTTGCTTCTTAGCAGAGATTACACAAACTGGGTAGGTTTAGTGCTATTAACACCAGAAATAAAGACAAAAATTACAAGGGAGCCTTAGTACCTCACTCTGAAGAAAAAATTCCATAAAATTCAGCATCACAAGCCTTAGTGAAGGAAAGACACACCTTGGAGAGGGATTCAGCTGGATGTCAGAGTCAAATGGAACAACAGTCCCTCAGAGAAGCTCAGCTGTAATCCCAGAGGAAGCAGAAGTCTGAGGCAACCTTTTTCTCTCTTTATTCCTCAGGAATTTTCATTGACTTCTACCCAGTCAGTGGGAAGAATGAAAATTTTACTGAGAAAACAATTTCTGCACAAGACAGGGGCTTCACATTTGATAAATTTTATGATGTGAATACATATCACAAAATTCACCCAAACCCAGACCAACATTTTCAAAACATGTATCTGCATCCTTGTCGGAAGAGAGAAGCAGAAGACATTAGGAACACACCTCTTCTATTAGTAGGCTGACCAACACTGTTTTCCATTAGCTGTGTTTTTACAGAAAGATCTACACTGTAACATAAGGCAACGGTGCGTATTCATAGAATCTAACACTTGATTATAGATATAAGATGCAGTTTGACTATCTTCTTTCCACAATTTTTGGTAATTTCTACTAGGTTCATTTTTTTTATCCAGTAATAATTTGATTTCAGAAATGCTAATACACAAAATATAAATTATTTAAAACTGTGGGAGATTAGATTACTTGGTGGAGGTTTGGATCTCAAATAATTGTGTTTTGGTCTCAGACAAGACACAATCTTGTTGTGTTACCTTACCAATTACTTTAATCAGTTCCCTGCCAGTAGAACTGGCTAAGACATGACTACCTAAATTGCTACACTTGTTCCAGGGAATCAAAGCCAATAGCAAGCACAGATGGATCAGTTACTTTGGTGAATACAAACAAAAAGGTATCTAAATAGAGCGCCATGGTTACTGGATAAAATTGGGGCATATGTATCTCATAGGCAATTTTAGACCTGTTGTTTATAAATACATTTATATACGTATATATACAACTATTAAAAAAGTAAACTGAATAAACAGTATGAAGTAATGAATAAATGGTATCAAACTGCATGAAATGAAGTTTCTATTACAGAGTTCTAATGCAACTTACAGTCCTTTCCAATCAGAATCTTTTTTATTGATTTACTTTAAGTTGACCAGAGAGATATATCCAATACGTGAACAAAATGGTCCAAGGAACAACCATTGAGAATACACCCAGTCTGCATGATTCACTGTGTTCAGTGAAGCAAAAGCAGCAGTATTTTAAGTGTCTTTCATTTTATCCATATAATTTTCACTGTCGATTTTATCATGTCTGCAACATCATCGGTCATAGAATCTGCTGGAATTTGCAGGAAATACTTAAGAAAGTGTTCCTTCCACCAATACCCCTGGAAGAGAAAGAAGAAAAAAATAAGCAAACCAGTTTTGGTGGTCTAAGCATATGTGAAATAGGGTTCATTGTAGAATGTGCTTAGATTTCACAGGACAAAAGATTTCTGCCTCAATACAGGGACCATCCAACCCTGAGATCCCTGTGGATGAATCAATACCTTGAAGTGTAGCCATGACAACCATAGAGATCAAATAGGCTCAGCACACACAGAATTCACAGTATTGATTTTCCAGCACAGGACAATACAGTGCTCTCAGTGCCTGAATATGGATGAGGAGTAGCTGACTGAGGCAGGCTTCTCCTGCAGTGTCTGAAGTGATGCTGCTGAGGAGGGAGCGGCACTTCGAGGAATTTTACATCACTATTGTGAGGGTGTCCATTCTCCAGTCATTAAGACAGACTGCAGCCTTTGTGCCCACAGCTCACAGCCTCAGGTTTCTGAATAACTGGTTATCCATGATCATGAAAAATAAATCTTTACTATTTCCATTTTTGGAAATAAATATCACTGACATGCTGACATTTACAAGCAGGGCTTTAGATCTAAAAATCTCAGCGTTTAAAGAATGAAGCTGCTGCACTTTAAATAAATAAATAGCATCTATATTAAAAATAAAACACCACCAGCAGTCCAGAAGAGCAGTCTCTCTTCTCGACAGAGGCAAGAGAATGCATCATTGCAGTTTTTGGGCTCTATTCTGTTCATGTTATGTAGGGTCTAGATTAAGAGATTTAAAGTCTGCAAACTCCTCTAAAAAGATCAATATGACTCTGACTTCAGGTGGTCTGAAATGCTATGCTAATATAATTAATGGGCACCACACCAAACCATCATGATTTCTAACAGTTAAATTTAATTGGAACAATAGAACAGCAAATTTAAGTGTATCAGAAAAAAAAACTCTTAAGAATATGGAACATGTTCATGAAAGCATAATCACTGTAACATGAAAATTTCCTCACAAAATGTAATTTTCTTGAATTATCAATTAAACATTTATAGCTTATAAACACTTATAAACAAGGACAATTATTTGTCCAGAAAGCATAATGAAAATTATCTGCTTCCACAAAAAAATCCCAAAAAATCAATATATAATATAAAATGACATCCAAAAAATCAAATAAGTTTCAGCCAGGGTGTAATAATTTCCAATTGTCTGATTGTGATGTTTCATAAAATGTCCAGTTTCTCCACCTCCTTAGTACTTACTCAGTGGCCTTAAATTTCTGCCTAAGTCTGTGCCAACACCAACTGAATAATTTTTTTATAATGCCACACTGAAGGCGTTACAAAACCTCATAAAGCAATGAATGTGCTTGTGCTTGCAAAAGTTTTACTTGGGCCAAAACTATTTTCCAAAAATATTGCCATATTCTTTACTATAAAATAACAATCCTATTGCATCCTTTGGGATAGGAATTGACTTGCTTCTCCACATGCTTCATAATGCACCTGTGATAAGTTTAAATGGTCCATGACATTTATGCACCTGTTCCCTTGCTGTAGATTTGCATTCCACTATTAAAAATAATGTGATCTTGTTTCTAATTGCATACATCTGTCCACAGTTCAAAGACCTTAATTATTCCTTATTAGCAGATAGCTGGTTATTTAGAGAACCTGTCTGTACAATTCATGAATTCTCTCAGATTATGATCTCTGAATATGCCTATGCCAGAATATAAACTGTTTTATTCAATGAGTTGCCTTTGCCTGCATATTTTTTTGTTTCCTGTGTTGCATACTATTCAAGTGTAGCGGATAAGAACTAACAGAAGAGGATTGTTTTCTTAAGTATTATAGCACTGAAACATATTTAGTATAGACAGCAAGTCAGTTACCAGCAAAACTGGGTGTCTGAAAGGTGGTCATGCACACAGTGTTACTTGTCTGTGTTTGTTATGACCTTAGGGAAAATGATCCAAGCAATTAAGGGTTTGGAGAGTAACACAAGGACAAAGTCAGCTGTTGTCCTTCACTTGATTTTAGTCACTAAAACCACAGGAGGGTGAGCTATCTGCCCTGAGAACCTGGTGAAGTGAAGGAAACTGATTTTCTAACACACAGACCTGCCACAAGCTCCAGTGAGAGAATTAATTAGAACAAGGAATTCCATTGCTTTTTTCCCTAAAGCAGTAACAACTTCTGTAATTTTTCCTCAAGAAAGTAAAAATATAATAAAAAACTGCTGAACTTTCCATTCATGCTTTCATGTGTTTTTTATGTGTTCTTCATATCCCATGCTCAAAAGTACAACAATGAAACACCACAAAAAACATTCCAATATCTGTAGAGACAGTGAAAAAAGGATACTTAAAGAAGTCTTCTCAATTATAAGGTCAAGCCCACTGGATTTTATCTGGAAGAAGTGTACAACTATACCTCTCTTTATACCTTTGTATTGTGGGGACAATCAGCTTAGATTCAACCTTGTGAATCACTAACCTTCCCTAGAATCCTTTCCCCTTTTCCCAGTCTGTATTTGTCCATTTGATAAACCTTTCCCATAAATAGTACTTGGCATTCATTCTGATTAAGCGGCAATTTCCTTCAAATTCATATAGTTCCATTAGTTAAAGGTAATTATGAATGTCAGTTCTAGATTCCAAAATGCTGACAAATATTTTTACAGAGAAGTTTCTAATAAATTCATAAGTAAATTCCTGCAGATTATTTACTTTATACATACATCTTTTATAAAATATATAAAGTATAGAATTAATGCCTTCATAAAATTTTTGGGTAGGGACCTTAAAGTTTCTCCAGTTTCAAATCAAATATATGTACATAAAACAGCTTAATAAACTACAGCTCAAAGAAATATATAAAAATAATGTATTTTCCAATATACTGTGATAGCAGTAGAGCTCAATCTGCTTAAGAGACTACACAGCCTGTGATGTCAAGTGACAGCTTTTAAGTCCTTTTAGCAGTAAAACTTGATAAATATAATAGTTTAAATATTAAATACTTGTGTAAGACAGAACTGGTGATCCAATGTAGATGCCAGAACACTGACTTGTGACATGTTTTTGCCAACTGAAAAAGAAAAAAAGGAACATTCTTAAAATGTTTCTAAGTCATATGTTCTCTCCTGGGAGAAAACAAGATTTGGTCTAGAAAATTAGTGATTTGCAGACTGTCCTGTTTGACTCTATTTGCCTGCAAGAGGGCTATCAAGGGCTAAATTCTATGTAGTGGTTATGAAAGAACTTCTGTGTGAAAAAAAAGTAATTAGTTGACGACAACAAGGGAAATGTTTTCAAGGATTTATGGGCAAAACTCACCATTTCTTTCGCTGACCAGGAAGATGCTTTGAAGGTACTTTTCTGACATCATCCAGGAACGGAGGTTCCCACAGTAATAAAAGCACCTGTTACAAATGACAAAACAAATACAATTTAGAATAACAAAGACTTCTTTAAGTAATTATTTTATTCCTCCCATTTTAAAGTTCTCTGCTGTCTTTAGTGGCCCTGAGGCCACCAATGAGGAGTTTGTTTGCAAAAATAATTCATGCATTCTAACACGAACTGAACTTTCTCATTTTGTCAATATGCACCACAGTCTGTTTGAAAACTTAGATCAGAAACTGTGGCCTGGATTTTTAGTTTTAATCTAATAGTACAAACCACCTTACCATGGCTTGTACTATTTTGATACTTGGTGTACACATCTGAGTCTTTGATCGAAGAATTTTTGGGCAGAGAGAAAACTGTAAAAGTTAAAATAAACAAAGAATATTAGTGCCTGGGAGCAGGTGTCCCAGCTGTTTGATAAGATTTTCAGGCTGAAAAGACATTACTTGCTCTTATCCCAAATGTCAGATGCATGTTACAGTAAGCATATATTTAGTAGAGGAGCTTAATCCTTCCTGCTCCATCAGCGCTGAAGCTGCAAACACTTCTGGCTTATGCCAGTGCAAAGTCAATTTAAAGGATACCACATACTGATGAGCCAATTACAGTAGCTGGAGAGCAGTAGTAAACCATCCATAACAGCTTCTGACAAACTGCTGAGCCTTGGAAAATTATGAAAATTAATTCTCAATTCTTGAATATTTTCAGGTTTCCCAGGCACTGTTGGCTATAACTCTAATCACAACACAGAAAAGTTTTCATAATATGACAGGTAAGGTAAGAAAGAAAAAGACATCATAAAACTGTTTAGAAAATGGCTTGAGGTTTTATATAAAAGTACACATAGACAACAGGCATTTCTGCCAGCAACCTTTGCACATCTTTGCTTGCATAAATCATTCAGGAACAGCAAGGTCTAGTTGAAGTGCCTTGAGGGCACTAATAAGTCTTAATGGCCTCAGTGATGATGGGTCTGTGCCTGACCCTGGTTATCCTCACCAGGCCTGGTCCAGACCCGTGGTCTGATCTCCAGGCTCCTCACCAGGACCCTGCCTGCTGCTCTGCACCCTCGGTCCAACGTGGCCGTGGTCTCTGGGTCTGCTCTGCTCCCTTGCTCGTGTGCACCTGGGTCCCAGCTGGCTGGGGCCCTGCCCTGCTGGATCTCTTGCCTCCTGAAAAACCTCCTATGTCTCAGCTGGTTTTTGCTGCTCCTCTCCGGTGACTCAATCAAATCCCACTCAAGTCAGTAAAACAAAAATAATCTTTATCTCTTTGTACTCATTATTACACATTTAGATTCCATATAATAGCAAGTATTTTTAAAGACCAGTCAGAATGTCTCTGTTGCTCTTTACAGTGGAGGAAAAGATTCAAAATTATTTTATATTCTCTTATAATTTTCTTTAAACACTTCTGAAAAGTGTTACTAAAAAGTATTTAATTTATACACTCCACCCTTCTGGTGGTCGGCCAGAATGCCTGCTAAAACATAAATTTGGGGTTACCATTTTCCGTAACCTTGGAAAGAAACCCCCATCAGTGAGATACCATTAAAAAGTCATTGTAATGATGACAGGAATTTCTAATGACTGGGAAATCAGGCAGGGTGACAGCCATGACTTAGTGTGACTTCCCTAACAATTCTAATTGTATGGCTGTACAAAATCCCAATTCAATCCCAGGTGAGGAGTAGCAGCTCACAAGGTCTATTATTCTGCTACAAAAGGAAACTAAGCTAGGTTGGTTCAATTAATTTTTGAAAATTGTATATTGCTATTCATTTTATTATATTCCTAATACATACAAAAGCCTGTTTATTTATTTGTTCCAAAGGTTTTTTCTAAAAAAGTCCTGCCTGACCTAACATTCCTTGACTCTCTTTTTTGGTTTTCAAAAGACATGATGCACGTTTTCACTTTTCTGTCAGGTATCCTTCACAAAATAATCTGTAAGAGTCATTATTTTTGCAACTAGCCTGTGTTGAAGCTCCTCAAGGAGTTCATAGGAAAATATCTGCATTATCCGTCCACACTGTACCGTATTTTTGCCTGAACTCTTGCAACAGTTTGTGGTGGTAATTGTACTACAGAGCTTTTCACCATGTAACTTTAAATTTCTTTTTGTGAAAACCAGTAGAAAAAGCAACCGTTAAATACTGCTATATGTCAGCATCATAAATCATCAGTGAAAAGGAACAGATCATCCTCAAAAATATCTTTTCTTGATAGTAGAGTTAAATAACTATTTCCTTTACACTTAATTTCCTTTACACTGCTAGTTGTCTTATATATATTCTTTTATAATTTCTTTAAACACACACTCAACAATTTGACTTGGTTTATATTTTTCACCTACTTTTTATCCTTTGATGTCAGTAATGAGTTTGTGATTTTGCCAAGTCAGTCCCTATTTACTCTTCTTACTTCTTTTTTGTCTAACTAGTACTGTACTTCTGAAAATTAAAGGCTTTTTTCACTTTTTTACGTAAGATTTTCCTCTAAGATCTCACTCAATTTGCTCAGTTTAATTACTTCAGACTGGTTTTAGTTTATTCATTTACCTTTGTAAGAATTCCAAAATTAAGCATACCTTTCTTTAGTCACACTGCTTTCCTCCTTCAATCAATCACTTCCTTTTGAGTAAAAACTGTAGATTTTGATTTTTGGGCTAAGGAAAATTAAAGGAATGTTAACTCATTGCGTATCAGTTATTATGCCTCCACTGATACTCTTCTGTTTTAAATAATTCAAGACACTTTATACAATAAGGAGTCTTTGATATTAGCCTTTGGAAGCAATAAAGTGGCATATAGACCCACAATATACTGAATTTTAGAATATGCTAGGTAGTATATTGTATCATATTCAGAGGTGTATTTCTTTACTAAGAAACCAGTGAAGACATCTCTTGTTATATATATATAGTAATTTATGTCTAAAATACACTGTATATTACATAAATTTTAAATTTACATTTATGAGAGTGAATAATGATGGCGTTGGATGTTAGCTCTTATTTTGGTCCAGGATCTGTGATTCAAATACAGGCACCAGACCCTACTACATAGTCAGCAAGAACAAAGAGTCACCAGGCAAAGCATGACAGATGGCAAAATCAAAGAATGGTAGAGTACTTGAACAAACAAAAAAGACTGACAAAATATCCCTAGGCCTGGCATCTGCCATGACATCTCCTAAGTCTGTTGTACCTGGCCTTCAATCAACTGAACAGCATTCCACTGATATAGGGAAAGGATGGGACAGGAAATGAGGCCCTGAGGTCAGGCAGAGATACTATTCTAGCAGGGGAATACCCAGGACAAGTATTGGTCTGGTGAAGAAGTGCATGTGGGTTACAGAAGTGTTTCTTGTTTTCAGAAGCACATTTTGGAAGAGATTTTGTCCTCTGACATAAGAAATAAAAAGAACAACATAAGGTAAAAAGCTGGTTTCCCTCCAGACTAAAATGGTAAAAATATATAACAGCTTGGCTTTAAAAGGATGTCCATCTGTTAGTAAACTAGTGATCATACCATATCCACAATGGTCTAGCAAATTAACAGCCAAAAAATTTATTGTCCACACCCACAACTCAATAAATATTTAGGGCTGATTTTTTGGTTTTTTTTTTATCTCCAACAAGTCCATTTTAAGTGATGAAGTGCAACTTTTCCCATTTTAAAATGTCTTTTAACTGCTTCACAAAAATATATTGTTCCCTGTCCTTGCAGGTCTTGACGGGCACATAGCAAACCAGTTCTTTTGCCTTGGACCTTGGTAGGAGAATTTTGATCTGCATCTTGATCATAGTATTTAACATTCAATGCAAGAGCTTGTGGTGGTAACAGTCTTCCACAAAAGTGTACTTGGCTAGAAATGGTGCTCTTGACTAACTTATTGGAACACAAGTTAAATAACTGCACTAGCAATTTCAGCAGACTGAAGATTGCCTGATTAGCAAACACATGCCAAGGCCATTTCATTACCTGCCACATCTAAGCCAGCTAGATCTAAGGCTAACTTGGATATAGTATCCAAGCTGGAGTCATGTTCCTAATATATAAAAGCCCTTCAAGGCTTGATCTCATGTCACTATTTGGTGTAAAAAATTTTACACCAATAAAGAAATGGGACCAGAGACTGGTGGTACTTCAGTTTTCTTAGGTTTCAGCATCTCCTGCTGGTTTGACCAGAGCTCTGTTTGCAAATGAACAAAGTTGAAGTCTCAGATAAAAGTGTTTACATTTGCTGTACTTCACACAGCACAGGCCCTGCACAGATCCACTGTGCGAGACGAACACAACATGTAGAGCTGTTCAGTTGAAATGTCACCATGAGAATCTGTTGCTACTTCTTCGTATTAAGAACCTGAATTTCACAAGGCTAGAAATGAAGCAACAACCTTCAGTAAAGCAACAACTTTCAGTAAAGTGTAAACAGCAATATTTATTAGAATTACTTACTTGGTATATTTTTGTTTGACTCTCCATTTATCAATGTTTTTTAAAAGTGCATGAAATGTATCATAGTATAAGCCTTGTATTACAACACACAGAGAGTCTTCTCCTTGGAATAGTTATAATGATTTATTAGTTTAAGTTCAGTGAAATAACAATTTGTTTGGATCAACAGAACTATATTTCAACTGTCATTGGTTGGTTGGTAAACACAATCTCATATAAATTAAAATATCTTTGTTGCCTGGCCTAAGAATGTAAACGATTGTTCTGGAAAACAAAAAATTTACTCTATAATACCAATCCAGAATGACTTGGTAATAACATAATCTTTGACTTTTGAAACAACACTGAAATATGTAACAAATTCAGAAATATTAATCCATAGATATGCGTAGCCTATCAACCCTTCTTTGTGGGAGTCCTTTCAGGGACTTCAGCTAAGCCAGGTGTATTCCACAGTACATACTGCTGACAAAGCTGGCCATACACAGCACAGTCTGCATCACAGAATCATAGGGTTACTTGTGTTGGACCTCAAAGGTCATGGGCATGGACACCTTTCACTACAGGCTGCTAAAAGCCCTATCTAACCTGGCCTTGAACACTCCCGGGTATGGGGCATCCACAACTTCTCTGGGCAACCAGTCCCTCAGTATCCCATAAATAAAGAATTCCTCCCTAATACATAAAGTAAATTTACCCTCTTTCTATTTAAACCCATTATACTTTGTCCTGCCACGTTTTCCCCCACTCTGGGGCTCTCTGAGCCAGGACAGGACAGCTGGCACTCAAGTGTAACACAAGCCTGCAGAGTTTTCCTGCCTGCTGCTAACAGCCCACCTGGAAGAGGGAAGGCAGAGTACTCGGACACTTCATGATGTACTTTGCAACAAAACTGGTGCTGCTTTAAGTATTATATTGTGACCTTCCAAATGGTACCTATTTTTAGGAAAACGCTTTATTGTTTTAATTTACAGAAACAGGAGACTAGATGGAACCTGCGTCATCATGTCTAATCCCCTGCTATTACAAGCAGTCAAGTCACATAATCCTTTTAATAAACTGAAGTGTACTTGGATACCATGGTGATGAGTACTTCATAAATATGGATATTTGTAGCTGAGCAGAAAATAAAATGATAAAAAAGTGCAGTGGAAGCACAGAAGGATTATGAGTGACAAAGGTGAGTATAGCACAGTTCTAAGGATATTATGGTTTTGTTTTTTTCACAAGAGAATAATAAAAACTTTACTGAAACCCTCACGCCTCTGAAGTAAGAGTGATGCCAGCAAAGGAAAGGGTCAATTTCACACAGGACTTATGAGAAACACAATAATGGAAGAAACAAAGAAAAGGCCACTGTCAATATAAAAAACTTGCTCCATTCTTCACAGTGCACAATGCAATGATTACAGCTCAAAAGAGCAAAACCACAGCTATTTAAAGATTTATCCTGAGGTTATTTAATCAGGCAATTTTATAGAAGAAAAAATAATTTCCTTACTTTTGTACCTATCAGAAAACCAGGGACCCAAACCCAGCCTAATTTAACATTCTTAATAGCAATAATTAATTTTATGCATTGTGCACCTCTAGTTTATTTTCTTATGATTGGCTTTCCCTGCATTTGCAGACTAGTCTTAGTAGATAATTCCTTTTTTAATGAAGGAATTCTGTTGGAATATGTAACCATTATAAGTTTTCTTTCAGTAGCATTGATCAGTTTCAGCATAAAACTGAAATCCTCTCCTGTATATCCTTGATTCAGTCTCCCTCCATGTAGGATAAACCTTCATTTAGAAGCCACACCTTTATCATGCAAGCTGCCAGAAAAAGGAATTTAATTTCCAAAGGTATTCCTTCTGTTTACAACCACAGGGAGAAATAATGAAATGTAATGAAAGCTGTAGCTCTAAATAAAAGCACAGGGAACCTCTACCCCTATCCTGGTGAAAATGAAGTTGTGAGTTGCACACAATGAGTAACACTCAAACACTTTGCAACACCATTGTCTCCAAAGGACTTACAACAGAGATGTATTTGGCATACTTTTTATTCCAGAGAGAGGAGAGGGGAGTAAAGAACTAATCATTTTCATTCTTGCAAGTGCACAAAAGGAAGAAATGGAACAAATGTTACAACATTTGTACAATTATAACAGAGTAAAAATAATGTATTTCTTCTCCACTTTATTTTTTAAAAAAATTAAATACATGTTTGGGTAAAAAAAAGCTACATTTTAGACTCTTTGTGATTTTCTAGGAATCCCTAGAAGGAAAAATGAAAACATTTACTATGGGAAAAAAGCGATCTCTTAATTTCCTATCCAGTGCAACTCTTCTGTTGAAAATAAGGGAAAATAAATTTAAGCTTTATCAGATAGGATACCTTCTCTGTTATGCTACAAAGAACAGGTATACATTCCCTTGAGAAATTAAAGAAATCATTTTGATGACTCTCTGATAGACATTGAGGTTTTTAAAAGCCATTGCAACAACTCTTTTAATTGTTTGGCTTATAAAAGGATGTTTTGAAGGTCGAGGGGGGAATATATTCCTTTTATAAGGGGAATCTCAATATGGTCACAATAGATCAATTAATTTTTTTTTTTACATCTACTTTTGTGAAATAAAGTGATTTGTGTAGGAAAGGACAAATATTTCAAGTTCAAACCAATATAATAATTGTTTGAAAAACCAATAATTTTTGTTGCAAAAGTTGCTTCCTATTTTAGAAGAGAATCAGTTTAGTTCAGTTGAGTCTCCCGAAAACATTAAAATATTGGTAAAAAATTTGCAATCGCTCAGTGTTACTAAAATGTCCACTTGTTTACACACCTGTTGCTTGCCCTTCCCTCTTTTGAGCAAGTCCACAATCAAGGTACAGCCTCTGCTACTTGGGACAACCACAGGCTTTTGTGAGGTGAGGCTTTCTCTGTGAGTTCAGATGTAGGGGCACAGAAACCTTTGCTCTCTGTCAAGAAGGGTCAATAAAAGACAGGAAAATGTCTGATGGGTTCTAAATTTCAAAATATTTTTGAATTTGCCAGGCCCTGTGCAGCAAAACCCAAACCCAACAGTCTGAACAGGCTGCATTAACAGAAGTACAATGTGATGGCCATGAACACTGTCCCATAAAAGGGACCTGACTCAAGAGTGCTGGATCTTAGAGCATGTTCTTAGCTGAAAGACTGGGACAAGCTCGTGAGATGAACTCTGTGGCTACAACCATGCTGAAATACTAATGGGGTGGGTTGACCCTGGCTGGACAACAGGTGCCCAGCAAATCTGCTCCATCACTGCCCTCCTTAGCTGAGCAGGGTAAAGGAAATACAATGAAAAATTAGTCAAGGAAAGGACAGGGAGAGATTGTTCAGCACTCAGAGTCATGGGAAAAACAGACTCGACTTTGGTAAATTAAAGAGAATTAAATCCAAATCTTAAAACGACTTTTTTCCCAGCCCTCCCTTCTTCCTGGACTTAAATTTACCCTTTATTTTCTCTATCTTCTTCTCCCCAGTGGAACAAGGGGTTGGGGAATGGGAGTCGTGCAGTGTAGGAGTCCCCAGTAATCATTGCATAGAATTAGTCCAGTGTTCCATATTCCTCTGATTGCACACAAAAGGCATTCCTTGTATTTTGATTAGTCTTCTCTGTTCTTTAAAGCCATTTTTATGCCATTGTCATGTATTTATACAATTAAATCTAATTTATACTGTTAGACCTAATTACTTAATTGTTGTAGCATACATGATGAAATAATGAGAATGTGCAATTAAGATGTGCAATTACATAATTACAATGTGTAATGATATTAGGTATAAATATCCTAAAATGTTATGGGTAAAATATACTGTTGAAATAGAAGAATTTTTTTAGGTACTACATTGGTTTTAAAAAAAGTAGACAGACCTATGAAATAATTCCTCAAAGTTTAGGATTTTTTTTCTTAAGTCCCCACTTAAGACACTGCCATTTTTTGCAGGAAAATTTATGTTTAATACAATCAAATAGGGTAGGGGACTGTATGGAAAAAAATTATATATACTGAAATATATAACTGAGGTTATCTTTATTTGCTGTATTTTAAAACATTAGGCTCCAATTTCCGTGTGTCTTTTTCTGCAATATGGAGCAAAACTGTACATTTAATTCATATGAGCTTTACCAAACCACCTCAACTTTAGAATTTAGTGTGGCTGTACAACATGGAGCCAATGAGCTAACATAGTAATAAATGAAATAACTAATTCCAGCCTTGCTGTGAAACTTGGTATCAACTTCTCTCAAAAATACACAAACAGAAAAGCATCATGCCCTCAGGAACCTCATGAAATATCTTTTTTGATCTTCCCAAAGTTTGGGACCTCCTTGCTACCTCCTTCTACCCTGTCCCTGAAAAATCCCATTGCTGCCTCCTGAGACTTCCTACAGAACCCCAGGAACATATTCCACTGCATTCTCAATGGTGTATCACAAAAGGAGAGATTTCTCACTTGAAAGCTGTTTACTTGCTAAAATTAGATTTAATTCCTCTAAGCATTTTAAACCCCTAGAGACAGGGAAGGGTGAGATGGATTCCACTGTACCTGGGGCAGCTTCATTGGTGTTGGCAACATACAGGCAACCCAGACTGATCCAGAGCTCCTAATGGAGCTGGAAGGTAGCAAGAACTTCACAAGCGAAATGAGCATTAGTGATTAGAATTTTTCTTTTCTTCTGAAAAAAAATCTTGACAAAAGATTTTGACTAGCTAAATATGAACTTCCCAAACACTTACTTCAGCAATATTCCCACTCTGAAAATTCAAAACAAAAAGTAATTTTCACCTGTCAGTTCAGAATGTTACTTCATGTTTATTTAAAAAGCTTTTCAGTTATATCAGTACTGAAGTCTTTTTACTTTCTTCTCTGGGAAATTTTTTTTTCAGGTATCTCTCTGTTACCCTTTAATTTCACTAGAAGGAAGAAGGAAGGGAAGGGAAAAGAGCAGGATAAATATAAAAGTTAGTAAAGTTTTCTTAGCCAAAATACTGTTGTTAAAACTAACTAAATGCTGTACACCGATTTCTACCATCAGTATCTGAAGTATTATATCTGAAGAGTACTTGAAATTATAGAAACATAGATATTATTTCTCTATAAAGAATAAAAAGATTCCCAAACAGCTTGAAGTGGGTGGCCAGGAAGGGATAAAAGGATCAATGGAAGTAGGAGACTGGGGGATATTTTACTTGCAGCCTAATTTTTAGATGTCCTACCCCAAGGCTTGGGAGACTCATACCAGGCTGGGAGCAGAGTTGACAGAATTACAGAGGTACATTTCATGTCCTCCCAGCTGGGTGGGCTCTGTGGAGGAGATGTTGCACAGGTAATTAGGTTGGTAATTTGGACCTTGCAGCATCTGTCAGTTGCAGTTGTTCCTGAGGCAATAAAACTTCTCATGACATACCAGCAACTGCAACACCTACATGCTAGTGAAATCCCAACTGGCCATATGCCTTGGAGATTGAGATTTGTAGGCTTTGACATTTTGTTCTGACCAAAACAACTTTAGAGGTGGCTTTTACAAATCTTCCATAATGTACCTTTTTTTAAAAAAATAATTCTATTTCAAAACAAGTTATAAAGTAACGTAATTTTCCCTTATTAAAGAGTTCTCAGATAATAGCACATTATACTTAGGCTTCCCTTAATGTTCCTTTCTGAATATTCCAACCTCAGCAACTCTGCCACGTCAGAACTGAAGGCCTGTCTAATACCCAGAGATACTTCAGTAACAAGTGTGTACTTCAGGTTTAAAAGATCATCTCCCTTGTTCTAGTTCAAACTTCGCTTGTCTGATGCTTCTTCCTTCTTTGTATGGCTGCACATCTTAATATCAGACGCATATAAATGTAACCTCAACCCTTTAAATGTAAATTTAAACACTTTTTATGATTGAGATTATGCTGGCAGTATAGCTATAAAAATGGGATCCAGACGATAAATGTATGGTTGCCAAATTTTCTCTATTCATTTTTTTCCCTTTCCTGACAGACAAATCCTTATAAAAAAAGGATATGAGGAAGAAATACTTATCTTGTGTTAATAGTTTCCTTGAAAATCCTAGAAACATTAACAATAACAAAGACATTTTTGCTCTTGACATTTTAAGAAAAACTAACTTTCAACATTGTCAAATGATATTTCTGATTTCAAATCACACAAATGATTTGTGTGTCAGATGATCAGAAATATTCTCATAGGGTAGGTTTGCATTTTATGTTAGATTAGATTATCCTGATAAGTCTTTCTCTTTTTAATATTTTGCCATTGATAATAACACTTGTTATAAAATTAAAATTAAAATGAAAAATAGTTTTAGCCTGAGAAATGTATTGGCAAACATAATTACTACCTCAAATATGATAAAGCAATATACTCATAAATCCTGCATTGTAATGCTGTAAAATCTATCACTGGTCTTTATTACAATTTTTCTACTGTACAGTCTTTTACCTGATATGAGGCTCATGGAATTACAAAAAATATATCAGCAGTAAAACACTGTTCATGAAACCTGGCACGGTATGTAAAAGTTAACTGCCCTGTGTATTTTACCCTGTAGCTAGTTTACAGCAAAGTCAATCATGCTCTGAATACAATGGTGGGAAAGAATACATCTTTCATCCAATTAACTATTGTACAGATGCTTGGGACCACATGGACTGAACCCTGGATAGCAACCACATTGCTCCCAAGGAGATAAGATAATGCTGGAGGATTTAGCTGCTGCTATGTTTATACAGAGAGTTCATATATCTTACTGCTCTGGCCTGGGTTTCACCCCTGAGCTGATCCACCTGTGAAAACCTAGCAGGTCATTCTGTTTTATATGCTTTCTGTTGAGCACCTTTGAAAGAAAGTTTGAAAATGGAGTTAAAAATCTGTTCCTGGAGATGGTTCAGAGAGTTTGTGTTACTACATAAGTATCCCATTTGAGCTTTTAAACAAGACCTGAAACACTCATAAGCAGACTTCACTATTCACAAAACAAGGTGAAAGATGAAAATATTTCTTGCTTGTTTTTAAACAGACATAACAAACAAAATTCGCCTCTTGAGTTTGAGCCTCATTTATCGTGGACTCAGCTAGAGCAACTGACCTCAAGTGATCAAAGGGAAATCCCATTCTATTTTTGAAGGACGCAGCCTCCTTTTTATCCCAATTTCCCAGCCACATTTCCCTCTCTCTTTCTCCATTGGCTGAGGTACTTGAGAGGTACTTCTTGGAATGCCTGATACATAAGATTTCCCTCTAATGTGTAATCCTCCCTTTTAATTTCTTGACCCTTTCATCTTTCAGTATCCAATTTCATTTATCAGCAAACCTACTGTTTGTTTGTAAGGCAAATAGCTTTTTTCCATTCATCAATCAGTGGAATCATTGTTTCCTTTATCTCTCAGTGCTAGTTATATCTATCTAATCCACAACTTGTTTGTAAAGACAAATCCATCATTCCTCTCACAGGTAGAGAAGGAAGGATCAACACCTTCCAAGTTGTGGTGTTCTTTTTTTCTGAAATACCAATACACGAAAAGGAACCCTGCTCTACTGGGAATGGCTGAACACTTGTCTGCCATGGAAGGTGGTGAATTAACTCCTTGTTTTTCACTGCTTGTGTGAGTAGCTTTTGCTTTCCTTAGTAATTTTTTTTTTTAATCGCAACCCAGAAGTTGTCTCACTTTTACCCTTCTGATTCTCTTTCCCATCCCACTGGGAGCAGACAAGAAGTGAGCAAGTGGCTTCATGGGGCTGAGCTACCAGCTGGGGTAAAACCTTCAGCTCTGAGGTTGTACATTCACAGATACAGTTCAACTTAAATGCCCCCAGATCAAAATGTTGCATCACTGCTTTCCCCCTTGATTACCAGTGCATTTTATTGAATGCTTCCACTTATTAAAATTAATGAAGTCAGTTGCTTGGAGGAGCTGATCCAGACAAAATGAAACCCAGCATAAGAAAGTTCTTTCCATCCCCTTTAGTCAGATAGTGGTAGAGCCAACACAGCGAGGCTGGGAATACAGGATCAACACTTCCATTTTAAGACACTTGTGAGACAGAAAAGTAAGGTAAAGAGACTCTAAGGGCTTAGGTGACACATGGACCATTTGGAGCCTCTGATGGCAGGGAGTTCTTTTAAATGCTGATCAGCATTTGACAGTACCAGCAGTCTGTGGAAATACTGACGGTTTGGGCTGTTATTTAACATTTACAAATTAATACTGCACTCAAGATAATGAATGGCTCTAGCACACATGCTTTCACACACCACCTGTCCATTCCCCTCTCACTTCTGTTGTTTCTTCTCACTCTGAAGATAGCTTGCTAATTGCTATGCTTGTATGTAATATGACATGGCCACAGGGAATGGAGGAATGGGAGGGGAGGGGAGAGGGTGAGAGAGACAGACAGGGAAAGAACTTGTGCTTTGAGTAACTACTTCATCTTGTCTCTGGTGGTAAGAGTTTATTGTTCTAACCCCTTGGTCATCTCTTGAAATATATGCAAGGGCAATGACAACAGCTCTTAGGCACTGCTGTGGCAGACCTGTGATATATAGCTACACACCACCCTCAGTTTCATCAGTCAACTGCTCCCTTTGCTGGCATTCACAACTGAAACAACCAAATGTGTCTATTAGCACCCATCAGATGAGCTCTTAATCAGTAACCAGTGAGAGCCACGTGTTATAAAACAGGATAAGTGTTCTGGATAACAACTTATTTCTTAAGTTGCCATCATCAGAAGGAAAAAATTATGTAAACTCAGACTTCAGCAATAAGATGCAGTAGCCAGATGGAAGATAATGTGGTATCAATAGGGATTTTTTAAATACCCAGAGTGCTTTTTGGAAAATTGCAAAATTTCTAGGAAAATTGATAAGTATGGACTTTCAAGAAGTGTATATTCTAAGCAGTAGTCCTATATGTGACATTTATTTCCAAAAGAAAACACATTAATGTTTCTGCCTTATTGATAGTAATGATGACAAATTCTTCTGCTACTTTCAGACTAAAACATTTTTCATTAAAATACTGCCATTTCCACGATCTGATGCTTTTCTTTCAATCTTAACAATGAAAAAGTATTCAACATAAAAAATATTAAGTCATTTTTAAGCTATTTGATCAGGAAATATCCTCAGGCAATAGTATTTGTTTTGGAATGATGTTCTGTTAAGAGCACACCTCAATCTCTGTCACAAGAAGATATTTCCATCTCAAAACATCTGTGTAAATCAAAATATCTAATTTACATCAGAGGTAAGTTGATATAACTTTCTATTTTGTCAGCTGGGACCTAAGCATTTTTCCAGTTGCAGAAAACAGAGCATAGGCAGTATCCAAACAAAAAGGGACCCTGAGCACACACACTGTGTGTTAACCACGACATCCATTATATGACTACTATATTAAATGGGTGGTGCTTTTTATTTATTACCCCAAGTGTTTCCCGTGCAACCTTAACTCAGTACTTAGAGTATTCCCTGATCCACACTATCTGTAAAAGGAGAGGATTCATTTTAACACATCTCAGGAATACTTACCATGTGCACTTAGTCCTTACTTGAACACTAAAGCTCACACTTTCTAGCATGGAACCAAGCTAAAGATCTAGTAATGTGTATATAAACAAAAATATATGCCTCCTGTATATGCTACATAGTTATTACACACATAAGTTATAATTAGCAAAAACAATAGAAAAAATTTAAGGGTTTCTATGTGAGCACTATTTTTTCTTGCAAGCTGGATTTAATTTCATATGGGCACTGAAAAACAAATCCTGCTGAGGCTACTAAAATCAGGTAATCTCTCTGTTATATCTGTAACTTTAATTACATATCTGGATCCTGATATTTTTCCTGTATGGAGATATTGTTTCCCCCTGCAATGAAAATGACAGTTAGTAGAGTTTTCCCTTTCTGTCTTCTCATGAATATCTGTTGGCACTCCAAAACCATTAACACAGCAACATATTTCCTGGTTTTTTATAGGACACTGGAGACCAGAGAGATCAGCATTACAATTTTATGCTGCTGTTTGCTTTACCACTTGTGTGCTAACCCGAATAAGATTGTAAATGTCAATTTCTCCTTCAGCCATAGTATACCCATGTTCTTTGGGAAAATTTTTCACAGAAATGTTCAGTTTTTATATTCAAGGTTCTTAAAGTTTTGAGACATTACTTTTTACAAAGTGTATAAGAAATAGTAACAAGCAGAAAACCTCATGCTTGGTGAATTTATTTGTGTTTTTCTGTGATACTTTCTCACTCAAATAAATGAATGAATTCATGTCCATAATACCCTTGTGAGTTAAACATTCCCATTTCCATTTTCTCTTACCAGTGTAGATGTTTTAAGCTTTTCTTCTTGACTTGGGAGAGTAAGGGGAAGAATTCATTTGCTGAGTGGATTTCAATTTCTGTATAAAGCAGCTGGAGACCAACCTATATTTTAAAGGAAAGGAAAGTCCAGGGAAATGTACCATACTTAAATTGCAATATATCTAAGTTGACAGAAAGCAGGCTCCCTTAATTCTCCACCATCTCGTTCTATTCTTCATCTCTCTTATATATTTCAGTTTTAATTCTTTTTATTACATATTATCTATACTTAAAATATACTAGGCATTTTTGGAAACAACCCTCACCCTGAACAGCATAATGCAATAATAAATGTGTAGTTCCAGAATGCCATTTCTCCCCTTATTACTGTTCTATCTGACCAGCTCTGAATTTAATGCATTTCTCCTCATCTCCCTGTGCCCCAGGGAAGGACCACCATCTCCACTGTACAGATGGGAAACCAATAGATCTATAGTCTACACAGAGTAGAGCTCTCAAGCCAGTTTTTCCAGGCTTTGGTCACATTCTGACATGATTCACTTGAAAACGGGCCGTGGGGCCCTGCCACTGACATCCATTCCTTCTGCCTTAGCAGCAATTCCATGTCATCCTCAGATAATTTTTATAGGGCTCCTGGTGTCTCCTGTCTAAAGGGCATGAGTGCTCACAGAAAAGTCGATTTGTGGTTGCTTTCTTAAATAATTGGATTAAGCCACAAACATCCTGCAGCTGCTTAGGCTCTGAGCAAGGTAAGAGAGTCAGATTCTAGCTCCCACAGACATTGTGTCTGTCCCCAGAGGTTAATGGGTTAATGGACAGATTCTTGGGGAATTAGGTATCTATCTATCTATCTATCTATCTATCTATCTATCTGTCTATCTATCTATCTGTCTATCTATCTATCTATCTATCTGTCTATCTATCTATCTAATCTATCTATTTCCTTTGAAAGCTGATCATAAATTACTTGGGAAGTCACTGGATAAAAAGTAGCAGGGGGTTTCAAAGCCTGCCATACAAGAGCTAGGTAAACTAAGAAGTCAATAAACTATCCCCATCTCAAGTCTGTAGGACACCCAAACACAGGGATCAACTCTGCAGAGTTGTAGCACTTAAACCTATTTGCACAGGCCACCTTTTTTTTCTCATTCTCCCCTAGGCAGTAACACCTGTGGTCATGCACTGCACAGCCACAAAACTGAGAAATTTGTGATCCATGAAAGACCTGCTTTTTGAATTTCTCTTCCCTAAATAAGAAGTTCCTCTGCCACTGGAGTCTGAAAATGTTGCTTTTGATTATAATCACCTCCTACACCCCTGCTGAGCAGATTGCCATTCTCTCTCCCAGACTACCTCCGCAAGTGCACTGGGAAATCTGCCAGCACACAGGGTTCCCCTTCCTCCTCTGCTGAGAAAACTGTATCCTGAGAATATGGTACAGGTGCAATTTTCACAAGAAACAGCCTCCACAGTCAACTAAAATTGTTTTAGTCAGGATGGAGACTTCTTGGGGATTTTTCCTTATTTTCTAAAACCCTAGTAACTGTACAAAAATAAATAAGATTCCAATCATTCTGTCTGTGATAAATGAACATATAATAACTCTGAGTAAAAATAGTTCTATAAAAATATTTTTATTAATAGCATCTTACATAACAGTGTTTACCCTCTTTTACATACCATTTCTTTTTAAATTAGTAGGAAAAAGAAGAAGGATGAAGGAAATAAAGTACAGAAAAAATATTTGCAGTTTACTGGGACTTGTTTTTCCAAATATCATCACATTCATCATTAAAAATTTCCATCTTACAAGAAGACAGACCTGTGTGGTCACATTCCTGTAAACTCACTAGTCTTCACATACTTTGTCTCACAGTCATCTGGATTCACACTGCCAAGTCTCATGCAGTGAATATGGTAATAAAACCAATAATGTCTCCCACACTTAAGCTTTGCTGGAAGTGGCTTCCATATACAGGTGATTCCAGGGTCTCTCTCCCATACAAGTGTGAAAAGAATCTTTTTTCTGCTCCACAACCATTTCTCCCAGGCAATGGATTTAGCAGGGCAATGTGACCCACAGTCCAGATGTATCCAGGGCAAGGTGAGGTTGCAGAATAAGGGCAGGACTATGACTGTGACTGCTCTACAGCCAAGAACATTTTCTTGAGCAAGAAATCAAACACAGTTAGGTCAGTTGGACAATATAATGTCCAGAAAGGATTCAAATTTCCTCCAACAGCCTTACTGCAACAGCAGTACTTGTAGCTTATATTCCATATGGAACAATAATCCATGCTGTGGCCCAACAATACAGTTAGTTCTTCCGCAGGATGGTGATCAAATGTTCAAGAGTGACCTAGAATAAAATACAACAGCAAATGACATAAAATAAGAAGTGTTGATATTGGATAGAAGTTGAACATAATACAAGCAGAAGCACAATAGGCAACTGGTTCTAGCCCTTTGGAATTAAAAAATTGTAATCAGCTCTCAGAGCCACCACTCCCAGCCATTTTTTTCCACCATTTCCAGCAGTGTGCACTCACTCATAATATGGCACTATCTCTGGTAGAATAAAACTGCCCCAGTTCACATTGCTTCCTCCACATAAATAAATACATATATCCCATTATAAAGCATAATCTCTTACTGCATAGCATGATATAGCACATAACTACGCGTTGCAGGCAGAAGACTCCTGATTCAGGGAATTTCACTAAAGTAACAGACAATTTCTAACATTATCTATTATTTCTAACATCATACTGATGTTGGTATTGAAAAAAATAGAAAGCAAACAATTAGGTCAACACTTTGCCTCCACCTTCTTCAGATTCAAACTAATATCTCTCTTCCTACTCTCCCAGTCTCACCTTCCTCTGTTTTGCCAAACCCTTCAGTGAGGTGTTGGGTGGCACAGGAGCTCCAGGTCAGTGCCAATTTTTTCTGCCCTTTGCTTCTTGCTGTTTTTCTTCTGCTGCTCCTTGGCTCTTGCTGCTCCTCTGCCCTGGTGCAGGACTCTCCATCCCTTCAGGGGGGTTCCTGCCCCAGTGTGAGGGTCTCCAGCTGTGATCCCAGCACTGTTCCTTTCCACACTGCTCTCCCACTTTGCCTGCCTTTTCTTCTGGTAAGTCTATTCACTTTTTTCTTTCTGTGTCCCCTCCCAACAGGGCACTATGCTACCAAACCCTACTGCTGCTGCTTCATGAAAAGTGCTGTGAGATTAAACCCCATTAACAGTTCCACTTGTTATAGCTTCTAAGTATTTCACATTCCAAGAATGTTCAGTAGCACTGGAAGCCCCATGGAAGTCAACAAAACTATTAACATGATGAACTCTGCTCTGTGTTCCCAAACACCAGTTTACCTATTTCCACCATTTGAAGAAAAAGGCAGTACATTCTTTTCAAGAATTTTGTGGTTTTTAACCACACAAAAATGAAGAATCAGAATCACATAGGACTGGAGATGCGCAACAAAATTTTGCGATTTGTGGGTATGGTTTGAAATTGAATTCTGAGCTGCTATTGATTGTGAACAGGATCTGCTGCAACAGAATCTAACTTCCGATTATCATTGGAGTAGATGTGGAGCTTAAGGACATGGCTTAGTGCTGGACCTGACAGTGTTAGGTTAGTGATTGTACCAAATGACCTTAGAGGTCTTTTCTGACCTTAATGATTCTATAAAACAATTCACTACCTTAATCTCCTCTGAATTTATGTGTTGTATACCAAAGTATTTATTACATCAAAAAGACAGGTAAAAAGTGACAACTAGACAGCTCGTCCTGCTAAAGTATCTGCTGAAATGACATTAGCGCTTTGGTTATTAAGCCCAAATAAATGTACTGCTAGGCTTTGTCTGGGGAATTTTTGAGGCTGACACTGCAGGACTAGTGACAATTTCCATCTCTCAGTTACCGTGGTTACAGTAAGAAAAAAGACTGTGAACTCCTGAAAAGATAGATCTCAAACATTGATTGTCCCAGTTATAGCCTACATCTATTCTAGCTCTTGATTAGTTTAGATATATGTCATATTTTTCTCTAATACTGGATTTTAATCCTGCAGAATAAAAGATTCCTTTTTCTTCATGAAAAGGGGGTTTGTCTTTTCCATCACTGGAAAAAAGAACATTTTTCACCATTTGAAAGGGATTTTTTCAATTCTCTGCACTAATTATATGACTAGTACAAAAATATGGCAAAAAATTTGTTAGCCATCTCTGTTTACTTTAAATCTCTCAAAAATTAATTTGGACAAGGTCAAATTACATTCTGGGAGGAGAAATTTCAGTATTCTTTCTGAAATAAATATGCCTGAATGGTGTTCTGCACTTGAATTACTTTTAGGAGTCATTTACTAGTAATATGTGGGTTTAAATTAACAAAGAACTTTGTATAAAGCATGAACATAATCTAAGTAGTGTTAACATTACATTTATGATATTAATAATGAATGGAAATTATATGGTCAAGCAAAAGAATAAAGAGAAATAAGCTACTATACCTTAGGCTATGATTTCTAGAAGCCAAAACCTCTGATAAATATTTTTCATTAAGCCTTTATTTTAACAGATAATACCACAGTGAAATAGTAGATTCATTTCTACATGAAAGTTAGTTCATTCAAGCATTTGAAGGATAAATAGTAGAAAATTGTCAAGTATAAGATAGGTGTATTGATGTCCAGGTTTTGGCAGCAGGATGGCTACAGGGGTGGCTTCTGCAAGAACCTTTCAGAAACTTCCCCCATGTCCAACAGAGCCAATGCCAGCCAGCTCCAGGGTGGACATACCACTGGACAAAGCTGAGCCCACCAGAAATGGGTAGCACCTCTGGGGTAATGCAGTTAAGAAGGAAAAAAAACATGTACAGCAGCATCCAGAGAGAAAAGTGACAATGTGTCAGGGAATCAGCTCTGCAGACACCAAGGTCAGGGAAGAAGAAGCAGGAGGTTCTTCAGGCACCAGAGCAGAGTTTCCCCTGCAGTTTACAGTGCAGCCCATGGTGAGGCAGCTGCGCCCCTGCAGCCCATGGAGGTCCATGGTGGAGCAGAGATCCACCTGCAGCCCCTGTCAGAGCAGGTGGATGCTCAAAGGAGGCTACAATCCCGTGGGGATCCCACTCCTGGCAGGACCTGTGTCCCTGTGGAGAGAGAAGCCCATGATGGATCAGCTTGCTGGCAGAACTTGTGACCCCATGGACACAGACAACATGTGATGAGCTGACAGCAACCCCCATTCCTCTGAGGGGCTGAGAAGGAAGAGACAGGGAAAAGCAGGAGTAAAGTTGAGATGGGAAAGAAGGGAAGGGGAAGGTGGTTTTAAGATTAAGTTTTATTTCTCATTATCATACCCTGATTTGATTGGCAATAAATAGATTTCCCCAAGTGGAGACTGTTTTGCCCATGATGGTAATTGTGGAGCCATCTCTCCCTGCTCCTATTTCAAGCTTTACATTTCTTCTCCCTTGCCCTGCTGAGGAGAGGATTTATAGTGTGGCTTTGGGGAGCACCTGGAATCCATCCAAGGTCAACTCACCACAACAGGACAAAGAAAATATAAGGACTAAAGGAATACCGTTAGAGAAAAGAAAATACACATCTGGAATCAAATCAAATATAAAATATTGAATCTAATCAGATGACAAAAGGAATTAGAAAAATTCTGTCCCAAGACTCAGCTGAAACAGGAATAATCAAAATGTTTGATACTTCACTTCGTACAATAATCCTGAGCTAATAACACAGGGATCAATGTTCTGAAAAGCCTTAACATCTGCTATGAGATAATGACTCTCTTCATGTAAAAGGCCAGTATAACATTCCTAACTCTTCCAACTGAACATAGTTCAAAAAATCTTCTGACAGGTTGAAAAAGTGTGAACCTAACACCTGTTGTGTTTAAGTACACATATGCTAGAGCTGTAACAGCCCATTAAATAGGGCCAGAGCACAAGCCCAGCTGCAGCTAGTTCCCACTTTTAGGAGCACCTAATCAGCTATCATGCTCCCAGACAACACCTAGGCGTAGAATTGAACACAGAATTGGCCAAAGAGAGCCTCAAACAGACATCCTGCTTTGTGTGGGAAGAAGGTTTAGGTATCAGAATGCAAGTTAGTTACCCTGAGGGACAAAATGTTGGTCATTTTATTTACCTGGATGCATTTAGTCATGGAGTTTCAGAGCAGTAAGGCATAGAGGTAAATCCACGCCCTCCTGCTGAAATCCATTGCAAATGGTTTAAAATCCATGAGACTTTTCTGTTTTGCTAAGGAGCAATACATGAAAAGATACTCAAAAGCACACAAAAAAAAGAGCACTGTTTTTATATAGAAAGCCTGAAATTTACTAAGAATGTGTGGCACATTCCTTAGGAATCACTTAGCTGATTTTTCATTCACTTATGCTGATGTTTAATTCTGTGTAATGCTTTCTGAGAAGACGGAATTTTATTCAGCCCCTCTTTTAGAGATGAAGTTAATTTAGTGGAAGAAGGAGATTCTAACCATTATATTCAGTTAACTTTGTATGGGAAATACTGCTGTAATACCAGGAGCTTCAGGAGAGATGCCGGCAAGGAAGACTGGTTGCCTTATAGGTACCGTAAAAACAGATTCTAATGAGTCATTTTAAGACTACCTGGACACAAATTTGCTGCTGGATTTACACATAAGACTACTCCTGTAACTCCTCTGACAAAACAGCACCTTGAGTCAGTCATATATTAACAAAACTCACGAAGTGGTCCACAGGACCCTCTGGATAGCCCAGCTTAACAGTAGGAATGGCAGTTTTCTCTAGTTCTGCCACTGACTGACTAACCTTAGACAAAATATTTAATCTTGTGTCGCTGATTCATTGCTGAAAGAGGCTTTAAGTCCTTTACTACCTGAAAGCTATGTATGAAAATATGTTGCAATTATATAGTAAATATGTGTTATTATATAGTAAATATTACTGTAACAAAGCATGCAAAGGAAAACCCCTTTTGCATGGTAATTTAAGACTAGATCAGAATATTCATGCAATGAGTTTCTGTTATTATGCTTACTTTACAATAAATCAACATCAAAGCTCTTAATATTCCAAAATCTTGAGGAAAACTATGGACCCATTTGGCCAGATCTGAGCTTTGCTGGAATGTATTTACATTTAAAAAAGGAATCAGCTGACCAATTGCAGCCTCTCCTCTAATATGCATTAACCTAAAGCTGAATAGCTGCCAACATGATCTCTGTAAATCTTCGTTGCATTCCCTGCTAAGCCTTCATTTTGTCACTTTACAGTATTTGTAGATCAAAACCAGCTCTCCAACCCCACCTTAAACACAGGATAAAGCAATTTCCTTTAAGAGTTTTAGGGTATTACACCCAAGTGCATTTCTGAAAAGTCTCAAATGGAGCAGATAAAAGGGCAAGCAATGGATATAAAAAGAAATAATTTCAACTTGATACCTGGCAAAAGGGGGTGATTTTTGTGTCTGTTGATTTCACAAATCATTAAACTTAACAGCAAACATAAAAGGAATGTTTCCTGCCCATTTTTTAAATGTGGAGGCATACAGGCACTTGTAATGTTCCCCTACATGAGCTGCCATTAGATTGAGCATTGCACGGGGGCCAGCAGCATAAGTGCTCTCACAGTGTCATCGACAGACACCAGATGCAGTTGTTGTAGCCCCAGGGGCAGAAACCACAAGCATTTATTTTGATTGCAGTCAAAGGTCTTATCTGTGTCCAGGTTATTCTTTTCTTCTGCAGGAGAAAACATCAGTGTTTCAGCTTCACTTAAAATACACAATGCTTATATAGAAGATAACATCACTCACTTTCTCTCTACATTTATTTCAGGAAATCTCTCTTTAATGTAATGCACTCCTCTTCTTTGCTGTGCCACTCCTCAGCTGATACAAGCAGCTGCAGCACAGGGTGCCTGTCTCAGCTGAGTCCAGCTAGCCTGTTACACTACCTGACAGGGAGCTATTTTTCCAGATGTTTTTCCAACAATTTCCTTTTCTCTGAAAGTAGCCCTCACCAACAGTGTAGTATAGCCATTGTAGTAAAGACCTTCCTCAGGCTGTGCTTCCACAAGGCAGACAAGGTTATGAGGAACAGGTCCTGGATTCAACAGCCCACATTTAAGAACACCCAGTCATGACAGTACACCATATTATTGCAGTGAGGTTTAAGCCTTATGCCCAAAACTGGCCTGAGCACCTTGCCCGCTAGGCATCTGATGTATAAATGCTGAGTTTCTTGTATTTGTATCTTTAGATATTTGTTGTGATGATTCAATGAACACCAAGGAGGAACACCATTGTTTCTTTAGAGTATCAGCTCCAATGCTTAAAAAAAAGATGCAACTAAAACAGAACCTAAAACTATATTAAAATAGAAAAGGCAGAATACAAGAGTTTGGATTCATCTATAGAATCACATTTTAATGAACTTAAAAGTTGAGTCCAGCCTTTGATGCTTTTGATTAGTATGTAATTATTCCCTCATGTGCTTGAGTAAACACAGACAAGTCAGGACCATCATGTTAGTTCTAAGACAGAAGTATTCTTTCTCCTGAGGACCAAACATTGATTTTTTCAGCTCCTTGCACTTATACCAAATCAATCAGTAACAAAAATTAATATTAAAAAATAAAATTAAAAGCAATTTTACAAAGGAGAAAATCTCTCTATTCTCTTTATCTTTGATAGTTTAGCTTTTCTTGGCAGTCTTCCAGATTTATATTTTCTGCTCTTCTATCAGCGATCTTCTGACAAGAATGGTTTTGACAGACAGAACCAGGGAAAACAGTGTATGCTGACAATCAGACTTGAATTAATGGACAAGTATTGGTACTTAAAGCTTACTTTTAATACTAACTCAGACTTGTGCTACAGCAGTGAAATACTAAATCACTGTGGACAGGAACAGAAACTGTCCACATTAGTATCACATCTTTGCATTAGCTCTAACACTTCTGTTACTTTGCCCTTTTATGATCTATCATGATCTTGTATGTGGTACTTCATTAATTATGATCACTGTTCATGGAAAAATTCCTTCTGTTTATGGTACCATAATGTATTTTTGAATGTAATTTGTTATTAAAAAAACAAAACAAAACAAACAGAAACAAGAGAACACCACAAGAAAGGATGAGTGCTAGAAAGTACTGACTGCGCTGAGTTAGGCTTTGTAAGACCATACTCTGAAATTGCTTCAATCTCTAAGCTTGAATCGCTGTAGTGGAGAGAAGCAGATGTACTCATGTGTTTTTGATTCAGAATTTGTAATTCAGCTTTTGCTCAAGACTTGATTGGGAAAAACTATTCCTGGGTCTAATCAAGAGAAAGGCTAAGTTTTACAGAGAACCCCATAACTCCTCATGTCATTTTTGCTAATGTCAGTGACAATTTGTGGTGTGAATTCTGCTCAGTATCACTTTAAATACAATGCAGCAATTCTCATTGGGAGCCCCAAATGCCAATGTCCTTTCACAACACAATCCACTAATTTCCCAGGATTTGACCTATTAAAAACAGATTAAGAAATTAATAAATTCTATCTCAAAGTGCAGATTTTTATTTTTTACTTCCACTGAGATGATAGGTGGGAGACAGATCTTAAGATCCACCCTGGCTCAGGGTAGCAGCGCTGCACGCATGGGGTGGCAGGTACTGCAGCTTTTACATGTCTTGAACTGGGCAGAAGTAGTAAGGAACAAGCAGTTCCTTGCATCTGACAAGTTTAGGAGTGTTTAAAAGGCATCACAAGTTTCTCTCTTCCTTCAGCAGCAGTCCAGTGCCCCTAACCCCAGGCAGATCACAAACTGATGAGGTACAAACTACTGGCCCGCCTCCATCTATAATTCCCCTGGTGACAGGTTTGGTTGATTTCTATTTGTGATCATGCAAGCTGCTATACAGCACTAGTAATATGAGAACTAATGAAGCAGCAGTTGCTTTGCTCAAATTATTCCCCATCCTTCCCTTCCAGTGGTTGCCTAACTTAAAAAGAGAGGCCCTGAAGGCACAGAACATGCTGGATTCCCAAGGCCCACATATCAGGGCATCCCTTATGCAGCCATCATCTCTAACTCTTGCTGCAACATCCAGCAAAATGCACAGCTATTTTGACATATCATTACCTTTACAATACAGCTTAGATTTCAAGCACAGCTTTTAAGCACAGGTTGATTTATAGGCATACAGGCATATGTTTTTTTCCACCAAAAGGAAAAACTTGATTTCTTTATTAATCAGTCTTTCCAAAGATGTTGTTAAGATTTAACTACTGAATAGTTCAATACAGTATCAGGAAGTAAGAGAATACTGAAGGATTGGAAGCCTCTTTTCTAAAAGAAAACTGCAGCTAGGACCAGAGGTATGGGATATAAATTTAATACTTATTTCGATAACTTGAAGGCAAATAAGGTTTCCTTTTCAAATACTGGCTTATCAAATACTCTAGGGTAAACACTCAGTACAGCACACGGAAAGTATGAGTTATGAATATGCTACAAAATAAAAGGAACAGACGTGTATCCCTGGTGTTCACTGGAACAGTGAGCCTTCTGACTGCATACACACAGCCACTTGGACATTTTTTGTATGTGTTTACACCACTGGAAAAGCACAGAGGGAAAGAAAAGATGGCAAGTCAGTGTACAAGGATAAGACAAATGTTGCTATGAGCAAAACCTACCTGCGCCAGGAAAAAATGCTTGCAGCCTGCAGGGGAGGTACAGAATGGCATGGTTTCCAGCCTAAAGCAGAGGTTATACCACACAGACCAATGAGTGAAAAACAGAGCAGCAAAGCAAGACATCAAACTTTTCTGTGCTGTCTCACAAAGAATCATAGAATCACTAAGATTGGAAAAGGCATATAAGATCATTGAGTCCAACCATTAACCTAGCAGCACTGTGTTCACCACTAAACTTTATTCCTAAGTGCCACATCCACACGCCTTTTGAATCATCTGTATATCTCTTACAACATCATCTGTTTCACTTCTGAATTTGGCACTCTATGTCTGTGACCTTGGAACAGAAAACAACTCTTAGAGTAAAGACCAGGAAGTTCATTTCTTCTTGTAAACGACACGATAACCCCAGACTTAGTAATCTCCTTTGCCCAAGTACCTTAAGAACAAATTTGATTCACAGTATTTTTTGTCTAATACAAAATATGCCAATGAAAATCTCATGCAAGACTCTTAAAAAGACAGTTACCTTAGAAGTAGGAATCTTGCAAGTCCTCTAATCACCTAGCTACAAAATCGTCCCATACCCACACACATCAACACCTTTCAACAAGTTTATGATTGCATGCTCATACTATACTCAGAACCCTCATACTATATTCTTAATATACTATACATATTTTATATTATATATCTATTACATATATATAACATGTATGTGTGTATATATATACATGTATATATATATATACATACCTAAAGGAAAAGTGCAAAGAGGGCACAGCCAGACTCTTTCCAGTGGTGCCCAGTGGTGCCCAATGCCAGGATCAGAAGCAATGGGCACAAACTTTAATGGAGGAGCCACTGTCTGAACAACAGGAAACACTTTGTCACTGTGAGGGTGGCCTAGCACTGGCACAGGATGACCAGAGAAGTTGTGAAGTCTCCATCCTTGGGGTCTTTGGCCCTGATTGTACAAACTGACCCCCAGAGGTCTGTTTCCATCACAAACGTTCTATGGTTCTGTAACTCTGTGATTCGTTTCTACACTAAATATAATGATATAATGAAAGGCTGAGTTTTGCAAATACAACAGAGGAAGTATTTGGAGATAAGAGTTTTCTACAAAAATCCAGAGCTAAATGAGCTTAAAAAGTTCAGAGCATGAAATTCCTTAACACCTGTTACTTTAAAAATATATAATTGGGTTTATGCAATAGACAACTGATATTGAGCAGAGAACTAACACATACGTGCACTTGCCTTTATGAATTTTAAAGTAATATACTCATGATAGAAGATTGGTATTACCTGAAGAAACTTAGAAAAAAGCAGTGCAATATCTATTTTTTAAAGTGAAAAAAATATATTCAACTATTGTTCTTTAAATATAAAACAGTAGGAAAACTAACAAAAGTAAAATGATATTTCTAAAATATATGGAAATCTCCTGCATTCCAATAAGGATGGAGTGAAGGGCAGTGGGAGAAATACCTTACACAGCAATAAAAAAATGGAAGGGGTAAATGCTTTTGTTATGTTTTAATAGCATATTAGAAGATTTAGAATCCTTTGTTTTGAAGCATTTTCTTCTTCCTGTGTGATTAATGTTGACTGCAATGCTTCTGTGAGGTTTTGACTCTTGTTTGTAACTTTATGTCTGATTTTAAATTTTTGGGGCTTTTGTATCTAAATATTTATTTTAAAGCATTTACAAACTGATCAATAATGCACTCTGCTCAATATTCTGAGAACACATAATTAATACAAAACCTTGACTCTAAAGTAAAAGCTTGATACTGCAGAGACCCATTTCCTGCTGCCTCTTATTATAGTCAGGGAGCAGTTACCTGCACTCTGACCACCTCCCCATTGGTATTATTAGATTTTGTAATCTTGTCCATGTTTCCTTAGGCTGTTCCTGATGATTTGTTGGTATTTCTAGGCCCCATTATGCTGATTTGTGAACAGTGTTTTCCAGTGCTCGTTTGTTGGACTGTGCTGAGCAGGGCAAAGGCATCATTGTTATTGACAGTGCACCTACTTTACATGGTGGCAGCTGACACCCTAATAAGAACCCACACAAATCATGTGCAAAATAGTTTAACCTTGGCTCCCCTAGCCTTTACATTTCTACAGCACATGCCTTGAACCCAGACCCTCCCGTCTCCTCAGTTCAGAACACGCAGGTTGTGGGGCTCTGCTGTCTCCTGGTGAAGCTCCCCTGCCTTTGTCCTCTGCCCTCAGTCTCTTGTTCTGCAGCACAGGCAGCTGCACAATCCTACAATGCCAACATAAAACACATACTGAGAACTATGGAGTGGCTCTGTTAGGGTTGATGTGTTTGTTTTGTCAGGTGATGCACATTTGTGGCATATCCGAACTGCACAAGACTATTATAAGCAAGATAAGTTTACCTTTGTCTGGCACCTTGAATTTGATACAATTTTTTAAAATCAAGATCTTTTACACTTCTTGCTATAAAGAGCATCTTGTTTTCTTTTTTAGATTAAAAATGTTTAAACAAACATCTGTAAAAAGGACACCAAATTTCACTTAGCATTATAATAAGCAAAACAGCAGCAATGTCCATTCATTCTGAGATGCTTTACAGTTCAAGGAAATAAAGTATTCCTGTTTCAGATGTAAATTGTGATGGGGCTGCTCAGCCAGAAACCAAAACTTAGCTTTAAATAAATTTAAAAAACAAGAAAGAAAGAAAGAAAGAAAGAAAGAAAGAAAGAAGGAAAGAAAGAAAGAAAGAAAGAAAGAAAGAAAGAAAGAA
>JAWWMU010000153.1:94962876-94994377 GCA_035048155.1 Cinnycerthia olivascens | reverse complement strand
AGAAAGAAAGAAAGAAAAAGAAAGAAAAAAGAAAGAAAGAAAAAAAAAGGAAAAAAAAAAAAAAAGAAAAAAAAAGGAGGAATCAATGTTGCTGTTTCTGAAGGTGATAAGTTAGCGTGTTTAGCCTTTTTGCCGTGAGCTGGAAGCCCTTGGCTGGCGGGAGCCGGGCACTCCGCCCGGTCCTCCGGAGCATCTCTGCGGAGGAACAGCGGCCCCGAGCGGCACCACCGCGTCCTGCGGTCACCCCAAAAACACCTGCTGACAGCATTTCACAGCATTTCAAAGCTCCCGGTCGCCAAAAAAAGGAAAAAAAAAAAAAAAAAAAAAAAAAACCAACCAAAAAAACCCAAACTTGCCTTTAACCGACCACTTTAGAAATACCTCGTTTCAATTCTGCATTCTGAGATAGTTCTACATCAGACTCAAAGGTGTGGATGAGAATTAGACATCTGTTTGGAAAAACACATGGAAGCCTGGAAATTTAAACCTGGATACAGCAGAAGAAGGCAAAGGAAATTAATTAGGTGTGCACACACAAAAAAATCTGGAAATAGAACCTCTTACCCAGTCATTTTAATACCTTTGTTTTCATAGGCCTTGGTTACACAACCCTCTGCAGCACACCACTCCCAGAGCTAAGGGTGAGTATTCTTCATCTCTTGCTAGTTTTCCTTAGAAAAAATACTGCTTTGTTTTTCTGCTCTGTTTTTCTGCTACCCAGCTGCTCTGTTCAGTGAGGTCTCAGAACTTGCTCATGGAAGCTGAAGTCCTCTTTGACGAATTGCACCTTTTGACAGTGCCAAGCTTGCTAGGCTGTCAGACTGAGACAGCTGGAATGAGGGATTTTTCAAAACGTCCAGAAATTATAGACAAATTATGTCATGAAATAACATCATATTGAGGCATAGCATTATGATATATAAATTCTCATGAAATTACAACAGTGCAAGAATTCTTGCCTCAGAAGTCTTCACAATTTTAAATCTGCCCCAGACTGGAAACTACACAGATTTGATCACAATCGAATTTTATCTTCTGATGGATTCTGCATCACAATATGGAAAGTCACACAGAAAATGTCTGGATTCCTATAAAACAGTGCTTTATATAACATAGAAGAAGTCTTTTATGATATTTCACATGCTTAGCAATCACACTAACACACAGCCGAATTCATTCACTGAAGGAGCTTTTTATGATCCCTCATAAACAGAGAAGGAAATTAAATATTTTAATGCTATTATATGAAGTGATTATCCTTCATCAACTGGGAAAATGCTCTCAGATCTGGCCATCTAATTACATTGGATACAGCGGAATTTAACAGAAGTCTTTGTAGAACTTGGGATATTCCAAGAAATTAGTCTTATTAAATTATTAAATTATTAGTCTTAGTAAATTATTTCACAGATCCATGCTAAAGCTAAAGGTTTAATTCCATCATAACAGGTAACAGTATTCTAAAACCTGCTTGGCATAGTTTAAACTCGTACAACGCAAACTACAAACATAAGTTTTTAGAGACAATCTGATATAGGAAAAGGAATGTAGAGGAACACCTAATAATGACCACTTTTCTGGGGCTTCTCATCATACAACATTAAAGGGACATTGGTGACATCAAAATGCAAAACAATGGTAAAGGGATTGTTTTGGCTGAAATAATATTATTTCAAGGGCTACAATCTCAAACAGAGTATATGCACCTTACTCAGACTGGGAGAAACATTTCCCCATAAGCCACAATTTAAGGAATTCTGGCACTTTCAGCTGAACTCTCTGGCACCAGACACTGCTGAAACAGGACACTAAATCTCAGCTTTGGCACAGTATAGCAGTTACTACATTCCTAAAATTCCTGTTTAGTCTGTGCAAATTAGATCTAACCAAGCCCTCCTGCTGGGCTTACAAAAATAAGGATGAAGTCTAAATTAGGCAATACACTTTGGCAGCTGTATTTAAAGCTGAGCTATGTGTAATCTCAAAGTAAAATTCTATAAGAAACTGGTGTTTCTACTGTCTTGGAAGAACACTTGCAGCTCAAATGGTCACTGTAGGCACAACTACGGAATTCTGTGAAATTGTTTATCAATGTAATCCCAAATTAAACAAAACTTCATACCATTTACTCAATAAAATTCCGTGTAGGGTTTGAAATGAAATTCAGAAACTATTTGATACATCTGTATTTCATGACGCATACAGAATTTAACAGTTACCTTTGCAATCTAGGCCATTACTTCAAGCCACAAGAAATTAAAACCATAAGTAAATGGATGATAATGGATTAAACAAAGAAGATTGAGACCAGTCATGTCAATACCTGAATCTACTACCTGTGTCCTCAGAGAGGAAATACTTGTAAGACAAACCCCAAAAACTTATATGGAGTACAAAACTCTTTCCATTTTTTGTCAAACTTAAATAATCTCAAATGTGAATGAATTCTTATAGTCTGCAGACTGTATCAGAACTAGAGAGAACAAGACTGGCTGTGTTACAATTCCCACCATGATTCAGGAAAAGAGTCATCCAGGCTAGTTCTACATCCATACACTTTTTTGTGGGTTGTTAGTTATTCAGCTGGCAAAGTGATGCAAATGATCTATGCTGCATTTCCTCCTTGTAGAAAGGCTGGCTCATATAATAGTATTTGTTAGTATGAATATAAACATAGTGTGGGCAGGAAGTTCTCCCTGCATGAAAGATTATTTCAATATTGCATTGAGATCCTTCCTTTTTGTTTGTACTGTGATGTACCTACAAATGTTACTATTGATCATTATACCAGTTATTGTACAACTGAAGAACTGCAAGGCAACTTCTGACCCAAAGTTTTTACTGTTGAAGACTGAAATGAAAAATAAAAACATCATTAGGGTTAACTTCGTTATGTATCTTCAAAACATCTTTAGGTTATATATAAAAAGAAGAAACAGAAAACAAAACAATTTGTTTTGTAACTATATAAACATTTTTATGTTTAATAAATATAAAAGAGAACCCTGCAGTACAGTTTTGAAATGCCTGAGACTTTTTTTTCTTTCCATTTTCATCAGTTCAGTTTTCTTGCCTCTAAAGTGGGAAAACTTTATCAAAACTGGTAAACCCATCTTTGACTCATGTTAATCCTTCCAAAGCATTTTGATAAGATTAAGCAAACATCAGTGTGGGGTAAAATTAAACATTCATTCTTTTCTTCATTTTTTTAAATGCAGATTTTATGTGAAGGCATGAGATTTTCCACTAAAAAAAGCAAATGGCAAACACAGAGAGAAATAACAAAGAGATGGATAGATATGTGCTTCTCATATATCTTAAAGTTTACTTATAGAAATTTAAGCCTGCAAGTTAAAGCTTAACATAAATACTCTAATTAAATTCTGTAATAATTTATCCAAATAATCAACAAATATGTCAAAAGTTTATTATAACTATGTATGTACAACAGCTCCATTACGAGTACCATGTGATTTCCAAAACAGATCATTTTGCATGTTCTCTTAATCAGGAGAGCAGACTGATGCCATGTTTCCATTTTTCTAGTGTTCTTTTATCAATGTTTGCAGGTAGTTTTTTCCATCTTCTCTGGACAACAGTCTTTTATTTCCTAGTTAAAAGACCAATTTTAAACCCCAAAACATTAAAGCACTGGAAGGAAAAGAATATGGTATGAAAATGTCTTCTAAAATCCTTTTAAATTTCAATTCCAAGCTTAGATGTAGCTTTTCCATATTTCATCAAAAGCATTCAGGTGTCTGCTCTCAGAGAATTTAGCAGAGAACCACATTCCTACTATCAGCAAGTTGCAGTCCTTGCAAGTGCTTTGTGCAGTGACCTTAACTCTGAGTGCTGAGGAATTGAGGATTCTGACTGAAGCAAGCTCTGACTTCATGAAGCGTGGTCTGAATTCTCAAAGTATTTAAAACCAGCGCTTGCTAACTGCAATGTAGTGAGCACCATTACACTCCAATATTTCTGAATTTAATTTTTTCTTTCCTCTTTTCAAGTAGAATTGAATATAATCAGTTGAAAGGATATTATCAAAGGAGGCATCACAGAGTAACATTTTTAAAATAAACAGTATTAACTTGTCGTAACTTAGTGTTAATAAAAAAATCAGACTATTACAGTGTAGAAAAAACAGAGTAAATGTGAAGTAGATATGGAGAGGAAATATGCTGGAAGTTTGCTTTGAATATAGAAGGAAATAGTATTAAGAAGATCATGTTCAGGAAAGAATATCTATTACAACATCATGCAGCTTTTTATTTTGCATGTCTCTTTTCTAACAAAGTCCAATATGCAAGGCTTGGCAGAAAACTAACCCCTAATTAAAATATTTGTAGTTGTAATTGCATTTATCTGAAAGTACCCCTGTATATTATAAGGACCCCATTCGGGTGCTAAAATAGGCATCTAGTGCCATTTGAAACAGCTTATTATTTTTAAGATATCCACATGGATCTAGCAGATATGGCACATGTCTTCCTGGGACAACAGTTAGAGGCCAGATAGGACAGCATTTTAGAAGCTTGAGACCATGCATATTAAATGTCACTATTTATCTATATTTGGTCAATTGATTCCAACTTGAGTCACACATCAAATAATTGAGAATAATTACCAACTGAAGTTTCTCAATCAGGTAATAAGGAAGCAATTCTATATACATAAATGAATAACAAGCCATTATAAAGAGGGTTATAATTAAAGATGATACTGTATCAAGTTTGAAAGTCTAATTAGGAGTCTAAAATTGTTTCCTGATAAATGTATGAGTTCCATTCCATCCCCAATTAGTCGAAAATTTTCAGTTAAACCACCTCTGTTGATTTTTAAATGTATAATTGAAGACTCTCATCAGCAAATTTCCAGTTTTAAGCAGTAAGCAACGGCACCTCTTCACTCTTACATGCAAGATGATCCTCCATAAGAAGAAGGATGGTTGGATATTAGAAAAAGGTTCTTCATCCAGAAGTTGGACACTGGAACAGGGTCCCCAGGGAAATGATCACGGCACCAGCCTGACAGAGCTCAAGAAGTGTTTCCATGCTCTCAGGCACATGGTGTGACTTTTGGGGATGGTGCTGTAGAGGGCCAAGATTTGGACTTCAATGATCCTTGTGGATCCCTTGCAACTCAGCACATTCTGTGAAGACAAAAATCCTAATCAAATTAAAGCATAATTTAATGAATATTAATGTTACACTAATTCTTTCAAGGCAAGCTTTTCTCTCCACCAATTAGCCATTCTGCCTCCCATTCATGTAGCCTTACACATTTATTATTCCAGTTACATTCTGCAGGCACTCGAAAGGATTCATGAGACATGAGGTTACCTGGTGCACTTCACCATGACTCAACATTTATGTACAGTTTTGGAGCTATTTGTAACAGTAATCCTGGTTACCATCAGCAGAGAGAAACAGCCATTCTAGGACATGACACATCTTAATCTACCACAGATATAAGATTAGAAGAACCACATTTCTTCAGTAGACTATAAGGGGAATGTAGACAAATAGCTCTAATGAAGACAACTGAGTTACAGATTATAGAGCCATAGAATGGTTTGTGTTGGAAGGGAGCTTAAAAATCATCTAGTAACAAGAAACCCGCCATGGCTAGGCACACCTTCCACTAGACCAGGTTGCCCAGGACCCCATTCAGCCTAGCCTTGAACACTTCCAGGAATGAGGCCTCTACTTCTCCAGGAAACGTGTTCCAGAGCCTCACCACCCTCACAGGGAAGAATACCACGACACCATTATTCAAATAAGTCCTACCTCTGCTACCAAAAAGATGTTCTAAACTGTTACAGTGAAAATTTTGCTGTTCACACATTCCTGGTTGCAGGTCTAAAGAAGAAAAATGTTGATTTCCAAGGATGAATAAAACAAACTGCAGTACCTCTGAGACAACTACTTCTTTCCTTTTGGCTAAAGGATACATTATTTTCTGTTGTATTGTAAGGACCCTGGCTGTATCTGTATGACACATTGAAGTAAAACCCTTTGGAGTTATTACATTTTATCAGGTAGCTAATATGTCTTTAAAAAATACTCTAAATGTGTTTACAGGCTAGAAACTAACAATCTGTCAAGTAATTCATGTTTCTGAAGTCTCTAATATGGCACATACATTTGGTAGGATTTCTTTTTCCCCAAGGAAAATAGCAGTGACAGTCCTGATTACATCACTCTAGAAAAATTGCCTTTCCAGCTTCTTGGTTGCATTAAACAAATGAAACTACTGTACGTTATGTAAACACTTGTAAAAATGTCAGTGGAAATTAAACCAGTTTTTTCAATCTCTTGAGGAAGATTTCTGCAGGTATTTCTCAATATAAAGTATTAGAGCTGCCTAGAGAACCATCACTCTCAGAACTTGCAAAGTCTGATTTCTTTCTGCACTGAAATGAGCTAAATAAAATTAAATAGTGTAGGGAAAAATCACTTAGGGGGCAGCTCAGCTTTCTCCCTACAACATTCTTACATTCCCTACAAAAGCCAAACCAAAAATCCTCCTTTGTCAGAATGTGACACAAAATGAAAGGCTTTGATATGTGTCAGAACATAATTGGGAGCAAAACCATAATGGTATAGAACTTAGAGGGAAAAATACAGTTGCTACTCCCTGGATAGAACACTGTCAGTATATCCAACCACCCCCACACATTATAATCTAAAGGGCTAAATAAACAGAGGGTGGAGCGGAGTGGAGACATCCCAGCCAGGCTCTGTCAAAACCCTTCAGAAGAGAGAACTCAATGGTATTTTCCAGCTGATAAGTCACAGAGCAGCTGAAATCCACAGGAGATAAAGGAAGATGTTCTGCTGTTAAACCAGCAACCATGACAAAATGACTCTCTTTGGACTGACACACGTCTCCATCCCAAGGTTATCTCAGGTATTATACTGAGATATCTGCCCCCAGGGTACGAGCAACCTCACTGAATTAGATGTAGGAGTAAGGCCACTCAAGCTCCACCTAAAATTTAAAGAAATGGTAACAAAAGTTATTTAAGAATGGAGAGAAGTTGGCAGAAGTCTCCATCATAGCTTCTGGGAACAGCTGAAGCTGGCTCCATCAGAAGAACATAATTTGCTAAGAACTGTGTTCTCTGAGTGCTGGATGATTATCTCAAGCTACCTTTCATTGGGGAGTGGAGTTTGTCTTATAGTGCTTTGAATTAGTAAACTGCTTTAATATGTTTTTGCAGTCAGATACTATCACTGGTGATCCTCAAACCTTAACCTGTCATAATTTTATTAATGAAGAGTGTTCTTCTGTAAACTGTTAATGTGAGTCCTCCAAAGGAGCTATCATTCCCTGGCAGTGGGTAAAGGCGTGAGACCCAGGAAGGGGTTTCACTTTTTGGTATGTGACTCTGAATAAGTCAGCGAAACTACCCTCTGATCCAGCAGGACTGCTTACTGAAAGTACAAAGTGCCCCAAAGGGACACCAAGAGACAGGTCAGGCACAAGGGTCTCAGCTTTCCTGGGGCACTGACAGACAAATCAAACATTAAGGGTTTAAGTCAATCTCCCCTTTTCACCGACAACATCCCAGCAATCTGCACCAACAAAGAATATCTGAGCAATCCCAATACACCTATCTCTTGAAAATAACAGAGCATTCAACACAGGCCCAGAAGTCAGAAATTCTCATATCTTCTGTCTATAAACTTATATTTAGGATATGCTCCCATGTTCTTTTCTCAAGCAGGAAAGTTATTCACAACATCCTCACCATCCTCATTATTCACTCTCAGCTGCTGATAGTTCAGTAGGACAGCAGACAAATCTTATAATTTCTTTCACAGTTTTAAATATCAGGGAGGGGAAGGAAAGATAATTTGTGGTGGTGTTTTTACAGACCCAGGTTATTATAATGAACCAGTCTGTTATGCAGCCACCAGCAAAGGGAAGAAAATATTTGTGCTAGTTTTTCCAGAAAAGAAAATATTGGGTGGAACCAATTGCCCTACGACAACAGTGGTTTGGAACATATAATTTAGTCCTTGCACCTATGTTCTCCTACAAGTGACATACAGGGAATAACTCAATATTAAAAGAGTAGCTACAAAGTTGGAGATTTCCTTTTTCACAAGGGATCACAAGGAAAAGATAAGGGTTAATGGGTACAAGTTAATCCTGGGGAGACTCCATTTGAATTCAAGGAAAAAATTTCTCACAGTGAGAAAAATAATCCATTGGAATACTCTTCCCAGGAAAGTACAACACAGGACACTCTCAAGATTCACCTGGTCAGGGTCCTGGGCCATTTTGACTAGAATGTCCTTTTACCAGGGAAGGTTGGAACCAGAAGATCCTTGAGGTCCCTCCCAACCTAGCATTCTATGATTCTATGATTTTCAGTTAATGATAGATCTGGGTTTTAATGATCCCTAAATAATCAAGAAACCCTTCTAAACATATATGTTAGGATATTTTTTAAAGTAGCTTTAGTTGTTCTTGATATAATTGTTTTTAAAATTGAAGTTGTTTCCTCTTTGGAATTTTGTAATTTCACCCTCAAAGCAAGCATCTTGATATTCACAGCACTCTGAAGACCTATGAATTTTCTTCATAAAAACTGCCATTGCTGTCCAGGCTAATTTAAATTATGCTTTTTTCCTCTTAGGAGATCTTCTGAAATTAGAATCTAGTCTGTTAATTGGCAATTGGCATTAAGCCAGGATATAATTCTCTGGCATGGACCATTAAACCTCACAGTGAGGATTAATTAGTACTGCAAAAGCACTTTGGAAATGAAATGTGCTGTGTACTAAATAATTATTATTTTTATTATTATAACATTGTAAGAAAATTAGCAAGTGACTAAGAAACAGTTTACAAGGCTTCCCACTGAAAAATACATTTAGGTGGCTTATTTCTGAGCGATCATCTAAATAAAATTATCCACCTCTAAATACATCTATATCTGCTTCTGTAAGGTCTTATAATGGATCAGCACTGGTAATACAGCTGGGTTTGGATATCGGACCAGTGAAGAAAAAGAAATTTGCCAAGTAATTCACAAGACATTGTTATGATAGGGGGTTTTGCCTATTATTTGCTGTAGCCATATATATGCATATGTGGGCAAACATAATTTGTGGATATCCATGGAAAATAAGCTGCAGAACTTACTTTGATTAGTCATTTGTCTTTCATAACTAAATCAGGAGCATATTCCCAAAATATTCCTTACATCACCAAGTACAATATGTGTCAGATCTCACAGGTTTCATACAAAATCCAGATTTGTCTTCATATGACAAAAAATAGTTTTCCCATGTTTCAGACAATACTTCTCCCCTCAAAAGCTAAATGACTCACCTTAGGATTTTGTAAACAATATGGACTGATTTAGAGACATCTTCATTATCAAAAATAGTACTTATCACGTCCTTAGATGCACACACAAAGCCAAAAGTGTGATTTCATAATCATGCTCAGCTATCACTTTGAAGACTTGCTTCATAATTATGGAAGTTAGAAACCAACTTTGCCAAGAGCGAAAACTGAGGCTTTGGATAGGAATCATGGGAATATTTTTGCCTACATTCTGTCAGCTAATCCTTTCCTTGTTTTCTTGCTCAGCAAAAGAAAAGGTAGCAGATAAAGCATTTGCAAACTGTAGTGTAATAAATGGCACAGAGATATGAATAAATTCACACAGTAGGACACAGTAGAATCCTGAATATAATCTGCATGAAAAATGCAGTTTTGAGGCTCTGATCCAGGCAGATGTTCTCCCATATATTTTTCTTCATTTTCTTCAAATTGTGCGGCTATGAAAAAAAAAAAGCAGAATAGCCACCCAATCTGTTTTACCATTGCATAATCTAAGCTTTAGCTCCAGCAAGGACTGCTATTTTCTCATTAAACAAGTATGCACGAAGATAAGTTCTGCTTAGACTTTTTGTTTGTCTTCTGCTTTCTAACAGACAGGATGCTTTCTAAGGTATGCTTTGTAAATTAATGGAAGTAGTAATCCAGTTATTTTTAGATACCATTAGTCACTTCCCTGGTTAAGCAGGGGCAGTTGCATGTGCAACAAAGAAGTCTGTGAGGGAAGTTAGGTAGGAAACACATTCAGCACACTCTGTGGAAGAAAATATGAGTGGTTATCTATCAAAAGCATATACACAAAATGCACGTCTGGATCTATGACAGTACATGAAATTTGTAAGGGTAATGTATAGTCACAGAGCATGGAAAAGATCAAATGGAATGCCATTTATACATTATTTATATTAGTTTTGAGGACTAGCAGGCAGACTGCTGCTCTTCAGAGACTCATGCTGTTCATCCAGGTTAAGTCTTGGTGAAAAAATGCACACAACCTCTGGCTCATAAATTTCCTGCCCCTAAAAGCTTCTTGAGAAATGAAAAGATTACTCATCACTGATTTTATTTTTATGTCAAGAGAGAGAGGTTTATACACACTTGGTATAACCACAAGAAAATTTCTAGAATAATTTGGAATACAATAAACCTTTAGTTTATCATTAATATGTTCATTTCCTCCATACTGTCAGTGATAATTAAACTAACCATTCCAAAAGGAAGATTCCTAACTCTGCTATCTCCTCTCCTCTATCCTCATTAAATTGCTTGTTAGATTTAATTTCTGTCAATGTCTTACATAATATTTATCCTACATAATTTCTCTGTAGTTTTAAAACAATTCTTCTTCAACTTTCATTTGCCAATGGGAATAATTGATCCTTATCCTTTTCTGAGCATTTTTTCATGGATTTGTTCTTCCCTGCTTATTTATTTATTTAATTTGAGGTTCAAAGTGAATAACTAGTAGAATATCCTGGCATAGAATATTAAGTCAAACACTGTGGAAATCCTGACTAAAATTTCAGTGTTACAAGGTGTTAAATGACTTTCACAACAGGAAAAAGGCTCTGAGGTCTCCTTCCAGAATCTAATAAGATTTGGAAATGTCCTACATCAAAGATATTTTTGTTGTATTTAGGTGTTTTTCAAACATCAGTCATGCGTCAGGGATATTTTCCTCAGGTCAGGCTCAGATACATATCTAGAACATTCAGCCATATCTAGGACATTTTACTAAATGAGAGCAATGGATTCGTAGAGATGAAAGACATTTGTAACAACTTATATCAGTGATAATGAAATAAAAATTAAACTCCCTTAACCTTCATCAAGTAACATAATTCTTTTGAAGTTTTTAAAGCAAAATATTTTCACAGAAGAAAAGTTTGAATAATATCAATCCTTGAAAAATAATTGTCATTGCAAATTCTGTAATAATCATTTTCATTCTTAAACAACCTGAGTTTTAAGAAATCAAAGAAAATAATTTTAAAAGTAAGAAAATTCTATTTGTTAATTCTAAAAGACTAGCTCAAAATTAATACTATGTTGAATTTTTAAGGACAGTTTTGAAGAACTTTGATTATTTTATGTAAAAGCTTGTGGAATGTATTGAAAAACAAACCCATTTTTTCTCTGTGGCATCCTTTTTAAAAACTAAAGATTGTCACCTAGGCACAATTCCTATTGCCATATTCAAATCAAGACATCATCTCTGAGATAAGGTGCTCCTAAAGAGTGTGGCAAGTTTTCAAAAATTACATAAAAAAAAATACATATTATCCACATGTCATATAAACAACTTCACAAGCCAGTTTCCAAACCATTTAAAAACAGTTTAACTTGTGAGATTATTTGTATTTTAGTTCATTTTCTAGACCACTGAATCATTCTATGTCAAAATTTAAAATGGTTGCTGAACATTTGGAGCACAGTAATGACCCTGTCACGTCTTCTTGTGCATATGCTCTGACTGGCAATTCATAAATACTTATTAACATTAGCAATTCCTATCTTTCAGCACTGGTATAAATGATTCCAGCCTACAATCTTGCACAGTCTGTGAGGGGACTGTGTCAGCCATGTGCATTGCTGAACAGCAGAGATTAAGTTAGCATGCTGACATGACCATGAGAAATGACCATGCTCACGGGTTAAAAACACACTGTTTATTGAAATCCATTTTACAAAGCAGAAAGTTATGCAATTATTTGGGTTATAAGGAAGTTCATAAGGCACTCTGGTCCAACCCTCGCTCAAAGAAATAGTTTGACTCCTGTCTCTCAAAAAGGCAAAGCTTTGTGAAATGATTCAACCCATTGCATTTTATCCCAGCTACTGAAGAGTAGGGAAGAAACCTAAAAAATTCTATCATTCTACTTTTTGAGAGTGTATTGGCAGAATGGGAGCCATGGAATCAAGCCAGTCTAGCCAAAGAGACACACTCCCTTCAATGGAATTTTCTATTCCTTGAAACTCATCCAGAAGAATTGGCCCTTCATCTGGCAAAGTAGGCAGGCTGAAAGACAGGTTTTTGTAAATTAATCTCAAAATATCATGTCCAATATACTTCCTTCCATACAGGCAAATGAAAAACAGATTGCACAAAATACTTGAAACTTTTAAAATTATTTTGAAAAGTTATGTTTAAATACTACAATACTATACTTACTCTTGTACTACAATGCTTTTATATCTTACTTTCTGTACTCTTACTACAGTCCTGACATACATTTAAAATCCAGAAGCTAGGACAATAATTCCAGTCAAAAAATATAAGATGACAGGTTATGATGTAAAACTTCACTGTAGTTTCTGAAGAATGAACAAAAAATCAGATTCTTTGGTGTGGATACTCCCTCCTAATATCAGGCAAAGGAGAAGCATAACATGGTAAGCCAGCTATTGAAGGTCTATTTACAATATTTTAAATTAGAGACTTTCAGAGAATTGTTCAAATGACCTAAGGTCTAACTTGTTCTTTCTCTCAACAATCATGGCATTTCTTCTCCTTGTTTTACTGAGTTACCTATGAATGTAGCATTATGTGATATCACCTGATAAGGACAGTATGTCTTTCTCTGAATTTTTGTCTTTTGACTCCAAATTCATAGAAATATAGAATGGCTTGAGTTGGAAGGAACCACCTAGTTCCACCCTCCCCTGCCACTGTCCAGGACACCTTCCACTACACCAGGTTGCTCAGAGCTCCATCAAGCCTGGTCTTGAATAACCTCTGGGATGGAGCATTCACAGCTTCTCTGAACATCCTGTCCCAGTGCCTCATCACCCTCACAGTAAAGAATTTCTTCCTAATATCTAATCTAAATCTACGCTCCTTTGAAAGCCATTCCACCCTATACACCCTTGTAAAAAGTCCCTCTCCAGACCTCTTATGGCCTCTTTTTAGATAGTGGAAGGCTACTCTAAGTTGTTACTTTTACAAAACATTAATAGGTATTACCATAAAGTCTTCCCCAAAAGGCATAAGAAAATTATTATTAATTTAAAATGTCTTCCAGAAAAGTACATACTTCCTTCACGATTTCACAAATGTTTTCTCATTTTCCAGACATTTCAGGTTCACCAGGATTTAATGTAAGTTTCTGTAAGTGAACAATACTCTGTGTGGTATTTCTACAGCAGCTTCCAAGATTATCCCTGTGCCTTGACAATAACCCTATGAGAGTGACTGTCATTGCTTCAACTGCAGACCATCCCAGACTGTGACTGCAGAATCATATTTACCCTCTCCTCTACAGCCCTGGCCAAGCTCCCCTGTGTAAACCTGTTCCAACTGCAGTCAACAGTGCAAATTTCTTAATGACTTATGTAGTTAAACTATTGGAGGGAAAATAAAATCTTCCATAGCATCTTCACTTTCACTCTCCTGCCTGAATTTTCCTTCCTGGATAAAACAGGCAGCATGTCTTCAGAGGCTGGAAGGAGGAAATAACATAGTGGTAAACCAGTGCAAATAAATGACTGATTTGAATCCTTGTATTTGTAAGGAATCAAAGAGCCTACCATGCACACCCATCTTCCCCTACATATTAAGCTTTTGCTATTAGATATTGTATTCCAAATGCATCCTAGACACTGACTGAAAACCTCAGTTTGATCTTCACTAGGGGAGAATCAAGACATCAGGACTGATTTACAATAGGTGAAAAAAGGTTTTTCCTCTTTAAGCAATCTAGGATGTATTGCAATGGTACAGTGGTATATATGCTTTACTGTTGAGTTACTTCCATGAATAACTACCAAAGTAATTTCATAAGATATAAATTATTACTAACCCCAGGCTACAGTAATTCATTAATTCCAAAGCTTTTTAATTTAATATGCATATTTTATGTATTTGAGCATGAAAAACACGTTTTTTAGACTGACTCTGTTTTGATTTATGCTCTTAGCACCATGACTGAGAAATGTTATTTCACACACAGAGGGAGGGAGATTATCAGTGTATAATGTAAATATTGTATATATTGATGTGCAAAATTAGATTGTTTCTTTTTACATATTACCAATGCCTCTCAGTGCACAACTTTGGAGATTTGAGATAAAAAAGGAAAACTACTAATTGAAGAAAATGTAAGAAGCCATGGTTATGTGAGTTTGAGATATGATGTTTATACAAAATTATTGTGACTAAGTGGAAGGGGTACCTAATTACTTACATAATTTGACTGTTGCTAAAAATGCTTAAAAATAACACCTTCAAATCAGACCATGATTGGATATGATACTGATGTTGTGAAAAAAGCTCAATTTACCCCAGATAAATTCATCTGTGGTTATTCAGATCACCACCAAATTATTTGGATATTTCTTCACTGTTTGTGAAGAAATAGAGCTTTTTGCCGTGAGAAAAATTCTACTCCATACCAGAATTGAATAAGCATTCTTTTCAGTATTTAAAAGCAATTTTTAAAAATCTAAAGAATTTGTAGGGTTTTATTTAAATTAACACAAAAATCAACAGTTTTGCAATTAATATCACTCAAGTTCTTTGAATGAAAGATATGAAAAAGATGACATTTTATCAAGACAGGATTCAAATTGACATTTCATTTTTAAGTGTCAGTTTAAAGTAAAAATTTTGTAAAGTTTTTACTTAGTGTTTCCTTCCCTCTAAGTTAACATTTTCTTATGCAGGCTTCCTTAAATTTCTATGATGCTAGGAACTAGATGTAGTTTGGGGGTCTTTTCTGATGGACAGGAAATAGAATACTGCTTCACTCCAAGCAGAGGCCAGGGAACAAACTGAGGATGCCAACCTATGATGACTGGCAGTTTAACTTTAGTTAGAAGTCAAAACTCACTCTCTCATGATCCAGCTCTACAGCTAAATGGAACTGGTTGTTAACAAATCTTGTACCTGCCAGTTCAGAGCACAAATGGAAGGATGGCATCTGGGGACTGCAGTGCAGGGAAGCACATGTTGCTTAGTCCTCAACCACAACAATAACAACAGCAACTTTTATTAAAAAGTGGGGAAAACCACTTGGAAGAGCCATCTGTTAACTCTCAAGGGTGAGCAGCATCAACAGGAGCAGTCCACATATAGACTCTAATCACCCGCACAGAGTACACCTTCTCATGTTCCTCCTTATTTTGGACTTTATTCCATCATGCCTCCAGCCAAAAACACTGGTCAGATAGCAAGGAATAGAGACATAAAAACTCCCTCTTCATGGTCCATTTGTCACCAGGAAAAAGTGTTTTCTTTTCGCTGCTGTCAGAGAGACAACATCAGGAGGTTCATGCAAGCTCTTGATTGATCAGTCAGAAATGACCAAGCTGGAACCTCGAACTGTCAGCAATTCACACCTGAAAGACACATATGTAGGGGACCATTTTGCCATTTTTATTATGTCTTACAAGGAGGCAGAGAGCCTAAGGGCAGGATTTCCTTAAGTAGCTGTGACTTTGGCATTCTCAGATGGACATTGTGTTAGCTCACATGTAGCTACACAAGCCACTTCATAACTATTACTGTGGGAATTTGAATGTCACAACAGAAAGGGAGCAGAAACTTGAGCTGAAGCCAGATCTTCTCACTGAGACTACACAGCATAGATTTACTAGATAATACTAATTATTTTGTTTACTCTTTATTCACACATATTTCTTCTCTTTTTCTCTTAAGCTTTGCCTAGCTCTATAGAACTAAGACTTGCTTAAGGAAAATATACTGGCTTTAAAAATATTTGTATGCGAATACCAGAGCTAAAACATAGAAAACTAAGCCTTAGTATGCATTTGTGTATGCACAGAGACACTGTGGCCACCTCTTGTCAGTGAGGAAGAGAAAAAGAGATATGATCTTTATTCATTAGCATGATGACAATCACAGGATGGCTCAGGAATTCAGAGTGGAGGCATTAACGGAAACACTTTCCTGGTTAAAAGTTCAGTAGAAGAAACGTGACTTTATTGGGCAGGAAGCCTTTGTCAGCCCAAAAGTCTGAATCACAGATATCAGGATCTCTTCATTGATATTTTCAAAGACTTTTAGTTTGATTAATAATTTAGAGCACACCTAGAGATCTCTGGAAATCATGAGCCTCCAGAGCTGTAAGTGTAAAACTGCTCCTTTTTGAGGTTAACAGATAAAAACTAGAGTTCCAAAGCTGAACACAAAAATTATATTTACACTAGAAAATTAAGCACATCTGGGATCATGTCTTGGCCTGGGACAATCATGGTCTGACCCGGTTATCATCACTGAATTTACAGCTTCTAAAGCCAGATAATTCCTTGGTCACTAATTACCATTGCTGAGCAGTTACAATTTGAATTTGTCCTTCAATGCAAACTGGCAAATGGGAACAGTTCTGCATCAGTGCCAATTCCCACACTACATGCAGGAGCTGGTCCGGGTTGGCGTCATCTGAAACCATGGTCAGTGACTCCTTGCCAGCTGATCAAACTCAACTGCTCAAGTTCATTCCTGTACACTGTTGAAGTTTCCAGTACTGGTACGGCCAGAGAGGGGGCACGTGTATCACTTGATCAGTGGTTGCAGTGATTCAGTTTTCCACTGGACCTAGCTGAAATATTTACTTTCTTCAGCTTTCTGCACTGATGACTTATTCCCTGCCCACTTCTGGAATGTGCAAGGCAGATCACTGAGACACCACAGACATCATGTACAGGAAATTGTCCTGAAGTATTTTCAATGTTCTTTGGTTTTTATATCCTGCCCTCCTACATCCTTTTTGTTCCTTTCATTGTCAATAGACAATGAAGTGACAAGAGTTGGAAGCTGAGTCATTGCCAGAACAAAAACATCTCCAACAGGAGCTGCTCAAGAGTGAACTGCCAGCTGAGCTGGGGATGAGAAAAGAGTGCAGGCTGAGCAAGGTAAGTCAGGAACCCCAGGGACATATCTTAGACGTGGGCTGAGCCCCCACTTCTTCCAGCTCTTCCTCAGCACGCAAGAATAATTCTGGATGATGTCAACATATTTTTCTCTCTTTAGTCATCAGACATAGCAATGATTTTTTTTTTTTCCACTGTGCAGGGCTGTATTTTCATACCAGTTTTTTGCCATGATTTAATACTTCAGTGAGAGCAATAAAAGTATCTTTCCCAACAGAATGACATATGCATGCATTTCATGTAAACTGAATTAATGATTTTGTTTATGGCTACTGTTTTTAAGCTCTTCAGTCACAAATATACTATTTTTATAATTTCCTCCCCTATGGATTGTAATGGCTTTAGTCATCACATCCAGTCATCAGAGAGAAAAAGAAGAAAAGAAGCATTGCCTGTCAAGTTTTGACAAACTAAAATTATTAATTGTAAATATGCTTCAAATAATTTCATTCTTTATGTCAATAAAGGCAAATATATCATGTCAATGTTCTACACCCTGCTAAAATAGCAATGGATGATACAACTCATAAAGTGGAAAAAGAAACATTAGGAGTTAGATAATATTAATTCAGACTCAGACACACATAAAAATGTCCTGGTATTCTGCAGTTTCGCAAATCATTAGCTCTCTGGAATAAGGACTGTGCCTTTGCCTTGTTTTTCACACAGCATAATGGCACACTGATACTGATGCAGGCTTCCAGGCAGTCCCAAAATGTAAATAAAATCACAATTAAAATTATGATGGAAATTTCTTTTGGTTTTTGAGTACACAACTGAAATGAGCTCTATGCTTTACTTGACAAAGGGTAACAACAGTTTGTTTGATGCAACATTTTTTATGATCAGTACCCAGGATCCTGGTGTTTCTGGTGGTAGAAATAAAGTCTTTATTGTTTAAACAATATCAAATGCATAAATGCAGCCTAAGCATATATCAAAAGAGGAAGGAGGTTAGGATGGCCCCTTGAATCAGTAACAAATTAGGGTATATAGAAGGTAATTAATGCCCAAGTATTCTTCAGAGTATCGGGTTCAACTGAAAGCCTTGTGACTCTGCTATTGTCTGTGGGGACTGCTTTTACTGCTTTTAGCAGAGTTCAAAAGCTCTGGTTCAATTGATGCTCCTGCCAGACTACTGCAGTGCATAGCAAGCCCAGGATTAGAGCTAGAAGCCTCTATATCTTGGCATGAAATACCCTAATGAGGGGAAAAGCACAAACAACAGAATCTTAGAATAGCTTGGGTTGGAAGGAGCCTTGAAAGGCCAGCTAGTCCAAGATGCCTGCAGTTGGCAGGGACCTCTTCAACCAAACCTGTTGGCTTAGAGCCCTGTCCAACCTCATCTGGAATGTTTCCAGGGGTGGGACTTCTACCACCCCTCTGTGCCAGTGTCTCATCACCCTTATGTAAAAAACCTCTTCCCTACATCTAATCTAAATTGTCTAAATCTCTCTGACCACCAAAATTTGTAGGATTTTATTGTGTCTGAACTGTACATCCCATTTGCTTGAAATTAGCCATTGAGTAAGGAAGCAGAGGCAAAGAGACAGATGTGGAGACATTACAATCCCATACATTTTGTTTCCATAGAAAATGAGACTAACAATCATAATCGTTATAAATTTGTTTTGGGGTTTTTTGTGTAGATAATTGCATTTTCCTGGTGTATATATTTCCATCATTATTGTTTAATGTAAATCACTCTCTATCTGCCCAGTATGATTTACTGACAAGATGTTTAAAATGGAAGAGTAAAAGCCTGAGGGATATGCAAGGGATAAAATATATTTCATATAATTTTAAGTATATTGATTTTGCTTTTGAAATTGAAAAACATAATTTAGGAAGGCATGTCTATTAATTTGAATTTAGAAATAAGAAATATGTCTCATGATTCCTTGCCCCTACAAACTAAATTATAACCATGAATTTCTGAGTTGCATTGTTTTATATGAAGAATTTTTCCATCAGTCGTCTATTTAGGAAATCTTATTAAAGCCTCCTAACAAAGACTAACCTACAGTTTTAATAGGATAATAAACTTTTCAGGGCAAGAACATCAAAGAAATTACAAGACAGGTACAATCTGACACTACTTTTCTGTAATTCAGTTCACCACATAACATCTGTCTTGGCAGCCTGGTTAACAATCTCCATTCATTTCACCACACAAAATAAAACTAAACATTAAGAGCGGTCTTATAAAAAAGCTTGTGTTTCTTTTAAGCTGAAAGAGCTCTTAGTTTTGAGAACAGATTGATTTCTAAAAGTTCCTATCATAATTAAAGGGAAAGCAAACAGTCATATAGGTTACCTAAAAGGTCATTACTTTTGATAGTATATTAATATCAATTATTAATATCAACACTATTAATACAAGGGATAAAGAGTTCTCTTTTCTTGAAATCATACACATCTTTCAAAAGCAAATGGGGTGAAACCTAAACATATAACTGCTCACAGCAATAATGGTCCCCAAAAAGTTCTGTGAAGATGTATCTACAACATGCCAAAGTAGAAAGCAATAGAATCAAACATAGAAAATTCTCTTCAACTTTCTTGCTAAGAGAATGATGTAAAAGAACTTTAACAAAAAGGCTTTTTGTTTGTGCAAAATAGTGAGGAATAGTAGACCAGGTTTTAAAGTCATTTAGCCAAACATTCTTCAACTCAGCACTGCTTTGTTATCACTGCCTTTTCCATGAGAAAAAGTTGTGTATTTGTGATATTTCAGCACTGATTTTCTCAATCAAATTTCAGTGTTAATAGCTCTTGTTACTTGAAAGATACTTGGGATTGGTGACCCAGAAGTCTGAATATACCCTTATAGATATGAGTGAAGCAGAAAAATTGATTCTACTGTAATACAGTCAGTGGAGTGCAGGTCAGGCAAAAAGTCTTTTCTCAGAGTTTCAACTAAAAATTGGCAGTAAATCGGTTACTCTCACACTTTATGATTTCCAGAATAACAAAAAAATTGTTCAAGTCTCTGACAGGTTTGGCAGTTGTTGTGGTTTTGTTTTTTTTTCTTCAGCAGCATTTTGGTCATCCCTAATCTATACTGTTTGTTTTGCCTATGACTGAGTAAGACATCTTGTTATAACTGTGCAATGACATATCTGTCCCTAACCTCAAACTGACAGGGTTATCAGTCACAAAGTAGGCCATATTTGAACTGAGTTAAAACAAAATACACATCACTGAGCAAGACCTCTTTTATGTTACACTTTGCTTGTTTTACTATTCTTGAGAATATTTGACCATTTATTGAATTCAGTGTAATAAATGAAAATGTCTCTGGTTTCCTTATTTTTTCTGTATACCAATAGCTTCTCTTTAACTAGGCAATTGGTGACTTATATGCTTATTGTCTTCCTTCACTAATTTAATCTTATTAAAATTTGACCTTCTTGAGGCTCTGAGGAATACATCCATTTATCACTTGTAATGTGAAAAATGTTCCAGCTTTCTACCCATACCTTTTGTTAATAGGTCTCCAAGTTCATATGAAATTGCTGTCCAATATGTTTTGTGTCATTGGCAAGCTGTTAAATGAGAAACTTTCTCACTGAATTTTGTGACAATAAAGAAGACTATTACCTCTGATCTTTTCTGTCAAGATTCTGTTTGAAAATATCTCCAGCTCCTGAGGACTGATAGTTTCCTATTAACGCTTTCAATCAACCAGACACATCTCTTTCATTCCTACTCTCTACAGTGCACTGCACTTTCAAAGTGAAACTTCTGCTTCAGTTCTAACTGCCTCTTAGCTTCAATAATAACCACATGCCAGAATTTCAAACACAATTAATATAATGGGGAAAGATGAGGCCACATGAAAAACCATTACCTTAATTTCAGTCCAAAGATTCAGATTTAAAACTGTAAACATTAAGAAAACATGGTAGTAAGGACCCTCAGAATCATTCATATTCCTGAAACACAGGAATTAGGATAATTGCTAATATTTACCTTGAAAGAAAGACCTCATAGCTGCAACACTGAAATACAGAAAACTGATAGTTCTGGGGATGAAGAATGCCCATGACAGTCAAGGTCACCACCTTTCTCTCTTTGAATACATGCTTAAGGAATAATTTTCTCTGATACTGAATTCAAAATGCAAAGTAATTACTTATTGATTTGATCTTTGAATTAAGTTGTGATGATAGGGTTGAGATTTCTGGTCTTAAATGAAACTTACCTTACAAGAGGAATCTAGAGAATGCAATGAGTTTGACACTTATTCACTTCAGAGTTAATGCTAAAGTTAGACTTAGACACACTGTGGATAAAAATACAAATTTGTGAAGTCTAATGAGACAAAATCTAAAATGCCCTATAATTAACAAGATTAACAAGATCCAGGACATCACACAGAAAAGTCAGTCTAATTCTATTCTTAGAAATATTCTTCTTTCATCTTCCTGCCAGCTGATCAATCATACCAACAAGGGCCAGAACAGAGCCATTCTTAATTAAAAATTTATAGAAAATAATCAGCAAACTTAAAAAAACCAAGGAAAATAAATGCTACCCCCAAGATAATGAATAAACCTGGCGGTAGAAGCCGCTAGAATTTATGAAAATAAGAAAAAATTTACTTATTAGAAAAGCACTGGTTTTTTTAAATCATGGAAGTATATGCTTCAAAAAAGAACACAATACCTTGCCTTACAATATCTTTAGCAGTTGTCAATGTTACTGGCATGAGTGTATCTTACTGTCTCGCAAAGCAACAGTATCTTAATCACAGTACCCTGCTAGATGATTTAACCAACTACCAATAAGATGGTAGCTAATTAATCAACAAATAATATTATCACTCCTTGCTGTTCTGGGTCCATGCAGTCTTCATATGGAGTGATAGGTGCTCGCAGATCAAGTGGTTTAGCTTTATTGACCATTACTTTATTTCTACTGCTTTAGATGGAGAAGTTTAGTACCAGATGAGAGGAACCCCAACCCAGCTGTCACCAGAGTGGTCACTCTCCAGTAGCCTACCAAAATCAGAATCCTGTTGCAAATATTTCTATCTTCTCGCTAACAAAACAAGCCCGTTTACCACTAGAATTTCTGTTTGAGGGAGATTACATTTCATTCCCATGAACACCAAAAGAGAACTTTCAAACACTGATAACCCCAAGCACATACTAGATTTGGATTTCATTTATCTGGATATTAATAGGCATGAAAAGAAATCAACTCAACTCCTGCAAAATTATGGTTATTCTTCTATGAAGAAAGTTCTACTAAGACATATGACTTCAGGTGTAGTTATATTCTCCACACATACAGAAAGCTCCTTATGCCTTTCTGCTGCCTTTCCTTTAAAGACTTATTCTGCTTTCAATAATTCACAATTTTTACAATGGTCAAGGTTCTTTCAAAGATCTTTTTGCATATTCATTATGGTATAAAGTATATTTTTCAAACACTACATGCCATTTCCCTCAACACCACTGTCCAGCTGTGTTTTTTTCCAAGAGTCTTCCTTCATTCAATAAGCGTGAAATAGAAGGACAATCCTTGTTACTAGTATGAGCTAGAGGAGGCATAGGGACTTAAAAAAAAGAAAAACAAACAAACATAAAAACAAACCAAATCAAAAGAGAAACACCAGAGTAAAGTGTTTTGAATTAAATAATTTCTGAAACATTCAAATATTTTAGAAAAATCAATTTACAGTTTTTTGGCATTTTGTGTCTGATGTTCTAATTATTTAATTCTGGAGAAGCAACTCAAGCAACCCTATATTCGCAACAAGGCATCTATATTCTGTGTGCCATGTGGCATCTCCTAACAACATCTTACTGCCTTCAGTGACTTACATTGACTAAATCTCTGGCTATCCCCATTTGATTCTGTTTTAAAATATGACTACTGAATCATTCTTTTAAGCAGAGCTGCACTGCACTCAGCATATTAATTCTATCCATTTATAGAGGGCTTTTTTTCCTTTACTTCCCCCAACATTCCTCAGAAATATCACACAAAACCTCTTCTGAGACTCAACATCAGAGATCACCAGTCACAGAAAGTCTCAACTTCAAATTCCATTTTGAAAATTACAGGGAGTTGTTCTAATAGAATATTTATTTTTGAAAGGCAAGTTTTTCTCTGAAATTCTTCTACCAAGATTCTAGCAATCACCACACTGAGGTAAAAATTACTACTTAGACCAGAGGGATTTGCTACCATGCAGTTCAATCTTGGTGACAATCTATAGTATAAGCATTTTTTGAGAAACTTTTCATGAAATGTCAGGCATACATGTCAAAAGCTAATTTTTTTCTCTTTTTTTCTGTGATTTGTGGCTCAATTTGCATGATTTTGCACTCAATCTATAGTGCAAGTTGTCAAATAGAAGCTGTAACTCAGAATTAGCACTCTGAAGAGCTTAGATTCATTGGAAAACCTGCAAAATCAATTTCAGGTGTCATTCCCATGAAAGTTCAAGTTTACCTTTCAAAATGAGTTCCACAAAACCCAGTAAAACTTAATTTTACATCTTTTAATAATGGTATTTCATAATATATACCTAGACAGCTATTTGCTGTATTTATACTCAAAAAATTTATTATTTGTAAAGCAAAGTCTTACTTGTCTTAAAAATGTGGGGATTTATAAATATTCCAGCATCCTTGCCTGTGATGAGGGGGCCGTTGGAGCTCTTTAAGGTCTCTTCCAACCAAGTCTGACTCCTGCTGACATGAACAGTAACCTGTAAACTTATTTGTGATCAAGTCCAGAAATTAAGTTTAGTAGTAAATAAGGTGTTTGATCAATTTTAAGAGCTTTTTGCAACCTCAATGATTTACATTATGTTGAACCTAGACCAGGACCAATTTGACCAATTTTTTTTAATTTTAAAAGGTGAAATTTTTGTATTTACTGTAAGACTATATCTTATTTAGGATTTTTCAAATTTCATTTCTTATAGCCTGACTTGAAAAATATTAAATTTTTTCTAAAAATGCTCTCTGTTTTTATGAAGGTCATCAAAGCACAACAAAGGATGAGTATGTCATCTTAGTTGGGTATGTGAATGTTATTGCTTTATTCTACGTAATTTAATCATCAAACTTATTCATCTCATGAGACTGTAATTTTCCTTCAACTGCAATTATATCTCACAGTATGCCTGCTGATTAAGCAGAAACAGAAATAATTCATCAGAAAATTACAAAAAGAATTAATCACCAACATGTAAAGTAAAAACACAATATTCAGTAGCCAATAAATAATTAAAACCCTTCTTTCCAGATCCATCAATGCTTAATAGGAGGCGTGCATACATGTGCCAGTAAAGAATAAAGATCATAAAACCACCCATTAGGGGTTTCCATTTTGAATTGTGCTAGACAGATGGATAATTTACTGCTTGTTTCTTTACAAAGCACTATTTTAATAGATTATGTAGAATACAGTCTCTTGTAGTATAAATATGTATTTTATTGAAAATTGTGCCTCAATCTTCAGCACTAAAATCCTAAAATGGAAAAACTAAAAGACAGTAATAAAATATGAATTACTATTCTTACATCCCTTGTGACAGTCTCACAGAAAAACAAAGTGCCAAATAATTATTTAAAAAATTGTAGCCTGATCTTGTAAATATATGCACATATGTACATGTCTATTAGTTTCTGTAAGGCTGCTCAAAAACAGGCTCAAAAATCTTTGCAGGAGTCAGACCTAATTTCCAGTCATTATGTCACTTAGAGGCAGAAATTGTTTTGTTCATGGCAAACAGTTTATAAATTAGAGAAGTCCATTAAGTATATTTGAAGTTACTGCAAGAGAGAGCAAACAAAAAACCATCTACAAGCCACTAGAGAGTTCACTTAGATTACAAACTACAATGTCAGATTCCTAGAAGTTTGTCTTTCAGAACAATATTAATTTCAACATGTGCAAACTGAGATTCCTTCAGGCACCTTGAGGCTCCTCACAGCCCTAATTCAGTTGTTCCAGATGAAGTCTCAGAGCTGGCAGATTCCACACAGAAGTAAGGGCAATAATGAACTCAGAAACAATTCATGACACCAGGTTACATTAACATCTTGCAAGTGGTCACTAACAATGGTGGAAATCAAGAATGTAGATGTGCTGTTGAACTGAGGGCCTGCTCAGACTCTGGAAGAGAGAATGGCAAAGGGACAGCACAGTGACAATAGAACTCCTCATCACAGGTTACCAATGCTTAAAAATAGATGAGATGTACAAAGGAGCTATGTCAAGTAGCTAAAAATACTATTGAGAACTACAGAAAAGTGATAGAAGTGACAACTCAGATGCAGTAATGGCTTTTTGGCAAAGATACACAACATTTTCATAGAACTCTGGAGACTTAATAAAGCAGAACTTCATGAGGAATAATGTGGAATGAGCCTGAAAGAATGCTGGAGAAGGAGTAAGATTTGTATCAACAGCAGCAAACGTGTATCTTATACATATTTTACTCATATGAATAATCTATTTCCATGAGACCTATCCATTAACCCCTGTGTAGTAAATACATTTTTACACATGTATCCTATGTCTCATTTCCTCACAAATAGATACGAGCTGAAGTCTTCCTTGGCAAAGTCCTTAAAAGACCTGCAAGTAATAAAATAGTAATTCCCAAAAACGAGTGAAGGAGCAAAGCAGTATAAGGTAATCTCACACTGATTAGATAATATAGATAAAGTTAATCTCAGTATTGGAAAAATCACATAGAAGGGATGAGTTAAATAAAAAATTCAGCAAGTTATCTCTCAAAAGAAATAAAATAATATTTTTACTTATGAAGGAAATTTTAAGCTTTTGACTTTATAAATAAATGTATAAATGCTAAAAATCATTAAATGTTACAAGTTATAGTTTCCCGTGTAAAAATATTTGACAAAAAATCAGTCTAGACTTGTCTATCCTTAAAAATTACAGAACAGTTTTAAAACAAAACAAAAAAAAGATTTCTTTTTACAGGTCTACCTGCACAAAACGCCTGTGTACAGAATCTCTGTATTTATATATGTTGTAAATAAATTTGAGATTGAATTAAGCATTTCAAATAACAACATATAATTTAACCAAAAATTTGCATTATATTTACAGAATGCAATACAATTAATAACATTTTCCATATCAATCCTTATTTTTGTACTTCATTTTACTGTTTCATTAGCATTTTTACCAATAAAAGATCAAAATTTATTATAAATTTTCACATATGAGAAAAGAACCAGTGGTGTCCACTGCTATAGTATGAATCAAAAAGAATATATGCAAAATATTCAAAGACATATAAAGGTAATGTGATGTGGCTGTAGGTACTTGGAAATATATATAAATCAGGCTATGATTCAGAAATTCACTTCAAATATATTTATTTCTATTCCAGCACCACAGAGTAAAGCACTGTTAAACAAGGGTCTTAAATATCACTAGTAGTGGTTAGAACTGGATCATACCCCATCATACTGGATGTAAATGTTTAGAAGATTAAGCCACATCCTGCAGACAAAAACACAATAGCCTCAGAATCTATAGATTCAACATGCTCTTTAAGCACTGTAAAAAAGTCATCCAAAATACTTCAACAAGCAAAGGGCATGCACATCTCACAAATTATTAAATGAAAAGCATGAAGTTCTGCCACATTTACCACGAAAGATAATTCATATCATCTGCTGCAGCTATCCAAAATAAAAAGTGATTCTGTATGTCGCTATCCCAACCCATATCTTAAATTGGATACATGGAGCTGTTGTGCGTTATATAGCAAACGTGTGTAATACACAATAACGAAAGAACTAATACTCCCTGCTCAAATTCTTTCCTGCTTTCACCCTTTAGAAGTGGAGAAGCAGTAACACTGCTGCCTAAACCAGGCCTTATCAAAGTTAGGCTGAGCTGCTTGGTCCAGCTCCTTCCACACACAAAGGAGACGCATGGAGGTTTGCCAGATTGAATCAATCCCAAGAGAGATTTATCTCCTTATGTCTTTTACTAAGGTGTCCACAACAGAAATCCCGCTTCTGCTATGAAAATAACAGATACACCATGAAAAAAAAAAAAAATCTGGATGAAATTAAACCTTTCACTAGTGATTTTCGTGTTTGAAAAGGAAAATAGAATGAGTATAAAGGATTTTGACATTGGGAAAAGGAACACTATGTCTTATTCTGATCTCATTAACAACTCCTGTAGATAAAGTCTATATTCTGAGTATGATTAATACCTCATTAATTGTATCTTATAAAAAGTTGCTCAAATCCTTAATATAGATTTGGAATTATTAATCAGTCTTGGTATCCTAGGCTTCTGTTGATTCCTCTGCATAACAGAACTTCTTAGAAAAGACTAAAACCATTTATTTTGTATCCATCACAGCTCATAGCTACATTGCACCATAGCAAATGTATGTTCATATTATTAAACTGATTTACACTATCAGAAGTGACAATGAAAGTCACAAAGAAGTGGTGATGAAAGTAGAAGTGAAGTACATTTCAGACATGTAACAAGAAGAAAGAAGAAAAAAGGAGTAATAACATTTATTTTACTTGGGTTTTTTCTGCACCATTAAAGTGGCTGTAAAATTAGACTGTATTTAAATTACATCAGAGCTAACTCAAACTTTCAAAATACAAAAAAGTCAACGGAAATGTCAGTGCAATCAGACCTTTCATGAGCTTCACTGATCACTTAGCTATTTTTTCAATACCTTTTGCATCCAAATACCAACCTGACTTACTTAAATAATTATCAACAATTATGAAGACAACCTATATTAAATCTGAAAGGGCATTAAAAAAAATCGCATTTTTTACTGGGGTGTAAATGAGATATTTTAGTCAGTCTGAAAAATCATATGAAAGTGTGAATTTTAGTTATTTTTTAATACTGAAAAGAGTTTTAGTGTAGCTAATTTAAATCAGCAAAATACATTACCATTAACTTACTTAATTTGTGAAATCAGTATGAACTGCATCTGAAAAAACAAGCGCCATAGACTTCTGCTTGTATAAGCCTTGCTACAGTCAGGAGTGTGTTTAATACAAGTATTGTGATCAAGAAATATAGTATCCAGTCCTTCCTAGAAGAGACAATACAAACTTGTTTCAAGCTGTTAATTTTAAAACCTTCAATACTTTGAATTTTCAACCTGCTACCTGTTATCTTAGAACTGAATATTGGATACGTTTTCAAAAATACTCATCTGCAAAAGAAAGAGGAGTAAAGGGCCCTGTTTGACCTGCCTGTACTTACTGTTATTGTACAAAAAAAGAAACAAAAAAAACTGGTAAGAGAATTCATGTACAAAATTCTCAATGTATTCCTCATTTTATGTTTTGAATGGAATCGAATAACATCTACTATTTATACAGAACTTAAATTGAACATATGGTGCTACACATTTCTCTATGAAAGGAGCTATAAACTGAAAAGTAGAACCTAAAACACTTCTCTTTCTCTCTGTCATTTAATCAGTCTGCAAGTTATGCCACCCATTGTGTTACTTCCTTACATGAAAAAAGTTAAAATTACAGTGCCACAACTTCGACTAATTGCATTAATATGTAACAGCCTGAACCAGAGTCTTCAGCTATCTATACTTCAGAAAGGGCATCGAGGAGGACTCAAGAAACGACAGACTGTTCATCCTAAGCCTGGGGGATGGTAAAACAGCAAATCTCCCAAGAAGGTATTTCAACAGACACGAAAGATATGTACTGTTTACATTAGAATGATTTTGAACTCTTTTAAAGTCCCATAACCCATAATAATAATAGAAGTGAAATAAGAATTTATTCAAGGTTTTACTGAACTTCTGGCTTTATATTAAAGTTAACTAGAAATTAATTTATATATACAGATATACTGACTTTTTTTGTTATATTAAATTAAATTTTTAGTTGTAAACATATTTTATTTAAAAAATGCATGGCTCAAGAAATATATATAAAATATGTTTCTCAGTAGTTCAGCTTACTTAAAGTTGACCAAACTTTAGATGCTGTACCAGAAAGTAGAACAATTTAATTATCGAAAGGACCAGTGTTCCCCAAAGTGTCAACTGTGTTCTTTGTGTACTGATTTAGGCTGAGTGCACCTGTGTGGATGAAATTAATCAGATTTATAATTGAACTGAATTATCCAAGGTAGTTTATCTTACAATGATGTTTTAGCAGGTGGTGGTTTGTTAACACAGCTTTCTCAGATACAGTTTACAATCTGTTCATTAGAGTCAGAACACCAAGCAGGTGCACTTCATTTGCTTGGTTTGTCTGGAAATGTATTCTGATACTTGAGCAACATGGTCATGAGAAGTTCTGCCCTAGTGATATCGTACATGTAATGAATGAAGATGAAAATCTGTTTGGTGGCATGCAAGTTATTAATGGGAAGCAAATTACCTCACTGGAAGTAAGAGAAAAACATAGTCCAACTTCTTGATAATATATATCTGAGGCAGTTTATCCAAAATATTTTAGATTTTTTTTACTTGATAGAGCTTAAAGTGTTTCTTTGGAATATTTATGTGGCTTTTCTTACTAACCATAAATGTTTTATTTTATACAGCCCTCCACAGGTCCATTTGATACTAAACTGTATCTTTCACTATTCTTGCAATGGGAAGAAAAGGTAGAAAGGTCCCTTAAGAGAGCCAGCAATCCACAGAGCATTGTACAGATTAGGAAACTAATCATATTCCTAGAAGAATAGGATAGAAATACAGGAGGTGACACCTGTGGTAATGAACTAGGGGAAAGCTATTCCTTATTTCTTTCAAATTCTCTGGCACATGATACCACTATAAAACCTTGAGGTGGAGCAGGGAATCACAAATGAAAATTGACCCCATTTGATCTGATTCAGATGGCTGATGTGCAAGAGCATTATGGCCACAAGCCAGGCAATATCGAAGTCGAGCAAGTGGAATCTATCAATGCATACATAATCATGGCCCATATATTCAGATCTCAGTTGGTTCTCCTTAACAATTAATAACATTTTAATAGATAAGGGAGGATGACGTCCAATATTAATGCAGTAGAATGCTGAGAATCTGAGTGTATGACCTGGACAACAAAGAGTTAAAATCATTTGAGCAAACGGAGCAAGTGTTATATGCCAAATTGCTACGGTTAACTTTTGGCCCCTAGATGACAAGCAGATGCCAACCATTCACTTTGCAGTTAAAGATCACAATAAAAAAAAATTTGGGTATCAGTGTTCTGAAAAATCAAATATGACATCAGGTCAGCAGTGTGTGGTCCTTTGGTAACATCTACCCTGTTTCTAAAAGATCACAGACTGCAATGAGTTTCCTTCATGTGGTACCTGCATGCCCTGAATAGAGAAGAAATGTCCCAGCCTGGTACAGCCCAGTCATTATCACCCACTACTGGTGAAGTCCCAAGAAAGCTGTCAATGATCAAGAGGGACCTCAGGACCTTTTAATCTGGAGCACGAGCTTGTGTTCTCTTCTGTCCTGCCAGTTGCAGGGAATGATGGGGCAAGAAATAGGAAAATCATGCAAAATAATATCTGGCTTTGAGACTGGTGTGATTAGCAGAATTTGGGGAGATTGATTATGGGTCAGTATATATGACACTGGGCCTGATGGAACACATAGGGTCGATATGTCTCAAAGGGAAAAAAAATCTTAGCTCTGGCCTTAGCAGGGCTCATTGAGAGAGTTTTAACTAGATTTGAAGGGGGAGAGGGACATAGCCAGGCTTGACAGACGTGAGGTATGGGAAGAACTATTGCAACCAGCCAAGTAGCAAAATTAAGCTTAAAGAAGGGTCACGTCCAGTGAGCACAAGTACCCAGAGGCATAACAAGAATGGACTGTGTGGCATCCATTTGTACCCTCACTGGGATGTTGACACAATCAAATACTTCTATGAACTCCATGTACATGAATGCACACAGTATGAGGAACAAACAAAAGGAACTAGAGATCTGTGTGTAGTCACAGGGCTTTGATCTCATTGCAATTAGAGACATTGTGGGACAGCTCACGACTGGAATGTTGTCATGAACAGCTTCAAGCTCTTTGGGAAAGACAGGCTGGGAAAGCACAGTGGTGGAGTTACCCTCCATGTGAGACAACACTTGGAATGTATCGGGCTCTGTCTTGGGGTGGAAGAGGAGCAAATTGAGAGCAAATTGAGAGCTAATGAGTCAGGATAAAAGGGCAGAGTAGGATAAACAGGCAGAGCAGGAAGGGTGTAACTGTTGTGGG
>JAWWMU010000153.1:94921885-94962841 GCA_035048155.1 Cinnycerthia olivascens | reverse complement strand
CTCCCTGACATGGGCAGTGGAGGTTCCCACAGGGAATGGTGTGGTCCTGGACATTACACTAAAACACAGGGAAAGCCCTGTTGGAAAAGGGTCTGAGATAATAACAAAGTTGACATATCATAGTCTTAATCAATGAAATGCCCTCTTTTACCAGGTCATGCTTGCTTATTACCTGCTAAAAGTGAGAATATATTATATCTGCATGTTAATTGGATAGAGACATAAAAATGGCCCATATTTGATTATTGTTCATAAGTCATCAAAAGAAGCTCTCACTGAGGGCCTCTTTCCATCAACATTATCTACCTCACACAAGGTAAAATGAGAAAATCTGCCCCTGAGTTCAGACAGTGATGGTAAAAACAGAATTAAAGGATACCATATTTTCAAAGTCATTCTAAAAATACAAGTTTCCTTAACATGTCATTATTTTAGCTTCTGATTCCTAGATGTAACTAAGAAAAGAATTTTTGTCTCAATAATAATTTCAGTATTTTGAATTTAATTTATGTTGTGATTGAAAAAGAAAAATCAAATTATTGGAAAAATTCATGGGGGTATAAAAAGGTTTGAATCCAAAATGACTCAATTTCTGGTTAAAAAAAAAAAAAAAAAAAAAAGTAAGTTGAACCTCACTCTCTCCTCTAGAAAAGTGTGATTTTTAGTCACATTACATTTTCCCAATCATTTTCTCCTTTATTCACAAAAAATATTACCACTAAAACTACTTATTGCTCAGCATTTTACTGTTCATGAGTATGACATTGTATTTATCACCATATGCAATTTTCAAAGTCATTAGAGAGGCATTTCTTACAGACTTTCCTACTGATGCTCAGGTTGGGAGCTTTAAAATTCCAAATACCTCAGTACCCCTATACACAGCCTACAAAGTAAGAAATAACTGTATCTCAAAGGTATTACTTACTAGGTATATGCTTGTATAGCAATAGTCCAGGCTCACTTATGCTGGATACGTAACAGCATTTTCTGCACTACTTTTTTCTAGATGAACTTATGCTTACATGTAAATATGCATTTACTTACCCCAAATTTGCAGTACTTCTTTTAGCCTGCTACCCAGAATTCTTCTGCTCAGAAAATGTAGAAGTGTTTTTACTTAAAACTTTTCCTGAATATCCTCAGAGACAGAGCATCCCCTTCAACCTATGCCAAAAAGTTAATCCACTGAATATTTAATTGAAATACCATTATCAGCATTTTCAACATTGGTTACACTTGGAATTTTACCCATTGAAAATGCATGAATAAATAATATTTATTTTCACATATGCAACTGCTGCAATCACAAATTCTTTCATGTAACTCATACATTTTTTAAAGGGTTTTGATTATTTCCATGCCATTCCTACTACTTTTTCTAAGTTATAGAAATACACCAACTGAAGTGCCAGTAATGTATGTCTGGATATGTTGAATCATATCTGAAATTTATGCTATAAATATGTATGGTTATATCTGCATTTGTGCATGAATATGCACACTTACACCACACAAATATAGAGTGCCAAATTCTATCTTTGGATTCAAGTTTGAGATCAAGACTTGAGTTTTTCCGGAATCTATATTCTAAATACAAGCATAAGTGGCTTTTCTTTTTCTCATGACAGAAAATGCAATCCCAGTAAGTTTAGCTTGTAGCAATAGTGGTAGGTTTGGTGGTCTACAGCAAAAGAAACATCGAATAGAAGACTGGCTTGGTGTCCAGAGGTCAGTTCTCAGTCTGCGGGACCATTAGATTGTATTTCCTGCTACACTGGGCATTTACTTAATCAAACAATCAGAACATAATTTCAGTAAAAAGCAAATGGAAAAGACTCATGACAACTCAATGTCTTAGGATAATGTAATAAAGCCTGAGGTTAAGTCCATTCATACCAAGACCTAGGACTTGTAACGCCCATCTTGCCCTTTTCAGTTCAGATGACGCACACCTGGAATTCAGGCTTTGTGGATCACAGTCTGAGATTCCTTATTTTCCACATGCATTCTACTGGAATCTTAAGTGACCATGCTGAGATTATAAAAGTGTCTGAATATCATCATGCTTAAAAAGTACATGCTATAGTTATGATCATAAACCTTCTTTGTAAATCCTGACTATTTTTTTCAAATCGTTGAGTAAATTACTAAATTGCCCTTCATTTCAGTCTCAACATTCATTTGCTGTGGGTATATTCATGTTCACATAGTCAAAACAGTTACAGAGCTGTTTTAAAAATTATACCTGCTTCTTTTTCTCAATTCATTGGCTGAAGTGTACATAGGATCAGTGTAGGCATTCTTTTAAGCATAAGTAACACAGAGACAAATTATTAATGACAGAGGAATGACCTCAGCAGATATGCTTTTCAGATTAATCTTTATCTCACAAAACATATATGTGGTACCATTTTGTTAAACTTTCTGAAGTCAGTTTTAAAGCACACACTATTTTGTGGTGAAGCCAAAGTTTCTGCCAGGGAATTCATCGCATGACCCCTAAGAGGTGCTTTTTCTCTTCCAATACTGTTAAAGAATGAGTCAATTCTAAGTCGTCTGTAAAAGACATATTACTATTTAAGGTAAGATGAAAATAAATATATTCTGATAAAAAGACTTATTTTGATTGCTTCCATAAGTGTTCACAAGAAAATCTGTGTGGTTGTATTGCATTTTCATTTTTGGTAGCAAAAGGGAAAAGGAGTGTTGTTTGTATACACCAGATAAGTCAAATGGATTTAAATGTTCAGTTGAAACTGATTTAATGATGTTGGTATTTCATGAGTTACTCCTGTAATAATGACAAAAATTTGATTACTAAATCCTTCAGGACTCCCATCATCATTTAATCATATCAATATCCTAAATAAATGGTTCATTAAAATTTCAGCCACATCAGAACTAAGCAAAAAACCCCTCACCACTCCACCCCTTAATCAAAGACTACATTAAATGGTTTCATGTTCAGAATCAAATGCAAAATGCTTCACGTTCTGCGTGAAAAATCTAGCTTGCATTTAAAATAAGCAAGCACTCACATTTAAAAAACAAGGAAAACTAACATCAGTCACAGTACTGCTGGTATGTGCTGTAACTTCTACTTGCACATTTTCAGGTGGAACCTACATACATTAAAAAAAATTATAGTTCTTCCTTGCAGAATCTGAATACTAGTCATTAAAACTTTCCTCACTCTAGTTACATTCTAACTTTTATTATCAAATTAATAAGGTTTTTTTCCTTAATTTTAGATTATATTCAGCGGTAACATACAAAGAATTAAATACCAATTCTTTAACTCATGAATCAAAATATCTACAAAATATTATTTACATCTGTATTATTAAACAAAAGGTCTGATCTGAAGGCCTTATTCAAGTCAAAACTCTGCTTCAGGCACAGGTATAGACTTCAGCAAGGTTTTTACTTAAATAAGAGCTGGAGGGTCTGGCTTAAAGTAGTAAAATAATGAATTACACTAATTTCATATTCACAAAGACATTCAGCTCTTATAAATAATTTAGTCAAATCAAAATTGCTGTTGGTGTATGAAAATGAATTAGAACAAGCGTAGGGAACAAAAGTATCACAATTACAATACTAAAACCATTATAACCTTATCCCACTAAAGACTAACATTTATCTTATAAGATTATTGAGAAAATCCTTCTTTTAAAGAAATAAAACATTCTAACATAATTTTCAATCTTAGTTAAAATTTAAATGAATTTAAACAAGCATCTTCACCAATAAAAACACAGAGAACACATTTTCTGTATTTTTTTAGGCTTTTAACAAAATCAGTAGTTCTTTCTTGCTCTTCTCCTGACACATAGGCTAAATTTGGTGGGCAACATTCAGTTCATATCCTTTAACAGGCAGTCATTGCAACTGCATTTTGACTAACAGAGGACAATAAGCATTAGTCTTTGATCCACTGTCCAAATGCTTAATTTCCCTTCGAATAGAGAAATAAACTCTTATCTATGAAAATACAGAAGTTTTATTTTTCAAAGTCAAGTGCAAATGTGTTGGATTTGATAAAAAGGGTTTACACACAAGTGTTCATCAAACGTATTGAATAAAAAAAGGATAAGAGGCAAAGAAATAAAAATTAACTAGAAGGCTTTGTTTGAGAAGAATGCTGCAATACTTAGAAAAAAGTACAAGAATTTTATTAGTTAAATTAATAAAATATATATTTGGAAACTACTTAATAAATTTATACGTTCCAAAAAAAATATTATTAAAATTAAAGATATAACATTCTAGCAATGCAAAATAGCTTTTTTGAAAGATTGATTTTATGCATATTGGTTCTCCAAGCAAAGGAAAATATTGATATAGCTCCATGACTGCAATAAGGAAAAATGAGAATCATAATTGTGTATAACAAGCATACTCCAAAAATGAGCACATTTTTACATAAATATTTATTGTTCCTTCATGTTCATACTTAGCATTCTTTATTCTTTATTTTGCATGTTTCTGGGTTGTTGTTTTTTTTTCTGTAGTGTCTTTGTTTCCATTTCTGAATTCCCCAACTCTATTTCCATTTCTATATTCTGCATCTGCCTATCCCATTCTTTACTGAATTATAAGCTTGCTATACTTTCCTTCTTTCTCATTCTTCCTCTCCTTTCATGTTCCATCTTTCCCTACTTTACCATCAAGTGTAATCTACTGCTGTCCAGCTTTGCAGTTATCTTGCAATAGCTTACTGTGGTAAAGATCATCTCAAAAAGAGCCAGCAGCAAACCAGATGGATATAAAATGGCAGCACAAAATCTCAATGGACCTTACACAATGGGTGATCAAAGGTAAACAGGTTCAAAACAGCTTCATACCCTCAAAAGGCTAAAGCAGGAAACTAAACTATAAAAGCTGATAAAGCTGGTGCTGTTTTTAGGCGTAGTAGACAACTATCTTCTAGACTTTGCTATGGTTTTTAAAATTATGACCTGCAAAATCGATTGTGAAACAACTGTACTTTAATCCTAAAGCTTGTGTGAACTTTTTAGTAAATCTTAAATGCTGATGTTATTTGATGAGCAGCACCTCTTCCGTGAATAAACAGACTTCGCCTTTCTGTACTGTCAGTCTGGCACCTTTCACAAGCTTTGAGTTACCTTTAAAATACAAAAATAAAGATTTCACTGTCAAAACAGGTTTGACCTGACAGATGAATTGAGTGAGAGATTTCAGAGATGAAGAGAGTTCATTGCCCTTCAGCAACCTTTCTCATCTGGGCTGAAACTGAAAAACAGTAGCATATTTAATTAGAAGCTTTTGTAAAAAAAAGAAACATAAAAGTCATCTCAGTCCTTCCAAACATAAATAAAGATTAAATAAAATATTACTATCCTGATTTGTACATTTTCCATTTTGCCCCCCTATTTTTAAAGTATCTGCTACTCTGACTTATAAGTTTGGGCAGCTTATCTAATACAGTAACACTAAGGACATCTTTAATATAAAATAACATAGCTATTATTTAGATGTTTTAAACAACACAGATATAGGGCTATAAAATTATAAAGTAGCTGTTTCTTTACTGTAACTATTATAAAAATGCCTAAGATGTTAAAATATCCATGCATTTAAAAGCCCTATTAATTAAACTAAATATAAGTAAAAATAATACAATAAATCAATTTAATGAATTAATGATTTAATAACTTAATGATCATGAGCTAACAGTAGATGCAATAATTTTTCATATATGGTATTCTGTATTGGTTTGGTTGGTCTTTACACATGCTCCTGTTTATTAAAGTTTTTTATTGAGGAAAATTATATGCTCTTAATGATCACTACTATAATTTCTGATTTTCCAGGATAGATAGAATCAGCTCAGCTTTTTTCACAGATAGGGCTCAAGCTTCTATTAAAAATGTCTATACACCTAATCAGCATGACACAAAAATTCAGCACAATTCCTACCCTGGCAGAAAGGACACAAAAAAGCCCTGACTATTCTCTCAGGCTCACTTTTGAGCATTGGTCTGGTATATATAATTCTGCTTTTTCTCTACCATGACAGTAAGGTTCAAAAACCAAATCACTCAAACAAAAAGTTGTATGATTTTATGGGTGATTTGCCCTGGTTTGATTCCACGATTGTATTAAGTATCGTATTAAGAGTTTGAAGGAGTAATGGAAACATAAATCCCTCTGGCTGAGGCTCAGCATATTCCCCCACATTATCCAACCAGCCCACCTGGAGGATTGAGCAAAGGCAATCCAAGAAATTGGTCTGACTTTTCCCCAGGGAGGACCAAAATCACACTGTCTTTCCCAGCAACTTGCCAATGCAGATTATGGGAACCTTTCCATCTCCACCAATATGTGGTGAGCTGATCCTCTGGTGTTAATCAGCCAAATGACTTCTGTTAAATTTTCACACCAGAGTTTCCATGTCCCAGCATAAAAGAGTTTCAGCAGACTTTAGCAGTCCATCACACCTTTCAATCTTTACAGATAATAATGAAGAAGATATTGTAAATATAATGTTTTTCTAAAAACACATTAAATCTTGGAAGGAGGAAAATAAGATAAATAGAAATTTAGGAAAATTAAGAAGGACAAAACTATTTTTGAATGTATTTATGAAACACAAAGAATATGTTCTTTACCTTCTAATAGCATCAGATGCTTCTGGTATTTGAAGTTGAGTTTTGCCATACAGCGGCACTAGGTGGTACTAGGTATATTCTTTTCATTAATGTATATCTGCAGAACAGAGGTTATATATATTATTTCTGAGATCCAGCTGTGCAGCATATACAGAAAAAAAATTCTATATTAAAAGTTTAGCATTATAAGAGATTACCTTTTCAATTTAAACACTATTTCTTGAACTGCATTGAACCGCAGTTAACATTATCCTAAAATAAAAAATCAGTTCTACCTTATTCTATCATCCTAAATGGTTGGGTATATGTATAAGATAGAGAGTAGTTCTGACAAGCACAAGACTGAATAGTATTAATTCCACAGCACTTCATTTCAGAATTTATTTATATTGCCTTAAGCCATCATCTATATGTTATCTTGGGTTACCTTTTGCATAAGATTCTGGTTTTCATTTTTCAACTGTTTTTTATGCATTTTTAATGGATATTCCTAGAGGTCTACTAGAAGGTTCCTGGTACTTGGCTTTGCTGATTAATGAAACATAAATAGAAAATGTCAAAATAGAGACCAAACACTTTTGATATATTGATAGTTATGCCAAAATAATTTGTTTCCAATTGTATTTAGGGTAACCAGTACCAATGTTCTGATTTATTGCATCCATAATATTTTTTACATTTATTTCTAAAGTTATTTTGGTTTTAAAAGTGAGAAAGTAACTGCAGCTCTTATGTCTATAGTCTCATATTTCAGTGACTGTGTAGAATCACTAACTGCAGGTAGCATGCATAGATCCCATTAGGAAATGTTAAACTATTTTTGGCACATTTAAGAAAATTTAAATAATTTCATACAAAACTGCAATTTGTTCTTTCAATTTCAAAGAAGCCATTAACAACTTACTATCATTCCTTTCAAAATGCAGGTATCATATAGACTACATAGTGTTTTCACATGCTATTCAGTTGGAAGGACAACATGGCCAGTATTATTCCAAATTCTCATTGTGGCCCTGTGTACCTCAACCAGGGAGGGGTTATACCCCTTCTGGGTTCCAGTTCCCATTTCTGAAACAATTTCAGTCGTAACTTGATAATAAACATCAGAACTAAATAGTATACATCAGGATTGTAAACAATTTAGAATCCTTTTCCTTTAGGAAAAGACTGGATGTGGCTCTCTGTGCCATGGTCTGGCTGACAAGGAGGTGTTAGGTCACAGGATGACCTCGAAGGTCTTTCCCAACCCAATTGATTCAGTGACTCTGTGATACTGCAAGGCCTGCTGTGACTGCATTTATACTGGTTGGTTGTCAGCAATGCAAGAATTGCATTAGGACAAGAATTAGATTTAATGCCCCAATGGATCAAAAATAGCCAAAGCTTGTGTGATAACAATGCAGTGATATTTCTAATGTTATGGTTAACACATATGGAACTGTTACCTGTACTAGCAGAAAACAAGAGGGAAAAAAATGAGAAAATGCCAATTGTATAATAATAGAAAAAGATTGATATGAAAATCCCATTGAAGACAAAATATAAACTAATTTTCATCCTGAAAATGTCTATTTTTATAATATGATCTTTCACATCAAGAGAAATTTTAGAGAATGTAGCTATGAATATAGGTATGATACAAAAAATAAAAGGATTGTAATAAAAGCCTATAAAATATTAAGTGAACCACAGATGGCATTCATTTTAATTCAGGAACAGCAAAATAACCAATAAAATCCCAACATAGATAGAAAAAAATGTAACTTTTATTACATGACAGATATTTTCCATCTAGTTCTTATTGTTTAAAAGACTAATATCTCAGTAACATTTAGAGAACAATTACATTTATGCACAGCTACATTAACTTATTAACTAAAAAATTTATGAGATAGATCCAGCATGGAAATCAAACTTTGACTGACAACATTAAAGGAAAAAATCCTTTATAAGTAATACTGAGCTGATGCCATTTAGGTTTTGCCTTTTTTTTTCTATGTCCTCTGTGTTCTTCACACGTATATTTGGAGCTCTGTAGTCTATTGTACTAGTAACTAGTTTTCCCAGTACTTTTCCATGGCCTTTTCCTAATCAGAAAGATAAAACAAAATTGCAGAGCTCCAAGCCCCAGGAGGTACAAAGCCCCAGTGCTATCCTGGTTCTTCCTGGGATCCAAGGCTGAGAACAACTTTTCAAGAAACCTTCTCATGGACAAAATAGAACTAGTGCTGAAGGGGGGCTCCAGAGGAGGGACTTAACATGGGGAGGAATTGCATCACCACTTGTCCTCCTAATTGCCGCCTTTTATCAATTATGTTAATTTCCTAAAACCTATAAAATTTATTCACTCCTGGGGGGGGTTGACCTTTTGTGGACATTTTTCCATAACTGGAGGCGTCCAAATAAAGATCTCCTTTTATATTACCTCCTTATTAAAATTATCTCAAGTTTCATTTCCAGGTTGGAAAAAAGGCAACAAGCTCCCTCCATTATTTAACAGCTGTCCCCAGGTGAGAGAAAGATGGGTCTCAGGTTCAGGTACTCTATGGCCTCATCACTCTTCACTGAAGTGCATGCTGCGGGTTTGAAACCAATTAAGCTGAAAAAAGATTAGGAACTCAGGACTCCCATTTTCCAGTTAAGGCCTTAAGACAGCTAAATAGTTTATGAAAATATTTCTCTCTTCTCTCTGAGCCCTTTCCCTGTGTCTGACACAGGAGAATGATCCAGCTGCCTGTACCCAAATGGTAATGGGACACAGGCTCTGAAGAAAATATTACACCATGAATCTCCATTTCTCAGAGGTGACTATTTCAAGGTTTTATGTCAGCACCTTACTCTAAAAAAGTGACAATACTTCCAATATACTCCTCTTATTAGTATATTCTCTAGCTGGTTTATGCAACATTCCATTATGTGTCAGGTGTTGTAAGTCTCATTATGCAAAGCCCAGAAATTTCCTTACATGTCCTTCTCCAGCAATTGTTGCATTGATTGCAGTGGATAGACCTGCACTACAAAAAAAAAGGCATAATGTGATGAAAACTGTCTAATCCATTTAATCGAGCCTACTCTGAGTGCAAAGACTCAGGCAGTGGAATTAAGGAGGAAACCAGTTCAGGAGCACAAACCAGCAACAGGAGCCTCTTCAGTGCCATTGCCACAGAGCATGGCTAATGCTCTGACCTAGGTGTGAGTTACAGCTTCTAAGCTAGGTCCAGATGAGTTCACTGGCCACGTCCCACCTCCATGAAACCACATGATCCAGACACACCTAATCTGAAAAATATACATGCACCTTGCCCTGGTTGCCTTAGGAAAGGGGTCTGAACAGGCTTGGTTTAGAGGACACCCAGCTGATCAAGACACACAGTGTAGCCAGTATTTAGGTGCAGCATCTGAAGTGTAACTCTTCAAAATAAGCAAAGAAACTACAATAAATAATTTTTCATTTAATTGCAATATGTAGGCTCTCAAATAAATTTGATTTCTTGATTTTTATCTTAGTGTCCAAATCTCTGAGTTTATGCCAGAAGTCTTTTCTGTACATCTGTAGGAAATCAGGGGATCAGGAATCTAGAAACTGTATCAGTGTATTTTACCCATTAATTCCTTACAAGCTTAACAAGAAATTTAAAAGTGGAATAGTGTTTTCCTTTACCCTGAAATATCCCAAATGAATGAAATATTTTTTTTTTAATCTTCTAAACATGAATATTAAATCATTTACTTTTCTAGTGCAGATCAGAGAAGTAATAAATTCAAATGAAGAAACTAAACACTATGAGAATGTGGTGATGAGGATAAATGCAAAAGTGATATGAAAAATGCACTCAGTTATTTTCAGATTTAAAGCATGTACATATATTTTCACAACTGTCTACATTTTATTTTCTTAAAATGCAAATAATTAATTCCACATAATCTGAATTCAAGCATAAATTACAACAGATTCATTCTGTTTCTAGCTATTTTTGTAGTATTCCATAGCTCTGACAATGTATTTTTTTATAAAACACCTGAAACATATCCTAGCTGCATCTATAAAGTGTATATTTAAAACTCATTTTTTAACTAACTCTCACCTTTTTTAACTGAGGTCCTCTGGAAACTGCGTATAATAATCCTAAAAGGGAAAATATAAATAATTAAGATTAAAATTATAAGTAATTTCTGGAACATTCTCCTCTTTTAGGAATTATAAGAAATCCTAGAATGTATTGAGACTAGTCCAGGGGAGAAAGGCTTAGGAGTGTTTGTGGACAAAACTCAACACAACCTGGTAACACACGCTTGGCCAGCTGTACCCTGGGCTGCATCCAGAGCCCCGTGGGCAGCAGGTGAGGGGGGGATTCTGCCCCCCTGATCTGCTCTGGTCATACTCCACCTGTGGGGCTGCATCCAGCTCTGGATCCCCAGCACAGGAAGGACAGGGACCTGCTGGAGTGAGCCCAGAGGAGACACAGCTGATCACGGGGCTGGAGAACCTCTCGTAAGAAGATGGGCTGAGAGAGTTGGGGCTGCTCAGCCTAGAGAGGACAAGGTTTTGGGGAAAACTTTACATCACCTTCCAATACCTAAAGAGACTACAAGAGAGCTGGAGAGAGACTCCTCACAAGGGTCTGTAGTGATAGAACAGGGGGGAACAGACTTTAGCTGAAGGAGGGTAGATTTAGACTAGATAGGAGGAAGAAATTCTTTACTGTGAGGGTAGTGAGGCACAGGAAAAGATTGCCAAGAGAGGTTGTGGATTCTCCATCCTTGAAAGTGCTCAAGGTCAGACTGGATGGGGCTCAGGTCTAGTGGAAGATGTCCCTGCCCATGTCAGGGCCTTGGAACCTGTTGATCTTTCCAATCCAAATCAACCAAAACCATTCTATGATTCTATTATTCTAATTTGATAATTTTGAATGACAAGTGTTACAATGAAGGTCCATTCACTTTTTCACTAATTTTAAATAAAAGTAACAATGCTTATAAAGTCTTCCTTCCACCCACTGTAGAGATTCAACCAGGTGAAAAAGTATTTATAACATCATAAGATATTATATTAACATGGAACTTAAATTTTAGATGCACTTTAATGGTTTCCCTTCTACATTGAGCTATTGCCTCCTCCAAATGGCATATACCAAATAACTTCTAAGTGATTGGTTTATAAACTTAGAAAATAGACCTCCCATTAGAAGCCTGAATCCTATTCATTTAAATCTGAATTATACTTGAGTATTGTAAAGATGATGCAGTTACTATAGGCAGCTGTACACATTTTGTCTCTTTTTTTTCTATACTATAATTTTTTTAAGTAAAGGTTCTCCCACAAAACAACCAGCATAATTTTACCCAAGTAGTAGCAGTATAATACATGTCATCATGATGCAACTTGCCTTTTACAGTCAAATTTTGAAGAAATAACAGAAATTTCAATTAAATCAGCAGGGTGTCTTCTGAAGTACCTAGACACTGCTGTGAAACATTTTCATAAAGTATTTAGACGCTGGCAAATGGTGTGAAACCATCAAGTCACTTGATTTAGAGCCCTTAAGGAAGTCTTCCAAGTGGTAGTCATTTCTGCCAAATTGTCCAAATTCACATTCCTTATGTACAAGTTAGAGGCTGAAGTGCTACAGAGCAAACTGCTTTGAAATACCAATATTCAATAGATATGTGAATTCATTTCATAAACTCATCAACTAGATATCAGTTTTAAAATACACTCAAATGATACATAACAAAGTCAAAAAAATTATCTTATAAGCTGTTTTAAATCTAACTCTATGCAACGTAAATCAGAATGTTTTTTAGTTTTTCAAGGAAGCACTAACAAATAGATAATTATTTTTGTACGGTCCATTTTTTATACCACAGGTATCTGTGTTTAATTTTTTTCTGTGAAACTCTAATTTTATGGGAAACTGTTCTAGGAAGAACATATGATACGGTGTTAGCATTGTGAATTGCTGATGGACGTACATTAAGAAAGAAAGAATGGGAAGATTCATAGATAAATGGACACCTAGTTTGTCATTTTTCAATTAATTCAAACAGTTAAGAAAGTTAGAAATATATTTGCTAGAAGATTCACTATTTGCAATATGGCCAGTTACAATATAGATAAAAGAGTACTGTAAAAACAAACTTGACTTTCCAAAGAAAAAATATTAGAGAGCTAAGAAGAATTATTACTCACAAATGGAAAGTTTAGTAGACTGAGCAAAAATGCCAAAAACATCAAATTAAAAATGCAATCAAACTATAAAGGTAAAACATATGCCAACTCACAGAGATATCTGCTCTCAGCAATTGTGAAAGCAGTTACAATATTGTGCCAAATCACAATCTAGAAGCAATGACGCCTCATGCAGGTAATAAAAATAATATTGCAAAAGGTAAAAGCATGTTGCTCTTCATAAAATAAAAATACTGCCTGAAAAAAGCTTTCAAAGAGAAAGGTATTGGTAAGTCAGAATATGAGTTCATCAATATATCATAATCATAAGTCTTAATCTTTTCAGAAACTATTATAATAGACAATCAATAGTAAATATAATATCTAAAGCAAATGTTTCTAAAAAACATCTAGATATCCCATCTTGAAAGGTCCTGTGTAATGACCTACTAAAACCAGAATTAAGTGTAGCCCTGTCTGATCCAAGAAATCTGATGTCTTTATTAGATTCATTCCTATTTGGTATCACATATTTTTCTTCATTTGAACTCCCAAACTGATCTATCACTGTTGGCAGTCCAATGCACAATTTGTGAAAGTGGATCCTTCAGTCTGTCTCTAAATCTGTTTTAGCTCCCACCACGAGTGTATATGTAGATATCCAATATGGGTAAGCAATATGATAGCAAGGATACAAATTGCAGAAGTGGGTGTCTCTCTGCTTCTTTGGACTATTTTTTAATCTCAAGCCAGTCTACCAAGAATTGTTAATATTGCTATTTGTGTCTGTTGTCTCTTCTCCTTTAATCAGATATGTCTATTAAAAACCAGGATCCATCTTCTTCAATCTTCTCCCTTACTAGGTAATTGAAAAGCAGTGGTGTCACCCCTAACACCACTGAGGTGTTGTTGAGGCTGAACAAACCCTATTGTCATAGTCTGTTTACACATATCATGATATCCAGCCCTCATATCAAAGTATCATAATAAACTGAGCTATTTTCCCAATCCTCAGAAAAGATAATCAGAACAAGAGAGGATCCATTTGCTTACTAATTCTTAGAGAGCACTGTTTCGTGATCATATGCCCTTGACTTTACCTCACAAACCCAAATGGGAACAATAGGATTTGCGAAAATCCTGTTTCTTCTCAGTGTAACATCAAAAATGTTCATTTATTACCCCTTTCATGACAAATATTCACCCTAACAATATCCAACACTAGCAGAAGAACAGATGTTTTTTAAATGGGAATCACATATCAGTAAATTATTAAACTGATACAGCAGTGGTACCAAAAGATGTAAGAAGTGAACCTGCATCATGTACTTAATAACTGTCTTGTCCTTCAGAACAAAGGTTGCTTCTTCACAGAAGAACTAGCATTTGGTTCTCCATCTTACTACTGTAATGCTCTCCACCCCCACAGTAATATGAATTGCAAACAAAAAGCATTAATTGGGTGCACAGCAAGACACTGCAAACTGTGGAGGATTGCTTTAGATTTAAATTATGTCAAGGAATTTATAAGAAAGTGTCTTTGTCACTCCAAAAAGTGATCTCAGTAGTTACAAAATCAATTTTTAAAAATATGTGTCATATTTTGATGGATTCATATCCCAGTTTGGCAGTAATATTAAGTTTGATCAATTTGTCCATTACAAATTTTTATTAATAATTTTAATAAAATAAGAAATAAAGAGCCAAAGCATGAAATAACAATGAGAAATACTGTTAAAACTAAAATATAATATTATTACCAAAACAATTGTATACAAGCATATACATGAGAAAATGTAGGCTGAAAATCATGTTATTAAACACTAAATTAATAATCTGGAATCAAAGGAGCAGAGTAAAAGCAATTCTTAAAATTATTCTTAAAATGGAGCTTGATTATTCCAGAAAAAGGACTCTTATCTCATGGTTTTATATGCAGAAGAGAACTGGTAACACTTGTCAACATCAGTCAGCAGCTGAATGTCTTCCCACTTGCTCCTGCTCAGTTGTTAAGTCAAAAGTTTTGTTTAACACAGAAAAATAACTTAAAGAATTATGTACTTTGAGAATTAAACAATTATTTTGCTATTAAAATATTTTTAATAATAGATATGAAAAGCCGGTACAGTGCAATGTTCCTTCCAACCGCGTTTTTATATGTGTTTCTGCTTAAGGAAAAACATGTCATGACTGAAGACTTTCTTTATGCTTAGTTCAAGGAAATCTAAGTTTCAGAAGTAGTGGTTTGAGCCACTACAAAAATTCCACGTCCTTTAGAAGAAAGCTTAGCTGGGCTACATCCATTCATCTTACTAAAGAATATCAGATGGTTCATACATTTCTGAGCAATAAAAAAGTTTTGTTCAATAGATATGTCTGTTCAATATACAGAAATATTCATGAGGAAGCAACTATAGAAAACTCTTAAACGTGGTGGTGTATAACACTGAAATTTACAGATCTGATGAGAAGTTTTACTGGACTACCATGTAACTGTTTCTCTCCACCTGTGTTGAAAAATCATACTAAAAAAAATATGTGGCTGAAACTAGATTTCACACGGGTAAGAAAAATAGGCATTTTGGCAAGGGTAAGTTGCTTCACTATGGTTTTACCCTAACAAATGCCTCTGATCACAAACTTTCAGAATTGTTTTCAAATTAAGGATTCTAAAGAAAGTAATATTTGGGTAGTTGTGGACAGAAACATTATACTTTATCTTCAACTGGACTAAATATTGAGTATTTTCATTAAAAATCTAGTATTTAAACAATTATCCATGTATCTGGCCAGATCAGTAAAATACCTAAACAGCAGTTTTTCCACAGTCATTCAGAAACCTTCCCTAGAACAGAACCTACCAGTTTATCTTTTGCTAAACATATTACATCTGTGATTCCCTATTCTGTGATGCATGGCAATTCAGTTCCAGACAATTCAAAATGATAAGCACTTTCACATAAGCTAAATTTAACATTACTACCACCCAATTACAGTATTTGTATAAAAATCAAACAGCTCCAAGAATTGCTAATAGAATTTCAGAAACAGCAGAAAGCAGATTATTCATTTATCTGCTACATTTAAGTCCAACATTACACTCAGATCCATGAACTAATCTGCACATTTTTTCAGATCAGACAGATCTGAAAATCTACTTAATGTTAGTCCTACAAGATGCTGAGACCATTCCATTTCCTAAGTTACCAAACATATGAATGTAGGAACTTTTCTGTTTGGTTATTGAAAATCCCCATCATTAAGCGAACAACTTACAAATATGATTCACTCTGCATGCATATTTCTTATTATAATTGCCTTAATTTATCATTTAACTGATTTTCTAAGCTGGAGATATGCTTACAGTATTGATTACGTAATTTCCCTCTGAGTAAATGACCAGAGCCTTCATCAAAAAAAATGCATGTATATTGCTCATAAACACAATATCAGAACCCAAGGACTTTATTATTTTGTGAGCTCTAATACTGTACAAAAATTTTAAAGAAAAGTTTAATATTAAACTAAGTCTAAAACTAGCCTGTAAAATGGTGCTCTAATGATGTCAAAAATAATTTCTAAAAAATAAACCATTACTAAGATAACAAAGGCAAGGTATAAAGAAAAAAGATTCATGGTGATGACCAGAAATACCCTAAATATTTCCAAACATGTAGTCAACTACTGTAATACGAGACCATTCCAACAGAAAACAGAATTGATGTTTAACACGGTAACTCCCAAGGATATCTGTTTTAAGATGGATTTAAACATCAAAATGAATTTTGTAACATGTAGACTCTTTTGCTGTCCATGTCAACAACTACTGAATTTCAATTACAGATTGTAAATAAAAAAGATAAATATAAATTGTTCTGTCACTTCCACAGAACTTGTACTATTGTTCTTGTTCTGTCACTTGTACTGTTGTATCTGTGCTTATTTCTTCACATTACAAAATTGCACATATTACAAAGTAGCACGTCCTAACATCTATTCTTCTGACACTTAAATTTGTCACTTACGTATTACTGGGAGGAAGTTTGATGAGAAGATACCAACTGAAAATATCTTTTCCGGTATCAAGGCTACATGAAATCTTTCATGCTCATTAGTTAATTTAAATGAGCAATCAGAAGTCATGTACTTTTGGTTAATTAGTCATTAAAAAATATTTGAGGAACAGTGTGTGAAGTATAAAAAGCGGAAAAAAATAAAGGAGGCTAAAAGAAAAAGGGACATTTTGCTCAATGTAATTTAAACAGTCCTGCAATATGCATGGAAAATATTGATACTTTTGTTTTCTTCCCACCATGACCAAAACTCAATGGGAAAAAAAAACAATACACATTTTGAAAACGCACAAATTCTATCTACTCAGGTATATTGCTGTAGGCATATTTTCATAATGAAGTCAGTTCAGACTAGTCAACAACACACAGTAGCAAGACTTTGTCATGAGTGTAAGACACAGAAACAGTCATTCACCACAAATTAGAAAAAATTAATGATAAAATTAATATCAATTATATAGTATGTGAAATGAGAAATAGAATGCAGTATACTAAAGACAAAAATATAATAAAATTCTTAAATTCTTTTTCATCCAGAAGGAACAAATCATCCAGGGTTTTTCCATTAGGAAAATTAGCATTCATTTTAAGTGCTAGTATGGCACCAGGTCTTTTATCTAGAGTGAAAAGTCTTGTAAGATTTTTCATAAACCTACCAGTTGTAGAATATGAGACCACAAAAAAATGAGGAAGCTGAATAAAATAACCAACAGATTAATTCTGACTAATAAAAAAGTCCAGATTCAATAAATAATGTAGCATGATAGGCAGACATGTTAATCACTGTGGCATAAGAAATGCTATGAACTTTGACTATTTAGATTGAATGCTGTCGTTTGCAAGGATGCATCTAATCACAGGGGATGCATCTTCTTTCAGCTCTCAGAGCCATCAAACATCCAAGCCACGATATGAAAAGAGCTGAGATTTCAGTGTTGAAACCAGTTCACATTACAAAACTTGTAAAAAATCACTGTCCTCAAAGGCAGGACAAGTTTGTGTTGATTCTAATGGCTGCAATGTGGAATTAAAGAGCTTGTAAGAACTCCCAGTGCTTGCTTTAACTCCCAGGTGCTCTTTCAGTGTAGAGAGTAAAGGGAAACATCTGGCAGAAACAAGGTGAGAATAAGCCCCACCTTGTTTGATGATGAGCCTTGAAAGTCCACATATGTAAGATAATTTCTCTTAAGACATTGTTTTGAAAAACATACAGATTTCTAAAATACAGAATGGGACTTCAAGTTTGATCTTTCCATATCCAGCTGCTTTCCAGCAATTAACTGTTGTACAACATGCTTCCTGTTAAATCAGTTCTAGAGCCTTCCTCCAGAACAAAGTATTTTTGATCTCCTCATCTGGTTGTAGTCTACCATCTTGCAATAGTCTGGAGTCCCTCTATGGGAGACAAAAATACCACAGTAAGAGGCAAAGAGCTGGTGGGCTGCATGACTTCTGGAGCCTCATGCCACTCAGGAGCAGCAGCTGGAAGTCAGGCAGCATGAACCTGAGGATTTCAAACAGCAGTGGATGTCTGTACGAATCTCATCTCAGATCTCGATACTGTCAGGATAACAAAATGTCCTGATAAAATATTCAAGATGTGGAAAGATGTCTCAGTAGAGAAGAAATAAATATGAAAGTTTTACACAACAGAAGACACAGGAAAACAGCTTGATTCAGCTAGTTGGCTGAGGGGAACTGAAGGGGAAGTATGTGCTATACCTCTTTTATAGTAACATTAACCCTGAGAACAGGAAAAATGCCTTGGGAATGTACAAACATCATTCTCCAATGCCTGTGTACAAGGAAATTATGACCAGAAAAGTGGAGGTACTAAAACTGCTTCCATTTAAGAGGGAATGGTGGATGGCTGACAAAAGGTACCTTGAGGAGTTGTCTTAGCTTGAGCACAAGCTCAAAATGAGCTACAGAAAATATCATTGTTACCCAGCTGCGATGGTAAAAATAAATGATGGGACCTGAGATGCTTCTTCTTTACACTACATGTGTAACATATGGAAGAGATGAAGAAATATGTCTCCATAGCTAAAAGGTCCAAAAATTGCACTTATGTACTTTCTCTCGAAAGAGAAATAAATTGTCTGAGACATATATAAGTTAGTGTAGCACAAGTGGTGGTTTGTCAATGTTTCACAAAACTGTGGTTCAAAAATCCAAAAGGAATACGTTTACAGGGTTGTAAAAATCAGGTTCCAAACTAAAGAATTAATTTAACAGGTAAGCCTACTCAATCTATAAGGTTTTCAGTGGCAGGTTCTGTGGAAAGCAAAAGAGGGGAGGCACCATATTTAAAGAATAAAACACAATTAAATTGTAAAGAGTCTCTGGAAATGGGAAAGTACAATTTTCTGCATACTGGTTTACAGTCTGCAAATCTGAACTCTTGAAATATTTTTATCAATATGAAAGCAAAAAACCTAACAACTTCTCAAGACGCATAGGCCCTGAGAGATATATGGCACAATAATGTAACAAATTTCAGGGTAATGTTATTTTTATTTGTAGCTTTTAGGAGCATTGCTGCTGTCAGACCAACACTTTCAACATATGGATAGATCTGAGCAAAACAGTTGTTTAGAAAGACTGAAAAAGAATCATTAAGTCATGTTGAAGTTAGAATAACTGAGAAAAACATTTCTTGTCCTCTCTTCAAGATTTTTGTATTATAAAGGCTTTCCCAAAGACTCTCTGAAGTGTAAAGATTCTGATAATGATTCTGATAATTTAATCATTAGAAGAAGGATGCTAAACATAAAGGAATGGATATTTTATTATCTCTAACTTAAATTGAAGATTTCACAAAAGAAATAAATTTCTATTAACATCCTGGGTAATTTAGAGCTTTGTCTAAATAGTCAAAACTCTTTCATTTTACTTTATTTCTATGGTGATACACTAAGAGCTTACCAAGAGGCTTACTCTACTTTTTATTTACAAACTGAACAAGATCAAACCCAACAATAACAACGGATCAAAGGAGAAAGCTGGTTGAATTTAAATCATCTATTCAAATATAATTTAAAATTTCAATAGTCCATTTTAAATCCTAGTATATTTCATCAAATTTTAAAACTCTTAAAAAAAAAAAGAAAATTAATCCCTGTCTGACATGACAAATGAGTCAACAGTGAAATACATTTTCCTCCAGACTTCAACTGCATTCTCTTTGCGTTATTCAGCAAAGTTACCATGATTCCTAGCAGAAGCAAGGTAAGCTCATCAAAGCAGTTAGCAAGACAATAGTTTGGTGCACTGCAGTCCATATTAAATGTTGTGTCCAGTTCTGGGCTCGTCAGCCCAACAGAGATGTGGGCTCACTGGAGCAAGGCCACAAAGACAAGGAAGGCCTTGGAGCATGTATTGGATTATGAGGAGAAGCCACAATAATGCTGCCTGTGGAGATGTGAAGGGCCAGGGGGATCTCATCAGTGTGAATAAATTCCTGACAGAGTGAGTAAAGTAAACACACTTTGCAGCAGGGAAATGGGTACAAATTGAAAGATGGGAAATTTTACTTAAGCATAAGAAAAAAATATTTTACAGCGAGGATGGTCAAACTCTGGTACTGGTTGCCCAAAGACATTGCAACATTTCCGTGCTTGGAGATATTCAGAACCTGACTGGGTATGGTGCTGGGCAACCTGCTCTTGTTGACCTATCTGTGAATAGGGGTTTGGATGATCCCCATAAGTGCCCTCCATTTTTAACAATTCTGATTCTATGAGATTTTGTACCAATGACAGATTCTCAAAACTCATTTCTTCTCTTCTTTCTTTCCTTTCTTTCCCTTTCAACACACACTGTTCTCCCAAATGCAGATTAAACTAAATTGATAGAAAACTACTTGGATTTTTTTTATATTCTGTATCAGATACTATAATCTCTTTTCCAAAGGCTATGTTTTCTAATTAGAAAAATAAATAATTATGTCACCTTCAGCCTCTAGCATTACATATCAGTTTTCCTTGAAATTCTTCTTATTATTACTTCCTTCTTCCTATTACTTCCTAGAAACTCCTATTCTTCCCACAAGTGTAAGTTTCTTTTGGACCTTCTGAAGATTATCCATAACTCACAACCCATTCAAACATTAAAACACTTCCTTCCCTCTCCTACATCACTAATGACACTAATTTTAATACCTAATTTTCTGTCATTTTTCATTAATTATCTTTCATTAAATCTTTTCTCTATTTTGATATTGAAGGTCAACTGAGAATTCCTTTTAGTTTCACCCATTACGTTCTTAACAAAAAATAATTTCCTAATAAACTTTTCTATTTTAACATATAAATGAAATAAAAAATTTATCATCTACTTTATACTATTCGTAACTTTTATCAAGAGTTCACTCTTAAATCTAGTCTCTCACCCTGAACAACGATGAATCCTAGAACCAGATCAGTCTGAGAAGAACACATGTAAAAAGTAACTGATCTTCTACCAAGAGTCCAGCATTTTGCAAACAGATTGCCTTGTCTTGTAATAGGAAGAAGGAATTTAATAGAAAGGAAATTTATAAATTTTAAATTTATACATTTACAGATGAAAAATACTTGTTTTAAAAGGGATTTTGTAATCTAGGTTTAAGTCAGACATTTCACTCTGACAGTGCTGCAAACCTTCTCTAAAATGCTTTAGAAAGTACCTTCTGTCTTCTTCCATGACAGAGTAGCTTCTCATTAATTGTCTATATATATCAAAAATAAAGCTGAAGCATCTTCTGTGCTTCATAAGGAATCTAACATAATTTAGATGTCACATAAAGTAATTAATAATTTACCAATTTTCTATACTATTGGGATGTAAATGCTTTATATATATATATATACATATATATATATACACATAAGGAGGGAAGCTCTCTTCCCTCCTTTTCTTTCTTTATGTGGGATATTATAATGTACTTTGTTGTTCTAAGACCAAGAAAATGTTTTTTAATGATCTGTTTATATTGCAAATTGAAAAATATAACTTTCTGTCTAGGTAAGAATACCATGGCAGAACAAACTCTCTCCGGCAATGTGGGGGACTTTTGGGGTATTTTGGGGGGGTTTTAGTGGTTTTTTGGGGGTTTTTTTCAATAAATAAATAAAGCTGCCTGGGGCAAGTCCTAGCACTCCTACCACAGTGTGTCAAGTTCCAGCCAAGAGCAAATATTTATGTCTGCATGCCACATTAAAACATCTTGAAGCAATAAAGTGCATTCAGAAGACGTTTGGGGCCATCTAGTGGAACTGAAGTCAGGTAAAACCGGGAGATTGTGGACATGCAGTCAGTCAAGCAGAAAGGGGAGAGATGAGCTTCATTTTTAGCAGTGTTTTTTTCCTCAAATACATCATGAAACTTGACACAACTTTTGTTCTTCAAGTTTAAGAAAAAAATAGCTTTAAAAAGAACTTACAATTAATGCAAAAGTTCTAACCTGCAGGATGCACTGAGGGTTGGTTTAGAAATATGCCCTGAATATGTAAATCCAGAGTAACCAGGAAAGTGTACTGCATAGTGTAAGGCATGGCAGCTACAGGCATTAAATAAAAGACATAAATTATTGTCTTTATCCTCACATTCTGTTGTTTAATTTGCCAGTGGTAGATATACAGTGATGAAGAATTATTCAATTTGATAAATACACATTTCCTTTCCTTGAAGAAGCAATTCACATCATATGCCTTCATGTTCTTCAATTTATACTTTTTTAGATGGCTCTTTATTTTAGCATTGGAATTATGTGCAATTGTTTGATTACAGAAAAGTTAGATCTTTCAACATTATCCTCATAGAAAAATTTCCTACATCACATCTGCCCTCGGAGAATTACCTCAGGTTTGTATTTATTTCTGTGTACAATTTAAACATTACTTGCTTTAGCATGCAAACCTTTCAATAGAATTTATCATTAGTATTTCAACTATCTCATCAATAGAGTTTCAGATAAGATCATACAAATTTTGGGAGTTATCAATGCACTCGTGCAGAGAGAATACACTCCATCATCAGTGCTGTCTTCAAGGATAGAACAAATGCTACAGTTTTCGGAGTCCAAGTCCATTGTTTTACAGTTAATGATTAGAACATATTTGGTCTTCCTTCACATAGTTGACAAGTTTTTAGGTGGAGAAAATAGAATAGGTAATAAAAACCTCATTAGTTATAGAATGGCATGGCGAAATCTGCAGAGATTTTTGATCACTCTGTATTTTTAACTTGCTAGAGTTACCTAAATATATACAATTTCACAACAATGGCTTGAATTTTAGGAGTTAAGTTGGAATCAAATTATATATTTGATAATCAACTTTAATAAACTTTTACTAATAGTCCTTTCCCTGCTTACATCATTTTGAATGATCATCACTTTAAATAATACTCTATTAAATAAATCTTAACATGAAGGATTGGAAAACAATATATTATTTTTTCTTTTTCAAAACTCCGCCATTCTTACACAGTTGAACTGTTACCGTCTTGCTGCATGGGAAACATCACAACTCCAAAAAGGTGGTTTTGCTCCAATTTTATACACTTTATTTGAGTAAGGGGCCTGCTGTTAAAGGCCGTAGTCATGATACACCCCTTTGTACACCCAGGCAGGATGACAAAAGACATGTAGAAGATAAATATGAGTTATTATTCTGTTTTATTATTAAAATAATATTATAATATATAAAAATATTAGGTAATATGAGACAGAAATTTATAGGAAATTAGGTTTCATTAGCAGTTCACAGAATTAATGTCTCAAATTGTCTATTCATAACACTCTGCTGTTTTAGAAGACTCTGTGATGCTTTGTGATTATGAGACATTTTTCTAAATTACCCTTGGATTAAGGGTCCTTTCATGTAATCTATGATGTTTAAACTTTGTAGTCTATAATTTTTCTAGATATTATATAATGTTTTTTCTTTAAATTTCACTAACATAATATAACTATGGGTTGCAGTATATCCTCACTCTCAACTTGTTTCCTTCCTCAAGAATACTTTTGAAAAATTAAACCTACTGTCATACCATAGTAATTTAACTTTAAGTCATAGTATCTAAATCAAGAAATTGACCATTCCAAATCCCACCCATTTAACCAGAGTTTCACTGCAAACATTCAGTCTATAACTGAACCTAGACATTTGGAAGTTTGTATACGTTAGAGTAGAAAACTTAAAAAAAAATCTGATTTATTACATATTTTCTTGATATTATGTGACTTATTACAGATAAATTGCCATCTGGAAGGCCCACAGATAGTAATGTGAATTATTGATTTAATCTGCAGAAAAAATAAATCATACATCACTAGCTGATGCAAGATGTTTAAAATATTTTCTGCACAGAAGCATTCCTTAAATATAAACACTAATCCCACTGTCAAATACTATCTTTGTTCAATGCAATATGTTACTTGTCAGTATTTTGGAAAATCTGTCATACTTGAGGAATTCCAAGGCTTTCACTGTTTCATGTCTTCTATCCACAAAAACCTGTGTCATATTCTTTCACCATTTGTCCAAAAGACTTTTCTGTTTGGAAGTGGCTGACACAATTTAATCAACCAGAGAAGTCACTGTCAAGTGGCCTGATAGACCCTCTCCCCTGAGAAAATAAGCTGCCACCACAGCTTTTCCACTGTCTAAACCAAGAAGTGAAAAATTGAGGCTTGGAATTAAAAAGGATTTCCCACACAGGAGTTCAAACCAGGAAAAAAAAAGCAGTTAAATATTTATAGTGATAGTCAAGTAACTTTAAAACCTGCTTTCCTCACCTACTAAAAAGACATTGCGGGCACCATTTTGCTTTAAATTATGCTATATAAAGCCCTGGTATGATTAATGATACTACAGTGATTGTAAACTTCTATGTAACTTCAATTTGTTCATTCAAATAAATTTGTGGTTTTTTGATGAGGACACAGTAGGAACAAAGATAGGCTGCAAGTGTAACTGCAAAGGTAGGAAAGCATGAATCTTCTCTCCAGCATAAAATCTGTCCTTAGATGCAAAAGCTGCAAGTGTTACATGAGAAAAACTGTCAATAATCAGTGAGATAGAATTCTATACTGGAGGGATTCTATCAGCAAATGTATAAGGCAAGGAATTTGTTACACATAAAAATCTCTGTTCTTTCTTTCAACACCTGCAATGTCTTTAGCCTGGACTCCACCTCACTAGCATATCTATACAAATAACCAGGTCAGGATGCCACAAAACACAGGACTCTGTGTTCATATCCATACCTGAACACTCTTCAGAGGATATTCAATTGTCCCCATTGGAACTGTGAATCTCAAAACATGGATTTTGTTTGAAAGGGTGCCAACTGACATTCACCCAAAGTGTGTCAGGGATTGCACTAACAGATTGGAGATTTCATTCTATCCTTGCCAGTCCTTAGGACCATGCCTTGGCCCTGTCCCACAGTATGAAGGTGCACACTGAGTGCTGTTACAGTTCTAGATGGAGTATATGTTAATTGGCTGGCAATGGTGCAATTTAGATTTACATTTTAGTCCTTTAATTTCCATTATAGCTAACCTTTTTCTAGTTTTAAAGGATATTTGTGGAGTACAACAAAGCTCTTAAAGTGGAAAAATATTACAAGAGAATTTACAATAAAATCCTGGTCCCTCAAAATATCCACACATAACATGCTACATTTACACTACTGAATGATCTGACAATACCAATTCCCCAGTCCCAAAATCACATAGCATCATCTTTTAATCCATAATATTTAGCTCAGTTAGTCTTCAAAATAAAGTTCACATCTATTGAGAACGGTGTTCAGTCCATCCTAACGTCTAGGCTGGGAACTGAGGAACTGGGGTATGAGCTGGTCAAGCCAAAAGCATGTCAGATAATTGGGTTCTGGTATCCCAACACCTTCCAGGAGACAGTTTAATGTACTGATAAAGATGCAGCCAGAGACAAACAGACTGTGGCACTGTATATTACAGCTATTGCCTAGAAGTCTCTCTCTGACCATGTTCCTGTACCATTTCAGTGGAAGAGAAAATACATGGAGGGAGATAATAAACACCAAGGTGGCATCAAGACATATGGACAAGACACAGCTGGAGTGACCACCTCAGCCCAAGAAGTGGTGTTTTCAGGTACTTAAGTCATCTACTCCATAATCACTTAGGTCTGATCTTTCTGCCTTTCAGTCTGTTTCAGGGAGAAAATGATGTCTTGGGTTTTAGCTTCCATATTTTTCAGATTCTCTGCTGCCTGGCATGTAACTCTGAAACTTTATATTCGGTGTTAGTAAATTCTCTTCACAGGGTGGTTAGATGAAACAATCCCTTCTCAGCTAGAGAATCAAGGACACCTGTTACACAGAAAGCAAAAACAATGGCAAAGGGAAGGAGGCAAGCCAGGGTGTGGAGACTTCATGACCTGGAGCTGTAATTGGACAATTGACCCCAATATATAGATGAACTAAACTTACTAAAAGTGTAAAAACTTGTGACTGGGATCCATCTTGGGTGTAGCCCCTGGCCAGGCTCTTGTACTGCCCAAGGTGTATCCTTGTAAGGCCTTTCAAAACATACCTATTTTATTCCTTTTGCTCTGTCTAGTCTCTGTTCCAGATCAGCCTCTCTAGGCATCACATGAACAAACAGAATTTGGTTCTAAATACAACTCAATAGAGAGAAAAGACTAAAATATATTGTGTCACTTTCAAGCTGATATTTTGTAAATCCTCCCTATTCACAGAGCACTCTTATAAGGTATGTCACAAATAGCTGTACAAAAAGAAATGCTACTGTTCAAATTAGACCCAAATGTTTGTTTCATTTAAATAGGTGTTATAATTCAGGTGTGAGAATATAAGCTTACTGATGGTTTTTATTCACAGTAATTAAAATGTAAATTTAAATAGATGTTAGTATGGCATTTTACAAATGTACAGTTTAGTAATTTATATCAAGTAGGTATCAAAGCAATAACATAAATTCAAAGATTTATATTTCTTATTTATACAAGAAATTGGGTGGGATTAACTTCATTTATTAACTTTAATGTTTTTTATTTATTTATTCTCTGTAAGAATGGCACAGTTTCAGTAAAGTCAGCAGTCTAGCCCAGTTCATTTTCACTGCATTTTTTTTATCAAAGCAATGACAGAGGAAGAAAATAACTACTGTAAACCTCTATTTAGAATCAAAACCCAGTTATAATTCAAAATGCAGAAATTTATCAAGGACTTTTCCCTTTTAACAGTTATGAATCCAATCCTGTTTGCCTCCAGGGCCATATGGGAGAATGAGAAAATCCTGTTCAGAATAATAATGGCAACCTCAGACTGGCTAAGCCTACCCAAAGAAGCTCTGTTTGTGGTGCCATCTATATCACATGGAGTGAGGCTGCACTGTACAGCAACACAGAACTCAAAATCATTTATTCAATGAGATGGGAATATCCATAGCAAGTCATTTGAACTCTGCTGATACTTGTTAGAGGCTGACTTGGAACAGAGGCTAGACAGAACAAGAGGATAAAGTAAGTATTTATTAATAGGTACACCTGGGCCTCACGAGAGTCCAGCCAGACCACACACAAGATGCACCCTAAAAATGGTCACAAAATGCATGACCAGTCATGAGGTCCCACACTTTTATAAATTCTGGTCCATTAGCATATTAGAATCAATTGTCCAACCACGGCTTCAGGTTATGAAGATCCATCCTCCTGGCTTTTTCTTCTCACTTCACCATTGTTTTTGTTCTTGAGTCTGAAAGTTATCCTTAGTATCACGCTAGAGAAGGAATTGTTTTCTCTATCTACTCCATGAAGAGAGCTTAATAGCATTTAATATGAAACTTAAAACTACCACTAAAACAGCACTGAGTCTAAAAAATATAAAAGCTAAAACTTGAGGCATCACTGCTTTCTCTTTAGAGGGAGAAGACAGAACAAAGAACAGATTAGAGTCACTGTACATAGGTTGGGCTTGATAATCTCAAAGGTCTTTTCCAACCTAGTTAATTCCGTGGTGTATGAAACAGATTTCCTCTGCATGTGCACACAGTACTCAGGGGTTTCTCACAATCTTAAGACAGTCCACCATTCAGCTTGCTTAAATTCCAACATAAGCCACTTACACCATTTAGGTTATATTTGGAGGACATAAATGGGACTTCAGTAGTGCCAGTGTTCCATATTGTCTGTTATGTCCCTGGCTGTAAGAAGCTATTATAATGATAAAAACAGCAGAGATGTCACAATGGAAGTGTACATCTGCTAGGTCAAACTGCCAAAAATGACTACGAAAGGATATGTAGTTTAACATTGCATTATCTGTATCACTACTGGCATAAAAACTCCCTGTAATCCATACTAGACGAATTACACACAACTAAAACTTATCTGTTTGAAAAATAAACAGATAGAAAAATGGGCTATTATTCTGTGTGATGAAGTCATATAGATTTAGGTTTATGACCTGTAGTACTTACATTCTCATTTCGGATGTTTCTTATCCTCTCTGGCAGTTTAAGTTCAAATAAGCTAACTTAACACTTATGTGATTGGTCAGTCTCTGACTCCATATAAACAAAAGATTGAGAAAATCTTACTTATCTGGCATCAGTTCCAGCTGGGATGAAAACCATGCAAGATTAGATAAGAAAGAACAACTTTTTTTCAGTGAGGGTGGTCAAACATTGGCTGGTTGCCCAGGCAGATTCAGAGTCTGTGTCCATTGGGTACATTTAGAACCTGGATGGACAGGGCACTGAGCAACCTGCTTTAATTGTCCCCTCAGTGAGGAAGGGTTTGGACTGGATGATCTTCAGAGGTCACCTCCAATCTCAACAATGTCATGATGCTATGATTAATCACTAAATGTTATCTATAATTTACACTACCTGAACTTCTACTTTTATACTCTACAGCAAAGAATGTGAGAGAGTAATAATTTCTCTTAATTCCTGAAAATATTGCCAGTCAACTGTTGTTTAAATAGTTGCACAGTAAGAACAAAGGAAATTTAGGACAGAGTAACATTATCTTTGGATCCAAAATTTTACATAACAAATCTCAGGTAAATGGATATTATCATATTATACTCTTCCCTGAAATAGCATGCATTAACAGTTAAACATAAATTATAGAAGCATAAAGTAATGAATGGGTATTTTTTCATATTAATTTAAACAGGCAGTATTCATAATTAAACAGTTACTATCATTTCTTTCTTTTTCCCCTTAGGCTTTTTAATCCCTATTTCAATGTAACTGTAGAGGAAAAAAAGACACAGTAGATAATGTTCATTTGTATTCAAATTAAATAGACAATCTAAAAATACTTTGGCCTCACTGTGTAATCCTTATATAAGGATTGAAACATAATAAAAGGACATAGGTAACACCACTTCAACTTACCAGAACTGGAAACTAAGTATAACGCATTGTCACCACCATAGAATCTAAAATCCCGTCAGGCACAGGACTCCACAGATTTGGGTTAAGACACTTCCAAAGGGCTGCTCAGAAATTCCACTCTGCCAGGAATCGCCTGCAGATAGCCAGCAGGAGATTCCAGGCACATGTAACAGTACAAGACACAGCTGCACACACTGATCTACCCAGACAGGAGTGAGGATGCCCTCTGCCAGCTCTCAGCCCTGTCTGAACTCCCCCTGAAGACTGCTGTGCATCTTCTCGTGGCTGTAGCTAGTGACAGCACCACCCGTGTCCAACACAGCAGCACAATGGTGCACAATACACACTTGTACTAAATCACTGTGGTTTAAGTTGTGGTCTACAGTTATTTTTTTGATATCTACTCTGATACATTGCGTTTATGTGTATGTGTAAGCATACAGAGTGGGAGTTTCATGGCATATTTATTCAGTTCCAGAAGAGATTTCTGTAAATGGTCAATTAAAATACAGTTTGTGAAAAAGGTTTTGCTGTCCAAAGAGGTTGATCCATGAAGATGTTATGTGTATCACAGAAGACAAGCACCAGTATATACATGCCAGACCTTATTTCTGCAGTATTCTTTTTCTGTGAAATTTGACCAAAATTTCTATGCAATCTTCCATCAAGCTAAGCAACAGCTCATACTGGATATCTAAATTAGTTAAACTAATTTTACTCAAATTGAGATCTGCCAGCTAGCTGGTCTTGTTCTTCACAAAAAGGAATTCCTTAATTTCACAGGGAAGTGATTGATCAAATGTGGCTTATTGGTTATTCAGAATTTGAATTCAAATTACTGGATTCTGGTTTTCAGCTGTCCACTAGGTCTATCACTGCTCTAAAAAAAAAAATAAGAAGGAAAAAAGGCCACTGGATGTTTTTGTTGTTCCAGTTTCCCTAAGGCAGCAGCAGCAAAGCATGTCTGTAGATTACAAGGCTCTTGACTATCTTTGCTGTACTCTGAGGTTCTTCAGAGCAACAGTAAAACTGAATAAATCTTACTGCTTTGACTTGCTTTGACAAAACAGAGACCTAACAGAGTACATTTGGGAAGATTATTCATTATTTGCACAGTATTTCAGGATAAAATCCTAAAAGCTCTTGCTCAAATTCACTGCCTGCTGTGAGCACCATAACTCTCACTGGTGAAAAAATCACAGTTTTATCTTGCTATTACTGACAGCCCTGTTGTTGCCTTCTCAGAGCAGGAACAACTGAACTCTGTTGGAGCATCCCACATGAGAGCAGACAGTTCTAAGATCAGGTCTGAAAAGCTTTGCAGGGTGACAAATTAATTACTGTATTAAAGAAAGAAAAAAATCCCTTTGATCGTCACTACTTCCCAGAGAAGCAACTTGGCTGAATAAAACTTAGGTGTCTCCTCAAGCAGGCAATTTGCCATTCCAGTGTAACACATGGTAGGGAAGAGTATTTCCATACCTCCTCCTCTTCTCTCTCCTTTTTGCATTTTCAAGCAGATTTCAGTTGGTTCACAGTAATTCACAATGACAAAATCCTGGAAATACTAAGGCAGTTTATAAACACACAGGCCAGGGCAAACCCATCAAGAGAAGGCTTAACTGGTCAAGGACAAAGGCCAAAGCAAAGAGCAGTAGCTGGCAGGTTCCATGAAGGTTTTCTCCCCTCCCTCATCCCAAGCACTGATGGCCCCCTATGAGCCCAGCAAGTCCAGGGTGGGGCCCAAACAGCCCCATCCCTCTCTCGAGGCTCAGCTGAGGCAGTCAGGAGCCAGACAACACCTTCCTGCCTCCTGCTGCCCAGCTGCCATCCCACCTGCCCTGCCCCGAGCAGCTGGGTGTCTTGAGTGGCTTGCATGTGTGCTCTGCACACAGGGTCAGACACACAAAGGTGGTGGGAATATAAAACCTCCTGGGGCTAATTGTTGACCACAGATGTCCTGAATAGCACCAAATTCTGGGGTTGATATTACCGAGCACTTTGCACTGAACAGAAAACGAGCTTTTAAAGTTGACAAGACCTCCCTGAAATATGGGGCTTTTGTTTCTCTGCATGAGTCATTCTTTTCTCCTATTCTGTGTTTCTGTTTCATGGCTTTTTCTCTAACAGGTGCTGTAGTGTTTATGGAGTACTGAGGAGCAGAACTGCAGCAGCTTCCTGGAGCAGCCGAGACAGTGAAGACCTGAGGAGTCCAGCTGGGGATTGTGTGGAGATGCCCTTCATCACAGGTTTAGAATGTCACTTATGATGAGCTTCTTACTTTACCTAGATTTCCTCAGCAGTTTTACTCCTTTCCTATAGGACAGTCAGCACAGAAAAAGGTTCCAAGGACCAAAAGTCCTTACATGAAAGACAATATCTAAAAAGTGTCATTGGACTAGGAAAACAAACAGTGACTTAAAGAGTTTGTCCTTACATAACAAAAACGTTATTCTTACTTTATAATCAGTGAAGAATGTGATTAAATAGAAATACAGAAAACAGAAATGCAATAAATCAAAAGAAATACTTTTAATTATACCATTATTCACTGCTGCTTCACAGACACAAATAGTAGCATAAACCAGAATGGAACAGAAGAAAACAAGGTCAAATCTAGTATGAGATACTAAATATCTGAGATTATTGGCAAGGAATAAAAGTCCTAATTCTAACCTAGCTCTGAAGATATAGAATCAGCTATTTTATTTTCTTCAGACTTCCTGTTCACTCTCTCTATATCACCGTTTCTGTCTTATTTCTCTGGACAAAATAGATATTGTGGCGTTTACCTGTCACACAAAGTATTCGGAGCAGAAATATGTTACCCATGAGGGCCATTTTACTACATTAATATTATATTGGTTTTGTTACATAGTTACATAATCTGAATTTAGTATTTTTATATAAATATTCTCATACATGTAAAAAATCAAGATAATACAACAAAGATTAACTCTCTGGAGCTACTGCCCCACTCTGCAGACAACTGGGTCCACATGCCACAGACAACACCAAACATCCTTCCTCAGCTCTCTGAGTTACATGGGTAACGAGTTCCTTGATAACTCTGCACTCCAGACATTTCCAGTTTTCCTTCCTCAGCTTTTCATCTTACTGGCAATGCTGCTTCACAAATGTTCTTTTACAAGATGGACAAAAAAAATTAAAAATTCATTTTAATTTTACCTTTTTTGTCTTCTATAAATTATGCCTCATACTAATTGTTACACTCCTGAAATTTTGTCCTTGTGTTGGATTTGGTTTTAAACTGAAAAAAGAGTGTTTTACAAGGGCCTGCCAGTCCTCTGGCCAGCTGGAGGTTAGTTTTGATCTTGATAATTGTGAAATTTCATTGTTTCACCTCGCAATTCTCAAAGGTTTGGTGAGACTCCAAAATAGACTTACCTGTTTTTCTTGTCCACATAATAAGAATGCTGCTGAAATATTGTCTTTATCAAAAATGAAAGGGAAAGAATACAAACATGGTTCAAATAATTAGCACATCCTCTACTGATGTTTGTTCACCACATTCTGCTTCATTTCAGTTGAGGAATGTAAGTTTAAAGCTCATAAATTTTCACTTCATCTACAATTTCAAAATCTTGATTGTCACATTGCTCATCAGTTTTGTATCTTATTGATCCCCCCTCTAGAATCATTCATCCTTTATGTACTTCATGATTCAATTTTCTTTGGGGAACTTTTGTTTCTTGCCATACTGGATGACAACCAGAGGTTTTAAGCTTGCAGTGGAGCTCCAGGACCACACATAGTCTTCAGGAGATGTTGGCATCTTATCTTACCTCTGCTTATAGAGAATACACGAAGTTCAACCCTCCTCACCTGGAAAGCTGAGATCCAAGAATAACATGAGTAAAAAAAATTCCAACATTAATTGTAGAGTTGACAATTTCTGTGTAATACCAACATGTAAATAGATATGTGAACTAGCTCTTTGTTTATGTACATCATGATTACTTCTTGTCTCTCCCACCCTACCTTTTTTGTAATAATATGCAAACTCTCTACTCTTGGGCAAACTGAGCATCAGTATACTACACCTTTAATAGCTCTTCTGATGGAGCAAAAATCTCACCTGAAGTAAACAACATCTATCAAGAAAAAAAAAAAAGAAAACAGAAATTTAATACTTTGTGAAAACTTGTAAGTAAAACAAATAAAAAGCACACACATATCAGCTTTCATTCATGACCACTCACTTCTCACTTTATAAAAAATCACCTTTTTGTGCCTTGTGTTCCTACCCATTAAAAGTGAACTCGTCCTGAAGATCACACGAAGAAGAAAAGATGCATTTAATTAGTTTACAGATTAAATATTGACATCTGCCAGTGCACATGCCATGTGTGAAGTTACCCATGCTCTGAGCAGGAGCTTGGACCAGGTGGCCTCCAGAAGTTGGTCCAACCTCCTCTGCAGTTCAGGGCAGTGCAGCATGGGCACGCCTATCATTCCAAAAGCAGCCTGGCAGGTATCCTGTGAAATGGGGCCACTGCAGGAGCAGGGCTTTGCTTGTCTCCTGCTGGCAAGGACATTACTAGTCAAGCTCCTGCCCCCACTCTGACAGAAACTGCTGTCATTATCACAGCAGTAGGAACTGGATTCGTGTTTCACTTCAGTCACCCCATTTCAGTGTTTTAACCCCCCATCCACTGTGAAGAGAGAACTGTGTCAATATGCAAAGTGTGGTCAGGAGTGGGCACAACCTGTCCCATATTGCCTCTTCTGCTCAGTTGAGTCAAGCTCTGTTGTAAAAACAGGGCAGGAAGGAGAAGCAGCCTTTCAAATTACTGCAGCTAAATCTATTACAGCGTTTTCACAGGTTTTGAATACAGATAGGAAGGGTAATTTTTAGCCTGCAGTCCCACAGCTGCCTGTATATTTTCTCAGGGTCATCAGCTTCTGTGTGTGCAATTCCTACTTCTAATAAATTCAGTCATTTCACATGACATTTGCAAAGAGTTCAGTTCTGAGATGCACATCTGCCAATAACAGCAGCCACCTGCCACTTCTCTACCAGCTAGTTTGATTTCTCCCCCTTTTGATTTTTAATTATTCAGTAATGCACCGTAAAAACAATCTTTTAATTACAAATAATTTTAAAGAATAAAGTCTCTCTTCTTTCATGGGTATAAGCATGAGATTTCATATACAAAGCAATTCAGCAGGATATTTTTTCATCTTTTCATTAACAATCTCTCTCTTATAGTACATAATTCCATTTACTTCAAAGGCACATAAAAAGAGAAGGATTATGCTAGTGACCTATAGTCCATGGTAAAATACAGGGAGGAGAGTGTTTTGCCAAACAAAAATTAACTTTTTTTTTCTGAGCTCTGCTGTAGGCTGTTTGTGCCCATCCTCAGAAGACAATAACCTAATTTCCAAGCTTTAAAATATTCAATATAAATTTCAATGAGTTATATTAACAGAATTTAAACCTGTACATGTACTAAAATTGCTGAGAACCACTTATTTTAGAAAATAGTTTTAATTAAAGCAAAAGACTATGCTGAAGATTTTCAGACTTTATTCTGATTTTTATCACAGAACTGTAATGATATAGTTGATAAATCTGGTGATTTCTTTGTGCCTTAGTTTCTCCCACATGGAAAATTAAATCATTACCTAATTCACAGGGATATTGAGAACCTTAATTTTTGCAGTCTATAAAACACTTTTTGGTCTTCACCTAGAAACAGAAGTTTACTTTTTTTCTGTATCTTCTTTTACGTGTAGGAAGTCAGACAAAATACTGAGATTTTCTGCTTTGTGATGACCAGACCATAAAAGGTCACTTGTTTCACATGTCTGCAGCTTTTTCTCTGCCCTTTCAGAAGTCAAGAAAACTGATGTGATTAGAATTAGTTGTTAGTTTCAGGAAGCACTTACACATCTACTCAAGATACTTCTTTACTATCTACATGTTTTACAATACATGCTACCGAAAAACAGAAGAGGAATGTATTAGGTGACAAAGAATTATAGAATTTAAGTTTTTTTAAAATAGTATTTCCTTCAAGTATGTAAGGCTAACAAATAATTATGTTTTTATTGCACAGTCACATTATAAAACATATATACTTACCACAATCATAATTTTTACTAGTAAGGGTGATTCCCAGACTCCCATTTAACTACACTCTGCCTGTTCTAGAACCACAGGGTAAAAGGGGATCTCAATCCATGGATTGCATACCTTAGACTTTAAGATAGCCCAGGTTTACTCTAGGAAAGGTTTTTGTGCTGGTGTAGGACATTGTCTGCATCAGAGATGCAAACAATAGATTTAGGGGAATGCTGTGGTATTTTTTCAATCAGAGACTTAGTAATTTACTTCCAGTGTTTTTATCACCAGTTGCCAGAACACCATTTTGGAGAATATAAACTAAAGTGACAAGCACGGGGTGATCCATGTGGAGATTGGGAAGTTCACAGACGCCTTCTAAGAAAAACACACCCTCTATTAACTCTGACTCTTCTCTTGGCTGAGTCCAACAGTTGACACCATCCATCACTTACTTCCTGGGCAGGAGGATGTATGGTGGTGTGGGAAAAGGATCAGGGCAGTGGCAGAAGAAGAAGAAATGATAGGATCATACAGTGTTGGAACAGGGAAACAATATCTGAATGGAGCAGGAAAAGGGATGAGTTATAGCAGAGGTCTGTGGATTTGTGAGAACCACCCAGAGTATAGAAAGGACCAACTTTTCATGGATTCTTCCCATACAAGTACCAAAAGCTATTGGATGAAGCTAGTTGGAATCATCCTCAGCAAAAGTAAACAGTTTTGAAGTTGTAAAAAGTTGTGAAGTTCTACTTGAAACATTTACAAGGGTACTTTGACATTACTTTAGAAAACAAATACTTAAGTTGAACAACTAATTCCAATACAACTACCCTTATATTTCCATGAAATGCAATTTAGCGTCTCAACAATATTACTTAGAAACCTTAAAATAATAATTACTTTATGCTTGTTCCCACTCTAGTATCTGCTAGAGACTGTCTGTTGGGAGATCAAAGTCTAGAAAATATTATGGAGATCCCAAAGCAGAGCTTTACCTCTGAGAAGCAAACAACCCTTGGACTTAATCTTGATTCTAAAATGCCAAACATTAACTGCCTATGTTTCCTTATTTTGAAGTGATATTATATGTGTGTGTGTGTAATTCTCTTTGCAGTATAAAGACATATAGCTATTTATATCTTAGCATTGCAGAAATTAGCCTAGCATGCTTAGAGCAAGATTTCATGTGTGGCACATTCTCCTGGCTGCCTTTGGCTTGTGTACAGCATACCAGGAGCACAGCACAACATCACCAGCCAAGGAGCTCAGCCTTTTATTACTTGATTTGCCCTTGAAGCTAAGCTGGCCCCAAGGAGCCTGAGCTACAAATGAGAACTGCGAGGGGTTGGGATAGGGAAATCAACAAATTCCTCACAGCTACTGGAAGCCATCATAATTGTGCATCCTTGATGCTAGGCAGACACTGGTAGGCAGCCAGATCAGCACACTGCTGATTGAGAAGGCTCAAAAACTTTTTTGCACAGTTCTGCTTTGCACTCAGTATCAAGCATTGTCACGTTACACTCTGCCAGTAAAAGAAGCCATGGCATCATGGCCCTGGACACACAGGCCTGAGAGGAACCAGATTCAGCTCATCTTGCCTTTAAAATAAGGCAAGAAAATTTTTTTGCAAATAATGGGCCATACTTCCATGAAGAACACAGAAGTATGAAAGTAATAATAACAATAATAGATAGATAGCACGGAATCACTATAAAATCTATTTTAGAGCTTAAGTGTCCTTTTTGTTAGATTTTTCCCAGTATCCAAATCAAATCACGTTGGCTTCACAATTAACTTATTTTTCCATGCCACATCTTGAGCAGACATTGGAAATAATCAGTTATCATTATAAAGTCTTTACTCTTCATCATTACATACTTGCATCATACACTTCCTCACTTAAGTCTTCTCTAGATCAAATGGAACTTATTTCACAGGTCATATTTGCCAGCTGTCCATCAGTTTTATTGTTTCATCTTTGGATTCCCTATACTTTGTCTGTATCCACTGCTCAGAAGTGAGCCCATTATTCCAGATGAGACCCCAACTATACAACAGAAAAGAAGTTAACTCTTTTCCATGTCCTTTATGAGCATATAAAGACTGAAATATCTTGATCAACAACAAAAAAATGATCTTTAAATCTTTCACAATTTAGCACAGATGTTAACCCTAAACCTCCAAGCCTCTTTCGTCTTTCACATATTCTGGGGTGTCTGGTCACTTTTGCTTATGTACAATACTTTTTCCTTTCTGTATTGCATTTCACTCATTGATATCTGGCAATTTTCCATACAGTAAAAATCAATTTTAAACATGATATTGTCTCCCACAGTTCTTGAAGTCCTCCTTTCTCTTTCATTATGTCATTGAAAACAACATCACGAATACTGAGTAGAACTGTGTTCAGGATAAACCTCGCAGAAGTCTAACTTCAAACATCCCCTTATTTTTTACCCAAAGCACTGATAATGTTTCTTAGGAGGTTTTTTAAAGCACTGCATTCACTTTATAGCAATGAATCAAAGCCACACCCCATCTGACATGTGAGCATTGAGAATACATCTGTTTTTCTACATCTACCAGATCAGCAAAGGAGCCAAATATATAAAAGGAGGATTTGATGTGATTTGCTCTTGACAAATCCACAATTATTATTTTCACCACTTTATGATCCACTTGGTGCTTTCACTTACTTGTTTAGACATTTGCTCTGGTAATCCAGTTTATCTGCCTGATGAGTTACTTTGTATTTCTATTTCTTTAAATAAAGGTACTATCTGGAGGCTTCTGTAGGGCTGTGAGAGCTCTTGGTCCTCCAGAAGCATCTGAAGACAATCATTAATAGGTCAGCAACTCCTCTGGCAACCTTCAACCAGATTTCACCTGACCCTGCTGACTAGAACATTTCTAATTCATCTAAATATTTTTTAACCTGCCCTTTCTCTCTTCTGACCTTTGATTCTCTTCCCCCGTTAAAATTAATTGCATCAATGATCTGATTGCAATTAACCTTGGGAGAGTGAACCTCTCAGCCTTTCCTATGTCATCACAGCATACAAAAGCTTATTCTGTCAAATTAAAAAGAAATATGTTGTCTATATAATACCAGCACCTCATTTTTATTATGCATCACCAGACATTTGTCCTCTCAGTAGTCACAATGCAGTTGTGCACCCCAGTGATGCTACTGGAGTTGCAGACCTGGCCCCCCCTCTGCTGCTCAGCACTGATTGTTGTGACAGGACCACAGGATGTCTCACACTCCTCCACAATGGCATTTCACCCCAACACACACTTTAAAGGTCAGAGATACCACACACAGAGTATGATGTAGGAGATTCAAGTGCTGTTCCCCAGATCAGAAACAATTGTTTGATTTTACATTTACAAGGAGAAAATCAGTAATCTTTTTAAAACATTCAATATGGCAAGTTCCCATCCAGGCTATGGAGCAAACACACCACAATTCTCTGCTGAATTTTTGCTACGGTAACTAGTCAAGCAAGAACATCTGTGCTTGGAAGTCATTGACATGGTCTCTTCCATGTCTGTGCCCATGGTTTCTTCTTTCTGGTGTCCGTTGTCCCTCCTGAAGGTGCTATTTATTGCTTTGCAGCACAGACAAGGAAAGGCGAGTATCACAGCCTGCAGGGAGGAAAGAAACAATGCCAGGCAACCTTTACTGTCTCACTCTCTCATGCAAGAGAGAAAAGTAAGAACAAATTCAGCTTGCCTCTCACACAGTGATCACAGCTGCCAGTTTGAGAAAGGAAGAAAGGAGAGTTATTTTCTGCAGACAGAGCACTGATTTTTTTCCTGAGTGTGACTCAGGAGTCAGTACCATGCTGGGCTGCATGATAGAAAGGGCATCCAGATCCACCGTGTGACAAAAAGTCACCCGTCGCAGGTCATGCTCTTCTAGTGGATGTCACACCTCCTTCAAAAGCTTTTACAACCTCTCCTCATAACCTTACATGACAAGCACCACTGGTCAGCAAAAGAAACATCTGAGCAGCAGCTCCACATAATGGGAATTTTGTGATGGATCCTCCTGAGATTTGACGGGTAGGATTCGTCTGATCAGTCAGAAATGTCTGCATTTTAGCTTGTCACCTTGGCCTCACCTCAGGGCAAACGAAAGAAATGAAGAGTCAGAACAAGGAACATTCCTATCCCAATTTAGACATCTAAAATAAGACAGATGAATCATATCCTGGATGCACTTATTTCTCCCCACAGACTAGAGAGACAGTGTGACTAGCTCAGATGCATATATCAACAGTGCTGATGTTTAAAAATGGAGGAGACAATTCCCAACCACCAGATCTCAGCCAAGGGTTCTGGCAAACCCAGAAGTCTGAACTGATCCTCATGATGGACTCAATTCAGCTGCCTCATGCAGAGGTGCCGAGTGCCCTGTTAGGCACCTTAGGACATCCTAGACATTCAGAAAATCTATCCAACGGCCTCTGCCCAAGGGATGCAAAATTTTGACCTTAGTTAAGCAAACTACTAGGTCAGGCTGCCCTCTGCAGTGCTGCTTCCAGTACAGGAAAGCCTACACACTGTCACAGCAGGTGGACATCCTCCATCACAGGACTGGTAATGAAGCAGGGATGGAGATCATGCATAGCAACTTCTAAGAATAAGCCAAAAAACATTACCTGGTTTGAAGATATCTTTTAAAAAAGGACACTTCCAGTCAATTAAAGGTAAAATACACTCACCAAAACCCTCAACAGTAAGAAACAGCTAAGCTGATTTTGCTCCATCTTTGTTTCCCTTTAATCCTTTTTTACGTGTATTACTTTCTTATTTTCAAGACTAATTTCATACATAATACCTTAGTTAATATTGATTTCCACTGTGGGATTTTTTTAAAATTTCTTTTCATTTTCACTATGTAGTTAGTAATAAACCTAGTCTGCATAATCATTATCATACTCCTTAAGACCTTTAAAAATTTCATAACAGATTTAAATGTTCCCCTCTGTAATCTTATGACAATGATTTTTCCCTGCCTGTTCACTATTAAAAATGGATGTCTGTGAATGCACTTATCTGTAGTCTCCAGTCACACATATGCATTACTTGTTTAAACAGCAGAAAAGGTCTTTTTTGCTTCCTATGTTCCATCTCTGCATAAATAAGTAAAGAGTAAGGGAAGTCAAATATAGTCAGTGGGAAAAGACATTATACATTGTATAAATACAAACATAAAGCATACAGAACCCATCCAGCAGAAAAAGTGGCATGCACAGGACTCTACTACCCAGCTCTGTCTTTCCCTTTCTTGCTCCCAGGAGAGCCAGGACAACACTGAGTGGTTTTGAAAATTCTTTCTCTATCCCTGGTTAGTGATTTTGACAATGGAGGGGAAAGGCAGAGGACTAACATGGGATCAAGTAAAAATATGATCAAATATCATTTACACTCAAATCACAGCAAAGCTGACTCAAAATGACACGGATGGAAAATGTTCTCTTCTATGGTGAGAGGTGATCTAATAGTCCCTTTTCTCTGCAGCCAGCACAACATCAACTGGACATCACAGAGCAGGTGAGCTGTTC
>JAWWMU010000153.1:94899688-94921428 GCA_035048155.1 Cinnycerthia olivascens | reverse complement strand
TAAAATCAGAGATTTAAACCTGTGCAAAACTGACCCATAAAGCCTCAGACCAGGTGTCTCTGGTGTCAGCTGATAAGTACAGCCTGGGGTAAGCAAACTCAGACACTGAGCTTAAAGGTCAACGGCCACTGACTTCTCATCTGTTAGAAATCAGCCCATTTTGGTTTAACTTAAAATCATAAAGCAGATTTGTCTCATGGGCTAGACTTGTTCATATTATCTTTATTATAAAGCAAAAACTGTCTAGATTGAAAGGAGATTCGCCTTGTTAAAAATTTAAACCATATTTTCAAAGAATCCTTTTAAAGCTGCTTATGATTGGAAACAACTGCACAGGCAAATCAATTCCGAAGAAACATATGGAAATGCATGGAACATATAATCAACATACATAATTAACTTCACTTTGGGTCTGACCAGATGTAAAAGGAAGATAAGCCTTAAGAAGGAAACTGGGAGCACTGTGTAAACCAGGACAGTAGTCTCAAAGAATATTTTTTCAAGAGAGATGTAACCACTGAGTGTTAAGCGTGACGTCAACACATCAGCTGTAATGCATTTATACTTTTGAAATCTGCATTTATCTTCCATTTTCAGAAGCTGTAGACAAAAATCAGGACAGAAAAGGAATTCCCTGAATCAAGACCAACTGTAAGTTTTCTGTTAACCCAGCTGGGGATATTTGGAAAAGATAGTGAACTTAACCTAATATGTCGCAAGTTACTATATTAGATTTATTTATGTAGAACAGAAGGGTAGTAATTCTGGGGAAGAAGAAGGGAATTTTATTAAGACAAGCTGATGTGTATATGGGTAGGGCATTTTCTAATAAGGAAATAAGCATTTTGCATATTTAGCCTTTCTTTTATTTCTGTGTTCTACAAACACAGTGGACTTAACATATTACGCACGTTCCCTCTTGCAGAATGACCATATAATTAATTTCATACTAAAGAATAAAACAGGAACAAAGTTGGATTTGTGGTTCTTTAGATGTGCAACAAATCTTTTCTTCACTAGATGGCACCATGTCTTCTCCTGTGGATAAATATTGAATATGGCAAAAAACAAAGGTTTCATTTTCACAGAAGAATATAAAATGATAGAGGACTTATTCTTTGTGTTGAATGCTTTTACTGCTTCTTTTGTGTTCTGCATCATACCCGTTGTGGACGTGCAAGGATAAAGTTCCACATCATAGACCTACTACAATTATTTTACATTCAATATTTATCTCAACACTGATTATTGCCCAGAAATCTTCATGGGAGACGCTCTCATTACAGTGGTTCAGACTCTGAATAACATTTAAAGTGCTCAGAATAAATTAGAAATATCAAAATACTTCTCTCTCCTTCCTTCCAAAATAAGCATAGATCTAGAATTGATGACGATGACTGTCTCAAATCCCCAGCAGGTATAAATCAATTTGGCTTCACTGGAGCTGATTGATGCCAGGTGAAGATCTGCACCTGCAATTTAGATGCCGGCCTGCAGAGCACAGCTTGACTTGTTTTCTTTTTCTTCACTCCGAGGCATGATAATTGAGCTCATTTGGGCATGCTTCTCACTTCTTAGTCAAAACCCCCACCTGAGAATTGGACTTAAAATCAGTGCACGTCTCTTTGCAATAATTCAAAATAATCTTTTCACAAAGAAAAAAAAGGAAAGCTGACTAAAGACTTCAGAGCTGGGAAGTCAGTTGTTCAATACAGCATCAGTGATTGCAACATAGCAACTGATGCAAGCAGAAGCAAAATACCACTCAGCTCCTTCATTTTTACTCCTACTGCCACTAGATGATAGTATGGTAACACCTGTATTGTTAGGCTGCACACCAAACCTTCTGTTGCTGAATTCCTGGCAGCATTCACACTTTTATATGTAAAGAATACCCAGAAGCTCATCAATACTACATAGCTAGCCTTTGAATAGCAGTGCTTAATTATATCCCCTGTGATTTCATGCATTAATACACCCAGAGCATGCTGGATGCTATTATTTGTCCATAGACCCAAACTGGGCTTTATTTAGGCACAGATATTAGGCTAAATTGGTCACCATGTTCTATTTTTGCTAGTTACCCATCCAGAGCTATAGTGAGACATTTTGATGGAAAGGGCAAGATAATTACATTTCCCTAGCAGGAAGCAGGAGAATGGCTGGGGGTAACATTTACATTCTGCCTCATGGGCATCCCACTCACTGCCAGTTCTGCACATCCACTTGCTGCTTCTTCCACCTTTTCTATTTTGTGCTCTCTCTCTTGAGAGGATTCCCTCTTCATGCAATAGAAAATCTCTGGGCTAGGAGGAGACTCACATCCAGAAAAACACCTCGAGCACACAACTGCGTCCTCTCCACACAAACCCTTTCTCTCCCATTTCACGTCGTTTGTACTCTCCTATTACAGCAAAATTAAAACCAAACTGTTCTCTCTTACAGCTACTCTGTAAAGTAAATAGTCAAAACCCTTCACTGCACAGTCTTTTTCCCTAGGTAAATCTTAAAACTCTGGTTTGTTTTTACCCACGATAACAAGGTCAGTTTTTCTCTTGGTAGGCTTGGACTGAGTCCCCCTGGCCAGGAATGTGCACCCCAAGGAAGGGGTGAGTGGCCAGCTCTAGTTTTGCACAATACCTTTCCCATCACAGCCAGTTTTACAAGCACTTCCAGGTACCCACGGTGTTAAAAAAAACCCATCTCTTTGTCCATAATCTGTGGCAGACATGTAGAGTGATGAACCTGTTGGTGCTGCAGGCAAGCCAAAAGCCAGAATGTCCAGTGAAAAGACACTGACCCTTGGACCAGCAAAGGCTAAGGGTATGCAATGCAGAAAGTGTAAAAGGCAAAGTCACACATCATTGCATTGTTGGCTAATTCTCTGCTTGAAAATTTGATTCAGCCATAACCATCACAAGTCACTGAGTTTCCCACAAAAACTGAATGTGGATAGGGACCTAGGGGAAACCTTGAATTTCTGTTTTACTGTAAATTTGGTTGCTTTGACAAATTTTTGTTTTAATTCAGTATAAAAGCATACTTGTAAGATTGTCAGGTTTTTGAAGGCTTGTATTTATCTTATCTAAAGATTGGTTTGGACATTTGGAATAGTGCATAAACTTCTAGTCATATGGCATAATACTTAAATGAATAATTTCCATAATCAGTAAGAATATCTTCTATATAATGTAGGTTGAACTATCTCTTTTTTGGTACTCTAAACATTTAGAGTGTCATAGCAGGCCCAGGAGGAAAAAAAAATTCCAATGTCACAGTCTTTCAGCATGGCAAACAGAAGTCTCAAAAAGATAACTTGCTCCCATTGGAAATCAAGACCTAAAGAATAAAATAAAATATTTCAAACACTGTACAGATGACTGTTACTGACATGGTGCAAAACATATTAACAATCCTATAAAAATCAAATCCCTTTATGGGTCAAAATAAAGCTTGAGAACTTGTAAATTAAATTCTGAAAAATTCTAAAAGTAAACATCTTGAAAAATGTCTACTTCAAGAGTCTTCCCCCCTTGTGAACCTTCATCATATTTTACAATTAAAATTATTTTAATATCATCTTCTTTTGCTTTTCATCAAGAACTGTAGCAAAAAAACAGTCCAACCAGCTGCTATTTTGCAAAACATATTTGAACTGGCATTTCCTGAGATTATGAAAAATGAAGTACTCCATTTTACTTACATGAATAAGAATGCTCTATATCCCATATATGCATATTAATTTTTTTACAGTTCTTTTCTGTGATATACGAATGTTTAAAACTCAAAGTCAGGGAGAAGTTCTGCTGCTAACAAACCTGTAACAAACCCATATTTCCTGGGATAATCATGTCAGCTGTCAGAGCACAGTGAGGAGCAGCTGGTTCACGAAGGATGGTGAGCCAGGAGCTGAGCAGAATAACAAGGCAAGTGGGAGCAGCACTTTCCACCAAGCAGTGAGGCTGTGGAGATGCAAATCTGGATGGTGATCAGGATCAGATATGATCCAGTGCTCTCCCAAGATGTCCACAGTGAGTCAGAGATCTCACAGGCCATGGAGCTCCTCTTGGACTCAGCCAGTTAAATGTTTTATCTTCACTAAGCCCCTCCTAGAAGGGCAGTGCACGTCTGTCCTGTCATCAGTACTACAACACACAGCCTTTGCAGCTTAAGGTGCAGAGTACAGTGGAATGAAATCCATATTTTATGTGAAGTCGTCATTCAAAAACATGAATGGGTGACTAAAAAAAAAACTGCTTCCTTTTTAAAACACCACGGAATTCCCTTTATTCAAGAATAAAATAAATAAGGGCCATGGGGATATATTTATGAGGAAAAATAGTCCATCAAAAATAGAGCATATAAGAATAGTCTGAGAAACACCTGTGCTTGCCAGACAGACATGTTCCAAAGGCTTCTGTAGAACTACATAAAATTAGTAATTATATTTCAATTGCAGGTTTTAATGCATATTGAAACACCCCAAGTAAAATCAACTTATCACTCACTTCATTTTCTACAAAAAAAGTAGCTGCAAATTCCAAAGAGAGTAATGGAAACCTTGTCAAGCATGTCAGCAGGCTTCATGCAGGCTGAGCACTACATGCAACATTGATTTCTGCCTCCAGCAAGGGTCTACCTACAGGCATCAGCAACTAGAGGGTGAAAGAATTTATGAAGGGCTCATTCATTTCCAACACCACCATCATTTCTCACCCAGTTCCTCGAAGGGGTAAATATCAGATGTGCTGTTGTTGCCCCTTGCAGGACAGCTGGAGACCTTACACACAAGCCTTGCTCCCTTTGCCCAAATGGTGAAGCAAGGGCTGCAGCAGCCGGTGTACACGTATCTGACAACAAAACTAATTTAGTTTCTACCTCACATATCAAGCATTGCAAAAAAAAAAAAGTCCCGAAGAACATGAAAACTAAGAAAAATAAATGCTTTTCCATTGCTTTTACTTTTTATCCTAAATTTTAATAGAAATTGAGACTGTTTAAATGTTCCACATACTGAGGCAATCTTTAAAACGCGGTGTGACTTCAGCTAAAATAGGAGCATTTGGCATCTCAAAAAGATTCCCATCTTCCTAAAAGGCCTCTTTTCATCTTTCTGAGGAAACTGAATAGTATAACAGAAACTTTCAAGACCTAGGTGAAAAACAGCAACTTCAGCACACATAATGAGGGAGCTTCAAATATCTGTATCTTGGGCTTGGACTGTTTTAATACAACAACAATGATTTGACAAAAGTATGTTGGAGATTTAAACGGTTTCTGAGGATTTCTATAGCAGGCAGGAAACAGTCATGGTATTCAAAAGGCATTACTCTAAACAAATTGCTCTACTGGAATTGTTAGCTCCCTGCAAATTCTATAGAGTCTTTGAATAGCAGCGTAGAAAGAGAATCGCATTATTTAATACATTTCAATATGCAGTTGGAAGAATGACTAACACACAGGTATCATACTTATCTTTATTAAAAGAAAATAAAGCAATCAAAGGACCCATTCATTGTGAGTGATTGCTCTGGAGCTGGGCTGATAATCAAACACTATAGGATACTATAGTACTGCTAGTGATCTTCAAAATTAATAACAAACATATATATATGTGTAAAGGATTGAGATTTACAGAGTAAATATAGCAAGCAAAACAGTTTGTTCTCTTAAGTATGTAAATCAAATAATGTCAGTGTCTGTGGATATGAACAACATTGTGTGGCCATTGATAGTATACATGCCACAGCACAGCAGAGTTGATTTGAGTTGGTTTCCTTGTTGTGAGGAAATCTCTGTGACCACATGCCATATCCACTGTGGACATCCTATATGGCAATCTGCCATAATGACCAGATATGCATTTTGATCATATTGTTATGCAGGAATCATTTATCCCTAAAAATCATCTTAAAACACTGTGCAAGGTATTCCTAAAGAAATACAGTCAGAAATTTGGCAAATTTTGTTGATTTTCTATGTCTAACAGTGAGATGAGTTGGTATGCAACTGGCTCCTGGAAAGGTTTAAAGTAATTCATCATTTCTTTTGTGAAGTTACGCTGTTTTTGTTTTGTTTTTTTTAAATATACATCACAATTTCCATCACATGCAATTGTAAATTTGGTACATAAATTACTTGTGCAAAGTTAGTTATCGCTGCTATATACATAATCTGGAAAATTTTGGAGATTTTTCTGCTTTTCAAGGGATAATCTTAACAATCTAGGTAAAGATGTAAGCTGTTTTCTTACTAAAAGGAACTGAGAGCTAATGTGTTTTCATGAGCTTAGTCGCATATATATGAAGTCTGCCTTAAATTGTGGAGGCTTGGTATTTTGCTTGTTTTGTAAGAAGATGCACCAAGATTATCTTTAAAAAATGTGAAACATTTACTTTAGGGAATTATTAAGGGTCTGAAATGCTTCATGCATTGAATCATTTTCAACTAAGGAATGCAGAAAATCAAATTGTTACTTTTATGTTTAGCCAACCCCAAAACACTGTGTGGATGGAAACTCTTTTAAAGTACTAAATTATAAGAATTTTCATAGCATATAATCATGGAATCACAGAATAGTTTGGGTTGGAAGAGACCTTAAAGATTATTTAGTTCCTGTCCATGGGCAGGGACATCTTTCACTTGACTTTGTCCTCCCTCAGCTCTAAAATTCAGTTTACTTAAATGCTTTTTGGTCAGACATCTGTGAACAGTTTAATAAAGAGACATTCAAAAAATTGGTAGGAATCATGGCTTTTTGGTTTGCTTTGGCTAGTTTTAAATAAAAAATTTTAAAAAAATTGTAACATTCAAAAAACCTAGTGTAATATTTGTACTTATTAACAGAGTAGACAAAATATTTGTCTTGTTGCCAAAATATCCCTGTAGCACTACAAGTAATTAGCATTTATAACTACAAATTTTGCTAAGATAAAAGAATATCAAGAATCTAATTCTAACCATTCTAAACAACTAGAGGCCAAATTCTGCCTTCCCTTACAGTCATGTAATCGCATTTGTTAACTGTTGTAAGGGCAAAATTTAGCCCCATATATTTTTATCTAAATAGATATATTTTCCTATGTAAAAAAACAAGCCAACCAAGCTGTGCCTTATTGCTGCTCTTCCCTTCTGAAGGGTAAATTCTGATATTTGAAATACCTAAACTGTATTTACAGCTGTACAACTCCGATGCCGCACACTCACAGAATTTCACTTGTACCCCATAAACACAGAGTAACTTGCACGATCGTCTTGAACATTTTCCTCGAAACAAAGGAGGAGCAGAGCAGCTCAGACATTTTCTTTGTCAAACTCGCACACGAAATACATGGTAATGTGGCAGGCGACGTCGTTCCAGCCGCCGGACGCCACCATCTCCACGCAGTCCTCCTCGTCGTACGCGTTGTTGGGCTCCCCGCTGCGCCACTTGTTGAAGGTCTGCATGGGCGACCGGTCGGAATAGACGAAATTCCCCTCCTTCTCCAGGTCGTTAATCCCAATGAAGACCCTGGTGAGCCCAGCCTGGTTGATGTACGAGGCAATCAGGCTGTTGGCAGTCTCGTCCTTGGGCATGCTCAGCGTCCCTCCTCTGCCGTGGCAGTACAGCTGGGCCTCCTTGTACCTCTTCTCCTCCTTCACCAGCAGGTAGATCTTGCTGTCTGTCTCACGCACGCCGGCGACAGCTGCGGGGGAGGGCAGTGCTGAAAAGTGAGCACTCGCATTTCTATAAACCAACTCACTGCACACACCCTAAAACAGCTTCACAAATCAGATGTGCAACGGTGGCACTCCTCAAGAGCGATCACACCGGTAAAATGAGGCAAAAAGAAAGGAAAACGGTCACATAAAATTAACCTACCATTTTTTATGAATTTTAGTTCTGTCGTCAGCTGGGCTACTTGAATATCCATTTCACCAATAGCCTTCCTTAGCTGACTGCACTCACAAGGGATGCCTGTGAAATGATATAGATATACTCAAATCAAAAAGCTACCTAATTTCAACAATTATCTCAACGATTTTATGAAAAGACCCAGTATGGCAGCCCCAGAGAAAGCAAGTAGTTGATTATCTTGCAAGTAACAGACAGAAAATTAGAGCCTTCACTGCTCTGCATCATTATATCATTCTCAGGAGTGTCTCGGCCTGTGCAGATCAGCTCAGTTCACTTCCTATGAATCTTCAGCCCTGAATAATTAGTGTTAACCTGAACATAGATAAATATTCTCTGCAAAACATCCACAATATTTTTTAACTAAAAACATTTTCAAAAAAATTCCCATTTTCAGTGAAATTATTTTCTTTAGTTTTCTCAAAGACTTCTTTCACAGCAAAAAACATTGTTTGCAAATGCTTCCCGAGGAACATATCACATCAGATCCAAAATTCCAACCACATAATGCACATAACTACCTGCAAAATGCAGTTCTATGTTTTTGAAAGTACAGAATTTACAATACTTCTGACAATAAAGTTAGACAATAGAAAATCATTTATTAACCCAAATTGGTATAGGTTTGGTGAAGATAATCTGATTATGAATGCTAAAAGGATAATTGTTATAATTGTTAATAATTGTTATTTGTGGTCTCTGACCACAAATCTCAAAATGAGGATCAATTACTATTTGTATTTATTACAATTTGCAGTTCTCTATGTAATTATTAAAATTTGCATTGGGCTACCCAATTATTGAGCTCAGTTGTGTAAGTCAGTCCAAGCACAGAGTACTTGCCCAGCAAAATTGTGCATGCTGGCCAGGTGTATGGCACGCTGGCTCAAGAATTAGAGTGACAAATTATGTTCTCATGAGAAATCTAATCTGTGCACCTCCAGTGCACTCTGCCAGGAAGGGATGAATTCAGTCAAATCTGAACCTGCCACTCTTGCAGTGCTTGCACTTCTTAGGCTAGGCTGTTTCTCAAGAACATCTATATACCTCTGGAAGATCCATATACCTTCATATAAGAATCTGAAGAGGGGGTAACCAGAAGAGTGAGCCAGGCTCTGCTTGGTGGTGCCAAGCAATAGGACAGGAGGCAATGGGCAGAAATTTATCCACAGGAAGTTCCTCCTGAACATAAGGAAGAACTTCTTTACCGTGTGGGTGACTGAGCACTGGAACAGATTGCCCAGAGAGGCTGTGGAGTCTCCATCCCTGGGGATATTTAAGAACAGTCTGGACACAATCCTGTGCCATGTGCCCTGTTTGAGCAGTGGTTGGACCAGGTGACCCAATGGATCAGGTGGTCCCTTTCAACCTGATCCATTCTGTGATCTGTGTCCTTGACAATCTCCTGCTCCTCTAACCATAATCCGTGGAGGGGCAGAAGCATCCAACCTGCTCCTTTCTGTTGACTGGAAGACAAAATGAGATATGCAGAGACAACCCTTTGCCCTGGTGATGAATGATACAGTCTGCACTTCAGGTCCCACTAGGCTTCTGGAGAGATTACTCCTCTGAGAAAGTACGAGATACTGTTTTAGCCCATACACTACAAGTCCAGCAACTACTGCAACTTCAATGATTTGAAATAATTTGAAAATATCACAGTGAAATATTACAGTATCTATAAAAAAATTTCATTATTTCCTCCAGTGTGTAAACAGATGCATTTTTTGTGATGAAAAGTCTTTTATATAAACAAGGTGTATCATGGATTACCTGGGTCACCATTAGGACCTGGTGGTCCTATGTCACCATTATCTCCTTTTTCACCTGAAGACATGAAAAATAACATAATGTTAATGCAGCCTTTTCTGTCAATAGTTCATTTAGCACTTATCTATTTTTTCTCTAGTAAAATTCAAATGTGAAAAGTAGAAATATGACCATGCAAAAATATTTTTCTGTCCTAGTCATTCCACAACATAGGCCAGCCAAAGCTATGAAACTTGAACCCAAATAATATGTACCAATATCCACTTCTTGACATTCATAAACTTCACAGAACCAGTAAATTCAGATCCTGTAGAGGGTAAAGGGCTGGATATATCTAAATTTTGAATCATAATCTAGATGATTAGCTAAACACTGGTCCAAATGACTTAACCAATGTCACACAGAAGCCTATGGAGTAGTCAACATGAGAAAACACATCTGGTTCTTAAAAGTCTGCCAAAGTACAGCACATCTTCCCATCTACTTTAACTGTCCACATTTGTGTGACAGTGCAAAGTTCTTTATTTATCTTCAAATCAGGATACTCACAGTGCTTTAAGACTAAATGTACTGCTGGCACAGCAAAAGGTAACTTGTTGGAAGGTCTCAGTGGCCTGGCTGACTACAGTGTGAGAAAATTCCTACTAAGGTAAGCTGCAACTGAGACTTGTTAGCCATTTTTCAAGCCCCTAAACTTTTCTCAAATATAAATGATCACACATTTTTCACAAGAAACACAAATGGAGAAACAATTGAATTAAACATACCTTTTGAACCAATAGGACCAATTTTTCCATGCCGTCCTATGCTGCCTTTCTGTCCTTTGTCCCCCATTTCTCCTATACATAACAGAAGGATGAAAGGCATAAGGTAGCAATGTAGTCTGATTCATTCAGATTCTACTATATTTGCAATATCAGTTTTTACAATGAATTAAACCATACTATATCCCAAATATTAATTGAGTTCCAGAGGTTTAGCTCAATCCTTGTGAAGAACTTATATATAGCAATAGTGATTTTATCCTTGCTAAACAGTTGACATTAACAAGGCATGAAGGTGTAATTGTCAAAAGCTCTTGGCTGAAAACCACTGGAAAGGCTTTTGCAAACTTCTTTCAGCTGATCATGGCAGAATTACATTGAGGATACAGAGGATTGTTGTATACAAACACGGATCAGCAGTCTAAAACTATCATGGTGTTAAGAAGACCTTAAGGTTTCAAGCACAACTGACATTTCATCTCAGACAGTGACTCCACTGTAACTGAGGGCTGGCTTTGGGCTTAATGACTTATTTTTACAATATAAATACTGTCCTATGAGATAGATTTCCCTGTACCACAGAGGAAAGTGGGTATGGAGGGACTACAGGGATGAATGCCTTCTTGAGGCTTCCATCCTGCAGAAATCCAAGCCCAAGACTGCTTTAGGAAATATTTACGAAGTTATTTTCAATGGCTGTTGAAAAGATTGCATCTTTGCTGGAAGCAACATCTGCCATGCACTGGTCAGCTACACAGGTGCAAGGAAACAATGAAACAAGCTGAGAGGAAAATCTACCACAGGGATCCAGCAACTGGACTTGTGCAAACTGTCATAGCTCAGCCTCAGTTGAGGATCTATGACGACTGAAGATCTATTGCCCCCTGTTGCTACTGCAGCTGGACAGACATATGTACTTTTGAAAGCTGGAAAATTTTATGACCCACTTAGTCATTACCTTTAATTTAAAATTGAAATCAATTGCAAGATTCAGAATATAAACTGATCACTGCTGGGCTGAGATGTTACCTCTATTAGTCCATGAAATTGTAAGCAATCCTTGTCACTTGATGGCATGAGCCAGAAAGAAACATTTTCCTCTGAACTGAGAAAAGCTAAATGTGTGTGGTTTGTTGGTCTAATTAATTATTGGCAAGTCCTACAATCAATGATTTTCCTTTGTTTCTAATGAGTATCAGATTCAGACACTACTGGACACAGGCTTTCACCAGAAACCAAAAATATTTTTCTCTTATCTATTCCTACTGGAAGTACCAGTTTGTAATCAGTTTACCAAGTTACTCTGAAAATTATGTCTCTTGCTTTGCATATTAATAAATTGGGATTACCACTACAGATTATCAGATGTTTGAATGTTTTCTCTTTTCAGGCTGCTACAAATGAAATTAAATAAACTCATAGATATAACGCTTAAATAAAATAAAATACATAAAATTATTTAACTTTCTTTCTCACAGAAACTGCCCAGAAAACGAACTGCTTCTCAGTCTCAGCCAGTAAAACCTATGTGCTCTGCTCAGAAGTAAAAGGAAAGTGTGTTATCTCAAGCAATGAAGACATACATTAAATCTCCTTTCCTCATTAAAAGAATTGTTCGCATTTGGGTTTCTCTTGCAGTGACTAACCCCTGCTTCCACTCCAGGGGCTTGCTTATTCTGCTTCTTCTGCAGAATAAATCACAAAGTTTCAAGAGAGACCCATCTGCCTTGAGGGTTTCAAAAGTTTCAATATCTTTTGTAAAGCCCTTTTTAGTGGCCCTATGGTTGTCAAAAATGCAGTCTGAGGAGTCTTAATGAAATCAGGAAGTGATAGCTGGAAAGAAATGGGGACAATAAAAGAAATTAAGTCTCCATAGACCAAAAATAGGAAATAAAAAAACAAAGAATGAATAGAGAACTGAAGAAAGTCATCTGCCATCTCTCAGATGAAGGTGGCATACATTGGAACCAATTATAGAAGATTTAAAGGATTTGGGAAGGAATTGAAGAGAAGGAAATTCTAAATAATCTTCTTGGTGGCTTTTTCAGGCCCACAAACAAGTGAAGAAATAAAATTCCACAGATGAATGGTGGGCTGCAAAACAAGTGAAAAAATGAGGGGTTTCACTCTGCGCTGTACTATAAACAGGGGTCATAGAGTATGGGCCATCTCTTACAGATTAGTTGGAACAGACAAGGTATAAAACCACCTAGAAAAAGAAAAAGGCATCAAAAACCAAATCTAGCAGAAATGCAAATTCACCATAGCACAGACAAATTTAATTGAATCATGTTAAAAAGAAGAGAACAGTAGTTTTCTTCCAAACTTAAGGATTTTAAGACAAATCAAATCAAATTCATGATTTGCATAGATGACATCACAGACACCTACCTAACAAGGAAAGTAGAAGTGTACCAAAGCACACCAAAGGCCTCTTGAATCTAGTGCCATCTTTGACAGCAATCTGCAGAGGATACTTAGAAAAAGAACATAAGATATAGATGAAGATTAAAAATTCTTTTCCCCAGCGCACTTAGATGATCTTGCAGCAGTCAGCATTCCCAATGAAAATAGCTAGACTGACTTGAATGACAAGGATATTTTTAAAGGATATAATGATGCTATAGTAGTAATCTACATTCGGGACACTTCGTTTTTAAAAAAAAAACCATTGGTAACTGGAAATCAGAAAATTCCAAATATGTCAACAAGCTACAGAACTGCTTTACACTGAAAAATATGAATTATCCACACCAATGAAGGTCAGCAATTGGTGAGGGAATAATAAGCTACATCTTACCACAGAATCATGAAATGGGCTGAGTTGGAAGCAACCTTAAAGATCATCTGGTACCAACCCCATTCCATGGGCAAAGACACCTTCCACTAGACCAGGTTACTCGGGGCCCCATCCAACCTGACCTTGAACACTCTTTGAGGGATGGTACACCCATAGCTTCTCTGGGAAACTTATTCCAGTGTCTCACCATTCTCACAGTAAAGAATTTCTTTGTTGTATCTCATCTAAATCTGTCCTCTTTCAGTTTAAAGCCAGTCTTCCTTGGCCTATTATTACATGCCCTTGTAAAAAGCCTTTTTCCAGCTTTCTTGTAGGTCCCCTTTACAAGACACGCTAAGTCTCCCTGGAGTCTTGTCTTCTGCATGTTGAAGAAGCTAAACTCTCTCAGTCTGTCTTCAAGGCAGAGACGTCCCATTCCTCTGATCATCCTTGTGGTCCTGCTCTGGACTTGCTGCAGCAGGTCCATGTCCATTTTATGTCGGGGGCCCCAGAGCCAGATGCAGCAATCCAGCCAGGGTTCTCATGAGAGCAGAGTAGAGTGGGAGAATCACTTCCCTCAGCCTACTACCCATGCTGTTGCTGATGCAGCCCAGGGTGTGGTTGGATTTCTGGGCTGCAAGGCCACATGGCCTGCTCATGTTGAGTCCTTCTCCTCCAGGCTGCTCTCAATTCCTTCTCTTCCCAGTCTGTATTGTGCTTGGGATTTCCCCAGCCCAGGTGTAGGACCTTGCAGTTGGTCTTGTTGAACTTCACAGGCCCCCCTCAAGCCTGTCCAGGTCCCTCTGGGTGTCCTTCCCTCCAGGGTGTTGACTGTGCCAACAGCTCAGTGGTGTTGGCAAACTTGCTGAAGGTATTCTCAATCTCACCATCTGTGACACCAACAATGTTAAACAGACATTCTTACATGAATGAACAGTGAATAATCACAGGAGGCATTTTATATAGCTGGGGCAAATCAATTTCACCCAGCATTAGCCATCTTAAAGTTGGTGTTTTTAGTCTAAGGTATTTAGCTAAAATCCCACAGTAGACAATGGAAAAATAAACACCTCTCAGTAGTGATCCATCCCACTCATGTCAGACAGGTATCATAAGGACAAAGTGAAACTTTTAAAGCCTTGCAAAAAAAAGCAGGAGGAAAAAAGAAAGAATAAATTATTATCAATCTACACTAACTAGACATCAGAATAGTTAGAAAATTTGCAAAGGAAACTAAAGTTAGCAAGAAAAAATCCAATCTAGGAAGGTAGCAGAAAAGCTTAAAATATTTAAAATACATTCAAAATGAAAATGAAAATAGTACAGTACATTCCTGAATGGAGGAGTTTCTATTGGGAGGCAAGTAAAGACAAAAAACTGCCCTCATGAAACATTATCTTGCACTGTGGCGGCAGCAGAAGGTGCAGTACGGGAAGATCCCACAACCACAGCCACTATCTGCAGGTGGAATTGATGGATCTGTGCCCAGCAGCTTCAGAGAATGCCTCCTAGTTCAGGGGCAATGGGGTCTGGTGATTCTGTTGTCTTGACTACAGCCTCCTCAGGCTACTCTATACAGATGCAAGAGTCTCAGCTTGTCCAGTTTCTCTTCATGAGGCAGCTCTTCTTTTTCACATTTTTGGTGCCCATCTCTTACCTATCAAGTTCTTCTTGAGAGACAGAGGCCAAAAGAACATTCTTGAGATGGTGGATGTCAGGTTTTTGTACAGAACAAAATTAGCTTCAAAAAGAAGCTTCCTGTTTTGTCCTTTGTCCTTTTGTCATCCTTTTGTGATGATGGGCAGTGTTCTGTTGGCCTGGGGACTCTTGCTAATGGCTTCAGAGCAGTCCTTGAGTTTTAAGTGACAGTTTGAGGTTTTGGCATCATTTAAGTATGGATTAAATCATGCATCCCTAATTTCCCTAGGCAATAAATTTATTTACATTGAAGCCCATCTGCCACCTTTTTGCCCACTCAGTTTAGCAGGATTTTCTCAAAATCCTATTGAGTTCAGGTGGAACTGAAAGACAGTTTTGAACCAGATATCCACTTTGTGAATTCACAGCTGTCAATGTCAGGACTTTTATATGGAATACTGCCTGCAGCACTCCTTAGTGAGTAATAAATTCATGTAGAAATTGACTCAGAAATGCAGAGGATTGATTGATTACATATTAATGAGAAATCAGTAATAATAAAATATAAATTAAGATATTATTACCTCTTTTTAGAATTTGATTATACAAATGACTGAGCACTCTGGCTCAAATCCAGTTAAATTAATGAGTCTTCTCTTCTACTTAAGAGGTTGTACCTGCATTAGTAAACTAAATGCTTGGGACTATTCCCTGTCAGTGGGAACCAGGTAGTCAAGAATGGGACTCCCTGTGATACTAAATTGTCTTACTCTTCAAGCCAGGATAATCTTGTAAGCTGCTCATTGTGTTAGCTCCCAAAATATACTCAAGAATTGCCTGGGAAAGTGTTAGCTGGCAAAAGCCAAAATCACTGTGCTAACACTGCAAAGGTAGACACAGTTGAGTTCCAAGCCCAAGAACAGTGTGACTCTGTATCTCACATCATTATAGTTGTATATAAATTAAGTTCAATGTATAAAGGCTGAAATTAAAATACTAAAATAATATACATTTTAAATGGTGACGGCTCTAAGAAAATTGAAATATCTTGAAAAGTATATTTTTAATGTTTTGTTCCTTTGATACATTCCAAGTGTAAATCCACTTTGCCCTCCTTATTTTGATTGCTGTAAGGCACCCTGGGAATATTCATAGGTCAATACTGTTACTGAACTACCTGTGTGCAATTTTAAAACGTGGATGTTACAGCCTCACAGGCTGCACCAGGACTCAGTTAAATAACTGAGTTTACTCCCAGCGTGGGAGAGCCATCAGTGCAAGTGGGGAAAGTTAATTCTGTGAACTTCACAGCCCAAGCCTTGCACTGCAGTACACACTGCTTTCATCTGAAACAGCCATTGTACTCGACCCATTGCTCCATGCTTTACATAAGGCCAACAGAGTTTTATATTCTGCTGACATGCTATGCATCATAATTGACCTATACAGTTAATTAAAAGCAGTGAGGAAAGTAAGTGGAATTTAACCTTAATCAGCATCCAAAGACATCAGTATCTCTGATGTCACCCTGAAGCATCAGGACAGCCAGAACAAGATTTATTTCAGGTAAGTACCAGAAAGTTTTAATTTTTAATTTTTCTGAGTTATCAAAATCTGAAAATATCATGAGGAAAGGATATAATAAAAACATTTGCAGCACTTTCTGATCTTGAGCTGTTCAGGTTGAATATGCCATAAGATAGTTTCTTTTGTAAGCTATTTTATGGTTGTTATACACCCATGAAGTTCAAAGAAACTAAACACATTTTCTTATATGAATTTGCTTGAAAAATTAAAGGAAGAAAGGGGAAAGAAAAAAATAAAAGAAAAAAGATTAGTGTGATTTTGATAATGTAAATTAAGATCAAAAGTAGAAAACTCTGCAAATGTGGCAGAAACATTACAGTTTCTCCCTCATGTAAACCATCACTTACTCAAAGAGAAAAATAAAATGAAATTTAGAAGCTTGCATCAACAGGTGCCAAATATTAGACCATGACAAAATTTCAAGAGAAATACAAGAGGTTGAACACATGCTGACACACTGACTGAAATTCAAGAGACTACTGCAAAGAAGCAGGGCTCCTGTCCATGGGTGTTTTTAGGGGCAAATGCAAAGTGAAGGAACAATGACTTTTGCCAAACATATTGTTATATTTTATTTTTGTCTGAATGTTTCACCTTCTGGATAAGAAATGGGAAAATCCTTGGTCTGCTGGAAGAGAATGTATTCAGCTTCATGCTCTAGAAAAGTATTTATGCATGAACTTAGCTCAAGGTCTGCACACTACACACAGTCTGTGGAGGTTAACCAGAGGCTGAAAGGTCAGAAGACTGAAAGGTTTTTCCAGGTCAAAGTTGGATATTCTTTGACCTAGAAATGACATCTGTGAAATCTGTTTGCTTATCCAGTCAACACAGTGACATTCAAAGTTTACTGGATATAGTACCATCATGAAAAGTGATGCTACATAATCCAAATTGTTTTCAAGTTATCTGTGTTGTGTTCTTTGACAAAGCATTTGTGGAAAGGAGTTGATGAAGATAAATACCTACAAAATGTACAGCAGTAATGAAAAGACTAGTTAATTAGAACTTATTTAAAGCAAAAGCTTGTTTGTAGAAATTTCTGGATACAAAAAGAAAAGCAGAAATATATGTTGCTACAGAAGCAGTAAGAAATGCTGCCTGTGTTTATTTGAAAGTAATACCTGGAAAAATACGAATACAGCGTGCATTCTTTAATCTCTTTTCTGTTTCATTTATGTTTTCTTGTAGTGTGTTTTCACATCAGTGTTTCTTCTTTCAGTCTCATCAGAGCTTTGGACTTTTACAGGTATGAAAAACTAGAAAATTACCACTGCTATTAGCATTAATCAAGCATACTTTATGAGAACTATTTTTTAAACAAATGCAATTTTACAATATAAAATAAATAAATGAAATGGTACCTCATGGATTTCCCTGACTGAAAAAAAGTACAGATCTCAGATGGTTCAAAGCATTTTGAAGTGACGTGACAAAATGCCAAGATAGAGTAACATGCAAGGCCGTGTGATGAGAGGGATTCTCAAGAAATTGCCAAGACAGCCTCATGCTGAAGGACACAGAGAAGGCTGAGGCACTTAGTGCTTTCTTTGCCTTGGTCTCTGCTGGCAAGCTCTGCTCTCTGGCCTCCCAGTTCTGCATGTCTGGTAGCAAAGATGTGGAGGCCAAGCCACTCATGGCAGCTGACCATTGAGTGAAGGACTTCACCTGGATGTGCACGAGCCCATGGTCCTGCCCACAGGGCATTCAAGGGTGCTGAGAGGGCAAGCTGGTGCTGCTCCAGGGCTGCCAAAGTCTGACCAGCAGCTGCTGCTGAAAGGGAGGAAGAAGTAGAAAATGCTGGCAGGAATGGTTGGTGCACTGGAGGACAGCCCTGCCAGTCAGGAGGAGCTCGACAAGCTGCAGAAATGTGTTGACAGGAAAATCATGGGTTCAGCCAGATCCTAAGTTCCTCACCAGTGATGTTTTGATGAAGTTGGGCCAATGACTGGGTAAAACAACTCCTTTGCCAAAGAGGACAGAGATTTTGGGCCCTCATACGTGAGAAGCAAACAGAAGTCCAGCTGAGGAAGATGGTTTTATTTAGCTTGGAATACAGAAAGGTCAGGGGGGACTTAACTGCAGTCTTCTACTACTTACAAGCAGCTTTTAGAGAAGATGCAGCCTTTTCTTCTCAGACACACAGAGGAAGGGCAAAATGCAGTCATTACAAGTTACAACAGGTGTTTCATGGTGACACCAGTGAAACAGACTGATTAAAATGTATGTGGAATCTCCCTCCTTGGAGATTTTCAAAAGTCTACTGGACAAGGCCCTGAGAAACCTGCTCTGATATTGAAGTCTGCCCTGTTTAAAGCAGGAGATTGGATAAGATGAGCTCTTTACAACCTTTTAACCTAAATTATTCTGTCATAATTCACTTCATGCTGCATTGCCTTGCAAGAGCCAAAATTTTAGATTCTGATACTTTTTTCTAAGAGTCATCCTTGAAAGTACATTTACATAAGGAAATACACTGACTGAATACAAACACACCTCAAAGAAGTAATAAATTTTTCAATGCATTGAAGGAGGAAGAGCTCTAGCTATGGATTTTGGTGCCAGGGTAATCAGTATCAGACTTCCATATCTGTCTAAAAGAACAACATAATGGATCATGTATTATCATAAGGAAGAATAAATTATCTCTACAATTGCTTTGAAAGAAAGGTTGTAAACTCAGTTTAGTAAAAACTAACTCCAACCTTTTAATGACAGGAATGTCAATCTTTAATTTCAGTATAGAAATCAAAGGATTATTCTCCTAATTCGAACCTTTCAACCTCCTGGAAAACTTATGAAGGTCAAATTTCCTCCTTGCTTCAGGAGGAAAGCAAATGTGAAAAGACAAATTCCTGCAAGACAGAAATGCTATGTTTCTCTCAGCTTCATAATGGAATGCTGTTAAGCATCATTCCTCTCAAGAGCTCAAAATGTATTTGAACTACAATGCAAATTTATCACCATTTTCCCATATCTAAAAAATGTGGGAACACTTATGTTCATCTTTGCCTATTATGGTTTACTACCTTCTCTCAATGATTTTAATTAAGATGTTGTGAGTATTCAAATTCACAAAAGAAAAGAAAGAACAAAATGGAGCCTTGTGAATTTTTTCCCTCTGATCTAATACGAGGTTTTCATTTGCAGAAAGCAAATTATGAAGGAGACATTATGATGCCGTTCTTCACTGAGACCTTTTTAAAAAAATCAATATTTTTTTTTATTTCCAAAATATATCATTTTAACCAGAAGGTAATACTTAGTCTACAAGTGAATGCATATAGTTGTACTGGTTTTGCCTAATTAAATTAATTTTTATCATCATCGCTCTGAGGATGCTATATTTGAGATTTGTGACCAAACCAATGTTGATAACACAGAAACATATTCATTATTGCTGAACAGTGCTTGCACAGGATTTAGGCATTTTCTGCTCATCACCCCAGCAGCAAGGAGGCTGGGAGGGCACAAGAAGCTGGGAGGGGACACAGCCAGGACAGCTGACCCCAGCTCACCCAAGGGAAATTCCCTAATGGATGGCATTGTGCTCAGTATGTACAGCTGGGGGAAGAAGAAGGAATGGGGGGACATTCGGAGGGATGGTGTTTGTCTTCCCAAGTCACTGTTATGTGTGATGGGGCCCTGCTCTCCTGGGGATGGCTGAACACCTCTCTGTCCTTGGGAAGCACTGAATTAATTCCTTGCTATGCTTCACTTGTGCACGTGTGGCCTTTGCTTTCCCTATTAAATTGTCTTTATCCCAGCCCAGGGGATAGAAGTTCTCACTTTTACCCTTCTGATTCTCTCCCTCATCCAAACCAGGGGATGTGAGTGAGTTGAGTGACTTTGTGGGGCTGAGCTGCTGGCTGGAGTTAAATCATGACAGTTGTAAACAGAAATGGCCAAGGAAGAATTAGCCACCTGGTTAAGAGAGCAAGGACCCTCATCATCATCATCTCACGAGAAAAAGCAGCATTTTCTCAGGAATGACCTTCAAAACATCTTCTTTATCAAAGTTACCTTTTTCTCCTGGAGGCCCAACTCTGCCTGGACGACCTGGAGCACCTTTCTCCCCCTTTTCTCCAGCCTCCCCTGTGGATACAAAAGTAAACAAAAAGAAGAAATATATTAAATTGGGACAGTTTTCTGTTAGCAGCAGTGACAAGGATGCCATTCTCTCCAGTGAAAAAAAATAGAAGTAGATGTGATCTGGTTTAACAGCTTGCCTTGATGGACAGAAAACAGATTTTTCTTCAACTGATGTGGACACTGGCAAACCCTGTCAATACATTACAGAAACCTTATACAATAGGTCTGGTTTTGTGGATGTTATTTATATCACTGACCTCCAAAAAGCCAACAGCACAATTCACTTAAGCAGAAGCTTCAGAATTAGACCCAAACTTAACACATAAACCTCTGTGTTCACCAAACTCTTTCCAAGCCTCTGCTAAGGACATGCTTAAGTCTCAAGTGAAAATGGTTTAATTATGACCTTAAATTTAAAAAAAAAAATGCCATTTTTGAGACCTATAAGAAGGCACAGCTATATCCATCATTAGAGAACCATTTTTAAGCATGAAAGTGTTAACTTCCTACTCCATATCTTCAGTTATATACTGTGCCTTTTAATCCCTGAGATATGAACCACTATGTAGTGTATTTTCATGCACATAGCTCGTGGTGCATCATTATATTCAGCATATTTAAACATGACTTTCTGTAAAAATTTTTTGCCTCTCTGGTGCCTTTCATTAAAAATTTGGGGATGCTTAGCTTGTTTTGCCCCCTACAACTGTACTACTACTGTAGTCTGCCACAGAAATAAAATTAAAATTTCTAACAAACAAGTTTAAAGCATGAAATTTACAGCCACTGTGACAAAACAAGATTTAAATGATGAAGGAGAAGAAAGTTCTATGGCTTCTACAGAAAATGAAGTGCTGGTACATAAAATCCAAAGTTAGAACAGCACATATGATGTCCCAACACTATATTTTCATGGAGGAGAGTGAGCATTAGCTGCTCTCCAGGAAGCTGATGGGAGCACCACAGCAGGAAAGCCAATGGTTATCATGCATCCCACAAGCCCAGCTCTCTGGCATAGCTGGCAGCTGTGGTTCAGAGAGGAGCCACAAAGATGACATGTTGTCTCAGTTTGAAGACAGGTATGCCTGCTAGGAAAAAAGACAAAACAGGAGTCTTTCTCCTGCAATGGAGAAAACAAACCTCCTCTCTCCAAATTGCCACACCTTTAGAATTAAAGAGGCTCTCAGGCAAAGAATTTGGTATAAGAATAACAGTT
>JAWWMU010000153.1:94886541-94899588 GCA_035048155.1 Cinnycerthia olivascens | reverse complement strand
TACTTTTAAAGTGTCCATAAGTACCCAGCAATCAGCTTCCTAGCCACTCTTTTGGGAAAAAATTCTACAAGAAAGCAACCTAACCCCCAACACATGTAAAAACATGTCACACCATGGCACACGTCGAATATGCAGCCTCCAGCTCTCTTTCCATCTCTATTGTAGACCTAGGTGGCTGTAAGCTGAACTCAGCCCTTCCATCTGTTATATTTTCTTTCTTCAGGCTGCTCCAGACCATCTTCCCTGCCTTCAGACATGCAAAAATAGGCCATTCTCTGACCTTAATGAAGACAAACCTCACATAATCCCCAGTGAATAATATTGTTAGTATGAAACAGGCTATAATTTGGCACATTTGGGAACGTCACATTTTTATTATCAGGTAACCAATAGGCTTTGTATGATTTCCTTTCACCCCTCAGGGCTGGTTATGAGCTCTTTGCTTCCCAAAGATAAATCCTGACAATGACTTTTCCTTGCTCTCTGGAGGCTGAGAGCAGGCTATTACAGCCTATTGCTTTACACGTTCTTCAGAGTGAAAGCTGTGCATTAGGGATCAATAAAATAGATCACTCTTGCTTCAGGCCATTTCACTTGCCTGCATTTATTCTTATAATACGATGACACCGCATTCCTTAGTGTGGGTGTTTTAAAAACTTTCTCCTGGAGGAGATTACTCCATTACAGACCCAGCTCCACACCAGTCGACATTTTTTTCTTATCAGCTCTTTTAAGGAGCAAGAACCTTGGCCAAGAGGGACTGACCAGTGGTACAGCTCAGCTTTACCTCGTGTAAGTCCCTATTCTTGCTGTTTGTACCCTGAGCATTGTGCAAATTAAGGAAGCAAAGCCTGTGCAGGTGTCATGGGCAACAAAACATTCTGTGAAGAAATTTCAATCAATTTTTCACCAATAATCATTAAAGTTTAACTTCTTGATTCATGAAATAAAGAAAGATATCCCTGTGCTTCTTTTCTGCTCTCCAGTCCCTCAATCTAAAGCCAAGTCCCTCCAGAACAGGAGGTTGGGATCTGTGCATTATGGTCCCTTCCTGACTGATCTGTTGTGACCTCCTCCACCAGCCACAGTCCCTTAGCACTTGCACCCCTTGCTCAGTCTCCTCTCCATCCTTTCCTGGATATTTACTCCAGCCCCAGTGTATGAAGCAGTACTTTCTTTGTCAGCACAGTGCAGCATTGCCTGTGCAGCTGAGAGAGGGTGAGATTTTCTTAGCAGGGCTCCACAGTATTGAGATGCCCCATAGTCCTAAAAGAAATTTAGCCCTGCCACCAACATGAGCTGTGGTGGGATCATGGGTATCAGGCCCTGACACTACTACAAGTTCTTCCTACATCATCTCTGGGAGGGATCTTTCTAATTCAGGTGATAAATCTTACAACTGCTGTTGATTTGCCTCCTTTTATGAATTCTTTGGGACAGGATTTGTCTGTGCTTATATTTGCAACTTCCTACCATAAGCTGTACCATCTACAATGTGCAATGAAAATAGTACACCAAATATTAACTATGAGAGCTATTAAGCATTCCTGGCTGATGATAACTTCTTTCCATTACTCATATTCCCCATGTGAGTAGATGCACCAAGTGCGGGTGCAAAACAATTTGATTTTTAATGCAGCATCAACTTTTGTATGTATCGAACATCATTGAGACTATTAAGACAACTCCTGCTTTAGACTCTAGAAGGGAGACAAAACAAGATAGCAAACTGACAATTTAAGCTTTGAAGGACTGTTCTATGCTATTTTTTCCCCATAATAATAGTAACTTCAATTTCATGTGCCTGTCAAAAGAAACTGGACTTTAGGAAGAATATGAGTGAACTGTGTAGTGAGGCTTCATCATCCATTACTTTTTCAGACACAGCACACTTTTCTTATTTTTAATATTGCTGGCTTTCTAAAACATGGTTCAGTCTGCCGTCTGCATTCTCAGTCGTGGTTTTTCCCTTGTACTTTTCAACTTATCCCTTTATACTTTTGAGTTAAAAAAATAACCAACTCACCAAAACCTGCCCCCCTAAAAGAACCCCACCAAATTAACTACAAAAACCAAACAAACAAGCAAAAAATCCACAAAAAAAATCAAAACAAAACAAAAATAACCCAAACATACAAACAAACAAAAAACACAAAAAAATCAACCAAAAAAAAAACCCCACCAAAACCCATCACTGAGACCTAAACTGCCGACCTTGATCTCATTTCTGCTTTTTCTATTTTTGGTGTCTTTGCTGTCTTTCTTCCTCACTCATTTCCACCTCCAGTCTCATCTCACATCCCTTCTGATTTCATCTTTTACTCTGTAGGATCTTAAGTGATTTTGTGTCATTTTATATTTATTTAGTTTCTAGTCTCTCTACTCAGTCTTATTCTTGGGTTATTCTTTTTTTGTTTTTTCCCTATTATCTCCTTCTGTTCTTCTAAAACTCCTCCTTTACGTTCCCCTGCTTTTGCATATGTTTCCCTGATGACTTTCTCCTTCATCACCCCGTTTGGGCTCCACTTTTTGCATCACCTCTTAAGTGTCTCTCCTCTGCCATTCATACATCCCATGGTCTCCCTAATTTCTTGCATTTTTGCCGTGTGCCTGTTTTTCCCAAACACTGACAGAGCTGTGCCCAGCAGCACTGTGGAACTCCATTTCTGCACCACTGGAGATGTTGCTGGCAGCCCAGCACAGGAGGAGATGGTGAAGATCTGAAAGCAGCAGTGAGCAAATCCTGCTGCACGGGAGCTGAAATCTGGGCACATGGCCACATGTGTGCTCAGTTTAAAGGAAGCCTTGGCCAGTGCAGTGGATTGGAGCTGTGCCAGTGGGGGACAGCAGTATCTCATCACCACCTCTCTGAGCCAGTCCCCCTGACAGCATAGTTGAAGCATTGAAAGCTTTTCAGGGATTCCACATTAACTAGGTCTGTATCGGGCCATTTAGTGCTTCGCTGAATTTGTACATCAATCTTTCTCAATTTTGCAAAGCTTATATCTTATGAAATTGAGTTAAATCATTAGCACACAGTAGTTTTCCAGCCACTCTCTGGTTTCCAGGCTCAGAATTGTCTTCTGACAAAGGGTTCTGCACAGTCTACATACTTTAAAAACCCCTGCTGCATATAATAATAATAATAATAATAATAATCATAATAATAATAGTGATCCTTGCATTACAGTGGTAATCATAAATGTTAATTTTGACGGATTACAAAAATAAGGAAATCAATGCAAAGAAGTCACAAAACTTATCCTGTCAACTTCTTTGACTTGAAAAATATTTTCAGAGCTGAGGGCTGTGGAGTCTGACCCTTTGGCTGATCTTTCATTCAAATTTGACCAACATATATTTAACTTGGTTGTGTTCTCCTCTGTATGTCACACTAACAGCACTATCCTTTTACATAGTAAATATATCAAACAAATTAAACAACTTTACTCAAGCCCTAGTCAAACCTCAGAAGGCCTGGACAACCTTTCTAACTAGAACATCTGCAGAAGGTCTAAATATTATGAAGATCAAAAAGCACTTATTGATGTAAATAGAAAAAAAATAGCTTTTGGTTGAGTTCAGGCATCCAAAGCTGCATCTATACTTATAATAGACAAAACAATAATAAACATTAAAAGATGAACATATTCTTAAAGCAAATTGGCCAAGCACAGCCCACAGCCCTGTAGCCCAGTTCTCCTGCCTCAGGCAGAGAGCAGCCACCCACAAACCAGGCAATGTCTGGAGAGGGCAGTTCCCAGCCCAACCAAACCCGAGGCCAAGCTGGGATCACAGTTCAGCTGTGTGAACAACTGTGGAACAAAAGTGAGCCTCACCCTTCCCAATCAGTTAATCAGAACAGACAATGCCTGCATTGGCAGGCCCTCAGGCAACTTGGGGAAGCCCAGATTTGTACAGATAAGAGTAATGGCACCAATTCTGGTTAGCTGGGTTTTTTGACACTACAAGACATAATTACAAGAAAATCTGAAAAGTTTGTGGTGTTGTTCTTACACAATTTTTTTTAACTGTTGGTGATAAACTGGTGGTTTTCATGGGTTTTTCTTTTTTGTCCTTAGTTAAAAAGTATTTCTCCATGTTCAAAAGTGTTATATTTCAACAGAAATGTCACAGTCTCCACAAGGGGAATTATTTTTATTGACTAAACAGGCCTGGGATTTCAACAACCATAATGGATGCTATTGCTTTAAAATGCTAATTCTTCCCAGTGGTTGATTTCTTATGCAAGATATTTTTTTCCTATGAAAAGATCAATAATTTACTACACCATCTTCTTTGGGCAAGAGTTTGGGGGCATATTCTGTAAAAATATTGCCTTTTTCCACAAAAACTATAAAAAAGTAAAAAACCTAACTAATGTTTGCTTTCTTCTAAGAGGTATTCGAGCTTTTAAAAAACAAAAGAAGAGAAACAAAAGACAAGAAAACACAAAATAATTCCTTTTACATTGCAAAATTGAAATTAAAATTTCTCCAGGTATAAAGTAAGGCCTGATTTTACAGTTTTTGTGTATATGTAGCACTGGTCAATACAAACATAGAGAGAGCAACCAGATAATGTATAAGAGTAACAAGCACTAGTGGTCACAAGCAAATCTGGGAAAATGGCATGCATTCTCTGAACCATTTAATTTCCCCTTATGGACCTTAAAATTCCATTTTTAAGGAGGCTACAAACAGGGGCAAATAAGAGGACAACTGAGAGGCACCTTCTTTGTCTCTGTTAAAACCGTCAGTTATGCAATTGAGCCTGTTAGAACAAAAAGATTAATATTTGAACAATGGAGTAGGTTTTCACATTACCTTTGAGGCCTGGAACAAGAATCTGGACAGAGCAGGACTCCTCTGCAATGTGTTGAGGATATCCAGATCTTAGCATTGACAGGAAGGCAAGGCTAATTAGAGTCACCAAGAAAACCAGATCTCTCTTCATAATGAGCACTTACAGGTCACTGACTCCTAAACAAAAGAATGAATAAACAGTTATAAGAATTCCAAAGGCTTTCAACAGTTTCTGAACACATGCAGCATCCCACTACAAACACAATATATATTTGTGTGCCATAACTCACACAGCATGAGAAGCACATGTGCAGCTCCTCCAAGCAGGTCGTGTGTTCCTCAGACACACATGAAACAGGCAGCAGCACATTAAACAGGTTTTTTTGATGTTAGACTGGATGGGATAAAGCCCAGGAGAAATTCAATTAAACAAGGAGATTAAACAATGTTAATTATAGGCAATTCTGTGTTCATGATTTCTCATTGAAGGCAGCAATCTGGAAAAGTGAAAGGAGATGATACAGCATGCAGGCTTAGCGTCATAGAATTGCTTAGGCTGGAAAATGCCTCTAAGATCATCAGCCAGCCATTAACCCAGGACTGCCAAGTCCACCACTAAGCCATGTCCTCAAGTGCCACATCTACATATCTTTGAAATATGTCCAGGGATGGTGACTCAACCACTTCCCTGGGCAGCCTGTTCCAGTCTTGATAACCCTTTCCATGAAGTAATTTTTTCCTAATATAAAATCTAAACTCCCTCTGGCATGACTTGAGGCCATTTCCTCTTGTCCTATTTCTTGTAACCTGGGAAAAAAGCCCACCTCCCCCTGGCTACAATCTCATTTCAAGTAATTGGAAAGAGCAAGAAGGTCTCCCCTGCGCCTCCTTTTCTCCTCACAGGTCTTGTGCACCAGACTCTTCACCAGCTGTGTTGCCCATCTCTAGACATGCTCCAGCACCTCCATGTCCTTCTCATAGTGAGGGGCCCAAAACTGAACACAGGATTTGAGGTGTAAACTCACCAGTGCCAAGTACAGGGGGAAAATTACTGCCCTGGTCCTGCTGGTCACTATTGCTGATAAAGGGCATGGTGTCCTTGGCCTTCTTGGCCACCTGGCCTTGCCCTGAAAGTTGTCAGTACTAAATTCCCACTTAGAGAGTGGATACTGCCCTAAAGAGGCAATTCAGTAACAGATGAGACCAACTCAAAGGTCTGAAACTTCACTTCTCATCTACCTGAGCACTGGAATAGTGCCCAGGCAAATTGTCTGATACAATAGCCCTCATATAAGTCATTGAGGGTGGAAGGCAGGTAATATTTCACTGTATCGTTCAATAAAGTTGAATCAGAGACTTCAATAACTCCTGAAGAGAATCACCTTTGAAACATATCCTAGTCTAAGCTGACAAGAGAAATGGCTTGCCTGAAATTAGGCTGTGAAGAGATGTCTCAGAAAACAACCAAACAGAAATGGAGTTTGTGTGAAGAGACTGCCAAAAGACAGTATTTAGGGGGCCTGTAAAAATACCTTGACAAAAGTGTTATTTATGTATTTCTGATACATTTTTCCAGTCTGTCCTTAACCAGAACTCCATACTACACAAATAAGCTGGTACTACACAAATAAGCTGATAGTCATAATAGGTTTTTTATCATCTTTTATAGCCACCATAAGGACATGTGCATTTTACATCTAGAGCAAGAAGACTGGGCTATATTAATTTCCACTCTCTGAATCCCTTAAAAAATAAGTCAAGTAGGATCAGGCACAGGTATGGGACCAGTCTGTTGGTCTGTATGCCTCAGCATATTGGGGATCTAGGAGAGCAGAAGTGTTGTTTTTGGGATGACCTAAAGGTATTAACTGGCATAACAGATGTCTTAGCAGCAAGGCCAAGTAGATTATTTTGGAGTTGGGGGAATAAATTGTCCCTCTGAATTACTGTCCGGTTTGTGCTTCCATTATCCCCAAGGAGACCATAGCAAGGGAATCTGATGGGAGCAGTCTCTGTCTCCTTCCTCGTGTGTGAAGGGCATTGCATAAGTTACAGGCCAGGTTTCTCTGCCTCACAACCCCCTTGCTACACCATCTGTTCCTACATCCACATTGCGGGAGAGGGGAATATCAAAATACACCCTGAGTTCTTACTGATCATCCAGATCTGCTGCAAAGACTTGTATATATGCTTTGGGTCAAAAGACTTTTGACCCAAATCTTTTCCCCAGGTTTCTTTCCAAAGGAGCGAGACCTGGAGCTGGAGGACCACACCTTGAAAGGTGATTAGAGATGGGAAGAGCTCTTGGGTCAAGAGATCTCAGTACAGTCATAGTCTAATGGGCTACAGTAGGGCAGGAAAACTTAGGGAAAAGGTAGTACTGGGTAGTTTTCCCATGGGCAAGGGACTATCTCAGGATTTCCACAACCTGCCATGCAGTCCTACAGTGGGTCAGGCAAAAGCTACTTCATAGACAAGCTTTGCCAACCAGAAAGAATATCTAGGAGAGTGTTGAACTGCTGCTCAAATATTTAGGGCATGATAAGTTTTGTCACAATTGCAGCAATTATCTCTCAAGGCTTCTTAGGAGTACAGGGTAAAATTGATTTTTGCCACCCAAGGATGAGGAACAAGAGCTAGAGGAGAAGGTACATCATAAAGCCATGCATGGATCTGTTAGAATGTGTCCAGAGGAGGGTCACAAAGATGATCAGAGGCTGGACCACCTCTCCTACAAAAACAGGCTGAGAGAGTTGCAGCTGTTCAGCCTGGAGAAAAGAAATCTCAGAGGAAACATCATTGGGGCCTTCTGGTACTTGAAGTGGGCTTATAAAAAAAGAGGGAGTGCCTTCTTACACTGACAGACAGTGATAGGATAAGGGAGAATGGCTTTAAACTGAAAGAGGACATATTTAGATTAGATGGAACAAGTTACCCAGAGAAGTTATGGGTATCCCCTCCCTGGATGTTTTCAAGGTCAGATTGCACAGGACACTGAGCAATCTGGTCTAGCAGAAGATGCTCTGCCCATGGCAGGGGGGTTAGAATTAGAAGATCTTTAAGGTCCTTCCAACCCAAGCCTTTTTATGATTCTATGATAAGGGTGGACAAAAAAACCTGCAATTGTCAGGGAGGAAAAGGAAAAGTAATGGAAATTTGGATGCCATGGAGAAGCAGCAACCAGGCCAGCTCCCCAGTGCTCTGACAGACAAAACCAGCAGGAAAACATTTGCTGTGTTGCTGAATTCTGCTTTTCTTGGCTACAGCCTCCCTTGCCTATGCATAGGGCCAGCCACAAGTACTAGAAACAAGGTCAAGTCACCAGCTGCTTTACAGCTATTTTCTAAGGTTATGCAAACTATTTAACCACAGTCTTGAGATAATTTTCAAGTATCAATCTCTGTGAGAGCACTTCTCTCCAGAATATCCTCACGTGCATACTAAAATTCCTTCAGAAACATTGAGTTTGAATCTGGCTGCATCTCCCCAGAAGGATATTCCTAACCCCAGGGTACAAGGAATTTGTCCACTCTGTCTCTTTTTTCTGTCTCTGGTTCACAACAGTCAGCAAGCAAGAGGGAGCAACAAAAACTAGTCAATAAGAAAGGTTGAGGAAAATAGTGTTTTTTCAGATCTTCAAAGGTTTCTAAGACCAGTCTTGGCATTTGAATAGTCTGTGCTGATTGACTGCAAAATGAAGGGGGTCCCTGGCAGGAACATGGTTTGCCATGCCAACTGAGGGACCAGCACTCTATTATGGAGGAAAGCAGCGAGTTGTGATTGCCTCAGCCAGCCAGCAGGATGTGCCTGAAAGTCTCTTTCAGACACCCTCAGCAGCAGCCACCCTTGAGAGACAGGGTTTGCAGGCTGAGCAGAAAGAGGATGTGGGTCCTGCAGGCTAAGGCAGGCAGGACCCACCCTGAACCCCAGGAGAACACCTGGCCACCAGCCTGCAGGACATCCTAGGCAGGATAGCCCATCTTTTATGTAGTGGGAGCACTTCAGGATTCAGAAGTTGGACAAAGTGGCTTTCAAGCCAAGTGGTTCAGATATTCAGCTGAAAGCCTGGAAATTAGGCAGTTTCAGCATGAGCACCTGGCAGACTGGTGATAAAGATTCTTGACAGAAAAATTGGAGAGTGGAATGAAATGCTCTGAGATGGAAGAAAAAATTGAAATTATGATGGTGCTTCAGTCTCTGCATTACTGAATAAAAGGCAACATCATCTTCTCTGTCTGCATTTTATGAGGATTTAGATGTATCCAGACTCCAACTGGAAGATCAAAGGCTTCAGGTATGTTAAATATTAATCTGCCTTTGCAAACTCCTACACAGCTCAGAGATGAGACAAACATGGAGCAGCAGAGAACTGTCAGGGCTGCTTTTTGGCTCTGCTCAGCAGCCACATATGAAGGATTTTCTAGGGAAAACAAAATCTCCAACAAAGCTTCAGCACATTCCCTGCTGTCTGCTGTTGGGCTTACATGTCTCAGAGACAGAGGGGTTACAACCTCACCCTACCTCATATAAGCTCAACTCACAGAGGTAAAGGACTTGTTCTAGAAAAAGGAGCTTCTTTAGTGCCATTCAGGTAACAATATCCAGATCCATAAGAATACTCAGGGAAATTACCTTGGTCTGAGAAGAGCCACTAACAGAAGGAATCTCTGAAGAGGTTGCACATTAAATACTCTATAGAATCTGTGGCTGCAGTAAAGGGAGACATTAACAGTAGACATCAAACCAAAAGCACTTTTTCCATCTCTCCCTGCTTTCAAAAGAAACCTTCTGCAGCTAAAATTTCTTTCTATGATTGAAATGACAGTTTGATCTCCAGGTATGTGCTACAGCAGTATCTTTCACTTTAAAATACTAGAAAATTTCTTGCTTTTCCGACCTACTTTCAAGCCCTTTCAGATCTAGATGCATAAAGTCATTTAAGAAAACTAAATCCCACTGAAACTGGTCCTCAGATAAAGGAGGATCAGCCTGTTTTTTCAAACATTATTTTGGCCCTGGTATTTGAAGTATCTTCAGCATCGATAAAACCAATGCCAGAGAGAAACCTAGACATGTCCAGCACTTGTAAAAGTATGAATATTTTCTAACTGTCTAGGCAGAGGTCAAAAGTCAAATTTATGGCCATTAAATCAGTGACAGCTGAAAGTTGTGGAAAAAAAATTAGAAGAAAAAGCAGCATTTACTTACAAAATAAAAATTAATAAAATGCCTCTGTTTCCATTAGAAATTAAAATATCTATGCAACCAGCACAATAATTTCAAAACAGCTTTTGAGACCTCTCAGCTTTAGGAAATCTGCCTCAGTCACCAAGAGAGAAGAGGTTTCTCAAGCCAAGCTTCAAATGACAAGTCCTTGAGAGGTCACTGGAGAATCCCAAAGGCGCCACAGGCTTTCTCAAAACCACTGCAGGACCAGCCGGGCCAGCTGGCACTCATTGAGTTCCCACACTTCCCCCCAGACTCTGGATGGAAAGCTTGGACATCACTTGAGCCAGCTAATGCTTCATGCATGAAGTCCCTGTATCTACCAGTGGCTCCAAAAGTGCCAGTGGCTAATTCCACACCATTATTTTGGACCTAGAAGAAACAACACAGATAACCTGCCAAGCTGAAACCAAAAGGATGAAAAATGCAGAAGACAAATGTTGCTCACTGGCATTGATGCTCGCTGGAATTGATGCTCAGCCAGCCAACAGCCACAGGATAACTGTAATCCTCTGCAAAATCCTAGAGGACTCATCTTTGAGCTGATTTTATTTCACTGAGTAGTTTTCACGCTATGACTTTTTTTTTTTATCTATACTTCCTTCCCAGGTATCTGAGCTGAATTTTCTATATTCTGAATTGAGTATGCCTCTGGTACAGACACACAGATCTGCAGAGCCACAGCCACATTCAGTGAGTGACTTTCCCAAGCTGGTTTGAGTCAGCACTACAGACACAGCAATAACTTTAAACAGTTTTCACTCCCTTGACTTTTCAAGTCCTCGTCATGCACATCTCAACACCTCTCTGGCAGAACTCTCTGGCAGTTCATGTATCCTCAAGCATCTACAGGCCCTAAGCCAAATTCTAGGAGATGCAACACATGCCCACAAAATCATGCCCACAAAAGAGCGGGCTGTGACATGCTATTTCAAATATTTTGAACAGACAAAAGACCAAAAAAAATTAAGCCCCAAGGTTACCATCAGTGCCCACTGCAGACTAGGGACAGGTTTCTGGGGGAAGTGGGAAGAAGCAGAAGGGACAAGCCTCCAGCACTGTTGACACAAGCTGTGTTTCACCCCTTGGCCCACGGGTTGTGGATCATTCCCTGGGGAAGAAGCCTTTCACATTGGAGATGAAACCTGTGTCACTGACCTCATCTTTCTCCATTACAGCCTTACTAATCTTCCTAACCTACAGATGTTTTGTGTAGCTTATGCTTTTACTTTGTCTAAGCATTTTCTCATTTGTCCTCTCAGTTCCCTTGCACATTACCTTGGGTAATCAAACGTTTGCTGTTTAGCCAGGCTATAAAAACCAGAATCAATTACAAAGCTGCTTAAACATTGGGTGATCATTATCACAACATTGCAATGCTCTCAAGTTAATTGCTACGTGCTGATTTAAAGTTTAAAGCAATGGACTTGAAAGACTGAAAAAAAATACCTAAATATTAATACTGTAGAATTGCAAAAATGAGGACCATAACTGCCATGGTTACAAAGTCTCTGAAATCTATGGAGCATGGAGTAGCATAAAGCAGAGACATAACACATTTCAGCTCCTGATGACACTGAAGAACAGTGAGGTTTGCCGTAGAGGACAAAAGAGTGAGTCTAAGCTGATGGGAAGCAAACATTACCTAAAAATCAAACTGATAGTAAGTCCTTGGTTACTCCCCAAAGTACACTTAATACTGGCACAATAGAGCCATTTCCTCAGCTGATGTTTGTGAGGTTAAGGTATGATTAGTTTGTCAACATAGATGCCCTTATCAGATGTAGGTATAGTAGTCCCACTTTTCATAAAGAAGAATGCTTTTAAAATCTGGGGCAAATTTCTTCCTGATGTTGTTCAGCTGAAGCCAATGAATTCATGTTAGAATTAACTTATTGTCATTTGTACTGAAAATATAAAAACAAGACTTCAGCAAGAATGAGATGAAGTAGTGCCAGAAAGTGGCAACTTTTCAAAACTTTTAACTAGAGGGAGATGGAACCTGAGTGCCAAGTCAATAATTTCACAATAATTCTCTATGGATTTTTAGACAATCTATGGATTTTTTGTAAAAAATAACTCTTGAGTACATTTTTATTTTTCTGTAAATTGGTGGTCAGAGACAACTAGAAATACTAAACAGAATTTCTCATGCAATATTTCAAAGTCCCTGCTAGATTACAAGATCTCTTCTGTTTTCAGCTATATTTTACAAAAATAGTTTGTGATTTTGAGTGCCATCATTGTCACATGTCAGATCAAATTTTTTGTATTCTTGACCACACAAAAAAAAGTGTACAGGGTTCTAATTTAAATATCAGTTCTTCTGAAACCTGGGTCTAAAATGTCTCAGTTCATTCCCACTCTTATAAAGCATTTACATGACAACCTCATACTATCCCCATACAGCTATCTGTAAGAAATAAAAAAAAAAAAAACAAGGATTCATCAAGAATCAGTGAATGATGTGGAGAATGTTGCAGGGAATATTTCTTTACATTAATAAATACATATGAATACACGTGTTTGTAATTTCATCTATGAAGTTTTAAGGCATTGCTTTCCAGCCCTTCCCATCCACAGAGGCTTAGGACTAGCTGCAGAAATTGGGATATCTGTGCAATATTGTGCCAAATTAACCAACTTACACTTTGTAACAAGTTCTCACTCTTGAGGGGCTTAGAAGTTTTCCTGGGTGGGCCTGGCCATTGCCTTCTTGAGGGCCAGGCTCAAAAGGCAAACTCACCCTGGAAGAGGGCTGTTCCAGTCCTGCAGCTACATCCTGGGAGCTGTACAGAAGAGGTAGAAAAGCCTATCAAGGCCCCACCCAATCATCCCAGCCATGCCAGCAGTGGTACCTGCCTTTTGCACATCAAGTATTGATCCAAAAGGTGTGAAGTAACAACTATGGAAAATCCTTAACTCAAAGGGACTGAAACACACAGCTGCAGTTCCCCAAGAGAGTAATTGCTCACATTGGATGGACACAAGTGAAATTAGACTACACTCAGCCATG
>JAWWMU010000153.1:94867302-94883897 GCA_035048155.1 Cinnycerthia olivascens | reverse complement strand
AGCAGCGTGGGGAGAAGTGAGGGGGGGGATTCTGCCCCCCTGCTCTGCTCTGGTCAGACCCCACCTGCAGGGCTGCATCCAGCTCTGGGGTCCCAGCACAGGAAGCACAGGGACCTGCTGGAGTGAGCCCAGAGGAGGCCACCAAGGTAATCAGAGGGATGAAGTACCTGTTCTACAAGGAAAGATTGAGATATTTGGGATTCTGGGAGAAGAGGTGGCTTTGGTGTCATCTAATTGCAGCTTTCCTAAAGAGAGCCTAAAAGAAAGATGTGGAAAGTCTTTTTATTAGAGCATACAGTGACTATAGTGAATGAGTTCAAACTGAAAGTAGGTTTAGTTTAGATACTGGGAAGATATTCTTTACTGTGAGGGTGGTGAGGCACTGGAACAAGGCTGCCCAGGGAAATTGCGGATGCCCCATCCCTCGAAGTGTCCAAGGCCAGACTGGATGAGGCTTTGAGTGACCTGATTTAGTGGAAGATCTCCTTGTCCATGGCAGGGGGGTTGGAACTAGATGATTCTAAAGGTCCCTTCCAATCCAGGCCATTCTATGATTCTGTCATATCTTCACTGGACGAGTGACAGGTGATGTTGACAGCAACAGTACTATCCAATGTCCTTCTATTCTTAGTGCTCTGATACACCTTTCCAAATACAAATAAGGGAAAGAAGGCAAAAGAAAGGGGAACTTATCAGAACAGTTTCCCACATTAATAAAAATATCTGGTTGGTACACAGAAATGGTTGTAGAAACAAAATGCAGTGGGAAAATAAATGGGTTTCTATGTTTCTGATGTGACTTGAAGCACACACAAAGACACTCAATTTCTGCACATAACTAGACATTAACAAAGTTCTCAGAACTCAAAGTATTCTTACACTGATATGCCACAGCAGATTTTCACTAATCAGTCTATATCATGAACAATTGTCATTATCCAATGTAAAAGGATAACTACTGCCAAAAGGAACCCAGATGAAATATCTTTTAGTGGCAAAATCACCCAGAGCAGCTTTTACACATACCACAACACATGCAGTCAAAATACTTTACCATGTACAATGCACTGGTTGACAAATACTTTTAAAATTTGAGGAGTACAAGGGATTGCATGCAGTTTGAGATGCTTTTGACAACCTCATCTCATTTTGAAAAAGTAACATGAATTCAGAAGGAAACAGAATGTGTAGAACACAATTTGCAAGCTAGGGTGTTTATCTGAATCCATATAAACTGAAGGGGTTACTTCCTTTAACTGTATACCATGATGCTCCTTCTACCAAAAGATTATCAAGGATGATAGATTCCTTTGAAATTTTTCATTAAAGTCCTTCCACCTAAGCAACTGCCCTGAAAGATTTCTGTATTTTAATAATGTGTATTTCTAGGGAATAATATAACAAGTTATGTTAAGCAAGCGGTAACTGCAGGCATTCCCACCCGCTTTGGTACTCAGCAAATTCTCTAACATTAGCAGCAGATGTACCTTTCACACAGCTAGAACATGACCAGAGGGCAGCTGTGCACCAATTAAGAAGCTGCAGAACAGCTAAGCAATGATCACTTGAACCTCCACGTTTGCCTGCTCAGAATTTACAGGGCACTTACAGGAGCAAAAACTAATGCTACTGTTCTGACTGTGCAGTTACCAGTAAAATAATGGCCTTCAGTGGTGTTAAAGAGTACACTGACCTGAAATCCCAACATCTGGCAGTTGACTTAAGAAAATGAACAATGAAACCAACACCAAGACTTGCCACAGTTACTCAGTGCTGCCAAAAAGATGCGGAGGCATCAGTTCCATACATAACAGAAAGTCCATGTACTCAACACTGTAGCTGCAATGTTTAATGTCATCTTCCTTAAATCAAGGAATAGTGTGAATGTAATCACTTGTACATTATGCAAAAATAGGCAAATGCACGTTTAAATACAGAATTGCTAAGGAGACAGTCTGTCAGACATGGTTGGTTGGCCTTGGCTGGATGCCAGCTGCCCACCAAGCCCCTCTATGGGTTTTGTATAACACTTATAAAAGTACAGAATGACAATAGAGACTTTTTGACACTCCACAATTACATAAAAGGCAATTCTGACAGATATATCATATCATAAATCATATCATGGCCTGGGTTGGAAGGGAGCTTAAAAATCATCTGGTTCCAACCTCTTCCACTAGACCAGGTTGCTCAGAGCTCCAACTTGGCTTTGAACACTTCCAGGGATGGGGAATCCACAACTTCTCTGGGCAGCCACTTTCAGTGCCTCACAGTAAAGAATGTTTTTCTAATATCTAATTCAAACGTGCTTTCCTTCAGTTTGAAGCCCTCTCCCCCTGTCTTGTCACGACAGGCCTTTGTAAATAGTCCTTTTATCCATCTTTCCTCTAGGTTTCCTTCAGGTACTGGAAGGCTGCAATTAGGCCACTCCAAAGCCTTCTGCTCTTACTTAACAAACCCAGTTCATGAAGATATTAAACAGCAAAGGTACATAACCTCCAATAAAGAGTTTTTTCAGCTGCAGCGCATCACATGGCTCTCACTGCATCTTCTCACTTCATCTGTACATTAGCTTGAAACTGCAAGTCTTTGCATAGCTGGAGAGAAACACTGCAAGTGCACCTGTAGGTGCTGACAGATCCAGCATCCTGGAGTCTCCTCAGCATGCATCATCAGTCCTTCTCTTGCCCTGCCACATGTTCTCAGTATTTGTTTCCTTAACATTTCTTGAACATAACTCCACTCCAGTGAGCCATCAGAGACCTGTTTTCTTACTAACACCATTCCAACAAGAAAGCTCATTGATACATTTTTCTTTTCCTGCTTAATTAGGCTTTTTTTTCCCCTGTTTCCTGTGCTAGGCCTTCATTAGATTCTTGTCTTGTGTTTTAATTGATTGGCTATTATTACTGTGCCATCTAACAATGCTGGTTCTTTCAGATCAATTTTTTAAAGCTCTTGGTTTTAATTCCTAAAAATTAGACCTCTTACAAAACTTTCTCTGATGATAATAAAAAATTCTCTATATAAGTAGAATTAAAATTATACAATCACTTATATAATTTTGTCCTTCCAAAGAGTAGACTGACCCTGGAATTCAGACCAGATGGAGATCAAATCAACATCTCATCCACGGTTTCTTGGAGGCCCATAGATCATTTCTAGAGTCCACTAAAGATGAATAAATGCATACCTACTTTCAGCAAGTTTCAGCATTTGCTAAAATCATCAGCACCATAACAGAATTTTTTGGGGTGGTCCACAACTAAGCCTGAGAATCACTCAAATTAAACAGAAAATCTTAGAGCACTGTCAGAAAGATGTTTTTGTTATTATTTATGCTTATTCCACAATTAGCAAACAAGACAAAAAAAAAGAACAATCACAGAGAGTCATACTTAAGATAAAAGGCAGGCACTAGGAATTTAGGCACATCTATGGATACAGCTTCATTCTTCAAGGCCCCTATTCAAAAAACAGCCAAAGCTGAAGCAGTTTCTCTTTCCACTCTCCATCCTTTTCTCCCATTTTTCACCCCTAAACCTCCAGAGAGCTGCTTAAGTTCAACACCGGCAACTCTACCTCTGAATCTCTCTGTGAACTCATCCCAGGTTCAAACAAAGTATCCAAAACCATCTCCTAACAACTCAGCCACCTTTAAGAGGTAGGAGGTTATGTGTTTTTACTGGAAAACTTGAGTGCCTAAGCTTTTCTTACTGCACAGACCAGAGATAGTCAACATCTTGCCTGAGGAGAATAGTAAGACAGTCTTCTCCCACCTAACCCATTTCCATCAAGGAAGCACCTGTCCAGTAGATGGGAGGTGGAGGTTTGGAGCAGTGCAATGAGCTGTATTTAGACCTCCTACTTCCCAGGTAAGTGGTCCCAGACAGCAGGTTATTATGTGACAGCTGGGTAGCAGCAGTCTACTTTTCAAAGAGAACTGTAGAAAACTCTTTTCTCAGAGTCATTTTTCAAAATCTCCATACTTGAAGCACAACTCAGCACAATAAATCAAGGTAAGCTTCCACCTTCCTGAACTCTAGTTCCTGCAGCATTTGGCACTTAGGATGGTGAATTGATCCACTTCCACATCCAGCAGAGAGAATCAGGGAACACCTCTCACAAGCAATTTTCAGATGGCTGCTGTGGCCATCACGCACTTGTCTGATTGTCGTGAGTCACTTTCTTCAGCACTTAGCTTCTCCTCCACTCACTCCATATTGCACATAAGCATATCCAGTTCTTGGTTTGGAGCCTGGTATCCAACTTACAGCACTGTGAAACTATTCATTCATGTCTGTGTTTCACTCACATACTGTTGGACTAGATCCTTAAAAGTCTCTTCCAACTCAAGCCATTCCATGATTCAGTGCAAAAGAAAGCCAGTGTAAACTCTGTAACTCTTCACCATTTGTCATATGGTTCTGCCCTGGCCTCCAGGACACAGTATGGACATCCTAACCAATCTTCGGAAAGTTTTGAGGAAGCAGCACCCAAATAGCCCCAAAAGCTAAGGATCCTTGGATCCTAAAGAAAAATTAAGAGACAGGTGCACTGATGAAGTGCTCAAGCAGACCAGCTTCTGTTCTTTACTTGCCTACAGACATCTTACACAACTATAGGCAAATGACCCAGGACTAGATTTTTCTGAAGAGGAGCCTTTAGATGGGTGAGATGACACCTTGCTGGGTTTTCAAAACCATCTCTTTATAAAGCTTCAGGCTTCTAGTAGGTTGTTTTCCTCTTGACCTATGAGCTCTTAAAAGATCTTAAAATCCAGCCATTCTCCTTTTCATTTTTCAGTTCCAAATACATAAAATGGAACACTTTTAGCACAAAATTTGGCAGAAGTATTAACAAAACTTTAGACATGTTATTAAATATTCTCTCCCTTCTACAAGTGTTTGCGTGGCTAAAAACATGAAAAGGCTTTAAACCTTCTGCTGACACTCCCTTGAAGGGTCCTACTCTTGTGGCTGAAAACCAGGATGACCTGTGGCTCGTGCAAACCAGAAAGAAACACTGGAACTTTAAGAAGCTGCTGACTAGTTATCAACCAGCTGATGCCTTATGAGCCCAGTCTGTGCCTCTTTCACAAGACTAACTTTTCCAAAATACACCCTAACATTCCTTTCATCAAGAGAAATTAAAATAGTGAGGTCCTGACCACACAGCCTCACCGGAAGCGTGGTTCAGCTGTGAAGTTCAGCCAGTAGTGAAATGTAATGCAAAGTACAAACTACACTTCCCAAGAGACACCATGAGAATATTTTTGGCTAAACTCTCCTGGTTTTCAGCCAAAATAATTTGACAAAAGGACTGAACTATCCCAGAAAACTGACACTTTTCTTTAAAAAGCTACTCTGCCAAAAGTCTTCCAACTTCAAAAGGATTCTGGTTCAAGAATTTTTGGACAGCCCTAGAGATGACTAAAAAGAGCTTTAGAAACAGTGTAAAATGACTCAAAAAATAGCCTTGAACATAACATACAGTTAGAAATTACACAGTAGATTTCTGCTGCTTCCCCAGAGCGATTCTCTGTTGACTGTAGGACTATGCCATGTTAAAAGTGCTATTTTGACTATGAATTTAACTTACACATAATCTTTCATGTATTGACTAAAATAATAATTTCATTTTAACAGATACATCTAAGAATTTTATGAAAAAACAGTCCAAACATTTTTGGAAGTCTTACTTCTTATCTACAACTCTGGCACACCTTATTTATGCTGCATCAGTAGCATACTCAAATTTTACTGATAGTATCATTGTGTGACCTTTGAATCAGTGTTTGTTTTATTCTTTCTCATTACTATAATGCCTTAAATGATGATCATAGGTACGAAATACCAAAATCTCAGCTACAGAGAGGAAAACATAGGGCAACAGTTTTTACACTTGCAACATTTTAACAATCTTTCAATACCCAAGAATCAAAGTGTATTGGTTTCACACCAATACACAAAGTCCTAACATTTCCAGCCCAGTTGCTCCATTTCACTGTATGACAAGTAAAGTTAGGTATTCAGTTCTCCACAGTAATTTGATTTTGCTAGAAAACAATCCCCCTCCAAAATTTCACTGCCTTTACTGAACACATATGTATACATAGAGATCAGAATGGAAACTTGCAAGTCCATTATGAATCCTAGTTTTCAAAGCTCAAGACTGAAAAGTAGGCATGTGCCCTACTGCTTACTGAAGTATAACTTACTCTTATATTCCTGCTCACTTGGACCAAGATTTTGTATCATTATACACCCTTATATCTCACTAAGCATTTCTGTGAGGTACTACTCCCAACATGATTTCATTTTCACTGAGATTGCTCTGAATTATCCAGCAATGTAATTCTAGCCCTTATTGGACCTTCACTTCTGCAATGCCCATCTTCATTCTCTGCTTTGCAGTTGTATTAAAAGAGCACTTTTTAAAGTGGAAAACAGACAACTGCCTAAGTCTGTTACCAGGAATTAAAACTCAAAAAATGAAGTAAAATAAGTTTCAATTGTAGGGAAAGTTAAAATTCATATATGGTTTTGTCCTTCCCTGCTAAAAGGCAAGTGAGCTCTTCCAATGGCATTTATACATTTTAAAAAAAATCCCCCCTTAACTAAACTGGCGCTCAGTGATCTAACCCACATGGGTGCATCTCAATAGAAAAGTCCAATGTTATCCGATAGACTGGAGTGAGCTCTTTTCTCCTTTACCTTCCCCTTCTATTTGTGGATTGCCAATCATACTTTGCCATATACAAAGCAGTCCCCTAACAAACATCCAGACTTTTTCCTCTACATGTTTTTACATAGTGAAAGCATAAAAGTCTCTTACCTTATGGCTGCTGAGAGAATGGGAACTGCACAACGCTCTGTGCCTGCAGGGACACTGCACAGATGAACCTCATTGCTGCTGTTTACAGAAGTCTGACAGTTTTTAATTTGAAAAGAGGTTGTCTTTTGCTTTTTGACAGTTCAACAAATCAGACAAAACAGTTGCAAGTGTTATCTGTAAACAGCTTCCTGTTTGAAATAGATCAGCTGTCCTGCAGGACAATAATTAGGGAAGAAGTGTGGGAAAACTGAAGAGGTCCATGATGTAAGCTTTTTATTTTGGGAATGTACTTTTTTGGGAATGCACACTTACTTTCCCCTCCTCCTCCCTAGCAGAGAACCCCTTTTTAACCATTTACATCTATCCAGCTCTAAGCCATGCACGCACACTGCCCCAGCACAATACTTTTCTTGCTTTGCTTCAGCGGATTTGAAAACACATGAAACACAGCACTGAATGTGATTATCTTGTGTGAATAATTAGCACACTCTCCCCTTGCTGAAATTCTCTCTATTCTTGTAATTGGCTGCAGCATTCTTGACTTGAATAAAACATGCAACTGTTTTGAGAGCCATGTCTGAACACCCTACAACAACATAAACGCTAAATTATCCACATGGCAGGCATCTTCATGAAACTATGTGGGGTTTTTTTTACCACCTTTTGATACAACTTTAGTGCTATTTCACTATAGCTTCTAAATAGTTGTTCACCTCTGGTTTTTACCTTAAATAGCTAGTCTAGTTTGAGGCCTGGATAAACCACAGTACTCCACATACATTCAAGCAGCAAAAAACTGGGGCCAGCTGACTCTGGGAAGTGGGATTTTGAGGACATTCCTCTCAGTTACAGCAGTTTATACTTCAACAGATATAAACAGCTTCACTCTCAATTTCCAGGGCAAATAGAGAGTACCATTTGTGACTGTATCAATTAATACCCTCTGATGAAATGCTGCTGTGTTTCTAAGACTATAGGTCTGATAGCTACAAAAAAAATCCTCTGAATCATCTGTCTCCATCCATCTCACACCACTGTTCCCTCCTCCCCGTTCTTCCAGGTAATGTTTGAGGGGTCATGTATAAGCAAGCACCCAGTGGGCTGGGAGCCTGGGTAACCCCCAGTATGTGACCTCTTACTGGAAAACCAGGACAGGAGCTAAAGGCAGTAATGGGAGGTTCCTTTCCATCTTCCACAGTCCCAAGATCATGAAAGTATCGGAACACAGAAAAGGTTTTAGACTAAGGGGCTAGAGAGAGCTGCAATAGAATCATCTGTGTGTTCACTTCTTTATTGCTTTTCAGATATCTTTTGAGGTGTAGGTTCGCTCCATTGAGAATTTTGTGCTGTGGTGGGGCTTTCAGTACAAGCTGATGTACTCTCTTCCTGCTTTGCTCTTGACATTACACATCCTCTCTCCCAGCAAACCTCTCCCTAAGCCTGGGGTGTGCAGCCTTCTTGCCCACAACAGCTCCTGTTTTGTTAGCCCACAGCACACACACTGACCAGCTTTAATGGCAAACAGGTACAAAAAGAGGTAGTGATGCCTCATACTCAGGACTCCCTGGGGACTACCTACACACAGGTTTCCATGTTGGACTGGAACCTAGCTGCCCCTCTTGGCTGCTATGGACTCCTGTGTTTTAACACACATCAAATGGTCACGAAAAGTTAAGAGCCAATGACCACTTCCTTGGTAACTATCTCAGAAAAGAAAGGGCAAAATGGTAGAACATGAACATAACTGCCTAAGGACCACGCAACTCTAATTTTGAAGTTTATTTTTTATGCATACAGGCTCCACCAGTTCAGTGGAAGCAGAAGGCAATTAGTAGGACCGGGCCCTTGCAGCACTCTGTTGAGAAGAAACTTGCCAAGACAAACATTTTATGTAAAGAATGCAGCAAAGTGACTGTAGTCCAAGTCTTTGAAGATCGTATTACTATGGCAAAGACAACTCCATTTACATACATATCTACTTTCCCTGTAAACACAGGCAAATAACTTTGAGGCCAGAAACAGAATTCAGTGGAGAAATAGGGCCATTCAGGGCAAGTTGGTAGAAAAGGTAGAACTCAACACTGAGGAAGCAGAAGCAAAAACAAACATAAATGATCAGAGTTCAAAAGGAAAGGGCAAACACTATAAATGCAGTGAAAGTGTTTTCTCTGCACTTTCAAAAGGGAGAATAAGCAAGAACATGAATTTCTTTCACACAAGAAAGGCATAGTCCCCGTACAGAAGGGCATAAGTAAACTTTTCCCACCCCAAAAACCAACTGGAAACTGTGTAGTCATATTGGTGCATCATCTAAATCAGGCTGGGGTATTGATGCATGGACCATGTGGGAGCAGCTTAGGTCATCACCAGGTCACAATAGCTGCTGGTTATTAAGTTCCTTATTATGCTAACATGCTTGTTCAGGACACTGTAGCAAGATTCAAGAGCTAATTCCCAAGCCTTTCAGCCACCATTGCTGGATAGAGAGGGACAGCCTACAGAGGCCACAGTTTACCAGTACAGAGGAATAAGGAGCTTCTGAACAAACTGAAACACAGAGAGGAAGCCAGAAGAGGGTGGAAGCAAGAATGGGTGACCTGGGAGAAACAGAGATTGACTGAGCAATGAGGGATCGTGTTAGGAAAGCTAACACACCCTGAGAGTATTATATCTAGCCAGAGACATCAAAGGCAACAAGAAAAACTTGTTTAGGTACATCAGTGATAAAAGGAAGACTGAGGAAAATATGAGTCCTCTCTGCAAGGAAACAGGAAACTCATTTGACAGGCTCGAGAGATGGGCCTGTGCAAACCTCACTAAGTTCAACAACACCAAGTGCTAGATCCTGCACCTGGGTTGGAGTAATCCCAAGCATAAACACAGACTGGGCAGAGAATGGACCAAGAACAGCTCTGAGAAGAACTTGCTGGTTGATGAGAAGCTCAACATGAGCCAGCCAGGTGCCCTTGCAGCCCAGAAATCCAACCACATCCTGGGCTGCATCAAAACCATCACCCTGGCCAGCAGGTTGAGGGAAGAGATTCTGTCACTCTACTCTCGCATGAGCACTGTGCTGCATCCAGCTCTGAGACCCCCAACACAAGAAAAACATGGGCCTGCTGGAATGAGGCCACAGGAGTGCTAATGAATGTGATCAGAGCTGGGCTAGAGAGCCTTTCTAATGAACACAGGCTGAAAGGATCAGGTTTCTTCAGTCTGGAGCAGGCTCCTGAGAGACCTTAGAGCATCTTCCACTACCTAAAGGGGGGTAGGGCTAAAAGGAAACGGGAGAGGGACTTTTTACAAGGATATGTAGTGATAGGGCAAGGCAGAAAGGCTACAAACTGAAAGAGGGGAGGTTTATATTAGATACTATGAATTCTTTACTGTGAGACTGCTGAGACGTGGGAACAAGTTTCCCAGAGAAGTTGTGGAAGCCCCATCCCTGGAGATGCTCAAGGCCAGGTTGGATGGGGTTTTAAACAAGCTTATCTAGTGGAAGGTGCCCCTGTCCACAGCAGGGGGACTACAGTAGATCATCCTTAAGGTCCCTTGAAACCCAAATCATTCTATATTTCTATACAGCAACACACCAGTCAAGCTACCTCAGCTTAACCCACTACATAACTTTTCCTCAGCCTTTAAATTCAGGTTAAATACCATATTGACACAACTACAAATAGAATTCTTGAATTCAAACCAAACCCATGCAGATAAAATCCAACTGGTTGTAAAAGAACAATAAAAAGTTTTTAGAAAACAGGAAAAATATGCTAGTACATTCTAGGAGCATCCAGGAAAATTTTTCTACACTTTGCATAGTCAGCTGGCATTATCCTTGTATCTGTAAGAGGATTAAACACAATGCCTACTTAAAAACACAGTGGATATTTAAAAATGTTAAGAGAAGATGGCAAGCCTCTGATTTTCATCCTTATGTTTAGCAAAGCATCTAATGCTTTCCTTATCAGATTTTTCCAAAGGACGAAAATTTCCAACACCCAAACTCTTTAAGAAATAGGTATCTGAGCTCAGTTGCCAGAGCTCAGTTTATTGCAGGTCATCACAAATGCTGTTCTAGTTCTTGAAAGAGCTGCCTCACTAACCAGCCTTTATAAGGCCTCCAAGGGCAACCCCAAGGAACTCCTAGAAGTGGCAAGGAGATGCAGCAGATACAGGACTCCTCCACAGTACAGACATGCACACAAGCACACCAGGTACAACCTCTCCTCTGCTCTCGGGGCAGCACAATGATGTGTTCTACTCCCTTTGCTTCATGTAACAGTAACTGTTTAGCCAAGAAAATAAGAAACAACTTTATTAAGCATTAAGACAATCCTGGTAAAACACAACCTCTAGACCTGTCCCTGTGAAGATAAGCATCTGCCATCTGAATATTTTCTTAGCACCACCCCAGCACCTCTGCCCTCTGTGGGCACAGAGAGCAGAAGCTCTCTTACTGCCTCTCCTGTGCAGTACTGTGAGATGTATGGTGGGAAAGAGCAGTGTGGCCACACCGCTACAAGATTAACTTTATTTGCACCTGGCCTTCTACTTCAATTTGTGATGTTGAACTAATTAATTTTTTTTTAATAAAAATTTATAGGCAGCATTCACTGCAGCAATTCTGCTTTTTCTGTTAGTCATTTCTAAAACTGGAATAATCTCCTCAGTGCTTGGATTTAATTCTATTTTTGCTGCTCTAGGGGCAGATCACAACTGAGCCACACACGTTGACTCGATACACAATAATTAAAAATGCTATTAATCATTTAGCTACACCAAGCAGCAACTGCATGACACTAAGCTTAAGAATGATTTTCCTAAAAACAAGGAAGAGTAACTGGAAGGTAGAGAAGGGGATACATGAACTCATAGACAACAAATCCAACAAACTTTCTCCACTTGATGGCAATACATAAATAAGGTCCTTGTATCTCTGTAGGAACAGAGCACTAGTACATAGATGTTCATCCAGCAGGGTTTTCACAGGAGCACCCTCGAGGCAGGCAGCAAGGGGCAGGGCAAATGCACTTCGTTAAACAGCAGTGAATTATTCACATTGAAAAGTGCTGCAGTCAGCCCCTACTGGACACAGGGAAACTCACACTCCCTCAGCCTGACCACCAGCCTTCATTTTATGAGGCTCTGTAACTTTTTGTAATCGACATCTTTTTTTCTGTCATTCTGACAAACGTCTAGTGGTCTAGATAGCACATCCCACAAACTGGAAAAGGTCTAGTTTTCCAGCATTGCTCTGACCTTCAGATTTAATTGAGAATCAAACTCAGGCTTCCCACTTGCAAAATTCAGGAAAAACAAAGGAATAGCTAACAGGTTATTTCAGTCTACAATGCAGGAGTGATGGGATTTCCTTTGAACGCTGCTTGGCATGAGATCATTACACTGAAACTCACCAGTTGTTTCCACTTAGACCCAAGAGAGGCTACTCAGATGTTATCATATATCAAGTTACCCAATCAATACAAGATAGGTCAAGCACTTAACACCCAAAACCTCAAGCAAGCTCTGTTACACTAGAATTGTGACACATCTACACACCTTTTTGAAGAAAAATCACCAGGGATCAGTCTTCCTCATAGGCAAAAATATTTGAAGACATTGTGAAAGGATTCATATGAAATAAACAATTGAAGCTTTAAAATCAGGTGAAAGTCTCATGAGCACTTAACAGATGTAAAGCCCTTGCTTCTCATTTGGAGCTACTACATGAAATAAGTTCAGCAAATGCCTGTCTCTCCACATTGGGACTACCCAGATACTCCTGCTGCAGTCTTGGTACAGAATGCCCCATCACCTTTTCACCCAGAGCAGCTGATGAAACTCGTGATCAATCGCACGTTCAGAGTTCAACTGTGCCAAAGGTATAGGAAAAGTCTAGCAACATCTCACATGGAGTTTGCTTAGGTTGAGGTAACATTTGACACCAGCATTCCAGCAGCCTCATTAGCACTTGACCAGATGGCATCAAACTGACTTTCCAGATTGCAGGCATGCACTTAGTATGCTTGTCAAGGGACAGAGGGAGTTGTCTGACTGTATCACTGACACAAACACACAAGGGAGTCTGTAAATAAAGGTAAACCAAGACTAAAGTCTTTTGCACACAGCCTTGTATTTTTATGCCACAAAAATTCACCTTTCCTTGTAGCTTAGTTGATGTAAAAACCATAGAGCTTTGACAGCATTATCCTTTCCCTCAAAGAATTTGCTTATGGGGCCATCATGAGCCTTTGCATATCACAGAGTTCAAGAGGGCTTGCAACAAGAGCCAAGAAAAATCTATAGCCAGCTGGCAATGCCTGGGAACGTTTGCAAACTTTATGTTCAGTTCACCAGATTTCTCCTCCCCCGCTTACCCCCCTCTCAGTGCTTCAAAAGAAGCTCAACTGATATTTTTATTATTATGAAGAGATGAAACCCAAGTTGCATTTCCCTATAAAACAGGAAATGCTGTCTAGCAAAGCGTACTGAGGATCACCTTTCCTTGCAGAGGTTACACAGCCCCAGCACTCACCTGCCTCTAATTAAAGGTAGTTAACATCTGGAAAGCCTCCAAATACTCCCCAAGCTGCTTCTTCAGCCCTCACCAGCCAAGGTCTGTTTGTACAGGCTGCCACACCTGACTGTTTTAGTGGAAAACTTAGTAAGGTGTCTGACTCAAGACTGTATTTTTGGGAGACTAGACAAGGTGGCATTTCCAATCTGAATAATCACTTTTGCAGTGAAAACCTGAATTCAAAAGTTATGGGTCCTCTACTGCAAGATCTTTTACAATTCTTCTCCACACAAACAGACAGACAGGATTTGACGTTATTATAGACCTACAACTCCTCTCATCTAATTCTAAGGGAAGCTGATGCATTCACTTCAGCTGAATCATTCAAGATGAACAATAAATAAGGAATAAATAAGGAATTAAGTTATACTCTGGAGACAGAAAGTTTGAAAAGGAGATAGGAAAAGGCCTTAAGGTAAACAAAGTTCTTCAAAGATACAGCCTGCTTTTTGTGCAAATATTCAATCCTTGTCAGGAAGTAACAGGAAAAAAACTATCGCAACAGGGCACACTTTCCTTCTCTTGTGCTCTCGGCATCAAGAGCAAGAGCACAGAGCTATCCATCCTGCCCTACTAAGTCATGCCATAACTTTGAAAGACTTCATTTTTTTCAATGCAAAAACTATGCAGAACTTGTTTTAACATTTTAGCTCACCACAGCTAAAGAAGTGTCAAACTGGAAGCAACCAAAACTACTGTAAATAGAAAAAGGAAGTAAAAGGTATGAACACCTTCAGTGAGTGGCACTTGACTTCCATCTACTCTCAGGTAGGAAAATGCAAGTTATTAAGCACTCTGGTAACACAGAGCTGTAACACAGCTCTCTTAATAGACTGACTCCAAAATTACTTGTCTTTTACTGTGTTAAACACTTACTCCTAATACTATGTTTAGTATAATCAAATACTAAATTAATATGTGCTCACAACTTTACATGACCAACACCACTCTGAGCTTGTGTAAAGTGTTCTTTAACACAGATACTGAAGTAAAAAATGTAGTGTTTCTGAGACACTATCAGCCTTTGGATGCTGATACATCTAGTCCTTTCTCACCTCTCCCTATATCACTGAGCAGGTACAGAACCATGTTAAAAGATCATCTAAAAAAAATTAATAAACATTTCTGAAAGATCAACACCTAAAAAATTCAAGTTTTTGTCCAGTGACGTAGTCAAGCACTCAAGTAAAAATTCCTTCCCATTTCAGTCTAAAAGATTAGAAGCTACAGAGCCTGCTTTTAGGTAAGAACTGGTAAGAAATGTTGCCATTTAGACCAAGTTAATTACCTCAAAATCAACCTGTACCTCCCCCAACCTATTTCCTAAGAACTCAAACCCCTTATCCAGATGTCATTTCTACATATTTCGTAGGTCACACACCATCTGCTAGTTGAATTCTTCCAGTGTCAGGAACACGTAGGTCTCCAATTGGTATCTCGTGCAAAACTCAGGAGTTCCACTGCTCTACAGTAATTCTCCATATTTTCCCCAGGTGAGATTTGGAACACTTAGGTTTTTCAGTAGGAATTCTTTTTGCAGACTCTGGACTCTTTTGTCCAGTTGTGTTGCAACAGTGCCAAGAAAAACCTAAGAGGGCTACCAATAAATTGCTGGGGACTTAATACTTTGATTCACAGGTGTCACTCTCCAGACAGTGGCGAAGCCCCATTTAATCCCCATTTGTATTTACAGAATTCAAAATTTAAATGAAATTACTCTGTTATATGAACAGTTGTTTATTCAGCCATTTTTTGCATTTTACAGCTGGAATTCTGGAAATTCAAACACCACATCTTTGCCTGTGAGCTTCTTGTACACACCAGAAAATGTTTCCACCTGTGAAGACAAATAAATCTTGCTTATACATGCTGTGTAAACAAATAACTCTAAGTTAACATACTTAAGGTACTATTTGCCAGTGTATCTTCACTCTGAGGACAGTTATTTTCTTCTAGATTAAGGTAGTTGAGGATTTACACAAAATATACATTTCCTCTAGAGTATTTGGGTCCTCTCTGATTTGCAACAATGTGAGACCCTGAGAGCTGAGCAGGCCCAAACATGAGCCTCCCATTTCCCCCCCGCCAGAAAAGAACCAAGCAAAGTGCAGGCTTTACTGAGCACGTTTGTTTAAGGTCAAAACTAAGTGCTTCACTTGGAAAACAACAAAAACACAAACAAAACAACCCAACCAACCCCTATACATACAAAAAACCCAATAAAACACTGTCTGGTCCCATGAGGGAACCAATGTAGGGGCTTTGGCAAGTTTGAAACTGTCTTGCCTCTATTTCAGCACCTTACTCCAAATACAAACAGAAGCTTCTCCACAAGCCAAAAGGCAAGTCTTTGGCTGCATTCCTAAGCAGTCTCTTAGGGTTGTCAGAATGTCACCCTCACCTGCATGAGAAGGAAAGTTTTTTTATTTACCTTGTGTTCAACATTGTTCTGTTGTGCTTTGTCCAGATGGACTTTTATAAGCCTGCTGCCATCCAGTTTTACGCGGATTCTCTTGCCCACGATTTCACTTGGGAAGACCAGGTCCTCCAGAATAGCATCGTGCACTGCAGTAAGTGTACGGCTGAAATGCCACATTTATATCATTAAAACACATTCTCTTGAAAATCTTCCAGTTTGACAAGGTTTAAATCTTCCACAGCATGCTCTGGCTGAAAATTCAGTGGAGTTTTTTCTTTTTAATGCCACAGTGTGACAATACACCGCTATCACAGGGCATGCAAAAAGAAAAGCTAAATTCTAGAGAGCAGAAACTTAATGACTGCACAAGAAAAAGTAGCCAGGTTGCTGGCCTTTTAGATCACAAGTTGTTTTGCAAGAAAAGCCCTGAAACCTTCTATTTCTATGCATTTAATAATTAATACTTAAATCAAAACCCAACTGTTCCATCTGCAACTCTGCCAGAGAGATTGACTGGAAGAGTTGAAGTGTGTAAGTATCCTCAGCTGCACAGAATACATTCATGGGAGACTCAGTTTTGGAAACACTGGTTTCTTCATCTGCCTAAACACAAACAGCTTAGAAAAAGAATGTAATACAGAAAAAGACTAGCTAGTCAACTGAGCCCATGCCTAGAAGACTGTTTGAAATCTGTATGCATGTTCCTGAACTGTCCAGAAGTGAGCCAACATGAGAAAAGGTGGCCCAGGTTATTTTACA
>JAWWMU010000153.1:94848562-94867202 GCA_035048155.1 Cinnycerthia olivascens | reverse complement strand
TTTGAAATCTGTATGCATGTTCCTGAACTGTCCAGAAGTGAGCCAACATGAGAAAAGGTGGCCCAGGTTATTTTACATGACTCTACAGGACTAGTACTTCTGATCTGCAGTATCCCAATCTGCAGTTTCAGGGCAGTTATCACCAGTAACTAACATCTGTGTCTACAGCAGCACTTCACAGCTGCTGAGACTGGCACAGCTAAGGGAGACAGACAACCACAACAACACAGCAGCTTGATCTCATCTCAGGCTGGGACAGGGGCAGTCCTGCACACCTGCCTTCCCTCATGCAGAAAGTGGCAGCGTGCTACTCAGACACAAATGCCTGCTTCTCTAACCACTGCGCAGTGCTAGTTTTAATAGAACACAGGCAGAGTCCTCTAAAAGGCAGGACTGCAGCTAGATGAGTATTGTGAAACTGTACTTTTAAAATCCATGCCTGAAGACTGCAAAAATACGGTAACACATGACACAAGTATAACACTAGGGGGGCAGGGAGAAGCTACAACACATGCCACATATCATAAAGAGGACGAACTTTTAAGACATGGACTTACATAATGATATAGCAACATATAGATGAGGCACTGACATCCACAGAGACATAGCAGTGTTGCATGTCTAGCAATCAAGTGACTAGATGAGAGCAGGGAGGCAATTTAACACAAATGACTATACTATTGCTATCAAATTCATATCCAGAGGGACTAGTACTCGTACCTACACCCCTCCTCAGCCACTCTCTCCCTCATTGCATCCCCTTCAGTGTGCCAGCCTTGACTTCTGCACAGTCTAACATGTGATGTGGAAGAGGCTCTTCCTACAACTTAAAAAAAAATAGTTCTTGTCAGCACACTGTGGCAGCAGAGACAGCAGGTTGGGGTAGGTACTTTAAGCCAGCACTGCTAGCTAAAAATTGGCTACAGCTGTACTGAAAATACACATCGAGTGCTAAGAAATGCAACACAGTGCCCAAAGGTGAGCTTTCTACTGAACACTTTAGCAGTCAAATGACAGATACTATTTCAAGCAGTAGGAGAAAGGACAAGACCACCCAATCATTTGAACGACCTCTCAAAAACTCAACTAACCATTACTTGACTAAACCACCAGGTACAAAAGAAAGCTGTCATACTGAATCAGTATCATTTACCAACCTCCTGGGACGCTTTTGCTTGTTTTTTGTGCGGCTTTTTCTTGTTGGCTTAGGCAGAATCCTTCTCTGTTAAGGCAAGAGAGAAACAAAAAGGCATTTCTCAGTATCTGGTGGTTACAATGAACTCAGAAACATTCCCAGAACATGCACCTTCTACTCCACACTACAAATCAATGCATGAAGAGCCAACAAATACTCAAGTACATATTAAATTACACCAGCATTAGAAATTAGAGAACTAGAGTTGCCTGCAGAAGGAGAAGGTGTATATATACTGCAGTATTTCTCAATTACTATTCCTATATTCAGTGCACTGAAATAAAAGGATTTGTACTTCATCCCCTCTCCCCACAAATACAACCACAGTAACTTACTGTACTGTGAACACACTTCTTTGGGAACAGAAATCCCAGGAAATTTCAAACTTCTGGCAGACTGAGCCTCTGGTGCAAACCAGAGTAGTAGGCTCAGATCCACAGTCATCTGAGGTGACATCTGAGATTGAAATGCTAGTTTAAATAACAAGATCCTGCACAATCCAGATCAAACCCTGGCTTAAATATAACCTGTTCCAAAATTAGGATCTAAATGTTAGGTCAGTAAAACTTATTTTTTACTTCCCTACTGCAAGGGTAGATGTTTTAAAACATTCTAGATGCAGTTTTAGCCACCTGCAGTATTTTCTACCATCACATCACAGCCGCTCCATGACTGTATTCATGATGGGGTTACCATAATCCAAACTGGGTCATGTCATACTCAAAAGCACCTGTTCCTTTCTAAAATACAGATTGCTGAATTGATAAGGAATTCTCAGAGGATTACAGAATCACAGAACCTTATAAAAATCACAGAATATGCCGAGTTAGAAGAGACCAACAAGGACCACCAAGTCCAGCTCCTGGCCCTGCACAAAACATCCCCACAAGTCACACCATGTGCCAGAAAGTATTGCCCAAACACTTCTTTCACTGTCAGGCTGGTGCTGTGACCACTTCCCTGGGGGGCCTGTTCCAGTGCCCAACCATCCTCTCTCTGGGTGAAGAGCCTCTAGGTACAGTGAGCCAGAGGCACTTCATTAAAAAAAAAAATCTGGGCTATATAAAGATTCAGGATAAGGTGCTCTGGCTCTTAGAATTATATTAAAAAAAACCAGCTACCTTTAGTTTAACCAATTGTCCACTCTGCAGACAGATCCCTAGTTTGTCCAGCCCTTAAGTACTGCCCAGAGATCTCTCCAACACCCCTTCACCTGAGCTCCTGCCATATGTTTAGAACTTGCACGACGTTTTTTTCCTATTTTCTTAGTAACTTAGAATTTAAGTGCAGCAAAGCTCCTATTAATATCTGCCCCCTTTTATTTTAAGCTTTGTGTGTCAAACTTCCGAAGGAGTAAGAGAGGTCAGAACAAGAAAGTTACATCCTCCATTAAAGAACTTTGCATCTCATCAAGTTTCCACTGCTGCCAGCTGAAAACACTTTAGCTAACATCCACCAGACATTCATTACATTTCCTGCTGATACAATGAATTACTATCACTGTAACCCTGAATGGGTAATGCAACACTAGAACATGCATGAGTCTGGACTAAATCACCCCCAGACATCACTTCAAATCAACGTTTTTGTGATTCTAAGGGTTTTTTTTACCTGAGCAATGAACACCACATGTTTTCCACTAAATTTCTTCTCCAGCTCCCGAACTAGCCGCACCTGAATCTTCTGGAAGGACTTCAGCTGAGGAACTGGTACGAAGATAATGATGGCTTTTCTGCCACCACCTACTTCAATTTCCTGAAACAGAAGTACAAAGTAAGCATTAGCTGGGGGTTGAGAAGTAATGTTTGGTTTGACCGTGGATGCTCTCAGCACAGGTATTGATAGCCTTGCTTCTGACTGTGGGGCAGAGAGTACATCAGAGGGCAGTACCTGCCTTAATGCTCTGAACAGAAAAACTTTTATCAGAGCACTTGTTTTGCTGTGGAGGAGTGATAGGGCAATAAATCCCACCTCCTCCTTTCAGAATCACATCCTCTGAACAGCAAAGCCCATTCCTTCCCCAGGATGAGCCTCAGGTGCTAGAATTGTAACTATACTGAATGCTTACCATCACATCTGCCATTGTGCTGATACTAAGTTTCAAAACAAAGTCTAGGGGAACAAACCTCTTTAATCTAGTGCTTCATGGAAATCATCTTCTGTCCACCACTTGCCTAAGCCTGCATCACTACTCAATCAAAATATTTGCCACCCCTCCAAATACCAACAGGATTACAATACACTAGGACAGGTTACTTCTCCCCTTGTTTATCTCTCCAGTAGTTGATCAAACCCAAAGTTTGCATAAGCTTACAAGACACTTCTCCCATGAAACTGGATGCAGAGAGATCCTCATTTTCCAACAGAGTGGTAAGATAGATTGTTTGTCACCAGCTACCTTCTCATATGAGCCAACTCAGATGCCTATGGAAGATTTCCCACAAATAAAATCAAGCAGCTAAGTAAACAACAAAGATGCTGTTAAATGCCCTTCACTAAGGGCAGCAGGCATTGCTGTACTTCCAGAGATGTGGTTTCTTCTGAAGGCCCCTCAGCTCATACACCAAGCTGCTTTCTGCAGTCTCAGATTCTTTAATTCAACTCTAAGCAGTCAGGTCCCTGTGTCTGTACTGCTGGGCCTGTGCAAGAATCAAATGCAGCCCATTAAAGTTTCTGATCGTAGTGACCAGCTTCACTGCTGTCATCCAGTCTCCCAGGCTGACAAATTCTAACACTAATTTAGTTTCTTTTCTGCGATGTTTCAGCTGCCTACTAAAATTACAAATTGGTGAGGAAATCTCAAATTAGTGAGCCAAAACCACTACAATGATCTAAAATTGGAATGTACAAGCAGGCTAAGCTACACGATCAAGTCACTCTATTGCCTTAATCCACCTATCACCTATTAATTGCAATTAGGACTCACAACAATTTCTTTTTTATAAACAATATTGCAGTTTATGTTTCTGACTAATTTTCTATAACACCTACATTTCCAGACAATACCTACATGCAAAAAGCCAGTTTCAGATCCCAAACCCAGTGTGCAGAGACAGAGTTATTATTTATAAATACTTTTATTTAAACACACTAAATTGCTACTTGGGCTTTAACAGTGACTTTTCAGATTAGTTCCTGAGAAAAACACTATTACAGAATACTATGTGCTAACAGCAAGTATCAGAAGATAAGCCTCAACAGCACAAAACAAAACCATCACAGGCCTTAAGGGCTTAAGACACCATTCACCTCGTACATTAACATCCACAAAAATTAAACACACACAGAACAAGTGATCACCCAGTTCTTAGTGGAGAAGGTCCAGCCTACCTTAGCTGCTGTGATGTTCAACTCCCGCAGCTGAGCCTTTAAGTCGGAGTTCATTTCCAACTCCAGCAGAGCCTACAAAAGTGAAGTTGCAGAAGAATCCATTACATATGCTTCAGCTCATGAGAACACTTGAGACCAAAGTGTGTCCACAGTGATAAAGAGCAGACATAGACTTTTAACCACAGTCAATATCAAAGACTTAACTTCCTGTAAGATACACCAACATTCAACAAGTTTAACTGATGGAAACAGAGGTTAACTGACTCAGTTCCCAGGTAAAACTAGGAAAGAAAACACGCTAACACGATCAACCTCAAAGTTTAAGGCCTGGACTACTGTCTCTACAACTTGAAGTGCATTACTGAAGAGCACAAGGAAAAGCCACATACCTGGGATATACCAGACTCGAACTCATCTGGCTTCTCGCCATTAGGCTTCACAATCTTGGCGCTAGAGCTGAACATGGCCTTTCTGCAACGCAAAAGAACACTTCGGCTGTCACCAAGCACGTGTCACCTGTTCCAAACACAACCAGGACTCTGTAATCCGGCTGCGCAGCCACACGCTCCAAAACTAAGCCAGAGAACGCCCCAGGGGCCGGGCCAGCCCCAGCACGTCGCACCAAGGGGTGCCTACCAGGCCACAGGAAAAGCGTCCCAGGGAGTGCGGGGCCCTCTGCAAGGCCCCGGGACCCCAGGGAAGCGGCACCGCCACGCAAGGAGCCCCACGAGCAGCCCGACGGGCGAGCGGCACTCCCGGGCGCTGCTCCCAGCCCCGGCCCCCTCCTCCCGCCGGCCAAGGGAGGAGGGAAACCACCGACTGGCCACCCGCGGCCCCGGGCGCCCCGGCGGCCATCGGGGCCCGGGCAGGCGGTAATCGGGCGCATCCCCACGCCACGGTGCCGCGGGGGGCCCCGCTCCACGCCCGATCCCGTATCGCGGCGACCCTGGCGGGAGAACAGCGGGCCCGGCCCGGGCACCCACCTCGCTCCGCGCCAGCCGGGAAAAGGGGGAGCTCTCGCGAGAGCAGCACAGATCGCGGCCCGGGAAGGCGTTGGCCCCGCCCACGGCCGGTGAAGCCAGAGCAGGAAGAAGGGCAGGGCGGGCGCTGCGAGTACGCCGACAGCGCGCTGTAGTGAAGCCCGAGCGGACATTTAGAGTCCTGGCGCGGGGAGCTCGGCCTAGCACACGCGCAGTACCGCGGGCGGCGGCGGGAGCTGCCTTCCCGTCCCGCCTCAGCCTGTCGCGCTTCCTGCGGCCGGGGGGGGAAGGAGCGGGAAGGGAAAGCTCGGCTCTGCTGTGTGCCTTCGCCGTGGGCCGGCCCCGCCACTCCTCTCACAGGCGGAACTCTCGGTCTCTGGTGTCGAAATGCCGCTCCCATGAAGAGCCTCCGGAATGTCGGTCTGGGCACCGCGGCGCGCTCGGTTTGCGCAGCCCGCGGACGAAGCGCGGCTCTCCCCGCGCCGCGGAGCCCCCTCCATCTCCGTCTCTGTCTCTGTCCCTGTCCCTCCCTCCCTCCCGCCAGGGCTGTGCAGTGCGGCCGCAGCCGCCGCTCGAACAGCAGTGGCAGACTGGATTGTGGTTTTCCCTGCCCTCTCCGTTTCGTCGCTCCACGTTCATTCAGTGGTGTGGGAGCTCACCCTGATGTTCAGCCCTTTCAAGGCGGAAGAGACGCGGTGGAGCAGGGCTGGCACCGTCACCCTGCAGCGAGGTGTTGAGCCATGGCCAAAACCGTGCCAGGGAGTGTGCTGGCTACCCGGGAGCGTGGGCAATCGCCTGCCAGCACAGGGCAACCTGGCTTTGGTTTTGTTTGCCTCTGTAAACATGACCTCTTAGTTGCTTCCACTAAGACAGTGGCACACTGATCACAGTTACCAGACTGTTATTAGACTAGAAATAATGCATGAGTCTCCGGCTGTGTTCAGGTATTAACTCGAGAGTTCTGGGCTCAGCATATTCTGTCATCGGTGGAAACACTATTATATACTATGTTATTATCTAACAAAGAAGGCTCTAATAACACTTGCACACTGAAAAATAGAACAAGCTATATTTTTAATTGGAAAGAAGTGACTTGTATGTTGATTCAAGTAAAAGAGCCTGGCTGTTTATCTATCTTAAGTGGAGCTAAAACCTTGCCTCGACAAAAGATCCCCATCTTGACACTTCTCTGTTGGCTGATTTAGGTTTTTTTAGGTTTTTTGCTCAAGTCCCACTTGGAGGCTGGTGTGCAACTCTTTGCACATTATGTCCAGGGGTGTTAGGCTTGGGAATGGGGTTCAGAGCACTGGTTCTGTGCTCAGATTCCCTGGATTACCCTAAGAGCAGCCAGTTTAAGCTTATACAAACACGTTTGCCATTACCATGTAATGCTGTGTGTAGTCTGTTACTTTACAAAATGCAATAGTGTAATAGAGTAATAAGCTCTTGTGAACAAAAAACTGAAAAAGACACCAACATCCCAGACTAAACAACCTTAGCATCTGCAAAAGGCAGCTCATTGTGTTTTCTAACGTTTGTGATCTTTTCACTAAATTTATGATAGCCAGAAAAGCAGATTGTTCAGTGCCCATTTTTGTCCTAAGTCACTCTTCTTTCCTAGCATTAATTCAGTGAATGGGAAAAACTGCTCAGCTCCTCCTGATGGCCAGGATTAGTATTTATGGAGATTTGGATTGGCTAAACAAGTGATCAGGACCTGATTGAAGAGTACCAAAAAAGAAGTGTAACAAGGAATCATCAGTCCAGTGGTATGCAGTCAGTTTATACTGAGAAGCCATTCATGAGATGGAGAAAGAGCAATGTGTGATGTGGTGTGGTGATGTGTGGATGGATCAAAACATGACTGTTCAGAGTGTTAATGAATAAAGATGCAATGGGACTATCTGCAGCTTCCCATCTCCATGCTATGAGTGCTACTGAAGAGACCAAGATGCTGCACAACTGCAATGTGAAAAAGAGTGTACAGATGTTTCCTATTGGACACTGAATTTATGTTAGGACAAGGATGTAGAGTGATCAATGTGCCTGGTACTCAATTATGCCTGGTACTCAAAATATCTGACAGGTTTTAAAGAATGACCGTGGACCTGTGATCTTTAAATGAAGTTATGTCACTACAAAGTAATGTAATTAAGAAGGTTCTTATGCCTTGCAGTCTCAGAATGGAAAGAATAAATTAGTCAGATGTGTAACAAAAGTATCCCAACAGCAATAGGATGCTATGAGTTTATGAAGTCTCATGCATATGTTGGAATAAGCAAGGAAAATGCAGTAATTATATTTTCATACAACCCTGACCAAGTTGTTTCTCTGTTCCAAGGCCTGTCAAATACAGAAGCGCTTCAGGTTTGGGTTTTTTTTAAAGAGAAATGTTATCCAACTAATATACATAGTAATTCTGCATAACGTTGAGCTCATTTGTTGGTTTTGCAACAGAAGACAAAATTAACGCTGGTGTTTTACATTCTTGACATTTGACTGGGCCACCCTTGTATATCTGAACACAACACTCTGCAGCTCTGGCACCGTGAGATCAGCTTTGTCACAGGGATCTGTATTAGAGCTGTGAGGGAGTACAACAGCAGCTTGGATACCTCGGGCTGTGTCTGCAGGTGGCCACACCAGTGCCCCATCTTTGCTGCTTTGATCTCGTCAGAAGTTGAGGTGTTGAACTGGCACACACTCAGCTCCCAGCTTTGGTCTCCCAGTACATGACAGTCCAGGTGCTAAGAGGAAGGTGCCAGATTCTTTTTGGTGGGGATCAGCGAGAAGACGAGAAGTGGCCAAAAACTAAAACTTAAGAAGTTTCACCTCAGAATGAGGAAGAATTTTTTCACAGAGAGGAGCAGCTGCCCGGGGAGGTCGTGGAGTGTCCCTCTCTAGCGACATTCAAAACCCACCATGGCACGCTCCTGTGTCACCTGCACCAGCTGACCCTGCCATGGCAGGTGATCTCCAGAAGTGCCTTCCAACCCTAAAGACCCTGCGATTCCATGAGGGTGTTTCTCCTCACTCCAGAGGCCACCTCGACACCGGGCTCAGCTGGAACACCTGCGCCTGGAGCCTGGACAGCAGGACGAGAAGCAGCTTAACAACCTCGTTCAGCTCCGACCTTTTGGACAACGCACCTGAGAGGTCTCCTTTGCCTTTTAGCAAATAAGGCTTCCAGAACGAGGTGGTTTGTGCAAAGCCGCTGCGACTTCACACACCTCATGCCCCACCCCCAAAACAACAGCTGATTTAGGTTTTCAAAATGCCATTATTGGGGAGGGAACAAAACTGGGGGAGGGAACAAAACCAACCAAACAAAACAGCCCGGCCGTACAAAGTCATGCGCTGTGGGGCTTTCTGGTACTTTGGCCTCTCCGGCGTCCCGTAGGCCGCTCCGGCGCAGGCGCAGCAGGGCGGGCGCGAATGGCGGCGCGGCCGGGCGATGCTGCGCTGGCTCACGGCTGTGCTCAGCCACTCCTGCTGCGTCCCCAGCGCCGGCTCCATGTTCTACGCGGTGCGCAAGGGCCGCCGCACCGGCGTCTACCGCACCTGGTGAGCAGGGGACGTGGTGGAGCTGGGAGCCCGCCCGGCCCGGCCTCACCGTTGCCCGCTCTGTTGCAGGGCGGAGTGCCAGGAGCAGGTGAACAAGTTCCCGTCCGCGAGCTTCAAGAAGTTCGCCAGCGAGAAGGATGCCTGGAGCTTCGTGCGCGCCGGCCTCCCGGAGCCGCAGCTCGAGCGGGCAGGTAGCGCGTCCCGCCGGGGCTCGGGGGGCTCGGGCGGGCTGTGCCAGCCCGAATCACGGGCACCGGCACCGGCCCCGGGCCGTTCCCCGTCACTGGCACTGCGCCGTGCCGATGGCCTGCGGGCACTGGCGCGGTGAAAGTGTTTCTGTGCGTGTTCAGAGAGCGTTACTTGCTCCGTGATCAGGTATAAGGGCCCTTGCAGGTCTGTTTCCTCTTCGGCTTGATTTAGGATAAGGATGACTGGTGTGTTCTATTTCTTTTCCGTAATAGTTTGGGGTGGTGTCAGATAACGGACTAACGTTGCTGCTAACAGCTGTTATCTTTAAAAGCAATCGCTTCAAATAAAATTTGATAATTTGATTTTGCTGAACTTCTTTTTTTTTTTTTTTTTTTTTTTTTTTGAAGAAGAAGCATTTGGTCCTCCAGCAGTAACACAAGAAAGTGGTAGCCGGAGAGAGGAACCAGAATTAAATATCGTGTGTTGCAGTGCATGTAAAAGGCCATATGAACAGTCTACAAATGAAGAGCAGATTGCAAAGCGTGTAAAACATGATGAAGTACACTCAGTGTGCTCAACGCCAACAGTCAGTGAAGATAAGTTTTCATATATGGGTGAGGTCTTTGATCATTCCTTTAATTATTTTCATTTGCTTATTTTCTGTGACAAGCAACAAGTGGTAACTATTAGAAAGCTTTTAGGTCTGTGTATGGCAGCATCAGGCCCATCATTTCTTTTTGAAATGAAAATGTGAACTGTGATCTGTTTGTTCACACTGTCAGTGTAATTTTGATTAGTTTTTAACTAGTATGAATATACAGTTTAATCCTATTGTTATAGATGTGATTTTGTGTGTCTGGGCTGCAGACTGTATTTAAATGTTTGGATGTAGCTGGGAAGTTTTGAAGAAGACATGAACTGTAGTGAGAAGTATGGGACTTGGGGCAGAAGTTCTTGAGGCTGACTGGTTTGACAGTGAGGTTGTCAAGCTGCAGTGGGACTTGTGTTCTGTGCTGGTAATTCACATGGCTTCTGCAGTTGCCTTTTGGAAGGGCTCTCTGAGGAGGGAAGTTTTGGAGATTAATATACTGGCAAACATTTCTTCTATCTTAAATAGTGTTTTTGAAGAAGTGCTTGAACTTCTGATTTTGGTAATTTTTTGTAGGTGACTTTGCAGTTGTTTATACAGATGGTTGTTGCACTAGTAATGGACGTAACAGGGCACGTGCTGGAATAGGTGTCTACTGGGGACCAGGCCACCCTTTGTAAGTAGCTCAATGGATTTTTTTTTAATTAATATATATATTAAATATATATAAAATAGATCTATAACGTATATATTATATAATGTATACTTATAATAATATATATAAATATATTTCTTTGTTTTTTATGTGATTTACAATACCAGCCTCCTTTTAAATATGAAATTCTGTTGTTGACATAATGACAGTGTTATGAGGCTGAGTCAGGAGATACTGAGGGGAACAGAGAAAGCAACCTCTCTAGGAAAAATCTACTGGAAATAATATTTTGGGAGGCTGAAGCTAGAATTCAAGTAATGTGAAAAGTTTTAAAATAGAAGTCCGTGTGCACAGAAAATGACAAATGTCATGTCATATTGATATCAGGTCCAGATATGCAGGTTGCTCTCTGCAGGGAAAAGCTAGAGATAGAATATCCATTCATCCTATTTTATAAAAACAAAAGTAACGCTCCTGTCTTTATTTTTTTAATGTGTAGCCATTATACACTATTCTGAATACTTGGGATAACTAATCTACTATTTGTTCTTTGGACACAGAAATACCAGTGAAAGACTTCCTGGACGGCAGACTAATCAAAGAGCAGAAATCCATGTAAGTAGCAAATGTCCTGAAATGCTTCTCCATGTTAGACTGCAGCTGCACTGTCATGCCTGTTTCAACTCTGGTTTCCAGAAACCAGTATGGAGCTCTAAGGGAAGTATGCAAAATTGTCAGAATTATCATTCAAACAAATAGTTAACTTTAAGTTTTATTGGTCTTTATTGGCTTTGAACTAGGTAATTCACCTTAAAAAATCCCCAAGCACAGCTATTTGAACAACTTTATATTTGGAAAGTCTGGCTCTCAAATCTGTATAGATTCCCTTGTGTTTTTAATGTGTATATTTCAGCTTTTAGAGTGAGGGCTGCTGAGTATTTGTTAAGAGGAGAGTCAGCTTCCTATGATGGCAGGATCAGAGTATCATAATCCTTACATAAATATAAAAAACAATTCTAGGCTCCTGACTAGAATTCCGCTGTTGTCTGTTGGCAACAGCAAATTCAGTCTTCTCATTTCCTCTTAATGATGGTATTGCTGCTATCCCACACTCCATGTTTGGAGATGAACTGAAATGGGCTATTGATCTGCTTAAAAACTGCCAAAATTCATTTTAGATGTGATGTTGGTGTGCCAGTGATCAAACTTGTCACTTAAGAGCTTTTCAGTTCTACATCCACACCCAGCTGCTTCTCCCTATTATATTTCAGAGCACCAAAAGAAACTCCAACCTGTTAAGGCTTCCAGACTGTTGGAAGTGATATGAATTCTTCCTTCCCAAACTTTTGGAGAAAATGCCTTGGTGTTGATAGAGGTTTTGGTAGTTAGAAAATGGGTCAGAGAGCTACTCCTTCAGCACAGAGTTTAACATCAGAGTATTTTGAGGTTTTGTTTGCCATTGACACTTAAGTGTCTGCCTCTTTACCTGAATCATTAAGGTGTCATCTACAATATACAATTTTAGGATCCTCTACAACATGTTGATAACCATTGGTGGAGGTATTACAGTAATAACTCTGTAGTTCTGTGTTAGCATCAGGTACTTTGTTGGGATTTTAATTCCATGTGGTCAAAATCCTTTCTGAACTGTGGTTGTTTTGAAATGTTCTTAAGGCAGCATGCAAAGCAATAGAGCAAGCCAAGAGTCAAAACATCAAGAAGTTACTAATCTACACTGATAGCAAGTTTACTATTAATGGTAAGTTAACAATTTTAATTTTTCTGATCCTTTTAGACACTTCACTTTTTTCATTACATAAGACCCACAGAACATTCTGAGTCATGGAGAGAGGAATGCAAGGAAGACAGTGCATAACTTATCACTCATGGCTGCTTAGGGGAAAACTTCACTGGCTGTTAAGGCTGTACTCAGGAAATTACTTGGAAGTTGGTGTAGTAACCTGTAGGGTTTTTGTTGTTTTGCTTGTATTGGAGAGGCTGTCTTTAATATACACACACCTGTGAAATATATTTCAGTTCTTTTGCTTCCAAGCTTTTAGGCTACACTGGAAGACTAACCAGAGGTATGTGCTGAGAGTATGTATTAAAAGACCTGGAAAACTTGATTTTTTTCTCTATAAATACCATATGAAGCAGCCAATAAGTCTTAAATTCTGAAAAAAAATTCTTCCTCTTTTCTTAAGGTCTTCAGATTTTGTTCCTGTGATAATCTGGAACTGCATAAGTATTTTTTTCTGTTTTTTTCTCAGTTTTACAAAGGCAGTACATGTTTTTATTGTTTCCAGATCACTTCAGAGATTTGATTTTGTAGGGTTTTTTGAAATAACATTAAACAAAAGCTTAGTGCCACTTGTGGTTGAAAATTAAACGTTGCTCTTTTTGTTTTTGTCTCAGTCTCTGGTTTTGCTTGCAGCTTCATTTTGGGTTACTGAGGTGCAGGTTCAATTCTTGTCTAACCAAAGTTATTTTGTAGCTGTGTCTAGGAGTTATTGTTTAAAAATGCCCAAGATGGAGGCTTGTAGTTAAGTACAAATAAATGTAATGTGGTTTTTAGGAGGTTTTGCATGCAAGATTGTAGATTTCCTATTTGGTTCAGGTCATGAAAGCAGTAAGGATGTCTTACATTGTCCAAACCTTGAAAGATTTAAAAAAAAAATAAAAATAAAAAGATCCTTACTTAAGAGTAATATAGAAAATTCTCTGGTGAGCAGTAGGCTTTGCTTACTGTATCATCTAGCAAATCCTTAGCTTCAGTTTATTGAAGTTCACGAGATAATTCATGTACAATGCATATATAAGATTGTAGTCTTTAAATATCTGTTTGGAAAAACATGTTTGGGTAATTCAGGTAATAATGAAAAAATATAATCCTGAAAGACAGCAGTAGAGAAGCAAACAAGAATTATCTTTTGTCTCCAGTGTTTTTGCCTGAGACTTTGTACAGAGGTAATGTTCTATTAAAAGCCTCTAGACTCCATCTTGATCCTTGCTGGCTTCTTTAATACCACTCCTGTGATGATGCTCCCTTTGCACAGGTATTACAAGCTGGGTTGACAACTGGAAATCAAATGGCTGGAGAACAAGTTCAGGAGGAAGTGTAATAAATAAAGAAGATTTTGAAAGACTTGATAATCTAGCAAAAGGCATAGAAATTCAGTGGGTAAGTTCGTTGTTTCTTGTTCTTAATGACATCTTAAACATATTTCTGGTAGAAACTTAAAAGTGTGATCATAAGTAAGACTTTTGTAGAGCATAATATTGTACATGCTTAAGTAGAACTGCAAATGCAGAGAAGCTGCTGCTCGTGTTTAAAGGAGATTAGCAACATAACCTAGATTCTTGGAACCAGTATTCCATTTGTTTAAATGAATATTTGTATTTGTTTCCTTAGAAAATGCCTGCAATAATTATTTTTAGTTTGATAGTGCTTTTAGTAGATGCAATTTCTGTTCCTGGAAATCTAACCTTAGAATATATCTGGTTTTTTTTTTCTGTCATAGCTGAATTTCTGTATTTGCTTTTCAGAACTGTTTGGGTTGCTGGTTTGTTGGAGTAACTCAATCACATGAGTGTGTTTAAACTGGGAAAACTTGAGTGTGTGTAACCCAAAATAAACTAACTCGAGTTTTCTGTGCTTTAACTTTGTTTCTTCTAAGAAAAATTGGTATGAGAAGGTCTTTAAAATAACAATTTTTAAATTGTTTTGCTCTCCAGTAAGGAAGTAAATGAACTTCTATACGGATATTTCTGATAAAATGTATTTTTCTGTAACCTCTACTATCAGTGCTTAACACTTCAGGGAATGCATTCCTTCACCTCTTAAATTTTAGCCTATTTATGGAGTAAGAGTACTGATTTGAGAAGATGTGTGTACAGTTGACTTTGCAGCTGCTAGTGGCATGTTTACTCAGCTTCTGTCTTTACTCTGTAGAAGACAGGATGATGAAGATGTTTCATGTGCAATTTTTTGATGGGAATTTATTGCAGGTATTCATGTTCTGTGTTACAGAGTTGGTGACTGCAATTTGCAGGCTGACTAGATTTTCTATAGCTACTCCTGTTTCCTGTTGAGGAGAAAGTTGGTCTTTAAATTATTGCACACTTCTTAAACCTGAATTTCTTAAAGAAGATGGGAAGAATTTTGTTTCAGGAGGAGTGTGTGCATACAGAGTCCTCCATGGGCTGCAGGCAGATCTCTGCTCCACCGTGGCCCTCCCTGGGCTGTAAAGGGGACAGACTGACTGTGGTCTGCACGACAGACTGCAGGACAATCAGGTGCCTGGAGCACCTCCTCCTTCAGCACTCACCTTGGTGTCTGCAGAGTTGTTCCTCTCACGTATTTTCACTCTTACCCCTGGCTGTTGTGCAGCATTTTTACCCTTCCTTAAACATGTTACCACAGAAGAGCCATCAGCTTTGCTGATGGGCTTAGCTGTGTCGAGCTGTGGGTCCCTTTTGGAGCTGTCTGGATTTGGCTCTCTCTCGTGTAAGGACACTGCTGGTATCTTTTCACAGAATCCACATCTACAGCCCCCCATGTGATCCTTGCCATGTAAATCTGATGTCACCTCACACACACTTCATGCTTGTCTGGACCCTCTCAGATCTTGTCAAATAACAAGCTTGACTTTCATCCTCACCTTCCTACTCCACCCCTACTTCTGACAAGGATGGGCTTAGAGTATAAAGTTTGTTTCAGTTCCTGATTGATGGATGGACAATTAAGGGTCTGAAAATCGAGAGGATCTTTTGATATGCTATGTATGTATCCATAGTGAGTGCTGTAATTATCAAGGCTTTTAATGGAACAGAGGTCTTTGGCTTTTGGGGAAAGATTAACTCAGTTTAAACACTGAATGCAGGAAGGTGGGAATTTTGAATTGAAGCTGTTGTCTGCATTTCTTAAAGGATAGGTTAGCTGGTCCTTACACTTTTCACTAGTTCCCATAAAAATGATATTTACAGTTTGGCAAGAGTTTCCTAGAGGAAGAGAGACAATGAAAATCCCTGGGAAAAAGAATCTAAGGGCTAAATATTAGGTGAGGACCTCTGAGGAGGTGCTCCTGTACTATCAGTGACAGAGCATTGCTTGATCAGATTTCATGTATTTCTTCCTGGTTTCTTCCATATCTAACACTCCTGTATTTTGTCCCGACAGATGCATATTCCCGGTCATGCTGGCTTCCGAGGAAATGAAGAGGCTGACAGACTAGCAAGAGAAGGAGCTTGTAAACAAAAGTGCTGATGTCCTGGGACTAGAGACTTTTACACTGGGAGGAAAAGGCCTAACATGGCAGCAACAACTTAAACTGCTGTGATTGCTTTGGAGTTGAACTTTGAGCTGTACTTCTTTCTGGCCTGAAGCACTAAATATAAACCAGCCTCTGAGAAGGAAAACTCTACATTTTCTTCTATTGCATTTGTTTCACAGTTGAGACAATATTTAGTTGATGATACTGAGTACTTGTCTTTTCTCCATCTATTGGAAGGGCTGTGGTCAGTGTTTTTAGCTGTCTTGTGTACTTACGAATTCATCTTAAAGACAGGCTTCTGAAGAAGTAATTTTAAATTGAAGTGTTCTGTATTTTCCTCTTAGTGAAATAAATTTTTGTTTGTACAGAGATATGCATTGCAGCCCAAAACAGCTGGGGCTAGGGCAGACTTTGGGCTTGGTTGATTTGGTAGGAGGTCACCTAACACAGATGTCCATCAGTTTGCTCTGGCATTCTGGTACAGGCAATGCCTGCTCCACAGGTGGGCTTGTAACACTGACCTGTGTGTACCTCACAGTGTCAGCTACAGCACCAGTAGCTTTCTTTTATCATGCTATCTTGCAGGGTAGCGTGAACAAAGAAAAAGCCAGATCACAAGAAAACTTGAAAAATGAATTTTTACTGTTCTCTCTACCTGATTCGTGTCCAAGCTCTTCATCTCTGGCTTTCTGTTTCCATTAAATAAGTTTTTTAGGCATACTGGTTCTTGTTAGCATTGTTAGTTTCTTTTCAGTGTTGTCCCAAAGGTAGTAATTGACCATTTCTTCTGAAATGGAACTAGATGATAAACTTCTCCATACTTCCAGATCTCAAGTGTTTGACTTCATTTTTTCCAGTCATTCATGAGATTAGTGGAATGACTAATGTTCACTTGAATTGGAGAGTCATTACCAGTAATCAACATGGGTTTATTTCCTATTCAAGTATACAGGAAAAGCAAACAAGTTTGTTGTGTTGTCTGTTGTCAACTTCTCTATATGGTGCCTTTGTACCACTGAATAGTAGGGCTTGAACTAGGAGTCACTGAAATGGTTTTGTATTTGTTAATTTCTGTACAGATGGTTAGAGCTGCAGAAGTTTGTTACTTAATAGTCCTCATGCATTATAACATCTTTCCTGAGGTGAAGTGTGAGGTTTTACATATTTAGTCACATGGTTGTAGTAGGAGGAGGAAACTGGCTATCCAGTAGTAAAAGATCAGTGAGGATTTTTATTTTTTCACTCATCCAAAACTGCACATTGAAGGGGTAAGGAGGGCTCTGATTGGGCCCCCTCTGCTTCTTTGTACATATGCACACCATTATCTATTTACTTTAGAAGTTTGGCTGCAAAGAAAAGACCCACCACCCTGATCAGATTTCTAGTAACTTGCCTCTCTTATATATTCTGTTAAGCAAGTAAGTACTATTTACTGCATGGAAATCAATAGCTGTTTTTTTTTTTTTTCTTTTTTTTTGAAGCAGGAACTTTGGAAAACCTGTAAGAAAGTAGTGGGGAAATCATAACAACTGCGCAATACTGAATTTAGGCCACTTTATTACTTGAATCTAATAGGTAGATTATAATAGAAAAACTAATTGGACAGAGTTTTATATAAATTTGATATATATTCTTACTCTGGAAATTCAGGACAGAAGATTAAGGCTGATTAAAGGATGGGTAACCAATAGTATTTCTCAAAAGGACTTAACAGGGGCTCGAGGGCCTGCGGAGGATGGTGGATGCCTAGATCATCTTTTCAGAGAACTGCAACTTTAGGAGAATATTGGCATTTAGCAGCCACGATACTCAGTGCTGGCTGTCCCAAAACACCTACTTGTCCTCATTGTGCCTTAGCACAGCTTCTAGAATATCTGTTTGATAAACAGTAGTGCTTAAACATAAATACTATACATTAAAGGGATCTGGTACTTTTTTATGAGAATTGGAATAGTAGTGGTTCAGACAATTTGGTAAGTAAGAAACTCTTTTTAGGAAGAAGAGTTCTAAAGAGGGAGTGTTTCAGTTGTCTGGCTATTCTTATATTGTGCTTAACTGGCTGTTGGTTTATTTGCCTATAGAATCAGGTAGAGGCAGAAGTGTGGAGGCTGGTGGGGACACAACCCAGGGTGTCTTGTTCACTCCAGCTCGGGGAGGACGCTGAGGATCCATCTTCATGGATGGAGACAACATAAGTTATCTGTGCAAGCATGTCTTACCTCTTGCTTTATTTTTCTCCTAATTTATTTTTTTATTTTTCCCATATTGTGGTGTTGCAATGCAGGCCTTTAAGCCTGAGACGTAGCAATAAGTTCCGTCAGCATTACAGCGCTGCCAACACCATGGCCGTTCCCTCGGGTTACCCCGGGGCTGGGGCGGGTGAGAAGCGCCGAGCCCCGGCCGGTCTCTCGGGGACATTTTGGGCTCTCAGCTTTCCCGAACGAAGGCTCCGCACCGCGCCCTGTCCAGCGTGTTTGGAGCGGCCCTGGTAGCGCTCCGGCCCGGGCAGGCCGCGGGGCGGGCCCGTGCCGCTCGCTCCGGGCCCCGCCGGGGCGGGACACGCTCCAGCCCGGCCCCGCGGGCGCTGAGGCGGCGGGATGGTGGAGGCCTGGTACATGGACGAGTCCCAGGAGGACCAGCGGGCGCCGCACCGGCAGCGGCCCAACCGCGCCGTCAGCCTGGAGCAGCTGCGGCGCCTCGGCGTGGTGTACCGGAGGGTACGGCGGGGGGATACGGACCGTGTACGGCAGGGTACGGCGGGGGGATACAGGGGGTACGGACCGTGTACGGCGGGGGGATACCGGGGGTACGGACCGTGTACCGCAGGGTACGGCGGGGGGATGCAGGGGGTACGGACCGTGTACG
>JAWWMU010000153.1:94792681-94848462 GCA_035048155.1 Cinnycerthia olivascens | reverse complement strand
GGGGGTACGGACCGTGTACGGCGGGGGGATGCAGGGGGTACGGACCGTGTACCGCAGGGTACGGCGGGGGGATACCGGGGGTACGGACCGTGTACCGCAGGGTACGGACCGTGTACTGGGGCTACGGCGGGGAGCCGCGGGGCCTGGCTGAGCCTCGCAGGGAGCGCCAGGCCGGGCCCTCAGAGGGAGGCAGCCGGGGCGGGGGGCCGGGTGAATGCACCCCGTCCCGTCCTTGTGGCAGCTCCCCCTGCAGCGGCCGACCCGCCCCGGCACTCCCGGCACCTCGGCATTCCCACGAGTGCCCCGAGTTCCGCCTTTAACAATGGAGTCCGAATTTTCCATCCCCCACCCCGTCTATTTTTTTAGTTGGATGCTGATAACTATGAGACTGATCCATGCTTGAAAGAGATTCGGAGAGCAGAAAATTATTCTTGGATGGATATAGTGACCATACACAAAGACAAGCTTCCGAATTATGAGGAAAAGGTAGGCGAAACTTTACTTCCATTGCGGGTTTCCGCGTCTGCCGCTGGAGCGTGCGGCCAGCGTGTGACACCTGCACGGCCCAGCGGGACACGGACATGAGGCTTCCCCGTCTAAAATACATCCTGTACCGAACTCCTGAACATTCAAAAGGAACTTTTGATATTATTTTAAAGATAGCAGAGGTCTTTTGCTTCTGTAGATTGCCTTCAAAGGTTTTGAGGATCACTTCAATCACTGTGATTTCAAAACTAAGATTCCTACCAGGAGAGCGCTGCCAATGCTGACCTGTCCTCAGAGAGTGTCTCTGGGATGAAGGCGAGTGGCTGCCAGCTGGGCCTGGGCTTTGAAGGCTGTTACATCCTAATGGCTGCTTGCATAATGTGTCTTTTTAAAGTGCTAACCCCATGGAACTGGAGGGTTACATTCTTTGTACAAGAAGAGTTTTTACCTTGGGGAGCTCATACCTTGACAATTTTGTAACAGCTCAACACTGCTCAGGTGAGCCTCCTAGGAGGAGCTTTCTCATCCTAGCCTCCAGGTGCTGCTGGCTTGCTGCTCTGACTTGAGGACAGCAACCCAATGACTCTTTAATATTTTTAATAAATTTCCGTTTACCAGTTTGTTTTAAGCCCATTGTGTTCTAGGGGTTTTGTGAATTAGGTAGTAACTCATTAGGTAGATGGCCTGGGTAGGCTCTATCTGACAGAAAGATGGACCATTCTTTACAAGACTAGGGACTTTTGCTCACCCTGCTCTGCCGGATCACTTCTGGCTCAAGGACATCTGCACAATTGTGGCTAAATATCATCCAGACCTGAGCAGGTGGTGATGGTACCTGGCATTGCACTGCTCACTGTGCACTAAACCTCTCAGGTCTCTGCTAATTGAACTTTTAAAATGTGTTTTATATTCTGTGCGTGTACGAAGAATTTGCCATTTCATAAAAAAGAGAATATTGCTGCCACTGTCTTGGACAGGGGAGCCTGGAGCTGGGTCTCACAGTGTGTGGGCAGGCACGACACACTGTACATCAGATTGCTGTAGATGGGCCCTGTTTGGCAGTAACTGCATTTTCACAACAGCAGTAGTACTCTGTGCAGCTAATTCAGCTCTGTGTAGGTGTAAAAGAAGGGGGATCATCTGTGGTTTTGTTTTGGTGCTGCATGTTAAGGAAAAAAAAGCACAAAATGATCAAACTGAGCAAGCACAAGGACCAAATTCTGCAGTGGGAAGTTTTACCCATTTCTCTTTCAAATGGCTGTGAGCATTACTGTTATTCAGAGAATGGTTATGTGCAGCTAGAGCTGCTGTTTCTTGTCAGAGGAGTTCCTGCCTCCGAAGGAAATGTAGGAGCCTGATTAGAAGTGTCCTGAGACGGGCTGGCTGGCTGGCTCGGGCATCTTAACCATGTTGGTCTCCTCTGTTAGTTAATACACAGTTACCCTTTGAAAGCCTGTCTCAGCTTCTCTGTGTTTCTGCCAGATATATTTGCAGTTTTTCCATGTTCAGTAGTTTTACAAAATATTTGCTATTCCTAGATAAAAACATTTTATGAAGAACATTTACACCTTGATGATGAAATTCGCTACATCTTGGAGGGATCTGGTTATTTCGATGTTCGAGACAAGGATGACAAATGGATTCGGATTTCCATGGAAAAAGGAGACATGATAACCCTCCCTGCTGGCATATATCACCGATTTACACTGGATGAAAACGTATGTTGGTGTAGATTACTGTAAATTTTGATGACAAATCCATGTGAATATATATTGCATTTGTAACTACGTGCCCTGAGACTTGCAGTTCATTAGCAAAATGTATTAAATATGAAGGAGGAGAATGAAAAATACTAAATAATTCACAGCATCTGAACCTTTCATCTCCAGGTCACAAATTCAACTTCTCCTTCTCAGCTGTAACTGTAAGTCATTGCCACGTGATATCTGTGGCATATCAAGCCTTGGGCAGTCCCTCCCACAGCTGCCCCAGACATCAGTTGAGGTGGACTAGGTGTGGATGGATCACTCTGTATTGCCTTGTTGTGTATTTTTGTGGGAATAGAAAAGTGTGTCTGTGTCCAGCAGTGACATTTTTCACAAGTGTTGAATTCACCTTCAGGGAAAGAAGGATTTAAGGGTCCAGAGCCACTACTTGCAACTACTGTGTGCTAAGCTGGATGCTGGCTTCAGAGATGGTGGTGACCTCCTTTGGAAAGATATTTTTGTCAGTGGGAGTGTGAAATTGGCACTTACAGTCCTGGTCTGTGTTGCTCTTCTTATGGGCTTTTACAAGTGTTTTTGTAACCTTGGCATTACCCCTGCAAGATGGGGAAACACGTGCTGTCTCCTGTGAGGTGAAATTGCATCTCTGGTGGTTTTGAGAATGGTTTTGTTTTGAATCAGCTGTCCAGATAGCAGTGTTCATACACGTGAAAAAGGGAGATGCTGTTTTGGTGAAAAACCCAACTTTTCTCATCTGCATCTTGAGATCCACAGTGAACAAACTACATTTACTATTCTCAGGCTTTTTCTTTACATGAATGTCAGGGGTTATCATTGAATCCCCAAGAAGTCTTAAGTGTTTGTTCACTTCAGGATCTTTAGTCCAGAAGTGCTCTCTTCCAGGTAAAATCTTTAGGTGCTTCTAGACCCTGGCATTTTGCAGCTGAGTTCTTTTGGTACCTAACTTTATTTTTACCATTGCTGAACACCTGGGTGTAAGATAGATGATCATCTGTGTTTTACAGAATAGGTGGGATCTAAATCTGTAGCATAGTGGACAGTGAGAGTTCCCCATAACCCCATGGTTGGAGCCCTTCTGCAGGATGCAAAATCCCATTTTTTGCTCCCACAGCTGAACCTTGCACCAGGCATACTTTTGGTTAGCTGGTATTAGAGGCTGTTGCTTTTCCTATTGGAATCTGGAGACTTTTCACTTCCTATTAAGCATTATTTGGGTAATTTATGCACTCCCCATTCACTTTTTATGTCTGTGACTTTAGTGCTTCTGTTATTCCCCAAAAACATTGTGTAAATATCTTGGGTTCTCTGGTTGCTGGTGTTTAATTAAGCAAATAGGATTTAAATGCTTCATTGCTGAGTGCTGTGGATCCAGTGCAAAAGGTTTGTGTGAGACAGGATGGTTTTGGTTCCTTCAGAAGGGGGAGAAGTACTGCTTCTGCCTGGGCTGGAGGCACTGATCAGGACACAAAGTATCTCTGCATAGGAGCCTGAGCCTTCCACTGGGGGCACTGAGAGCAGGAGCAGCAGCGCAGTGCTGTGATTTTCTGCAATGTGTGAAGCTTTTAGTTCATCGTGAAATTATTTCAAGAATTTCTGCAAAAGTGCAAGTGAAACCTTAACTTTGGAATGAAGATTCCTTGAAAAGGAGCTCTTAAATCTCTTCAACTATTTGTTGCTTGCTGTTCTTTGGCAGAATTACGTGAAGGCGATGAGGCTGTTTGTTGGAGAGCCCGTCTGGACTGCATACAACAGGCCAGCTGATGAATTCCCTGCTCGCCAGCAATATATGAAATTTTTGGCTGAAGAAGCACATAATGGTGTCTGAGACCTGACTGGTGGAACATCCTGAAGCTCCATCAGAACAAATGTGCCTTGTTGCTTTTCACTGATTAAATTTGTATTTACATAGGAACTTGGAATCACAGAATCATAGAAAAATTGATATTAAAAGGTCATTTGGAGGTCATTTAGTCCAACCCTGTGAATTACTGTGCCAGTTTTAAGGCTAGACCAAGTTGCTCAAGACCCTGAAGTTTGGAAACCTCTGGTGGTGGAGGTCCCACAGCCTGTCTGGGTGCTGGTTTCAGCACTTAGCTGCTCCCATGGCCAAGCATTTGTTCTTCATGGCAAGGCTCCCTGGTTGCAGTTTGCAGTTGTTGCCTATTGCCTTTTCACTGCATGTCTGAGGAGAGTCTGGCTCTCTCTTCTTCACAGTCCCTACTCTTGTAGGAAGCTGTAGTTGGGTCTCCTCTGAGCCTTCTCTCCAGGCTGCACAAACCAGTGCCCTTGGCTGGGCTCCCTTTTGTTAAGTAAGATGCTCAATGTGTTTTGCCCTAGTTCTGCTCCCTGAGGGATGTCCCTTATAATCACCTGATAGTTAAGTTTGAACCACAGACAGTTTTGAGCCAAATGGACCCAAGGTTCTTCATCCACCCAGGAGTTTGTATCCTCAGTCAGGCTACAAGGCTGCTGTGGGACACACTAGTGAAAGCCTTGCTGGAGTCAAGGTGAATGGCACCTCTGGTGTCCCCTCTGCCACAGAGCCTTTGCCCCTGGCAGGTGGCATCAAGCCAGCTGTTGGCATCAATTGCCCTTGGTGAAGTGGCATTGACTGGTTGCTCCCCATCACCTGGTATTTCTTGTGCATGGAACACCTTCCATAATGGCTTATTCTGTCACATTCCTGGGCACTGAGGCAGAGCTGAGCAGCCTGCAGCTCCCCAGATCTTCTTTCGTGCCTTTTTGAAGGTGGCAGTATTATTTGCCTTTTTCTTCTCAAAAAGGTTTTCCTGATCTCTGTGACCTTTCAAAGATGCCAGCAGCCTTGCAGTGACATTAGCTAGTTGCATTTACAGTTGCTCAGGAATCCATTTTCTAACCTTTTTTACTTGGTATTTCTGGCAGGTAGAATTGCGAGAGGTGGGCTACATTAATATTCATTTTGCTCAGAATCCATGCTAATGAACTATGTAGGATTCTGGTTTTAATTAAAGAAAATAAACCCTCCTTCATTCTTGTCTAAAAATGTTTATAAGATAAATTTGCATAATCAGCATTTTAATATGCAGCTTTCCAAATTCTGCCTTGGTACATAAAGCTGTGATTTTCTCAGTAAAATGTAGCAATTTGTTCTTGTGAGTTATTAATAAAATTACTTTGACCTAGGTATGTTGATTTTTTTATTGGTTTGTTTTTTGTTTTCTTTTTTATTCCTTGTGCTGACATTTAGGACCCATTGAACAACAGTGTTACTGTAAATATTAATCAGGTTTTATTCCTTGTGCTGGCACTGATTTGTTCTGTAACATGGGACAAATCACTGTATTTCTTGAGCTGTGAGAGGGAGAAGAGTAGGCTTGGGCACACCAGGCTGGTTTTCAGTAAATGCCTTGTGCTTACACAGGGCATGGAGCTCCCCAGCAATGGGCACTGGAGCGTTTTGTTTTTCTCAAAGATGAATTATGTCAGATGTACTGCTTGCTCCAGCTCTCAGTGGGTGATGAGCTGACTGCAGCCTGTGTGCTGATTTCAGCCAGATATAATCCATGCTCCTGCCTTGCAGTCTCCTAAATAAACAACTCTAGAAGGAGGTTGAAATGGCCCTACCTGGGTCTTCTAATGTAGCAGATGATGGATAATTGAACTTTCCTGTTCTTTCCTATGAGACTGTATGCAGCCCTTCTTTAGTAGGTAATAGTGTTTTTTCTCACTTTGTAGCTGCATTACTGTTAACCATTAATAGATGTTTTATTTCTTTAAGTGTTTCTGAAAGTGAAGTTGCAATTTTGAAGTGAAATTGTAGTGAACTTACAAATTGGAAAGGGTGAAGAAAAAACTCGTGTTTCCTGGGGTTTGTGTTGCAGGCTAGATGAGATGTGGGGACACAGCTGACCCTTCAGTCTGCCAGTGTGGGCTCAGTTTGTGGAGGGGGTGCAGGCACAACTCGTGCTTGCAAAATTGAAACTCACCCAGTTCTCCATGCAGCTGGGACTGGTTTTTGTGCCATGGTCCATAAGCCTGTCTGAAAAATCGGGGTTATGAGCAAATAGGAACTTTAGCTATTTTCAGACACACTCAGGGGAGGCTGTGCTGTGACATGTGCCTTCCTGGCTCAGGGATTTGTGTGCCACTTGTCTGAAGGGAGCACTTGAATGTCCTCTTGTACAGCACACTGGGGCTTCCTGCTCCCAGAACAAACTTTGGGGATTTTTCAAGGTACAACTACAGGAATAAATGACAGTTATTGCCTGCAGCAGATTTTATTCCTTTGATTTATATGCCACAGAAAATTGGGTTTCTGAATATAAAGTAAAACGACTTCTCCCTGTGCTGGTATCAGTCCCTGGTATCCCATCTAATTCATCCCCCTTCTAAGCTTTTGTTTCCTTTTTTTTTTAACAGAAACTAAGGTGAGACTGTTTATTCCTCCTATGGGCCTTTCTGTTTTGATCCCTCTCTGCAAAAGGAGAGGTGTGGGGCAGCAGCATGGGCCCTCAGGAACCCCCAGTTACAGAGCAGCCATCCCCTACCAGGCTGGGGGAGCGCCAGAAGAGAGAGCAGGTAATGGATTCTCCTTGGGAGAGATTTACAGTGTGGAGCAGTGATGAGGGATGGACAGTAAAGCAGCTGCCCACAGCAATTGCTTTCAGCAGCTCCCTGATGTAGCATGTGACCTGGGAAGCAGGACTGAACCACCTTGGTTGCCTTTCTGGAGGAATATATACACCCAGTACAGCTCCCATCTCCTGGCTGTCAAAATAACACACGATCACCCCACTGGAGATCGTTCATCATTTTCATAGCACAATGCATTCTGCTGCTGAGAGGTGGCAGGGACTGTGGGGGTCTGACTGTCAACACTTTGGAGTCCATGCCCTTTAGTGCTATAGGTGTCTTTGAAAGGGTGAAAGGTTTGCACTTTGAAAGTGGTTTTTGTCAGACAGGAAAAAAGCAATTTGGGGCCAGTATAAAGATTCCACACCTGCAAAGAGGTTATGTGGGAAATTACAGTGGGAGGAAACAGCTGGGCAGAAAAAATGTTAATAGAAAACATTCCAGAAAGCAGAGAGATGGAAAGGAGAGCATACTATTCCTTCAGATGAAAAATATGAAAAATGCAGTTTATTTTCATTGTGATTTTGTGTTTTTTTCTTTCTTCCCTCCCCTTCCTGCCCCCCCCCCCGCAAAGTGCAAAATGAAATTGATTTTTGGTCCAAAAATATGGTTCTGTTTTACCACAGCTAGTGGAAAATCTTAGTATATGGATGTAGTATGAAAATTCATGTAAGTAGTTCCAGCAACATCATATTGGCAGCATTAACTCAGGCAGAGGAAATATTTCAGCTCCTCCAGGATTAGAGTTTAAAAAAAAAAAAAATAGGAGAAATGGTACTGAATTGAGATGTTTAAATATAGCTTTTTTTTTTTTTTGTACCTATGTATTATTTTCTGAACTTTCCCAATGTGGCACATACCCCATTTTCTCATTAACATCTTGAGAGAGCTTTTCTGAAGGGGACTCAGTGCAAACTGTGGATGGACAGTAGGATTTTTAATAATTTAGGTGGGCAAACTGATGGCTGCACTCCCTTGTTATATGTCCTGGGGCAAGTTCCTTTGGCTGGATTTTTTAATGAAAAGGCATTTCATGGCCAGTTGGTAGGTAACTAGTAACATCCACTTGGGGGGCCCTAAAAATAGGTGCAGGGAAGTGCTGCTGGTGGAGAGTGTCTTGCCCTGGGCTGCCCCAGAGCAGGGGCAGTGCTGCTACCTGCAGCTGTGGGAGCTGATAGCTGCCTGGCCTGGCTCTGAACTTGACAAGTATAAATCTTCATGTACCCAGAGCATCGGGTCCTACTGGCAGAACAGGCACTCTCCTGCTGGGGTTCTGGTTCTAGGACTTAGCTTGAGCTAGGGACTTAGGGGAAGGGACAGCTTCCTGACAAAGGCAGTCATTTAATATCAGCTGGCAAACACCAGCACACATAAAGACTGAGATGCAAGCTGAGCACTGCTTTGAGAATATTTCATTGTAGCCAAATTGTGGATTTAGATATTTGGCCAGCTGTAGACCTGATTTGTGCTATGCTTGAAAATTACATCATTTGTTTGGGAGTCATTCCTGGGAAAATGATAGAAATTCTCAGATTCCCTCCCTCCCCCCCAAATAGGGGAAGAAGTCTGAGAACAGGGTCACAGCCAGTTGTCTTCTGTTTCCTGAAGCCAAATAAACATATCAACTCATTGGGGGATGAATTTGTGTTACAATTTAAATATTCCTGGCTCAAAGATGCACATTTCATCTGATTTACTGCATTCATTGTGATTTTACAGCTTGATTCCCAAAACATTTAGTGTGGTTACTAAAAGGTAATACTCTGCTATACCTGCAATTTGAAAAACCTATTTTTGTGCAACTATCTCTTATTATTTATTAACTGTATAAATGCCCATATAAGGCAAAGAAGCAAAATTTCACAAACCAAAATGCTTGGGGAAAGATTCAACAGCTAAAGGACTGTGAATCAATTCCAGCCTCCCCTCCTGCAGTTCTCTCCAGGATACCTGCATTAATTTTGTTTCATTCTTTATGCTGCTTCTCAGAGTACCAATTAAAAACTGTTGTGCCTGTCAATATTGACTGGTAGAAAATTGAGCTGGGTATGCTCTGGGATTGCCTTTGGTCACAGACACAGCCCAGAGCAGCCAAGCTGAGCTCTGGGCTCTGGTTTCCCCTGTGATCACAGGCATTTGAGCTGGGAGAATTTGATTTGGGTCCGCCCTCAGGCTTATATTTTTCCACAGATGGATTCAGGCAACTTAAAGCTGACCTGCTGTTCATGGGAATGTGGTGAGCTGTCCTTGGAGACACTGTAACAAAACAAAGTAGTGGCTGAGTTATGCACAGGCTGCTGCCCCAGCCTTGGGTGGGGGCTCAGTCCTGCTGCCTGCCACTGGAGTGTGTCCCCACATTTGAAGTACTTGTTCACATCTTGCATTGCAAATAGTGTTTTCTTTTTTTGGGAGGAGGGGGGGGGAACTGTTGTGGTTCTTTTCCTTCTAATAAACAGCTCTAGTTCTGCATCTCTTCAATTTTTGCAATGTAGTACTGACAGTTTTGACAGTTTTTCAAAGCCAAAGAGGAATCTTCTCCCTTTCTTCCTTGCCTCAAAAAAGTAACATCCAATTTTTTCCCCTCTTTGTGGGAAAATGATAAGCCATTACTGTTGCCTTTTGGGTGAATTCAGTTTAATGACTCTCATACATAATAAACATCTGCAGATGACTGCCCAAATCTAGGGCAGAAAATCTACATGTGGATCCAGAACAGCTTGGAAAGGCAGCACCTAGGTCCTCCTCCCCATCCACACCTTTCTCTTCCTCCCTAAGACCAGGGTTGTGATCATCTTTCATACCTCTTGAAGATGAGAATCCTTAAATTTGTAATCCTCAGACTGGCTGGGAGAGCTAAGTGGGCAAGCAGCTTTCTGCTACCATTTCCTTAAAATTAGTGCTGGGGCTTGTTTGCATCCAGCACTACAGAACTGCTGTTCAAATGCCAGAAACTCTGTGCAGGTTCCTACATCGTAAGGGACCTCACTGGTAGGATAATTCCTTCCTCAGTGTTTAATTAATTGGGTAGAAAGCAGAATGGAAGAAGTGGATGGCATCTTCCTTTGAGCTCTTTATAGGTGTGAGCTACTGATAAACTCTTTAACATCTTTAATTTCCCTGGCCTCTGCTCAGGACAGCAGCAATATAGGTTGCTACCTGAGCTACCTCAGAGAAGCTGACCCTTTCTGCTATGGTTCTGCCTATCTGAAATACATTTACATCTGTATTTGATGCCTTATAGTCCCATTCTGCCACTTTGATTAGTTGCAAGTTGAAGCAGCAAGGGAATGTGTGTTTCTCACTGCAGCTGGTGATGCAGTACCACACATCCTGCACTTTTAGACGGCTCCAGTGCATCAGCTACATACAAATGAGAGAGACATAGCTGTGCTCAAAGATCATACCCTGCTTATCCCCCTCTCTGCCTGCATTTGCAAAACACATACAGCAAAGGCTTCACAGATGGGCTGTCTGTGTACCTCCTATTGGGCCTACAGTGCAGGAAACCCTGCAGCCTACACAGGCAGCATGGTAATTCCCAGCACATCCTTGTGTTGAAAGCCTCAGGATGAAGTTGTGTCTGAAAAGGGTGTTAGCTGGCTGGGTGAATTCTTCCACCAGGTCAGTGAGCTCATCCAGCTTGTGCAGAGCGCTCCTGCTAACATGAAGGATGGGGTAGGTGAAAAAATGACCATCCTCTCCAGTACACTGGCTGAAGTCCATTATGGAGTTACAGGCATGTCTGCACATGCCTTTGGGGAACACTCAATGTGTCCAGTCTGAAAACTGAGGCACCAGGAAAACGTCAGTGACCAGCTGGTGAGGGGATGCCATTATCACCTGAATTGCAGTTAGGTATTAGAAATGCCAGAGAGATGCTCAAGTTCTTTTGAGGATCAGAGTCTCTGTGCATAATGTAATTATCTGAATGTCTGAAGTACAGCTTCTTTCCCCCTCTTTTTTTAATAAAAGTGGGAATTTAAATGCAAAACTTCTGTTAAGGCACATTAAGCTTTAAGATTTGTATACAACAATCAGGGCATTCAGGCTTTGCTTTCCACAGCTTTTCTCACTTAGCCAGATGACATATGCATGCTGTGTTTTAGAACTGAGCTCTGCCCTCATTTACACCAGGAACCCTCATTAAATTCAGCTGAATTCATTGAATTTAACAGGATTGCCTGGTGTAATTAATGTTTTGAGAACAAAGTTTGTCCTTAGCTTTAATGTTTTAACATCATATAGAGCATTCAGATGTGTAACGGGCAGAATTTAGGGAAGTCAAACACTTAACTTGTATGTTACATCTAAACCATAAAGTGACATTGAATCTTGCCTGCATTTCCTAAACAGTTAACAATTTGCATACATCCAGCAGTGATAATATGCCTTTGCATTTAAATTTTAATTATTCTGCAAGTCTACCAGGATGTCACTTGTTTAATGGCTCGCTGAGCTTAGAGGTCACCCAGTCCAAGTCTCCTCTAATGGCATTTTTATCTGAGTAAAAGCTTCTACTAATAAGAACACAGCAAACATGTTGAAGTGGGACCTATGTAATAATATACATGAATTAGAATGTAGAAATTTAGAGAACAAGGGATTTTGTTTTCAAAGTGTTTCTTTTATAATGGTTATTTGACTCTGACTAGGATACTAAATTTTTATTCTCTGCTGATCAGAATACAGACTTGTCATTTACAGCTGCAGTATCAGGCACTACAGAACCAAAAAGGAAGCTTTTTACTTCAGTTGTATAGAGACAAGTGGGTTCAGCATGCTGGATGATAATGGATCATGCTACTTTCACTTAGCATTGGAACAGACAAATGACACTTCCTGAAAGCCTAGGCAACAGTCCAATACAACACGACACTTCAGCTAAATGTGTGTGAATTTCTTTTGTATTAGCTTACATATTACTGTAAAAAAAATTAATGGGAATTACTGATAGAGGGGCAGAGACACCTTCCAATAGAACAGGCTGCTTAAAACCCATCCAGCCTTTGTATTGAACACATCCAAGGATGGGAAGTCTCTCTGGGCAAACTATTCCACTGCCACACCAAAAAAAAAATATTTTCCTTATGTCCAAGCTAAACCTACCCTCTTTTAGTTTAAAACTGTTGCTCCTTGTCCTATCACTACATGACCTGGTAAATTGTTCAGTGCTTTCAGCATCTTTGAGAACAATGGTTGGTTGTCACATACCAGGAGTTCTTTTAAATATCTCCAAAGAAACCCCATGCCCAAGAAAAGGAACCTATGCTGGGGAAAATATACTACTAGAATAAAAAAGTAAGTACAGGGAATAGCAAACCTGATCAGATTAACAGCTGTAACAAAATGAAAACAACATTGATTTCAACTCAGTTATCAGTATAAACTGAAAATCTGTCCAATTATTGTTAAACCTTGTCTAAAATCCTAGCAGCAATTAAAATAAATGTAAAACTTCATAAAGAATAACGCCAATATATCTACTTTTAATTTTCTATTTTAATACTCACTAAAGTTATGTAAATGGTGTTTCAGCCCAGCTGAAGCAGGTGGTGCTGAATATTTCTTTTTTGAGTTTAGTAGTGGTACCTTAGGACAAGTCTACCCAGGTGCTGCACAAGTTTAATTCAGATCCAGCTGTTCAACCTAGAGGCTAACTCAGAAACAGAAATACCAACTGCTTTATTTTTTTTTTTCCTGTTGATTGGTACACAGCTAGCTGTTGTTTCAGTGTACAAGTATGGCCTATCAAACAGAAATATACTGAAAAAATGGAGCAAATTCTGTTTCTGGATGAGCTATAGGCTTATGTCTTTTCAGGTGACCAGCAACTTTACAGCATCCTTAAGTCTATGCATGTCTAGATTGCAGAAGTTTTCAAACAACCTGATTTTTGAGGACAACTGTTTGGCCCCTGTACGGTATCTCCAGATGGACAAGCATAAAAATGAGTTATTGGTTACTTAAAAATACAGGTGGGGGAATTTAAAGGGAGTGAGAATTAACTGATAGATAAGGTATTAAAAAATATAACACACTTACACAATTGTCCCATGGCAGTGATTTATGACAAGAAACTAGTCCAATTGCTAAGCAATAAATCTCAAAACAATAAAACCCCCCTATGAACAGATGCATATATTGTGTTCATGTATAAGTGGGAGTATCTGCATTGAATCTTTAGGATACAGCTGAAGGGAGAAATGTGGGCAGAGATGTGAAAAACACTGGTATCACAGTGGTACTGTAATTCCAAAAATCTGTGTTCTAAGGGATGCCAAAATCAGTGTATGCTGATACTGCTGCATCACTGATAACTGCCTTGTGTCCTGAACCCCATTTGTTTCCACTCCGTTTGACCTAACCTTTAGATACCTCTGCCTCAGGCTTTGCATCCTTTTCCCTGGGAAATACTTAGTGCTCAGTGTTTTTCCTTGATAATGAGAGAGGAACTGAACTGAAATCCGTTGTCTTTCCACTCCAACTGGTAGTGCTCCTTTCTCTACCCAGCAGAATGCCAGAGTGGAGCAGCTTTGCAAAATCCACTTGTTTTAATCTGAAAGATTTAACAGTAACACAAAACCAAGGAAGTACAGGGAGACCACTTAGCATAGTCCCTTATACTGTGGGAAACTGATACTGTGCAGGACTGTATGACTCCCTCACGTGCTCTTGGACATGTTCCTGTGCTACTGGGACTTGAACCTGATGGCCTCCAGCAGTTCCTCCCAACCTCAACACAAAGGTGTAATATTCAGGAGTCTGATGGGCACAAAACGAAGCACTCCTACTTCGTTCGTGAAGGGAGGTGCATTCAGAATTTCCTTGCTGTAATACACATACTGATATTGTCAGTAACTCCTAGCTGATGAAATAAGCTCATGTGGCTTGTTCACTGACTAATGAAAAATCATCAGAACAATATAAGGTAAAATTCAGTTTTTTTCATAACAGAATCTGAGTAGTTGATTATATATGTGTGTGTATATATATACATATATAAATAAAAAGCAGTGCACTGTAATGAGGAGTAACTGTACAGTAATAGACCTGTAGGAATGGTGCTGGCTCTAAGCACAAAGTCTTTGCAATGACAGGCCTGTTAGAGATGACAGGTTCTGTAGTAATGCCACTGAATATTCATAACTGAATAGATTTTATTTCACATTTACACATTAGCAAGAGTATATACAATTTAAAAAATCAGCCTTGATGGAAAAAATTAATTGGGAATGATCTATCCTAACTTGAGACACTGAGTATTAAAGCTATCACCCTCTTTGATAGCTACAGCCTCTAGGAGTGCCTGCTTCTTCTGCATGCTGCGAGATGACTCCAGCTCATACATAGTAGTCAGGTTGAAGAGGACACTCTCGTGCAGGTAGTGCTGGGGGTCCTGCTGAACCATTCCTTCCAACTGCCGCAGGGAATCCTTCAGCTTCCCCAGGTAAAGAAGACAAACAGCAGCATTGTTGTTAGCCTAAAGAAAAACATATTGTAAATAAACAGTGTGTTTATAAATACATATATGTATGTATTTACAAGTGATGAGAGACAAGTCTAGCCTCTGCAGTTACAACGTATTTACTGTATGCCAAGAATTACTATTCTGCATGTGTGTGCAAAACTAAAATACATTATCAATGATACAATGCTATCCTTTTCTTCTTATAATTCTCAAGATTAACCATCTGCCAGTAGGACCTGCTGTCTTCTAAGACCTGAAACTATAAAAGATAAGAGTCTAAAATGAAATATCAATAGTATAGGACATTAGTCAGTTAATTCTGAAAGCCAAGTTAAACAAATTTCAGAAACCACATCAGCCTCTACATACAGTCATTTTCAGAGATTTGTTTTTTATTACTTCACTATATTTTCGGAAGTGTTTTTCTCTCTCTCTGGCTTGCATGTCCACATAAGCAACAGGAAGATACTTTCTTTTCAAAAAGGCATCTATAAGTGACTTCATGTAAATCCAGCAGATAGGGCAATCTAAATACATCATAAATGATCAAGTCAGGTTCCATTTTCCTTATGAGTTTTTTGAGTTTTATGAGGGTTTAGGAGTTACTGAAAGATTCCAACAGTAAAAAGTGATATAACATGTTTAGCAGCAGAAACTTTCATATTTTCTGAAAGCTGCAGATAAAGGAAGAACATGGCCTTTTAGAAAAAAATATTTTTCTGTCCATTCAGGAAACCTTACTGATCTTGTGTGATTTATAATACACACTATTTTACAGCCTGCAAAATAATGCAATTCATGTGTTCCTTAAACTCAGTCCCTTAAGGTTGTAAATGGCCTTGGAGCAGATTACTGGGGGTAAGCGGTCTGACTTCTCAGGAACACTCTTACATGACCATGCACTGAAATCTGCCAGGTGCAGGAAACCCAAAGGTAAATAAACGGTTCTTTGATCTCAGCTTGTGACAGGAACCCAAGGCTCTGATATGCAATGTGTTAAAAATGTCACGTTTAAAATTACAATATCCTTTCAATGTTGTGTGAAATCAAGTTAATTTTATACACGTTGGCAGCTGCCGTTTCTTTTTCTGACATGCAAGTCTATGCTAAAAACAGTGAGTGCAAAAAAAAGTGCTTTTGCAAAGATCCCGTAAAAGAAGAGTGTCTTGGAATTTCTACATGCATGCCTAAGGATTCACGCCCTTCATACAGACTGGTTCTTCATTTCCCATCCCATTTCCCTTATCTTTATGTATACTGAAAACCTTTTGGCACACATGCCACATCCCATTATTCTGTAAAGCTCTGAGCATACTCTGGGTACTAATTAAATCCATGCATGAAGTATTACGAGAATAATTTTGGTGTTCATTATATATGTAGCAATTTGAAGATTTACCACAGCATTTGATGAGTCGATCCTTAAAATTTCTGTGAAAAATCGATGAGCTTCTGCAAAATTATTCTGACCAAGGTGGAGAAATGCTCTAGAAAGTAAGTGACATATAAATGAGTTCTCTTCAAAAACCCAAGGTAATAATGCATTTTAAAAAGAATGGACACAATTTTTTATTTTCCCTGTTACAGATGTGAGTTTCTGACATTTGCTCTTCACAGTGTGAAGGAGATGCTGATTTACAGAAAATGGAATGGGAACTTGGATCACTCAGCTATTGTATTTTCTGCCTACAAAAGTAACAGTCTTCATTGTATTTTTATTAATTTAAATGCAGATGCTCTCTTCCCAGAATTATTTCTCTTCAGGAAATCAGCCATATAATTTTCAGAGCACTTTTGAATAGTATCTCTAAATATATTAAGGCAATGTGCTAACCATTGCAAAGTGAGTCCCCCATCACACAGCTCGATTTACTGCAGTGTATTCAAGCATCCTTTGAAGACACTGGGTGGCATTTTCCTGGCAGATCTGATTGTAGGATAACTGCCCAAAATAACTTTGCATCTCCCAAGAGTTTTTAATGCAAAAATGTATTGAAAAAACACAGTGAAAATATGCAGTGCCTGAAAGAATGAGAAAAGAATTTGTAAAATCAAGGTGAAGATTGCAGTTTCAATGCAGGATAATATGAATGTACCAAATTACAGAGACCTCCTGAGCCTGTGTGCCATTCAGTCTCACTTATGACAGATAAAGTCCCATAAAAGAGAGAAAGAGAACAGGATTGTCTCAAGGGTAGTTTAATGACCACCTTGCATACTTTTAGAACTACATTTTAAGACGTTTTATTTAGCTATTAAATTATCTACCTGTTCATTAAAACCATAATTTGGCTCTGTAGTCCATCCAATTTGTGAGTCACTTTCTCAACATCTTGAAAATATTTTTCTGCAGTTTTTATGTCTCCAATCTAGACAGAAAAATCATAAGTAAGTTACCACAATAAGAAGAACTACATCCTGATTATATCTTATAAGGACACAAAAACATATATAACATATTGAAGTCCATTATCACTCTCTTTACACCAAAGTGACTGAGTAACACCTGTTACCAAACAACATATTTTAAGAGCCACGTTAAGGTAATGGAAAGCACTCCAAAAGCAGGTGCAGTTTGCCCAAGGAAGTTTCTCAGCAGGGGGCTGTGGAGCACTTGTGGGCTGTAGGGCAGGGAGGCCACATATCCTCATTTAAAAGCTCCTTTGCTGTAACTAACTCCACAGTTCAAAAAAGTAGCTGAAAATGAGAAAAGGTCAGAGTTACTTTCAACGAGATGGGGTGTTAGGAAGGGAAGGCAGACACCAGTGGCCTCGTAGGTAGCACAGGACCCCACACCAGGTTAACCCACAGCCTCTGGGTTGTACCAGGGGCCACAGGATGACTTCAATGCATCACACCACATGTCAGAAAACAACTCCAGTACAATGGGCCACTGAGGATATTGGGAAGATGGTCCATTTGCAGATTAAAAAGCCACCAAAAAGAGTGAGCTCAGCAGGATGAAGGAATGAGAGATTTGCAAACTGGCATAAAGAAATACAGATTTGATGGAGGGTGGAATGGGGAAGGAGATTCCTAAAAAGGAAGGGGTATTTCACCTAAAGGTGTGTCACGTACATCGCTTTTTGAGATAAAAAAAAAAAAAGAACTTGAAGAAGGCCATTTATTTGGAAAATAAGTTAGCAGCATATTTTTCAAGCTGGAGAGATGGAAGAAAGAGAAAACTTACTACTGGGTAAAATCTATCACAATCTATCAAAATCAGTAAAATTAAACAAGTTCAGAAGCATAAAGCCATGGAAACCAGGCAGTCCTTAGGTGGGGCGATTCAAGGGGCCCTCAAGAGACCACTCATTTGTTTAAGAACACTATGAAAAATGTTTGTGCCAAATGTGTTGAAGTCTCCTTAATGCTCTCAGATGGTGGATATTACACATCTGAGTCTTATTAGGAAACTTAATCCAGAATTCTTAAATTGCCCTAGCATTAGAAAATACCTTCTATCTTATTGCACTTTTCACCTCAGCTTTTTGTACTGTCCATAGTGGTAGAGTAGAATGTACAAGTCCTCTTTTTTTACAGTCTTTTGCATACTTGAAAATTTTTTCTTCCCCTTCTAGAATGACAATCAATTTTCAGGCAAAGCAGTGTTTATCCCTTTTTCATAGATAATGCTTTCTGGATTCTCTGGACTCTCTCCTGTTACTTCATATCCTCCCTGAGTGCCCACATAAGAAGTTTCCACAGTCCAACTGATCTCTCACCAGCAGTGAGAAGCAGGAAACACTTCATGTTTCACATGTGAATATGAATTTTGCTTTTATGCAAAGTATCTAGAAGTCCAATTTGTTTACCCTTGTGTAGTTTTCTTACTCTCAGCCTTTTTCCTTTCTACAGGAAAGAGGCTTGTTGTTGATTCTCATTTGGTATTTGTATATTGCTCCCAGTCTTTGGTAGCATTTTGCCTTTGCTGTTTGAATCACAGCCAATTTAACATTTCAGCTTCTCAACTTGTCAAGATTATTTTCCATTCTGATCCTGCCCTTCATAGTGTCTGTACCACTCCCAGCTTGGCATCATCTCTACATTTTACAAGCACGCTTCCCATTTCATCATAAAAGTACTATCTCAACAAAAAATACAAACACTACAAACCCTGAAGACATCCTTGTGGAAAAGATCATCTAGCAAGTCCTTCTAGTCATCAGCAAATGACTTTCCAACTGCACTTTTCAGTGACAGCAAACACCTATCCATCTGAAGGCTTCATCTCCATTTCTTCCCGATTTGCTTACGGGAATATCACAGTGACAGTACCCAAAGCCCCACCAACACCACTGATGTAACAGATACTGCTTCACCTCTAACCTTGTCCCTTGTCAACATAAGGAAATTCTTCTTCTTTATATTTAGGAAATGATCCAATTGAACACTTGTTGCAGTCAAAGATGCAACTGTCCATCTACCAAGCATTTCTGGAATACCCATTAATAATCTTTTCTAATGAAACAGATGCATTTCTCTCCCAGATGTTATGTAACTGGACTCAAAACAAAATGAATATTATTCATTCTAAAATACCATACATTCAGTTACAATGACAAAGGATACAATTTCTCTCTATAAATCCCACTAAAGATATAAATCACAAAAAAAATTAATTACATTTAACTAGAGGATAATGCTGGAAAAGTGTAAATGAATCTGTCCTCGAGTCTTTTTAGCCTGGGAATCCCTTAACCATGAGAACAATCAATTTCTAAAGCAAGCTACCAGTCTGCTCTCCTGGGAGCTTGATGAGTCCAAATCTAGTATGCTTTGATACTAATCACATATTATTTGTGATCATGAATAGTTCTGATTTCTTAGCAGCATCTTGTATCTTCTCAGCAAACATGCTGAACTCTTAAATCTCTTTTTTCCCACAAAGGGGAAACAGTTTGCTTTTTGTTTTTTTTTTTTCTGGTGGGAAGGATCATTTAAAAGAAATAACTAGTTTTAATTACTCATTAAAGAAATTTAACATATTTAAGTGGTCTTTATCACTTATTTATCACTTTATCACTTATTTAACTTAGTTCAGAAAGTATGACTTCAGTATCTAATAATAATTAGCACATCAAATAAAAATGAAGATTTTACTGTTAACCTCAAATAATCATATTCTCTAACAAGGAGCCTCCAATATTCTGTGTGCTAAATTTTGTTTTCTGGAAACCAAGATTATTTTTATTCTAGAAATTTTTTATTGCTTTTGACTCAGTTTTGCAGCAATTTATTGCAGAGGGTAAGGTCAGGCAGCTTTTTATATTTTTCTTAATGTACTTATTCAAATGGAAGTTATGGATAGGTCAGCCAGTGAGAGCTACACAATATAAACCTAGAGACTAAAATGTATTCACTGTTTCTCTGTTTCATGTGAATTTCTGTTTTACAGGTCAGGTGACTGCTGAAAGAATTACAGTCCTAATGAAAATTTCTTTGTGATAGCCTCTGTCTTTTCCTCCATTCTGCAATTCTGTAATTCTCATTTCCCACTTTTTAAGGCAAGATCCAAAGGCTGTACATCAGATCTAGACCTCCTTAAGTTCCACTTACATGTGAAGAGAGGACATGATGCCTTAGCACCATTAGCTCAATTTAATTAAGAAAAAATAAATCAAAGCAAAATAAACAAATAAAGCAAAGTTTTACATGTTGAAAAAAGTTGCAGCTTTTTCTGTTAAACTCTTGAATTACACTTTATTCTACTTTACTGCTTTATTGTTTCATATATGTGATGTTAACTGTCAAACAGTGTCTGTGACTGATAAGCAACTGGAATCTGGCTGCCTTATGCCTCTCTTGGTAAATGTTCAAAGTTAGCAGCACAGCCTGAGGTTATTTGGGAATTACTACGTGTTTTTGAGAAGTTGTGACATTTGAATATGAGATAAATGCTTTTCTATTTTACCTGCACGACATTTTGTTTTTTTTCCAGAGAGTGCCTTGTCAACAGTGCATACTTACCACAGATTGATCCTACCAAAATGATGCTGCCCAGGACTGCCACATTTATCTGTCTTTAATTCAAACAGCTTGGTTTTGACTACCTGGACACTGCCTATTTCTCTTAATATATCAAAATCTTGCATCTGTGGCACTAGTACTCCCCAGGCAGGGCTGAAAATTTTGTCACAGAAAAAGACAACAAGCCAAGCAATAAAACCTTATCTCCTGAAGGTGCTAGAAGAAAGGAAAACATCTGCATTTAGAAATTATTCTTTTTAACTTCTATCTAGCTCACATGAAAATATCAAGGACTCCTCATAACCCCTTCTGCTATGTCCAGATGTAACAGTAAAACCCCTCGAAATGGAGGCCTGTTGTCACAGCCAACATTGTGGAGGTCAGTGATTTCAAATGATTCTGTAAGTTAGGAAACGTTTTCCTCATCATAGGAGTGAAAATTTCTCCCTAGCAAATGGAATGACAAACAGACTTTGGATGTGACATTATGGCAGACACTCTTGTCAGAAAGGCAGTGCCAGTAACATACCCAGTCATTTTCCCAGTAAGACCAGAACTATGAATAACTTGCATTTCCTTTAGTATTTTGCATATTTACAGTGCCAGTCTTTAATACACATAATTATGTTCCCTATTTAGATAATAATTAATGCATGCAGCCAATATCATAAATTGCTCCATAGTGATGGAGATCCACTTTAAACTAGAGACTTTGAAAGACAGACATGTCTAACACATTGTGAAACCATGCTCCTGCTGAGAACTGAAAATCCATAACTGAATTTGAATGACATTCTTTGATTTCAAGCAAGCAATGTTAACAATTATCTATTAAGAGTAAACTACTCCATTTCAATATAATATTATTACAGGAATGTCACAAATAAGATCATTTGTAAATACTTGACAATCCAAAATTAAGATTTATCATTAATAATAAAAGTAAGTAGATAAAAGAGGAAAAGTTTGAATTATCCGTATCAGAAATATGAAAGAACTGCAAAGAACTTGTGAGATATTAAAAATTTTAAAAATCAGATAGCTATTTAGATGCATCATTTTATGAAAAAAGACACCTATTTTTATTTATCCTTAAATACAGTTACACAGACATTTATTATACTTTTCTGTATACAGTTTTTTTCTTTTAAGGTGCCCTCCCCATCTTCTCAGGAATATGATCTGGACAAAAGAAAGACACTCTTGAATTTTTTCTAGATGTTATACAGTGTGACTGAGAGTTGCATGAATCTGAGGCACTGAGACATGAGATTTTTAGTGAAATTCTGTCTCACTGATGTCAATGGGAGCTTTACCCTTAATTTTAGGGAAAGCAGAATGTCATTTTTGAATAGAATACTAGCATAACTTTCTACAGCATGTTGTTTGCTAATGCACTTTTAAGTACTACAGGTGCTTCCTATTTCCTAATTGTATCTAATATGACATGATAGAAGGGTTTTTGTTTTGAGTACTGCCTCTGCAGTTTGACATGTGCCCTACAAAAACAGCTATAGTTTTAAATGCAATGATTATTCTCTATGTAGCTATCAACAGCAGTATTACCTAGCAAATTTAGAATAAAATGCATACCTGAAGGAAAATCCTTCCAATTCCACTCAGCAACTGAGGCTCTTGCTGTGGGTAATATTTGATGACAGAGAGGTAAGTATCTACAGCCAGCACGTAGTCCTAAGGGTGAAAAGCATACAATCAGGTATTTAAGTTCAGAATACTTCAGCCTTTGTGTCATCTTCTTTGTAAAGACATACTCCAACAGAATTAATGTATCTTCAACCTGTCAGTGGGACAGAATTTCTATCAATCACTCTAGGCACTAGTAGCTGACTACATTGGTCTTTTCTCAGTTATACTGGAACTGTATACACAGGGGATCTTTTTTTTTAACAGGATTGTATTATTTCTGTAGCCGAATGCCACAAACTAAAACTCTGAGCATTTACTCTCCATCTTAGATTATGATTTAGGATGTAAGTCAAGTACCTTCTGTGTGACTGGGGGTATACATACTTGACAAGTGTCTCATGTTCCAAACATACCTGTATAATTTACATGGTTTAACAAACTGTATTCCAAAGCTTTGTAGAGTGCCTGTGCACAAGCTCTTGTGAAAATCATCACGTGACAGAAACTGCAATTCCTGCACATCTTCAGATGACAAACTAGCACTACTACCAAGGCAAACAAGACATTTTCCCTTCCTCCACCTGAATCGTTGCGTTTTGTACTGCATAAAAGCAGGTAATCCAAATAGAAAACTTATTTGGGCTAACTAATGAGGGGAGAACTGGTTCTGATCTCCAGAAAGCTTTGTAAGTGACACCACATCAGCAGGAAGGCCATGCTGGCAGGGGACAGCATTGAGATCTGCCTGCTCAAGATGGAATGCCAGTATACCCTCCAGCCAAGGACCAGTACTAGATTAAACAAACTGTCCCATTTCCCACTGTAAGGAAATGCCCATGTGACTGGTTCCTGCAGTTCAGCTATTTCATGGTTGAACTGCAGTAATTCAATGACCTGACAGGACATGACTTTCAGAGCCCAGCCACATGGTTTGGCAGGCAGAGGTGAGGGGCACAGCCCATGCTCTGTGCTGAGACTGCAGCTGCAGGAACGTCCACTGGCCCAGGGCTGTGCAGCTTGGAGAAACACGAGCAGAGGCAGAGAGCACCTGCCTTCACTTACAGGCCAAGCAAAGGCTGAGGACTCTCTGTGCTGTAATGCTTTGGTGCTTCCCAACTGTCCTGCCCTTCAACTTAATAGAAGAATTGTGGTGAGCATTAGAAAGCAAAGGATAATGAATAATAATCTTAAAAAACTACACAGACATCTTGGGATACTCTCTGCCTTACGATTTTTCTTAGTCAAATTACAGTACTCATTGTCCCTAACGTGATCACAGCTACTAGTAAAGGTTGTTTTTCTTCACCTCCTCCTTGGTTTGAGGAAGCAACATTCCCCACATGTAATGAATTTCTTTTCCTGAGGAGTAAACCCTGTATCTAGCTCTGAAGTCCTCAGCACAGGAAACACACGAACACGTTGGAGCAGGTCCAGAGGAGGGCAACAAAAATGGTCAGATGGCTGGAAAATCTCTCAAGAAGGAAGGCTGAGAGAGTTGGGGTAGTTCAGACTGGAGAGAAAAAGGCTCTGGGGAGACCTCACTGCATTCTTTCAGTACCTGAAATGGGCTTATATATCATGGCCTGTCGTGATAGGACGAGGGGTAGTGGTTTTAAAGGAAGAGAGGGTTGATTTAGACCTGATATAAGGAATGAATTTTTTACAATGAGGACAATGAAACACTAGAACAGGTTACCCAGAGAGATGGAGGATGCTCCATCCCTGGAAACCTTTCAGGCCAGATTGGTTGGTGCTCTCAGTAACCCAATCAAGAGGTCTCAGCACATGGCAGGGGTAGGTTAGACTAGATGACCTTTAAAGGTCTGTTCTGACCCAAACCATTCTATTTGAAACATACTGTTTCATACAAACAAAAAGTCAGGATAAGTCTTTGGAGTCCAATCTGTATATAAGAGAAATTACATGTCCTGTAATAGTAGGAGATGCATTAAACAGCCCAGGAAAGCCCTCTGCAGAACCTTTCTTTTGCTAACAGCTTGTATGCTGTGGGTATAATGATTAATTCTGAACAATTAGTTATTAACATTTAGAGTTTATTACAATTGTAATGTGCTGTGACAAGTTCACACTTATTATTGGTAATAAAAAGAGTTCAGAGGAAAACCAACATGCCACATACACAAGTATATTTATTTAAATGCTGCTGTATTTATCATTCACAACTCAAATGTGTTGAAATTAAAGCAACCATAATTTCTCACAAATTTATGATTTAGGAAAACTTCAATTTTCATTGTAAGAGCTCTCAGTAAAGGATTCAATTGATCATGGAATACAACTGTGCTAGGCAGGCATAAAAAACTTGGAATAGGGACTCTTTGATCTAGCTCTTTAGAGGAACCCCAGCCATGACTGTAATACCTATTAATTCTTCCAAGAGTACAGTAAATCTGAAGGATTGCCAATGACTGTGATTTTTACCCCTTCGAGCACCAAATGTGGTCACTAGAGAAATAATTTTCTTATATCAAATTCTGTGGTCTAACGCTGTCCCTTAGCCAGCACTCACTCTTGTGCACACTCTAAGGCTCTGGCTACACAACAAAGATACACAGCACAACCAGGAGGGACTGAGGCTCTGCAGTCACATCCTCAAACTGATGCAGAAACAACTCCCAGGAGACCATGCAGCAAGTCGATAGAGAAGTGGTTCTGCTAGCTGAGTTTACAGCTTAGCATGAACTGACTGCAGGAAAGCCTCAGCCACGAGCAGCTGCTCAAGTGCTCAGTGTCTGCACCATCCCAGCAGCACAGGCTCCCTCATGTACACGGCAGCCAGCCTTGGCAGGAACAAGCAGCCAAGTCTTGGAGGCTCATGCTGCAGGAGCTTCATGGATTTGGCCTAGTCAGGCAAAGAAATCCTCCTCTTTTTCTGCTTTCTGTATCTCCAGCACCATATGCATTACAACTACAAAAACACCGACAGCTCCTGAAATGTGAGACTAGAGGTGAACAGTAAGAGTCTGCACTCTGTTGGTGGTCACTGCACGTTCTTTCATACAGCAGCACAGCACATCACATCTGTGCTTACCCACCCCATACCTTGCAGTATCTGTCACAGGAATAGGACCCATTTCTTCCAGGAGATGACAAGAGACTAAAGTATAAAGCATGTATGTCCAAAGGCAAAAGCAAGGATGGCCCCAAGATGAAACTGAAACATCATCGTATCTCCCTTCTAAATATAACCTCAGTCTGTGGTCACTCATGGATCCCACAGAAAGTTTAATATGCATTTATTATTCTCCACACACTATGACGAAAGCATTTGGAGAGTTCTTGAATATCCTACATGTGATACAGAATGATACTATTCTGTGGTGAGTTATAGAGGGACCTCATCTGACAGTTCCTTCTGATGCAACACATTATAAAGTAGAAGATATTTGGTCTCACTTACTAAAGACTGCAGTCATTCACAGTTTTGCTAATGTGACATAATACAACAAAGATTGTCTGACAGAATGATAAATACACACTGCCTCTGAGGAGTGAAGTCTTGATTGATACAAGGTGTGGCTGTGAGGAGTAAAACATATTAAGTACTGCCAGTAAAAACCCCAATGACTACAGCTTATGATCTTAAGACTTAGAGATTGGGCCAACATACTGTCAAGGTCTTTAATTTAAAAAAATTAAGAGCCTTCCAGTTTTCCACACCTTCATAAAAAAATCCCAAAAGAAGGTCTGGTTATACTATTTAGGATATGAATGAGAACTGGCCTATTGTTTTAGAACTCAATACCTCTTATGAAAATTTGGGGCTAACATTACATATACTATTCCAAAATAGTTCTAGTAAGCCACTGGACCTACTTGCTGGAGTATGGTTTTTCCTTTAATGCACCACAGTATAAGTGTATTTCCTTCATGGTCACAGTATTACATATTTTAATACTTCCCTCATCACCACTTTAAGTACTTAATTAGAAATTAACACAAGTGACCGTGATGTGTAGAATGCTGAGAGTAACTTCAGGAAACCTTAGACTAAAAATCTTAGTTACAAGGAGGGGATAGTTCATAAATACTTTGTTTTGGGGTGAGAGGACAGGGATAACATTATTGTTCCTCTCTATCTAGTGCAGTTGTGGAAAGGTTATGAAAGCAGAGATTCACAGTGCTATGAATCCAGGGAGCTGTACTGCAGCACTCAGGCAAAAGACATGATGATGCATGCATTCTTTCTCCTTTAAATCATGGAGGAACCAAAGTCCTCAGGCATCAGTCCCTTGTGTCACTAGCACAAGCTGTTACCTCCTTCTTGGTACCATTTTAATTATATTATACCCAGATTAAAATCAATTCTAATGCTTTTGTTTTATGAAGGGCAAGTTCTACAAAGGCTAACATAACACTGAAGAAAACTAAAAAGCACAAAATGTGCCTTTAATTAGAATGCATTTATAATATATATGGAAAATACTTAAGTGTTTATTCCTTAGAGAGATAAAAATCTGGTAAGATAATGTCAGAAGCAATTTTAGCTCAGATGAAAAGAACTTAAGAAGTTTTTAAGACACTTCCATGGTGATTTAGTAAAGTGAACGCATTTTGCAGATAGACTTTAGGAATGAAACAATGCACATTATCAGCTGTATGTTAAACCAGTATTCCCCTCACACTGCTAAATTCAGGATATGCTTTCATAGTGACATAAGCCCATAGTTCTTGTAAATGGAAGTCTACAGTGAGAGGTTACATGGTCTCTCCTTCCCCTCCTGCTGTATTTCCACATCTTTCCTTAAGTTGCCCCTTGCTCACAGGAAACGGGAGAGCTCTTTGGTATCAGCTGATACAACTGCAATCCACCATTTCTTTGTCATTTGGTTAAGTCCAACAGTGGTGCACAGAGAGAAGGTAGAATCCATTTAAGAAAGGTTATACAAGGAAAGGGAGATGAACAGAAAGAAAGACTGCCTTGAACTGCTGCCAGACTGTCACTGTCACATGGATAAAGGGACACAGCAGGCAGAGTTCAGTACCTAGGAAAGATATTCCCAGAGTGTAGGAGATATGACTGATTTCCTGTGTCTAGGTGAATCACTTTGCCTTCACTCACTACCTCCAAAAAAATAAACCCCTCCATCTCAAAATTTAAGCTGTTTAACTATGAAACAAATGAGATATTTAAAAAAGGCAAAAATCATTGTATTACTTAAACAGAATTCTTTGATTCAGGTAAGTAATGCAGAAAAGATATAACATGACATAAACCTAATTAAGAGTTGAGGATAATGAAAGTAGATTTAAATAGTTATAGGGCCAACATCTAATCAAAGTGGAGTTTGTTTAATTTTCAAGTGTCAATCCTGACAAGATTGTTCCCTGTTAACTACTTGCCCAAGGAGTTCCACCCCCCACCAGTACGTGGGGATCGAGCACACCGCTGCAATACTGGAAATGGTCACTAGATGGCAATAGATGGCGCTCACTTGGAGAACCAAACCTCTTAAATTACACACATTTGAAACACTCGAATGGAAACAAATGCAGTTTTTAAAGTATATGATACAACGGCAAAAAAGGGTGGGGCCGTGTTAAATTAATATAATTGTTCATGGGAGAACTAACTTACAAAAGTGTGTTTAAAACTTAATTGAATAGATTCATGGTGAATACTCTGGAAGGTGAAGATGACTACAGTACTGCTGCATGTTAGAATGGTCTGGGGATATTCCTGAAAACTGAAAGACTCACAAGTACCCTACAGTCAATGCACTGAAATGCAAATTTCAGATGGAAGTAACTATGCATTAACATACAATTGTGGGTAGTTTGGAAGTTATTGAGAACCATAAATTTCTAATTTAACAGCTGTGAGTTAGGCCCTAAATACAACTGGTCTTAACAAGCATCTGAGCTGTAGTATTTCTGAAATAGCATTTCCAAAAAGATTATGATTGGTATTCACAAATATATTTCTGTTACTTAAAGAAAATAGCACTAACAAGACCAAGCCAGAGGAAGGTGAGAATTGTGTGTGCATGTAGATTTGTGTGTACACATGAAAAACACATGAGTTAAAAAAGAATTCATAGCAAAAAGTAAGGTGAAGTTCTTGAAAATATATATACCAGTTTTTTTTATTTATATATTCTACTTTGTTTAGGATAGCAGCTCATGCTCTTCTTCACTTGTTTACTGAAAAGGAGAATGATTTAAGAAATGAACCTATGTCATGTACCTACTTCAAGAGACAAATTGTTTTAATGAACAATTATTTCTGCACAAAACAGACAAACGTTCTTATTGTGATATAATCTGAAAACAAATGTGTGTTTCCCCTAATTCTCATAACAAGAATAGTCCATATCATGTAAAGCTGTATAGCTGGCTGTTATAGAAAAAAAAAAAAAACCAAAAAAAAACCAATACTTTTTTGAGGTATTGTAACATCAGGAATGGAGCCTTGTTTGGGAAGTAGTTCAGTAAACACCAGAGGATCAGGTCTGGCATGACCTTGGGCAGTCGAAGTGCAGGGAGTCAGGAGCAAATCTTGGCCTGTGAAGATTCCACTGCTGACAGTCCTGCTCCAAGGCTGCTGCTGCTAGTTGATTTGTAAAGCACAGTTTAGCTCAGGATAAGAGCAGTTTGCTGCAAAAATGGCGACAGCTCTGTTTTCCTGACCACAACAGGATCAGCAGAAGTAATTTTATTTCTATTTCCTGAATACAAGGAGAAGCTAAGAGTGCTGCACCAAACGGAGTACAGCTGGTTAAAAAAATGCAGGGAGGAATCAAGGGGGAAAACCCCAGCAGTGAAAGCTAGTCACTTTTGCTTTTATTGCTTTCTCTTCCACCCCTAGCCACTAGTGAGGATTTAAACTTGAAAGAAGACATGTTACACCTGAGATCAGTCGACGAGGGAAGATGTATTTAGATGTTTTGGATCTCTATCAGATACAAAAGCTACAGTGTTATTAAACCTCACAAACAGAGCAACATTCCTAGTGCACAGTTTGAAAAAGGCAGAGCACATAATTGCTTTTAATTAGAGCATTTAGTTAAGTGTTTGAAAAATTCAATTTAAAAATGCAAATTCTGTATTGTTATTGCATGTTCTCTAGGATGATTTGGGGAGAAATAAGTACAGATATGTTCCCAAAGAACATTACTGCAAATAGCTATCTATTAAACAAGACATTATTAAGCCTAATTAATTCTTCACTAAGCAAAACCTTCATGTACTGTCAGGTAGTCTTCCCTTATCTCTGCACCAGTAATTCACCTGCATTTTCTCTGACATTCTATTCTGGAATATACGGTACCTCTGCAGCTCTGCCACCCACGTACCTTCATCATTAGCAGACAGTTTGCCATGGAGTACATCACCCGGCCCAGACGTGACCTCCACAGCTGAACAGAGGCTGCAAAATAAGAGCAGCTTGTGAATTTGCACAAATAAATTAGAGGTTCTTTCTTGCCATCAATTATCGGTCCTATAAATTACGGTTTTGAAAGGTCCCCCTCGTTAACACCACCGGGTTTTAGCCTAGAATTTTTAATCCTCAGCCCTGCTGCAGCATCAGAGAATTCTGCATCTCTCCAAGGGAATTGCTCAAGCAGCTCTGGGTACCATACACAAGGCAACAAGGCAGAGCAAGACAGTAACTCAGCTCTCAGCTCGGGCCAAATATTAAACACCGAAATAAGCCACACATTTTTCAACATCAGAACAAAAGGTGCATAAAAGGATTCAAGTGATAATGAGCAACAGTTTAAAAACATGTAATCTACAGCATTAAATGTGATAAATTGAAAAACCAAACATAGCTAGAATGTAATTTAAGAGCCAAAACATGCAGAGTGAGAAATGTCTGAGTCTGGGACTGTTTGTGCTTGCCTCTGGCTGAGAGATATGCTGAAAAAAATCTGCCAAGCTTGTCTGCTTTCCCTATTCTCCTGGAGCTTGCAGGCATTAAAAGCTGCAGCAGATTTCTCCCTCTTGCTTTGCAGACAGACTCTTGATGTTGTTAAGGGAACAGTTCACACAGACCCTCATTTTCTCTCATGTTGTAGTACCATAGATCAATGCTAGAAATATTTCTCTAATCCTCAAAAATAAACATTAGGACTATTCATTTAGTACATTTGAAAAATACATATACCTCTGTCAATCAGCTGTCAAGGTCACTGTAATGATTTGAAAGAGTGGGGGGAAGGGAGAAGAGGCTATTTCAATAAAATTGTGATAACTGAGACCACTCATTTGTATCATTAATAGTCACTGATGAAAGCATGGCAGATTACACAGATAATTCTTTCAGCACATAACGAAGTCATTACAAATAAGAAGAGGTTGGTGAAATGTCTACTGCCTTTCCTAAAAAAGAAAACTCCTTCCATCCTTTTCAACAATAAAACAAAAAAAATCCAACCCATGAACATTCTCAAATTATCTTTGTTAAAAAGAGGGTTATAAAGTCTAGGGTCCAAGACTGAATCTAGTATTTAATCCACTGTACCTTACAATCATTCATTACTCCTAGCTTTTGTTTTAAATTCCCATCTCTAGTGCTACTAATGGAGACAGTACTGTAAACCATGAACAAATACTTCATGACACATTTCCTTTTTTGCTTTCCTTGTGGGTATCTGTAAAATCTGAGCATAATTAAATAACTATCCTTCATTATTTCACTTAAGTAAATATCTCCTTTTTTGCACATTCTCATAATTTGGTAACCACATTGAGGTTTTTAGGACTTGGGTGACAACGAACTAGATGTTGATTCCTACACCTGAGATGTGGTTTCATGTTAACAATCAGACAGCACTAGCTACAGTTCTCAAAAAAGGACTGCAAAGCAGGCAAACCCAGGTGTCTTCAGCCTGTGCTATAAACTGAACAGGAACCTGGTCTGGAAATTCTGTAGCTCTGTGGGATGAGGCTTCTTAGCACTGGCAGAAAGGGCTTAAAAAAACCTGCAAAGCAGTAAACAAAACCAAAATCCAACAGCAGATCACTGTTTTACTGAGATGCCTGAAACACTCTCTGCAGGTCCATGCAACCACACTTCCACTCTGAGCATTTGCTTTTCCTTGTTTTCATCAAGGGCTGTACTCCACACTGCCATTCATTTCAATAGGCACTATGAAGTTACAAAATTGGCATCTTACAGAACGTGTTACCAGGCAAGTGGTGCAATGCTAAATCTCTCTGCCTGCTGAAAAACTGGCAAATGAGGGGCTCTGTTCCAGACTAGAGATGCACATGGTAAGTTGATTGGTGTTGCACCTTCTTACATCAGCAGCATGGAAATTACATGCTAAGCATAATCCCCATAATGAATTAGAGCTGTCTTCACATAAAGTTAATAAGGTTTGCTTCAGCAAGTCTCAGATGAAAAAAAGCAAACCCATTATTAAACCTCCTGGAGCTCCAAATGCAGAGAGGAAGCAGAGAGGGAGCAGACCTGGCTGACCTCCACAGACAACAGCAGTCAACAGCCTCTGCAAAGGCCCCATGGGCTTTCTGGCAGTCTTAAACCTAGAGGCAGCTGCACGGTAGACATGTAAAGATCTCTCCAAATTTCTGCAGCCATGTCCCTTGATAACTACTAGCTGCTGCTTTTCTAACTATGCCTCCTCCTGAGCCCATCTGAGCTCTGAAGCAGAGGCAGAGAGGAAAAAGCAAGGAGACGGTAACTCATGAGTGAAGCAGACTGCAGGACACAGGACTGTGATACAGCCAGGAAAAAGTCCCTGTATCTTAAAGGTGGATCAACACCTTGGTTTTAAAGTTGTAAAAAACAAAAGATGTGGAGATAAGGATGAAAATTCTGGCAGAAAGTGCTAACAGGGAAAAGTACAAAAACAGGTGCAAAAAGAATATTAGATACAATATTAGATAAAAGAACAGAAACTCATGAAATGCTGTGTCTAACTTCAACGTAAGATTATTTCCCTTTTTCCTAAACCTTTTGAGAAAACTAATAAATGTATTCATTTGACTCTATGTGCGAATACCTTTATGATATATTCTGCTCACATGTGTTCATGTTTTTAGGATGCATTCAGAAGGTGAATTAAGTCAGGCACAACGGCACATTAAAGCAACTTTTACATCCAGTCAAATTGAAGACTAGGTAGAAAAATAGTTCAGACAGGTCTGCACCCTTCCATACAGACACAGTTTGATGGAATTATTTACAATCTTATAAAATTAACTCTGCTATTAACTCTATTTAGCTTCTATCTCAGAGCCACACTTTTACTTTCGACTAGCTCTATGTGAATGGTCTCCTAGAAGGAACTTGGTAACATTCCTTAGATGGTTAGGTGAAAGTTGTTTATTTTCTTGGTGTGTTTTTTGTTTTCTTGGTCTTCTTGAACTTGCTAGGCATCATAAGGGGTTCATACAATTCATAGCAATACCTAAAATGTCTCCTCTTTCCTAATTTTCAAGTATACTCAAATGACCGGATAAGTATAAATTCTCTATTAAAAAAAAAAAGCAAGCTTGTCCTGATCACACTTTTTTGTGCAGTAATTTGCCCTATACTGTTGAAGCAACATCACTCAGATAGAAGGAAGAGGAGAAAACATAATTGGATATAAAATCATTAAAATGATGACACAGCTCAATATAATCTAAATATTATTCTAAAGAGTGTGTTAGATATTTCAGGAGTCTAAGTACCATGCAGCTACAGTGAGACTCAGCCACCTGTGCAGCAGCACCCTAAGCCAGAGTAGCCATTGTATGATGGCAGTTCAATCTGAAAAAACTGAGTGGACAGCAGGCATGAGGTTTGAGAGGAGACAGTCAGTCAAGGCTTAAGATGAAACACCCATCTAGCTGCAATAGCAATACACTTATATATTCACACTAAAGGATAACAGCCATGTTGTTTCTCCTAAGTAAGAAAAAGAATTGATTTATTGCACGAGTTTGATCAAGGGCAAAACTGTGAAATTAATTCCAGCAAAAAAGCAGTACAAGGTGGATCATTTCAGGGGCTGAGTAGGCTATAATATTACAAAATTACAGTTTTAACCAGTCTGGGGCAGTCTTGTGAAAACTTCTGGCACACTTAGGAAAGCAATAAAAACATACTGTCTGTGAAAAAAAAGTTTAAAGAATACCTACCTTGTCTGTTCTCCTGTGTAATGGTAGTCATACTTCCATCTTCAGCTAAGCCTTGTTCCAAATTTTCTAGTATCTGTAGTAATTTTTTTAAAGCAACCAACATAAGTTTAAACAGCACTATATATTTAATGCAATTATCTACAATGGACAGTCTCTGTGTAAACTAGTTCATACAGGAATGCTTCACCTAGGTACAGTTAAAAATTACTGGTTTTTACCACACCTAGAAAATTGCACAAAGTAAGAAAGCCATTGTACTGTAGAAGGGTGTTAGAGTTCAGTTTATGGTATTTACAGAACATTAAATGTCAGCACGCTCTATTGTCATACACATTTTGTTAAGTAAAACAGGAAATATGCTCCACCAGAGAATGAACATTAATGATCACAATCAAAGTTAAAACTGATTTTTTTCAGAGAAGGCCATGGCCTTCTCACCCTATGTGTGGGCTTTCGTTTCTTTAGTTCCATGTTTTCATCTTTAATGAAATATTCCTCTTAGTTCTTACTGCAATTTCCGTCTCAAATTTTGGGGTTTATTGTTTTTTTCATTTATAATAGATTTTAAATAATGTAAATTGTTGACTGAATGAAACATTTGTTGTTTTATTGGAAGAATGGAAACGTCTACTTAATTAAGCTTGTGCCTGAAACAATTTTAATATACACATGCAAAGCTCCATTTGAAACACAAGTCAACTTTCCTTTTCATAATTCCACTACAATTCTCCAAATTAATTTTCCAATTCCCACAGATGACCTCATTTTTCCTGTTACAGATGTAAAACTTTGATTGTAGAATGGTATCTGCGATTTCCTTCAAAAAACTATTAAGGTCACTTGCTGTTTGATCAGTCACTGTGGTTACCCAATGAAGGAAATACAAGGCACTGTCTCTTTTGGGGACTGAGAGCACTTCCAAATGACGGACTTTCAGTTTCTGGCAGTGTAAGAAGTAATTGTCCTTTCCTAAACCAGAGAAATACACTTCACATCAACACAGAAAGTCCTCAAAAAAGAACACACGTAGAATCAATCTGGCCTTGGAAAGTGTACTGGTGTTTTCTACAGCCAATCAAGATAATCTGTACCTCCAGAAAGTCATCTCATGCCAATTTTAGCCATATTAAGCTGGAAGAAATAGCCCTATGAGGCAAGCCCTTTTCACAGACTAGAGTGAAGTTTTGAATTTAAGTTCATAAATTCAGCTACAAAGAACTTAAGAGCAAGGAGACACATACAATGAATGTAGAACATTTACACCTGCCAGCTGAGCCAGGCTAATTTTCCTGGTAAGAATTGTTAGGCCATGACAAACACAAGGTAATATGGTTTACTGCAGACTTTGGTCAGAGGGCTACACTGAGCTGCCTTAGCTCAGATTTTGAGCATACACCAGCACATACTGCAGCTTAGCTGACAGGTGGCAATTTATGAGCTGGCAGAGGCACGCCTGCAAGACTGACTCTCAGTCCTTCTTTCAAAAGCAATGCAGCCACCTAGAAATCACTCAGAAACCAAAGTGCCACCTTTCAGTGTTAAATGCCTAGCGTACAATAAGACACCTTGTTAGAAAAATCCCCACATTCTTCTCTTCCACAAATCCAAACCGCTTTATAATCTTCCTTCTGTGGTCTAAAACCCCTCATCTTTGTCTTCCCCTACAAAAGATCTAGTGATTTCCTCTCAGATTCAGTAAGGCCCAAAGTTCCTACTCTTGAAAAGGTATAAACACAAGAAGAGGCCTTCATCAAGGCGACATGTTGTCTTGTTTAAAAAGACAATGGATTTCTCTGAAAACATTGTCACTAACATAATCAAAAAAGGAAGAATTAGATATTAGCATACAATTAGAGTATTACATTAACCATTCTGTGACATTACTTGGGGATATCTAGCCATGACCTCAAGCTCAGCATCATTAAAACAGAGCTCAGTGATGATTTGAGGCTAATTGTTTTATTCCCTAGGTTTATCTCTCTTTTGCTCTTAAGTACAAAAACATCACCTGCAGTTTTCCAGTATTTGGGCATTTCCCCACTTTCCAAGAATTGTTTAATAGTAACATTAATGATTCTGACAGTTTCTTGGTGTAAGTTATTGCATTTAGTCAATATGAAATATTTAGGTGGTAAACAGTTTATTCTAGCAATATCACATGACATAGCTCTAACCACCCATGTTCCTACAATGAAGAAAAATATAATTGAACACTTTTATCATTTAATTCATGAGTTTTACGTGACTTGTTCTTTTTCTTGTTTTGAACATTTATTGTCATGCACACTAATTAGTTTCACTGGCTAGTATTACTACACTGAGTCTTCTGTTTCATTCTCTATCCATTGCCTGCATGCCAGAATTACTAATATATGTATACCACAATTCAGCCTTTTTTGGTGCTTCTGGAACTGTGGCTTTTTGGGTACTCAGACTGGTACAGGATCATCACAGTTTCTATGAACTTAAACAAGGTGTCAAGACAAATACCTGAAGTAACATAAGAAAAACAGAAAACTTATGTCACCTTAGTGACTAGAAGCTTATAGTAATCAAATCTAAGAGACTCAAAAGTTCAAAGACACTGAAAAATTCATTAATTTGGAAATAAACAGAAGGTCAGGAGATATTGAAGAGTGTGTATGAAAGGGCCAGGGAGGAACATAACTACTCATGAAGGGGAGTGTTGGAATTTCCTTGGCACGAATGGGATGGGACTTCTGTAGTGGTGGAGCTACAGAAGTTGTGGCTGATGTGGAAATGGCACAGAGTATTTCTGACAAGTTTTGCAAAGGTAACACTTGCAGAGGCCTTTTTAGGAAGCAAGACTTAATCCACTTGCAGCTGCTCCACCCACCTGGTAGAAGAGCCCAGTGTGGCTCTGGCAGTTGAGGGCTTAGGGTTTAAAAGCAAAATAAGCCATGAAATGTGTAAATTTCCAGGAGCTCTCCCTCAAACATCTAGGGAAGCATAGGTACATACAAACATGAGGAGTTTAGATTTAGTCTGACCTTTTCACATTTTGGTCTCCAGCTAAGCATTTTTTAGCATATCTTCAGCATTATTAGCACAAAAGTGACCATGCTTATGTTTTTAAATGAACACTTGAAAAGAACAAATCCTTTTGTGATTTTAGTTACTATTGTTACTCTTATTGACTGGCTGTTGAAAGACCATTTATTTCAAGGTGCAACAACTTACAGGTGCAACAACTCATTGAGGCAGTTTATGTTGGGAAGACCAGCAATAACACAGAGATAGCAAGAATTTCACTGGATTCCTCTCCCAGGCTATAATATCCATTTGGCACTACAGATAATTTCTTTCCCAAATGTTGTTCATATAGAAGAAGATGCAAAATATCTAACCAGATCTTGATTAGACACTTGCAGGAATACTGGATAAAACCAGGTAAAAAACATTATTGCAGGAAAAAATATATATGGAAACATATATTCAGGAAAAATTAAAATAATGTTTTTTTCACCTAACCTCCAATCCTGCCTCAGGTACCAATAGATGTAAATAGATGGAGGCTGTAAAGACCAAGTAACCAAAATAATTACAGTTCCATTTTTAAGTGGAATGGTTAATCTAAAGTTGACAGGTGTCTGTAGAATATATACAACAAAAAGCAATAAAGAATTAGCAGATTAAAAGCAAGTATTGGACAGCAAAAAACCTCACTGTAACATTAAGGAAGAGAAATGAAATAGAAAGACAAATTTTCTTATGATCAGAATGCACTACCATTAGCCTGGAATAATCTCCCAGGGGATGTGGCCTCAGCACCATAGGCTGGCTCATTAAAAACTACAAAACAACCTTGCATTGCAGAGAGACAGACTAGGTGAGCTAATAGGTCTTTTCTTTCTTCTAGCTTTTATGACTCCAAGATCATCTAATTTACATAATGATGATTCGTATGCCCTTCTGTAAATACGGATGACCAAAGATTATTTTTCTACTTTTTGAAATAGGGAGGCAAAACACTAGAGGCTTTTGGTTGAAAGCTCCCCAATTAATTCTGTTATAACCCAAATGGTTCCCAAGTGTCACATACAAGTATTAAGACTAATGAGTTTACATCCCTTTTGTTATTTTCTCTGTTATGCCATGGGTTTTTGTTAAGTATTAGAACCATATTCTTGAACATTCCAGTTGAGATCGAGACTGTTAGACAAAAAAAATCTATACAAAAATCAAAACATATATAAACAATGTTTTTTGTCAGTCCAGACTTCAAATGGTTAAATTGCCACCAATTTAAAACCGTCTTTTAAAAATACAGTTATCTTTACAAGCTGTCCTTTTTCACACTCTTCTTTCTACAGTTGTCCTTGATTGCTTCAAAAACTAAGGTATTTAAATAAAAGCAAACAAAGGAAGTAATCTGCAATGAGGTATCTAGAATAACTGATCAGAAATATTTCCAAGAAGGGTGTTTTATTTGTTAGAAGTTATCTGTCCACTGTACTCTAAAAAAGAGGCATCCATCAGTACAGACTATAGCTTGTCCTGGCTGCAGTATCCTGGCTCTAGAGGAAGCTGTCAGAACCAAAGGGATATTGTTGTCTTTCTTGCAATTGAACACACTAACACAAATACAGACAATACAGACACAGGAAGGCAGAGGCAAAGAGGCAACAATCTCTGAACCAACACCAAGTGCAGAGAACAAGAGACTCCTCAGAAGAGCTTGTAGATGTAGTGCCAGTTTTAAAGCAGCTTCCTGCAAGGGTACAAGGGGTAACACAGAATTTGCAGTGACCCAGGTCACTAGCAATTGACAGACTGAGAACATGAGTAAAAAGACCTGTTCTTCAAGAACTTAGTGGACAGGGAAATATGTATATATTGATTTGTAACTCTCCTTTATTTCTATTTAATCTTCTCCAAAATATTCAATTTCCCTTATTTAAACGAATAATCAGCCTAGTTCATGTCCAAACAAAATCTTGAATTTTAGTTTAAAAGCTTCCTTGGTATACTGGATATGCTCTAAGGATATGCACTTGCAGAGAAACATCAGAGGCAGAGCCACCTCAAGGCTGTAGATGACTTGAAGGTCTTGTAAAGGAGTGTGTGCAGGGAGTTAATTTCCTTTTAATTCATTTCTCTATTGACCAGCAATCTTTAACCTGCAGAGAATCATGGCTGATCACACTGTAACTGAGATACAGCCATTTCAATCAATGGCTGATGAGTGCCCTGCTCAGCAGTCACTCCCTTGTTTACATTCAGTTTTTTCTCTTTGTTGCAAGATTAAGAAACGTAGAAACCAGTTCAGTTTTGGAACCCAGTGGCACCTTCATGACTGAGGGCAGACAGTGCAGCACTTAATACCAGATTGCATAAACCCAAGATGTGAAACAGCCAATCTGCTGCAGACTGGGGCAGGCAAATGTTAATAGAAGCACCCTGAAATCCTGCAATAGAGGTGTACAGCATTTTCCTAGAAGGAGAGAATTACTTCAGATTGAGGACTGTTTATGAAGAAAAGGGCTGGAGAGAATAGCCAGCCAGTGATATTAGATGAGAGGTAACAGCAGCTGTCAAGTGCTAAGAAGTACCACTTCTTGGCCAAATTAGATACATCTCTCAATGGTTTCCAGATCAATTCTTTCCAACTTTATAAAAAATGCCACTTTCACCTCTTATTACCCAAACCATTCATTTTTTCCCCTCATAACAAAAAGACCTGGGCTTTTTACTGTAAACATTTGGTTCTCCTACACATTACTGTGTTAGAAGAAAGTTGATTTCATACACCTATTGCCATTACAGATACACAATTGGCAATTATTAAATCCCTCCGCTTCCCTTATTCAAGTTATTTTAAGGAGTAAATACAGGAAACTTGCAAGGCATACTGAAAATAAATAATCATACGTCTTTATCTTATGTATAGTTTTGAACTTTCAAGTGTCATAGAAAAAGCAATAATGTTGCATTTCTTCTACAGTTTACCACATTGTAAAAGTCATGGTCACTGGTGCATTAGACTACTTGGGAAAGATTTCTGTGAAAAAAAATTTTAAAGACAAATGCTTATGGTTCAGGGTTGCTGGTTTTAGTGAATAAAGTTAGTGCTCACAACACCAGGACTCCAATTTCATCACCGACAAATCCCATGTTATAATTTAGGCCATAATTTTATAGCATTTGACACAACAAAATAAAACCCCCAACCTGACTGTTGTTTCTAAAACCAGTTATTTGGACCATTTCTGAAGGATCAAGGTCATTAACAACTGTTTTCAGCAAGCTGGACATGGCTGAGTGAAGGGAAGAAATGTCTCCTACTCGCCCTTAAACACATCTGCTTAGTGTGCTCCACATCTTGTCTGGCAAAAGCATGGAAGTTGTCCTCTGTTCCACTCAACTGAGCCAAAGCCATCACAAAGAAGAGAAGGATCTCTCTTCAAATGGAAGAGGTACTTCATTACTTTTAATAGCAAATTTCTTATTTGCATCAAGATGGAGTAAAAAATGTCATAATTGAAACTCAATGTTCTTTATAAGGACAATAAAATTTATTTCTTAAACATTAAGAAACGTTAGTGCCTAGAGATGCAGTTACCTTGGTGCAGATTATCTTCATACTGTGCAGTCTGTCAAGTGATTCCTGTGGATTTCCTAGGTACTGAGGAAGTTCAGCATGCAAAATCCGCATGGAGAAAGGAACCATGGAACCTAGAAACACAATTAATTTCAAGTGTGTTTTCTTTGATGATCAGTTTGTGATTAGTTAAAAAAGGTATGTTTCATGAGTGTTTATATATCACAAAGTCCATTTTGCCTTCATATCTTTTTCTTCTCCTGATGAAAAATGCGAAAGATGAGAAAATAGGAAATTTCTTCTCAGCTATATCATGTGACATTTTTAGAAGGTTTTAAATAGGCAAACAGAAGTAAACCATTATCAAGAAGGCAAGAAGGTGCACCTAACTCAAATTTTCAAAAACAAGTTGTACTGGGAAGCATGATGTTTCATTGACAATTTCTTTAAACTAATTAAAATGAAGGATTAAAAAAATGAAGTTTACTCAAGTTGCAGCTACATTACTACTAGCATTTAATAATTACGTATATTTCACAACCAATGTAGAAGAAATAGGATGAAATTACTGGCCTTCAAAGTATGCTTGTGAAAGAGATATAACAGCAGCATGCAAAACCTCTTGGCAAATTTTTTTGTAACTTCTGGTTCATTCAAAACATGAAAGAATAGGGAATTTTAAGCAATATTTGGGGAGAAAAAGAAATTGTTACTAGTTTACTGCTACTCCTACTACTTTTGTTGTTATTGTCATTATTGTGTTGCTATTATTATTATTGGTAGTAGCAGTAGTAGTAGTGGTAGTATTGCCAAAAACCTCATTGTCTACATTTATGAGCATCCTGGCTGACTTCACAGGCAGTTTCAGGAGTTTACCCCAACACTAAAGTGTGCAACATCTTGGTAAATGCATAATCCTGATACACAGACAACAACACAGAACATAAACTAAATACCACGACTGAAATCAAATCAGAGCTGGCTTAATGGGGATATAGGCCTTGCAAAATACCATGCCACTGATGCCTTAGGATTTAGGTTTTATCTTTTTCAGATCCTGCTTCAGTGTATAACTCTAAAACTCCATAGCCTGTCAGCTACTGTTCTCCCATTTTATTCAGACAAAACAATTCCTCTCTAGGCTTGAAACCCAAGGACACCTTATTGTCTCAGGCCTTGAGAAATGTAAAACAGTGAATTGGTGGAGAGCAAACTTCCCCATGTAAATGACTTCATTACCTGAAACTGTAATTGCAGGATTGAATCCTGATATCTAAATGGACCAAACTTGTAATTGTACAAAAAACTTGTGACCATTGTACATCTTGGGTGTAGCCCCTTGGAGGCTTTTGATTGCCCAAGGTGTACCTATTGAAGGGCTTCAATAAACACTTGCTTTTATTCTCTAAATTTTATCTAGCCTCTGTTTTAGGTGGCCACTTCAAGGCATCATATTTCTAATATTTTAATATGCACATTTGCTGTACACATATTCTAAGGGGATTTCTCTCTCAAGTTACCTCTTGCCTCATCTTTTCTCAAAAACAGGACTCAGGAGCTTTCTAAATAGATTTTTGCACCTGTTCTTAACAGGCTTTTATGTCAAAGAGGTAAATGCTATACAAAATGAGTCACTGCCTCTAGACATTTTTTTAAAGGTTGACAAAATTTTAATCACAAGACTCACTAATTATGACCTTCACAGTAAGCTACTTACATCTCCATAAATTCTTTTTTGCTGATGCTAACTATTCCCGATGGCTTCCCTGACTGCTGTGCTCCTGTAATGGACGCACACGTGAGTTTCATGCATCATCATATGTGGAAAACACATTAAGAAAATAAAACCTTTGAAGCTCTATTAAGAGACGTGTAAAAGTTGATTTAACTGGTCATAGAAGATGTGAAATAGTTTATGTCTGTATTCCGGATAGTGCCTAGCCTGACAGAAGATACACAGTCAGTGTAGGCAGTGAACAACAACAAAAAGAAAGTTGAAAACAATTTAAAAGTAAATTCTGTGCCAAAATACCAGAGAAAAATTGTTTTGCAGACATGCTGCAAACTGCACTGCAAACCTAGGGAAGCACATCTGAACTCCAGCTGATTCTATCTCTACCACCTCCCCGATGACAAGTTCTAATAACACCATAATCCAACAGTAACCCTGGGAAAAAAAAAAAGCGGCGCCTAAAAACAGCTTGTTTGGTACTGCTCTTTTGAAGAAGTCTTAATTTACTGATGATGCACCTTCTGCTGCACTCAATGGGATTTCTGAGGCAAAGGTAAAACAAAGAGGAGGGGGAAATTTTGTATAAAACTGAAAAAAGTTAAAGGTTTAGCAACATTTTGGTTAATGACTGTGTTGCAGCACTGTCAATTCTGAACAAGTTTGTATGTTTACATCCTCTTTAAAATGAAACAAAAGGCAAATTCAATAAACACTTATAGAGAAAACTTGAATTAGTACCAGAACTCAACATACAAATAGACAGGTATGTAATGGAGCACAGATGAAACATCTCACGTTATCAATTTTTAATAAAATTTATATAATGTTTTGTGATACAGTTTTTTGGAATTCTGTATTTAATAAAGTATTGATCTTATGTATTGTTGAATGAAACCACTCTACTACAATCCCTGTGAGAGGAAAGAATAACCCACTGCCAATCTACTTCATCAGAAGTGGTGTCAGAGGATGTCAGAATAAAGAACGTGACTCCAGGTCAACTTAGACTCCATAAAAATCTGATTTATTTCCTATTACAACTAAATCCTCAATTGTAACAGGCGTTACAGAAATATATTATTTCAAAATGTATGGATATATTATTTATCAACCGCTTAGTATTTCTTTCATAGCTTGTGACCAAAAAACATTCCAGTGAGATTCTCAGTAGTGTGGTGACAGATCTCTCAAACAAAACCAGAAGAAAACTGGCTCGGGGTGTAAGGCTACTTACTGTAAAGAATTTTCAAACCAGAATTTGTATTACAGTTTCTCACAGGAGGATCTAAAACTCCAGCATCTGTTTGTTTCTTCTCTTTTTGAAATTCATGACATAAACAGAAGTAATTTTACTGTAAACATCCAGCAAATCCATCCAATGTCTGTTACTTGTTGCTTATTAAGCAAGCTACTAACTTTATTTAAAATATCAGAAACACTAGCTCTTTCTGCCCTCTTCTTCAGTTTCCTTGTAATCCTTCTGAATAGCAGGAGATTTTTTTTTTTTTTTTTTTTGGAAAAAGCACAAAACTGTACACGTGCTCTCATACAAATGTGACAACTAGGGAAAGGAGAAAAGAAATGCCCTTTTACCACTGGTAAGGCTTTCTTACCAGTCTATGTAAACACTATTGTGTAATTTCAGGTCAAATCAGAGGAGCAAATTGTTCATAAAAAACCTGCAGCAGTTATTCAAGCCACTCAATCCAAATATAGACCTTAAATACAGTGCTTATAAATTATAAACTCCCGAGATTTTTGTTTAAGTGCATTTTCCCAGATATGTTCCATCTACAAGTAAACGTCTTTTTAGTTAAATTATATGAGGTATGGGTAATGTATCTAATTCAGTTCCTACAGGAATAGACTGATTTTCTGATTTAAAAAACAGGCCATAAGTTTACTTAGATTTTGTAAAGTTTTCAATGAGTGCTACTTATATAAGGTGCTAATACAATTTACTATAAATAAAATGCACTTCTCAAACAGAAATACATGGCAGTAATAGAAAATGCATGCGAAGAGATCAGTTCACCAATGCAATTCTCTAACTGATTAGCAGCTGTGTTAGAACTGATAAGAGGTGAGACTCAAAAAAGGCAAAAGATTTTCAGAACACACTGTGATTTTCATTTTACATTGTCTTGTTTAACAAGAAAACAATTGGGAAGAAGTAAATGACATCTGCTGATGACTCAGATCAATAATAATAATATTAGGAAGGTCTGAAAGGCAGGTTGCAGAATTTGGAGTACAAAATTTCATGAAAAAGAAGACTGGGGGGGGAACTATACTTTCCTCAATGAACACACTTATATTGAGAAAAAAAAAGCAAAACAAGAAAGTACGATGCACTGCATTAACACACAGCTGTAACAGAAATAATACATGTGCTTGTTAGACCAAGGATTACATTACCTAATCCAAAAAGTTCCACCTACTCTCTTTCAGGCCACTTAAAGCATGCAGGGAAAGACATATTTCTTTGTAACAGGTTTCTATTATAAGCAGGCACATATATCTATTCCTGTGGTATCCCATTAGGGACAAGAAAATTTTATATAAACACTAAATTTATCACAGACTGTCTTCTGCAAAACTACTCAGAATCAAACCCATGAACTCTTTTATATTTCACTCAGTATTGAATTTAACAGGGGAATAGGTCAAGGAAGTATTTAAAACAAATAGCATATCCTGTAATTAAAATGTTTAGTTAAGAGCATAGAATGGATTTTGCTCTCTACTTCATACTCAGATTTCTACAGTAATGTCCTCTTACACAGTAAAACTATGCCAGCTAAGCTTAGATAATTTCCACAAAAGGCAATACCCTACAATTACTGCTATATATTGAAATTTTATTTTTAAGTTAAACAGGCCTTATTCTAGCTTGATGTTTTATGGTTGACCTCTGCTGCTCCTCTTCAGGGGTTTCATAATAATATATAAAAAATTTATAATGGAAAATGGTTTAATTTTAAGACAATTTTCTTAGCAATCACTTTTAAATACACTGGAGATGTTTTTTTTCAGTGTGATGTTTGATCGTTGCTTTCACATGAATTCATCTCATTCATTTTTGTATATATGTATTATCAGCATACAAAAGGCAAAACTAAAAATTTATAAAAGGTCTGCAGAAAGGAAAATGGATACACTGAAAGCAGGGGAACAGATGGAATAAAGAGCAAGATCAGGTAGTTTTCTACGACCACAGATTTCAATTTCTATTTCTTTATGAACAGCTGCACATTTTCATAACTGTCAAAACATAAACATCACCTCATGTCAATCAAATTCGAACTGCACTGCTTCTCTGCAGCCCTTTTGGAGCAGAGAAGAGTATTCCAATGACCAGCTATTTTATCTTTGAACTGTCTTGTTGCAAACCAGTAACCAGTAACTTTCTGATCTGCCTCCTACAGCTTGTTCAACAAATCTAAAATGCCAAAAAGCAACAGAAGAGCAGATTATCAATTACTGAAAGGATAAAGCGGGATCTTATAACAGTAAAAAACTCCAAATCAAACCAAACCAAAAGAAACAATTCCTTCCTTCACTGGGTGAAAGAGAAATACACAAAATCGAGTGACTGAAAAATATTCTGCTTTACACATATTTACATAGAGAGATGTATATGCTTGCCTTTATATGCACAAACATACTTCTACCAACAGTGTACTTGTTTAATCGATGGGATTTTTAGGAGGGACAATGTAGCAAATTTCAAATCCTAGCTTCACTGACTAGACATTAAAAGTGCACTTAAAAATCCCAGTTCAACAGACTGGTTTCCAAGTTTTTGTTTACTATCTTCAATCCAGAGAGACTGAAGACGTGGTAGGAGACTAAATGTTTGTAACCATTTGAAGAAAGTGTTTTTAAAATTTTATCTGAAATTACATTTAACTGCATAGGACCTAAGAACAGAAACTCTGAATCATGATCTGGTTTTAAAACGTTTCAAAAATACTCTTTCAGGAATTTGGAGTTACTTGCATTGAAGAAAGGAAAACATAACAGAAAGTATGCAGGAGAACTCTACAAAAATTGCCCTGCAGCTAAGAGACCTCCCTAAATCTTACCTACTGATAACTGTAATAAGGCAGAATTTAGAAATTAGTTACTTGCTCATAGTATTAAGAAATCCTGCGTAAAGCTGGCATTGTCTACGAGACTATGTAGCCTTGGGGAGGAATGCACAATGAAGTATTTCAGCGGTACTCTACCTCCTTAGATTATACATACATTTCTGAACTAAAATATCTGTATAATTTCAGAAAAAATTCTCTTTGCATGTTTGAGTAGCCTGAATAACTAACTGGAACCAAAATATTTGAGTGGTATTTATTCAAGCTGTATTAGCTGATTTTACAGGTGGACAGTAACTCTGAAGCAACAGAACAGTGAATTTAAAGAGGCAGCAGAGAGGTACACAATCATGAAAACAAAATAATGGCTAACCAGTTCCACTAGAGGTTTTAATATGTTTTTTACTGCCAACATGAGCTTGAATGAAGAACTCTCCTGAGCAACTGCCAAGTCTGAATCAGTTTGAAATGGGAGTGTTAACTTTGGGCAGTATCTGTGGTAACACATGAGAAAAAAAAGCAGTACCACATGTAACAATGGAGTATTTTTTTTCACTTTCCTGTAAAATCTGTTAACAAAGAGGAGCACTCTCTAAGACATAATTTCTTTAGCCTGTGCATTTCTTATCTTTGTTTGTACATTGATTAATCCCTTTTGTTTCTCTACCTACCATAATCTTTTATTATTAATCCCTTTATTATTATTAATCTTTTTTCCCCACACCACATTCTGCCACAGTTATCCCACTAACCAAATCTGATGTGGGTGAAAAAAGGATGATTTACAGCATCATCAGACCCCATAAATTAAAAAAAGGGAAGCTTCATCCAGCCTGCCTCATACTAGCATAGACAAGTAGAAGAGAAAAAGAAAGGTCAAAATGACCAAACACCACCGTAGAGGCACCATGTAAAGGAGATAATTTCCCCAATCCAAGTCTGTCCTTACTTATGGCATCGGCTGACATTCAGAAACAGGCCCAAGCTTCAGGCAGACCTTGCAACTGTACATAATCCTCTGCACTATACACAGCCCAGATGCCTGTAAAATGTCTTTGTGAGTATTAGAGAAATACTCTGGATAAGTGTTTTCACAGCTAACACAGTATCTCTGTATCAACACATATAAAACAAGTTTCTCACCACAAGTTTTGGTATTTTATAAGCTTACAAAATGTAGTAACAATTATTGCAGTTCACCTTAGACATCAGCACTGAAAACTTGTTAACAGTATAGATTAGTGACAGTTCTGGACCATGTATGATATGACTCCTTTAGAACACCTGGAATTTCAAAACGGAATAAAAGAAACAACTTAAGACCACTGCCTGAGTAACTAAGGATATATTAAAAATGAAATCACACACATTTTTTTTCCATCAATTTTCTCATATTTTTCTGATAAAAATACTAAATACAGTGGATATTAGTAACGCCATAAAAGTATCACTAGTGAAAAATGCTAAAGCAGTTGTGATATCTAGACTCACACTATTTTATATATAAAGAATATATATTATATATATATTATTTATGTTATTTTTTTCAACTATCACTGTCTATCCAGAAGTGCCATCCTACTGCAGGACACACTACTGTATCCCTAGTCCCAACACTGCCACTTTTAAAAACCTTGTGTTGGTATTGAAACCAGAGCTCAAGGGAAGGAATACACTACGAATTAAGTTTCTAGAACACATACAACTAGATATTTAATGCCATATTCCTTATTTAAGCCCTTCCCACCAGAGAATAGAAGATTGATTTCATTTAGAGGAATACAGATGATGCTGCATCATCTCAAGGAGAATGAAAAGGCTAAAGGGAAAGAAACCCCACCCCTTGTTATGTCAGCTTTGGTCAGGGGAACAGAAGTTCAATTTTTACTTATGCATAGCTTATTTTTTTCCCCCTTTGCAATACAAAGTAAATTATCCACAAGTTTTGTAGCTTTAGAAGACTTGTTTTGGTAGTATTAACCTTTCCGGAGCTTACTGCTCTATTAAACAGAAAAAAGACCAAATTACCCCATAAAAGAATGAAACTGCATTTTAATGTTCCATTTTAATTGTTGGCTCTCACAGGTTCAGAAACACACAGGCATTACCAACAGAAAGGCTGTCTTGGGTTAGGCAAGCTATCATATGAGAGTTTATTATTTATCAAAAGGAATACAGACACAAATGGTACAAATAGAAGTGGGTCAGACTGTGTAAATATAAAGTTCAAACGTTTAAAAAAATTCCTGAAATCCATCTGTCATAAGAACAATGACAAAAATTCAGCCTTATATGTCCTGCACATTACAGTGAAGATGCGCAGGAAGCAATCTGAAACAGGGTTCCTGACCTACCTATTGTGAAAGAAAAATACTATAAGTATAAATAGGAATTTTTAGCTTCTTTACGCAGATGAATTTAAATAAATCTATTACTAAGGAATTTTAAGATTTTACTAGAAAATGAAAACAGTTTGTTCTCTGCTTCTTATCAATTAGGAATGATCTATGAGTGCCTTAACCAACCACACTGCCAACACAAGGATCCCATCAGAATCAACGTCCTGAGAGGCTGCACTCCCACTGGCAATGCAGATGACTGAACAAAGACCCCACAGAAACCAGGAAAGGAAGAGTCCAGGATCTTACAGCCATGATAAAGCCAACAGTAATGGGGTCAATGCACATCATGGCTGCAAATGCCATAGAAAATATGAGGAACAAATGGAAATTAGCAGCACTGCTGAAAGGAAAACAGCTTTAGGCAAGTTTCAGAGGGAAATTAAGAGGACTGTGTTGGCCATGTTAAGTTAAATTAATGGAATGGCATCTTTCACTTTTTGTACAGTTACTTGTAACAAATTCTTTGAGACAGATTGCTCAGAGATTAATGGATGCAGGGTTATTCTCACTGCTGTAAGTTTCAAACTTGCTCCACTTCATGCATAAAACTCAGAAAACTTCCTAATGTACTGCATTTTTTACTATGAATATTTTGAATACAAAGAATTTACACAAAGTATTGTCTGTATTACAATTAATGGGTACATTATTTATATCTATACTCTCACTTCCTAAATTGACTTTTAAGTGCTTACTCCATTTATAGACCATGAATCAAAATTAAAATGTTGGAATTAAGCCCTTTCTTTTATGCTTATTATACCACAAAATAATACACAAAATTGCCAAGCAGCAGTGGATTGTGTACTCACACTAATATATTTCAAATAAAATATAGGAATGATTTATCTGTATTTTATTACTTAAATTAGCTGGTTAACAATGCATGTATACAATATTTCTTTATCCATAATCCAGCATAGCATAGTTTAACACTAGACAAAAAAGAATTGCTTGTGTTCTCCAAAATCCCTGCAAATGGCATTCCTCTCTATTCCTATGTTTGATAGCTGTTCCCACATCATAATCATGTTGGATGTATATGAGATATCTACAACTAGCAGGTCAGCTCCATCCAACCTTGATCCTATTTTCCTTACAAATGATCAGATTATGGTCTCAGTTGGTATGTTTGACTGTAAAAAATTAACTGAGGCATATAATTATGAAATAGACTATCTTCCTTAAGCTCACCTTTTTTTATCATCAATATCCTCTTAACTTTTATGAAATAGCCACAGTGATTGAGTGATTGCTCCAGGATCCAAAGCTCAGTTACAAGACAGGTGATTGCAACCCCCAGCCAGACTGTCCAGAATTGCTGCTTCCTGCATCATCTGTGGCTTGAGCACTCAAGTACCTCAAATACTGACATGACCTGCAAGGACTTTTCTTAGACAAAATAGCTTATTTTTTAATATTGAAAAAGATGTGGAGACACACATAAGGCCTGCAGAAGAATACTATTGCTGTAGCATCATGTGTGCAGCTGCCCTAAGAACACCAGATCCAAAAAGCTGTCCAACCTGATGACCAGGACCTCCTTCACTCTTCCAACTGACAGCTCCTTCCCAGTGGATTGCCTGTGGGTACCTGAAGGATGATGAGTGACTTGAGAGGGAGTTGTTCTAGGCAGTCCATGTTGGCCTTGCTGGGCTGCAACTGATCTTTTGTATCACTAAGCAAAATAATCTGCAAAAAATTGTGGACTTTCTGACACCAACTTCCCTTCCTCAACAACCTCAAAATCCTCTTTCTAGGTTACCCCATCAAGGCTACCAGCATCTCATGTAAAATGGACTGTAATTTTTCAGAGAGTGGAACTGCCTGAAACAACTGCTTCTTACAAATGTTTCATTAACACTGTGGTTCAAACATGAAAGCCAAAGAACATTAAGAACACTCAACAGTGCACTTGCATCAGAGAGTTATTCTTTTCTAAATAACAGATATAGAAAAAAAATTTCAAAATAGCCTGAACAAGAGCAAAATTGCTCTTAAAAATAGCAATTTTTCAAACCCAGACATCTGGAGAACTAGAATTTCCTGAGTAGTGGAACTCTGTGATTAACCTATGGTCTATCTGGAGCAGTGGGAAGTAGTGCATTTGTAACTTGAGACAAATTGCTTAAAAAGAACTGAAGCTGGTGTTGTTTTTGTTCACATCAATAATGAGAGACAGTAAATCTCTGATTTTTACTTATTTTCAATTATTTAGCAAATAATATTTATTAACATTTAATTTTATTTATAAAATTTAATCATGTTTCAATTAAGGAGAACTATTAAATTAATTCTAAATTTAGATTTTTTTTCTTTTAATCCTAGAAACCAGGAAATAAAACCTGCAGTAGCATACAGGCCTGGAAGTGTTAAAAATAGCACAGTGAAACTATCTGGATGAACTGAAGAGGAAAAAGCTTATAAAGTCTGTTTCCACAAACTCTCTTATCATCTTTCAAGCCTGTTTTTGGGTAAAATGAACTATTCAAGTTTGCTAGCTTTTAATTTTCAGTATCATAGACCTAAAATATTATATTTACTTGTTAAAAACATTCCTCTGTAGCAGCATCATGAAACACACTACCTACCTATATTGCACTACCTGTTGTTACTTCTTCTTGCTACCTCCATAATGAGAGCAATACTTTAATGTACTAATCAATCATGTTCTTCTGGGGGAAAAAAACCAAACCAAAACCAACAAAATCCAAAGATCTCCAATGCTTTAGGCTTAAAACCCCCTGAATCCAACCAATATTTTATAATGAACAGTGAAAATGGAAAAAAATAAAAGCATTTAATAAATCAAGTGTTTTACCTTTACGTCCAGGGTATACATTAGGGTAATATTCATAATAAAGATCAGGCTGGTCTAAATTTCCAAATGGTTCAAATTCCATTTCTGCATTTTGGAACAGATTCAGTTTTACCAGCAGTGCTAGTCTCACAAACCACAGCTAAAAATTAATACATATAAAAAAAGGGAAAGATAAGGTCTGTTATTATCTTCAATCAAAAGCTACATCCAATACAATTTCAACTTTTCCTGACAAAAGCTGAACAAAGAATTTCTCTGCTACTGAAAAGAATCGGGATTTATATTTACCTGCTCTTTTAGATAGTACTTTTCATCAAATCATTAAAACAAACTCAAAGGACCAATGTTAAATTGTTTGCAAAGGTACAAAGGTTTTGAAGATGAAGTTTAAAAACTAGCCAGCTTCAAAATTAGAACAGCTCTCTCTGAAATGAGTTAGCATGTACGAATTATCAATCTAGTATTTTAACTGCTTTTCCAACTTCACAGTATTCTTAAAATCTTTTGGTGAAACTCCATGAGCTTTATAATCACTAGGGTCAAAAACATGAGTTCTCGTCTGGTCACATCTGAATCACTTGTAATATGTTATTAATTTGGATTCTTATGTTCTAAGCAATATGAAACACATTTCGAATACGTGGAATCTTACTATAAAGTTCACAATCTAGATAGTTCCATGAACATTAGCAGAGTGAGTCTTTCAAAACAGAGAAACATATTCCACTTTACTAGTGTAAAAACCTTTAAGAACATAGAATCAAGAATGGATTTTCCTTAAAAAATATACATTTGTTTTAAATGAAGGCTTACTTTACATAAGCAAACAGAAAAAGTGACTTGCTAAAATACTTATGTAACCTCAGTTCCTATGTTACATTAGGAAAAGGAGTTTGATCATGTTAAAAAAAAATCTGCAAGGAATATTGCTGGAAAAAAAGTGACAAGGGCATACCTTTAAACATACCTGTAAAGAATCTGTTGTATGGCTTGCAGGTAGTCCACTTTTTTTATAGCCTTGACCATGAGCAGTTAGAAGCCGCCCACACAAGTCAACTGCTGCCCTCCAGTTTTTACTGCTCTGGGAAGAAGAAAAGAATGAGTAGCAAAATCACAAAGTCCCTAAAATGCACAAGTGCTTATTTTGCCTGCAGCAGCGACATGCACCCATCAGTAACAATGACAAGGTCAGGAGAGCTGCCCGGTGAGAAGCACAATGTCATTTGTCAAAGCTGCATGTCTAATTAGGCAAAAAGGGAAATCAAGTATTAATATTACCAGATCACTAAAACAAAAGAATAGGCAACACCGTACGGAATTCTAAACTTAGAGCTCTATGTTTATATGCTTGTTTATATAAATGAATATACTATAATATTTATAACTTTGTTTTCTTCTAAAGAGAAAAAAATTGCCAGCCATGTATTATCAACAATATCCAAGTTACTCTACGGTAATTAAGTATTCAATGACCATTCTTATGTCACTGACTTCAGTATCTCAGATTATAACCCTTAGTACAGTTCACTTTATGAAAATAAACTTTTAGCATTGTCCAGGATACAAAATTCCTATTAATCAAAAACAAAGAACAAGGAAGAATACAATGCATAAATGATAAATTCAGAACAACTGTTTCACCTATAAAATGTACACATCTGAATTTCCACTGCATGACTAATTTCAAAGTACTCTTAAAATTTATTTTTTTTATTCATAGAGCAAAAATATTCCTAGTTAGACAAATCAAACTGTACTCTCACACTGTTAATCAGTTTTTCAACAGAACTATCCCAATGTTTCTGCCTTGTATAGTCTGATGTAATAAAACAAAAACTTAAAACACAGATTAATGCTTTACATTAAGCTACCATACTTTTCTATTATATACAGAGAAGTTTTTATAGACACATGTATCCAACAGGTCATTCTAAATTAAACATATGTTATTCCTGAAAGTAGTATTTTTTTCAAATAGTTTCTTGATACATAAAAAATGATAACCGTAATAGAAAATAATCAGGTTGTCTGATGAAATGTAAAGGAATAAAATACCTTTATATTGGTGCTGGCAAAGTTCAGATACTAATCTTGAATTGGTATTTTATTAATTTCTCTCCAATGTTTTGAAAAACATGTTGATACAGCAAACGGTCACATTGAAAAGGCAGCAGTAACAACTGAAGAGTTTTCCTACTCACTGCCCCCCATTTTGCAGCCACACATGCTGCAAACAGGCCACTACAGAGACCACCATGCACCAACCACCTCTCCTCTCTGCACTGTCAAATGCCAGATAAAGTTGAGTACTGACAGCAAGACCATGACACAGCATGGCAGACTGAGCCATCCACACTCTTATGGAAGAGCAGGAATTGCCAATGCAGTATAACATCCTTCAACATCTACCTGTATCAGCTTAGAAAAGCAGAAAGATATTGACATGGATTACCTGAAATTTGTTCCTCTCCTGGACAGACAAATTAAATTCTTATTATCCTTAAAACAGGAGCAAACACAGATTCTAAAACTGCTCAATTTCTCTTCCCAAATGAGAGTTAGGATCAAAAAATAATAATGGATCATTTATGACCAACTTAGTTGCTACAATCTTTTAAATTCTATTTCAGTCATGGATAAAAAATGCTTTATTGAACAAGACAGCCAAGAGAAGCAAGTCTGATAATTACTGTGAAAACAGTCTTTGCTGTAAAATGAAACACAGTAGTTGCAATGACTGCAAAATTAGAGCTGCCTGCTGGTCATGGAGCATAATTCTCTGTGGAAGCTTAAAAGAAGGCTACTACAGTACAACTTAATTTGACATTAACTGGACACATTATTGTCTCAGGCAAATTGTACCAGACTTAAGAGTTGCTAGTCCATCAAAAATCTTTATCCATTTCAAACATCTCTGAAAACCTTGCAGATCACTTTTGTGCTTCTCGTGGTCTAAAATAACACAGTTCTAAAAATCCAGGTTTCTTATACCTGCATTTTGTTTGTAAGTAAGTAGAGATCCAAAGCAAATATGGACACTACAGCTTCAGATACAGCATAAAAAATACTGAAGAACATTATCAAAGACAAAAATAATTATTCCGTGATGATCAGGATATGGTTGTCTAGCTGTACTTGTGTGAAAACACTAATTTTGCTACGAAAAAATACTGTCAATCAAATATTACTGCTAAATAGTTCACTAACACAGCAGCAGCCTGGGAGAACTTCTCTCCACATGATATTAGTATCATTTTTCCACCCCCTCCAAAAGTATGGAGCTGTTGTCCTTTTAATGAAAGCCAGCAGCTTCCATGATTTCTGTACTTTTAACACACTGTTAGACTAGATGTTTATCTAGCGAAAGGATTTTTTAAAAATCCATATACGTTACCAAAAATTAAAAATCCAAATCATCTCAGTACTGACTGCTGTAGATACATCAAAGCTAGGCCAAGCAGATCAGCCACCCAACAGACAATGCATCATTCCTTACAGAACTTCTCTGTTCTTCAAAAAAACCCAGAAATCCTGGGGGAGGTCTACACACAGACAAGGAAACTGCATAGTGAAACAGATTTCAAATGTAATCCTTCTGTCAAGTAAAGAGAAGCACAGAGACTCAAAATCTACAGAAAATGTGTTCAATGAGGAAAAGGGAACTCCTCTGATGCACAAAGATAATTTATATTATTCAGTCTCTCTGGAAAACCACCGAAATTTCATCCAATAAATACTTGCTTCTTAGCACAGAAATGCAACCTCTTCCCAAAAGCATACATTTACAGTTTTTGCTACTCCCACCTTCTCTCAAATCAGCTATAAAAATGTAGGAAATTGCTCACTGATTGAGAAATGAAAGAACAATCCCCTGCCCAAATTTTAAGGATAATTTATAACTTATTAAAGTGAATATGCATGTTACACCACTGTATCAAGGATTGTTATATTTGAAAATATATGCAAAAGCACAACATTACTCATGTGCAAAAGTAACAGAATATGACTTTTTAAAAATAGACTCAAAGGGAGTCATTAACTCTACATGTAACACCATTAAAGTGATTAAAATGTCCTCCTCCACTAGCTATGACATGCTTCTCCCCTGTAAATTACATTGGTAGAGCACTTACACATCAGTTAAGAAAATGCAGCTAGTAACCCTTTCTTGGTCTAGCAGCTTGAAGAAATTATTCCATATTTAGAGGAAACAGTACACATTTATAGTGGCAAGATACAGCAGTCTATTTTTAAGTATGATAAGTATGAAAGACTGAATTTTCCTCTGGCTGCAGGCACCTTACAACTGAAAAAATCAGAAAGGTCTCTGGTAAGCAAGACTGTGCTGTTTGTTCAAACGTGTGTAAAAAATTAATCTAAAATATGGAGTAACAAGAACCAACATAATTGCAGCTTGCACCTTGTATTTGCTACTGTAAAACAAAGCATCACTGTGATGAGACCTTGCTTACATTTATTTGTTCTATATGCATGTTCCTATGCCAGATTGATAAAACTTTTTAGAAATTGAAAACTCTGATCTTCTGTTTTCAGTTAAAAAATATAAAAACTTATTCAGTACAGATGTGTAACTCTATTTACAAGTTATTATAGAATTACTGTGCAGAACTGCTGCAGCAGCCCCATATCTCTTTAAAGCTCTAAAGTTGGAAAACTAATTCACCGACATCACCTCCACAGCACTTTGCTACCACTAGAACATTTCCAATTCACTGCGGCCCATTTCATAGAAGAAACTGAAAATGTGAAAGTACAGTTGTTCAATAAACCATCTTTGGCTTACTGGCAAAAATCTCATTCAAACCACCTAGAGACCACATTGATGCTGAACAATTTTGTTAGCCAACTTTAACAACTTGAGTTCAGTTCCTGGTGACAAACTATTCATCTTGGACATGATGCTGATGTTGGTGATCTTATCAGGAAAGGTGCACCTTTGAAAGTTCAGCTTACCAACTTCTTGACAAATTTTGCTTTCTGACAATTAATTGAACTTGAGGAAGCTTTTGTAGACTGTGCTATGATCCCCCCAAAAGGACATCAGTCTCCAACATTCTTTGCTGCAAGCACTAACTGCATCTTACCCACAGAAGTGCTTTTACTT